>JAQPPZ010017016.1:12441022-13661534 GCA_028583015.1 Wollemia nobilis
TCTGGTAACATTTTCTGTCTTCTGTCAAGTTTTCAGGCTGTTTAGAATCATTTTGTTTACTGTTTAGATAAATGTTTGCATGCATCTTTTGATGATTTTAGAATAACGAACACTTTTCACTTGTAGCAGGTGCTAATGACATATTCATTGTTTCTTTGTTCGCAGGAGGAGTAGCAGAGGTAAGGACTCATCAGCGTAAGTGATGGCATCGTCTTGGCCCGTCCATTCAAACGTGGGCACGCGGAGAGAGGAAGACTAAGTCACATATTGTAACAAATACGAATTTAACGCTCCTAGCCCCCAAAAATGGAAGAGACGTCTATGTAACCGAGGATAAGATATTTGAATAAAGAGGGCTTTGATTTCTTTACATCTTTTCTTTCATTTTCAAATTGTCTCCTTTCTTCGTTTTTGTGCATAGGATTAAAGTGTTACATTTCGTCTTATGTTGCATAATTAGTGCTCCCTCTGCCCGAAATCTCGTGCTTTCAGTGGCAATCACGGTGGGACGTGTTACCTGTTTTTAAAATCACAAAAACTGATTAAAATTTTGTGTTTTGTGCTTGACAGGTACATTTTTTTGTCGCAGACTGCTATTCATCTCTGACAGGGACGAATTCTATTCTGCAATTCGTCTGACCCTGAGACGAATTCAAATTCATCTCTGGGAGGGACGAATTCTATTCTGCAATTCGTCTCCCAGAGGGACGAATTCCTGCCTACAAATTTTCAAAGCAAAAATTCAGAGACAACAGGAGCAGGCAGAGAAGAGGTAGGGATTTTCATGATCTTTGTTATATTTTTTTTTGTTTCTATTTTTGTTCCTTTGATTGTTTTCATCTTGTCCTGCATTGCATAAGAAAAGTCATGTATGCTTGTTTCATTTTTGTTGAATAAAACGAATCCCACACACATCACGAAAAAATATTAAACCAAGGAGCTGGTCGTAAGACCCCAGCCCTTGATCAAGACCATTGGTGGATTTCATCACCACCTTGGCTTGATTTGCATCCATTTCTTGATTGTCAACTGTTGTTAGGCGTAAATCCTGACGAAGACAGACCGAGTGTCACTGGGGTGATTCCCATGCACGCGAGGATAATTCTTCTATGGTAGGTGCCATTAACAGGACAATCCCCCTTTCGTACCGCCTACGTACCATGTACCTTCTGCTCTCACATACCTATAGTCTCCCTCTCGTAAGGGCGGGTATATAGAGAGGTTGGTATATCGTCCTGGTTGGTATATTGAAGGGGCTATCGTTTTGGGAGTTATATGAGCCGTCATAATGCATTTAAACGATCTTCAAAACCTACAAAAACAAAACAAAACATCAAAATGCACTAAACCAGTTTAGGACGCACCATTTAATCCTTAAAAGAGATAATCACGATTTTGTGAATGTGTGTGCTTAATTCTGCTTAGTGTAGACAAAAAAAAAAAAAAAAAAAAAATCATAAACGAGATAAAAACTTATTTAGATAGCATAGAAGCACCACAATGGTGTACACCCACAGTCAAGCCCAATCAAGGGCAGAAGCTCCGGAAGGTACACAAAAAGTAGGCACAAGTCGCCTTCACTTCAGTCCTGAGGATTTGGTCATACCACCTTATAGGTCTAACCTACAAAAGAATCCAATTCAGAATCCTCGATGGGGTATGCCTATTCAAAGTAGCCCCTTTCAGGAAGATGCCTTACATGTAGACCTTGACATAAATAGAGAATCACCTCTTGAAGTTAGGCATGAGTGGCCACCGTGTGATGAAGCGCTAGACAGGCACACTGTCCATTTGGAGGGGCAACGTGGATATGACGTCCCTTCTTTACCTATCATCAAAACAGAGAGACCAAATCAGGAGCGCAGGGCTCCTTACATAGGGCGACATAACTCCGCCCACCCCATTTACACCCACGAAAGGGAGTATGAAGAAAGCCATCGCATTCCTCGAGGGCAACAAACAATGTAGGAACCTTGCATTTCTGCACCAGTAGGATATCATGATCACCCCTTGAGGCCAGAACCTCGAGCACATACCGCTTACCTCGACAGAGGGAAGCGACCCATTGAAACCTTAGACCAGCAAAATCGAGGTAAACACATAGAAGAAACATTCGGACCTCCTGAGCAAAATAGGGTAGACCAAATTGACCCAGTTGTCACCAGATATACCACCCATCAAGCCCATATCATGTGGCTTAAACAAAGTCATCAGGAGATAGAGTATCGACACCGCTTGGATAGAGAGCGCATGCAACGCGAAGCGGACGAGTTACGCTATGAAATACCTGAGAGGGGGCCAACCCCTCATATCCAAAGAGCTGAATAGTATGAGAGGTGTAATCCGTTGGTGCAGGATAGGTCTCCACGACCTTGTCAAGCTCTGCCTCCAAGACCTCATAGATTCGAGAGGGAGGCAACTCCCCGAAACAATGATGGGCACCTTCAGCAAGAGCTTGATCAAGGTCATAGGTTTCGTCCAGAGACTCCTCAAGAATTTTACGAGGAATATGAACCAGAAGAGGAATATGTTGAAACTCCCCATCAAGGCAGGAAGGATGCCATTCGGCCACCCCTCCATAGGCCTCCAGTTTATCGTAACTTGAAACAAGAGCGAACAAGAGAGGAAGAAGTAAAATACTCCAATGCATACCAAGCGCTATTGGAGCGTTTGGAGTCTATGGAGACAAAAGCTGCTGGGCATCAAAAACCCACATTACGTCTACTCCACAGTAATTCGGTGCATCCCTCAGTGCCTACACCTCTTTACCCCGAACACTTCAAGTTGCCTCAATTGGCAGTTTTTAAAGGTGAAGAGTATGCACAGGAACACATTACACGATTTCTAAGCCAATGCTTCGGAATCCAAGATAATGACGCATTGTTTCTTAGAACATTCATAACCACATTCACAGGCCCTGCCTCGGATTGGTTCACACAATTGCCCAAACACAAGCATAAGCAATTTAGATCAATTAGTAGACGCGTTTCTTGAATGCTTTGCCTTCAACACAAGGAAGAAGGCATCACTAAGTGATTTAGCGAGCCTCAAGCAATTTGAAGAGGAAACAATGGCAGCATATGGGAATCGATGGAGAGATTTTCTTTCTAGGTTACCCTATCGTCCTCCTATGTCTGATATCACACAGATGTTCACAAAAATTTGCTTAAAATCAATCTCCGGTCTATTGTTGCTGCGATAATACGACAACTTAGAAGAAGCTTTGGCGCAAGCCAGAGTCATAGAAGAGATTAAGATAGGCGAAGGCGCAATTGCCAAGCCTAAGAAGAAAGAGTGGAATAAAACCACTAAAACGCGGGACAATGCAACCACAACACGCTACAGTAAACCAAGTTGCGATAAATGTTCCCGTGCCTGTGCAAGAAACGCAGCCTCAAAAGGCTAACTACCAGGCAGTGCCTCCTACTTATGAAAGAGATAATAGAAGACAGGAGCAAAATTACCCGCATCGCCCTAGGCAAAATTTCACCCCATATGCGGAGTCTAGGGACTCCTTATTTGACCGCTTGTCAACGGAAAATTTAGTCACTCTGTCGAAAATCCAAATTATAGACCCTAACATTCCCAAGACTAGGGGGTACAAAGAGGAATTGTATTGTAGATTCCATAGGCACAGAGGACATGACTTGAATGGGTGCTGGAAATTCAAAGAACTAGTCCAGGATCTGATCGACAACAGAACATTGGTTGTAGACAACCCCATCGCACCAAACAACCAGCAAATGGGGGTATTCAAGGACCCCTTGCCAGCCCACGAGGCACAAACAAAACCACTCCAGATTAACAAGGTTTGACAAGATCTTCCTACACAGGGATTCGTGGGAATGATTAGCATAGTAACAAGGAATAGAAGGTACCCGACAGCTGCCCCTGAGGTAGCTACGAGGGAAGTTCCAGAAACATCGCATCCTCAACAACGCCCAACGCAGTTACCTTCGCCTAGACCTGAGGTCATGATACGAACCAAACTCACGCAGAGTTTGCGGACCACGTCGGCTAGGCTGTCCATCTACGAGCTTATTCAACAATCAGCTCCCCATAGAGAAGCTCTTATGGACATTTTAAAAGCCATTGAATTACAACCCCACGAGGCAAATTATTTCAACGCCTTCGTGGGACATGTGAAACAATGTACGGAGCCGGTCATCACATTCAAAGAAGATGAGGTCAAAACAATATCAAATGACATGGCAGATCCACCCCTGCACGTAATCGTGTGGGTCAATGGGATTTCATACAAGAGAGTGCTGATAGATACTGGCTCGTCCAGTAACATCATATCCACTGCAGCCTTGAAGCATTTGAAGCTGCCAGCCTCTCACATCACAGCCTCCACGTACACACTACGAGCTTTTAACGATGCAATATGCTCGACAGTCGGCACAATCGTTCTGCCAGTCCAGGTAGGACAAAAGTCAATACCTACACTATGCCATGTGCTGGAAGGAGAAATGGCTTATAATATACTGCTAGGGCGGCCTTGGATCAGGGATATGAAATGTGTCCCTTTGATCGCCCACCAGTGCTTGAAGTATGCTTATGAAGGAGAAATACATGTAGTCCCAATAGACTTAGAGCCCTTTAAGTATTGCAATGTGGTACAATTCATACCTCAATCGACCCTCCCTTCAACGCACTTGGATTTCCAATTAAATCCATCTAAACAGGGTCCAATACCGCAGGCACCACTGGTGGCCAACAAGGCAAAATCCCAGCCAAGTGATACTTCATCGTCGGCTCCTTCATCATCAATGCAATTTATCATGGCCCAACAGAAGGACAAGGGAAAACAAATCATGGAAGAGGTTAAGCCCTTAGAAGAAAAGTTGCCCACAATTTCAACAATAACAACAGAGGAAGCGCCCAACGCAATGGAAACTAAGATTCCTGAACCACCAAACATGGAATGGACTCAGGAAGGACTACCGTTTCCTCCCACCCAATCATCAAAAATCACTGTTGAAATGGCCAGTACAGGCCTGGGGGAATACTTAGTGCAAAATGTTGTGGCAACCCCCACACTGGAGTCAGTACAAGACATGGGAAGACCTCGCCTTCCCATTGGAACAATCGTCCCTCTAGGCTACCCACCGAACCAGAAAAATTTTGTGTATGGGGGCTTTGATCATGGTCTTGAACCATGCCAACAAAAGGAAACAGACGAAGAGCCTTTTGTTGAGAACATCAATTATCTGTCAAACCCAGAATTTGCCCTAAAATATCTTGGCCAATGCAATTGGCATGGATACGGGCTCGCGCAGATATGAGCAAGGGATGCGGATCCTTTGCCAACCAAGATATCAGATGCCATATGACAAGTTAGGGGTAGGGTTCAACCATCCCCTGCCATTAGACATCTTGGTTGAAAATATGCAAGGCCTAGAAATAGGCAACAAGGGGGGATTGGCACTGGATCGTTATGCCAATCCGAATATAGAATACACATTGGGAGACTACCTCCCATGGTCAAAAAACACCCCTGGCAGCAACAATAATCCCTCTTCTTTGCTAGAGAGAGGTGAAAGTTCAGAGATTAATCATCAAAAAGAACATCAAAGGCTACCAGACATCTTTCTGAAACTGTTCCCCTTAGAGGTTCCAGATGAAATAACACAGTCTCAAGAGAATCATGTCCCTCCACTAAGAGTAGAACAACCGCAATGGGACCATATTAATTCACTGGAACAGGAAGAGTCCTCAATGTCGCAAGCAACAGATGCTGAAGAGGATGAACAATTTTGGATCTATGAAAGTGATTCAGAAGATGAAACTGAAATGGACTATCTCAGACATGCGCGACGACATCACCGCACTCTAACTCATGAAGATCTAATGGGACAGATGGGTATACTGTTAGGACACAAATGGCACGTAGACCCAGCGAGGTGGGACCAAGTGTTAGACCTATGGCTCCAAATTCAAGATGAGCATCGTCCACCTCGAGATCCCATCATGATAGCAGTGCCAAGGAAGACCCCGCCTTCCTTTTCACACATAGAGATGAATTTGCACCTAGAGAGGATCCATTCATGCCTATTCCCGTAGAGCCATATCTAGAGTATAGGGAACATCTAAAAGAATCAAGTCATCACACCCGCAGTTTTGGAGACCAAATTCATTCCATCCACATGATCTCCATTGATTTAACCGCACCCATCCGCAATTCGACCGATCCATCATGGTCATTGCATCTAGACATGGATGCCATTGACTGGGATCGCGTTAATTCACCATTGTCACCATCAGAGTACTGGCCTTTCGATGAAATGCTTCATTTTACCCCAAGGACAACTCAGGATATTTTTCAAGCTAAAGAGGGACCCGAGGTTCCAAATGCAGATCTTAACTCAGCTGATGATATCCATTTAATCCCAACTCCACATCAGTTGGAGGACGGATCCCACATGTCAGTCAAGGAGACGACTGATGTAGACATCGGCACAGATCCAATGAATCCACGGATTCTCAAGCTAGGGGTAAGCCTTTCCCCCGAAGAGCAAGCCGAATATATTGCCCTTATCAAAGAGAAGAAGGAAGTTTTTGCATGGTCGTACAAAGATATGCCAGGACTAGACCCGCAGCTAGTCATGCACAATTTAACGCTTGATCCAAAAATCAATCCTGTAAAGAAAAAACTAAGAAAGATGCACCCAACAGTGGCCTTGATGGTCAAAGACGAATTGCAAAAGCTGTTGGATGCACAATTTGTCATCTGCGTGGATTATCCGCCATGGTTGTCCAACATGGTTCCCATCAAGAAGCCTAATGGGAGGATTCGCATATGCACCGACTTTCGAGACCTAAACAAAGCGAGTCCTAAGGATGATTTCCCCTTGCCAAGCATCGACGCATTGGTAGACGCTACAGTAGGTCACGAAATGCTCTCCCTAATGGACGGTTTCTTAGGATACAATCAAATTCGTATCAATCCTGAAGACCAACTCAAAACGGCATTCACAACGCCTTGGGGGACATTTTGTTATAAGGTCATGCCTTTTGGCCTTAAAAATGCTGGCGCTACATACCAACATGCTATGACGTATATCTTCCACGATTACATGCACAAAAAATTGGAAGATTACATGGATGATTTTTTAGCCAAGTCTCTCTTGCGCTCAGATCATCTCGGTGACTCAAGCAAGATTCTTGATCACCTCATAGAGCATAAGGTCAGACTGAATCCCAAGAATTGCGTGTTCGATGTCACATCTGGAAAACTCTTGGGTTTTATAGTATCAAAGAGAGGCATCGAAGTGGACCCAAACAAAGTCAAGGCAATCCTTGAAATGGCTCCCCCAACCACTATCAAGCAGTTCAGAAGTCTGCAAGGAAAGGTCACGTCGATTAAATGCTTCATAGCACAATTATCTGACAAATGCCGACCCATGAAAAAATTATTGCACAAGGGGGTCACATTTCATTGGGATGACGAGTGCCAGTCAGCCTTTGACAAAATCAAATAGTACTTGGCTTCGCCGCCAGTATTGGCACCACCTAGACCAGGTGTGCCGTTCTACTTATACATCTCAGCTACTGAGGTGGCACTGGGTGCAATGCTAGCCTAGAAGAATGAACTTCACAAAGAACAGGCTACTTACTATCTTAGCCACACCCTGGTCAGTTACGAACTTAACTATGCATACGTTGAAAAACTCTACTTGGCAGTGGTGTTTGCTACCAAAAGGCTACGCCACTACATGCTGAGAAAAACTACGTATGTTGTGTCTAAGGAGAATCCATTGCGATACATGATGAGTCGTACTTATCATAGTAGTCGCACGGAAAAATGGATCATGTTGTTGACAGAATTTGACATTGAGTTTATTGGGCAAAAATCTATAAAAGGACAAGTCATAGCCGATCAACTAGCAGAGGCTCCTCTTGAAGACGATCAGCCTCTAGTCATAGAACTACCAGATGATGGGGTCTTCCATGTCTCAGAATCGCCAGATTCTGAAGAGCCTGAGTCTCAGGTCGACATAACCTTATTTTTTGATGGTTCTAAATGAGAGCAAGGTGGTGGCGCAGGAATTGTATTCTTCACACTGCAGGGCACTCCAATGCCCCTGTCATTTAAATTAAATTTCCAATGCACCAAAAACAATGCATAATATGAAGCCTTGCTCCTAGGTCTTCAAACAACAATCGCCATGAACATCAAAAGACTGAACATCTTTGGCGATTCACTGTTAATCGTCAATCAAGTCAAAGGGGTATATCAATGCAAATGCCCGATTACGAAGGCCTATAAAGCCCTCGTGGATAAATTCCTAGCAAAACTTGAGTGGTATGACATCGAGGCACTCCCTCGATCATCGAATCATTTTGCGAACACAATGGCCTCCTTGGGGTCACTAATCTCGCAAGACCTTTTCGATGATATAACAACCATTCAGGTCAAAACCTTATCGCAACCCGTGATGGAGCACGCAAGCTCAGACTTGACGCCAAGAGTCCATATGATCCAGATCGAACCATCTTCGGATAAGTTCTTTCGAATTCGAGACTGTTTGAAATGTGCCAATTGGGGGTCTTTGTTTTCCCCCACTCCCATTAATAGCAACACAACGCTATTCTTACAAGTTCTATCCCAATCAGCATTTGTTAGGGAAGAACTTCAAAAGGGATTGGCTGTTCATACTGTCGAGGTTTCTGATAAACAGGACTGGTATTTACCCATAAGAGACTACCTCAAGTTAGGTAATCTTCCCTTTGGATTGACGCACGCCGCAAAACGAACATTCAAACAGAAAGCGACAAAATATGTCTTGATAGGAGACATTTTGTATCGTCGAAGCTATGACGGAATTCTTCTTCGTTGTTTGGACCAGCAAGAATCCACTTGGGTAGTCGCCCAAGCGCATGACGGTACATGTGGTGGCCACTTTAGCGGTATGGCCATCACAAAGCGCATTCTTCGCATGGGCTATTATTGGCCATATTTAGAGCAAGATTGTTGCGAGTATGTCAAGAAGTGCGTAAAGTGTCAAAATCATGCCAATTTGATGCACGCACCTTCCCAGGCCCTATAGACAGTCCAGTATGCTTGGCCATTTTCACAGTGGGGCCTCGATCTAATTGGAAAGATCTCCCCTCCATCGTCAGGCCATCACACGTTTATCATAACGGCCACAGAATATCTTACCAAATGGGTAGAAGCAATTCCGTTAACATCTACGACAGGACCCCGCATTGCGGAGTTCATTTTGCATTACATCATATGTCGTTTTGGTATTCCATCCAAAATAATCTCGGATAATGGGCCATCATTCAAGAACAAAGACGTGCGTGCTTTAACCACAAAGTACAAAATTCAGCACAACTTTTCAACACCCTATTATCCGCAAGCAAATGGGCAAGCAGAGGCGTCAAACAAAATGCTAGTCGCCATCCTTAAAAAGACCATCGCGGACAGTCATAAGGATTGGCACATACAAATCCCACTTGCCCTTTGGGATTATCGCACTAGCATTCGGACGCCCATTGGGGCAACTCCATTTTCACTAGTGTATGGCTCAGAGGCAGTGATGCCTCTCGAGTTGGAAATTCCTTCCCTGCGCATATCAATGCAGGAGTTCATCGATGATAACACTGCGCGGCAGGCCCGATTAGACCAACTTACATTGCTTGACGAACGACGCGTTAATGCTCTCGAGCACTTACGTATCTATCAAGAGCGACTTAAGAGAGCTTACAACATGAAAGTTCACCTAAGATACTTTCGGGTTGGTGATTTGGTTCTGAAGGAAAACCAACAAAACTCTAATTTGCCGTCCCATATGAGGGACAAATTCGTGGCAAATTGGTTAGGTCCTTATGTCATTGATAGCAAAATAGGACCCGGGACGTACCGGCTAGCTTCTCTTGATGGTATCAAGGAAACAGAACCCTTGAATATCAGTCATTTGCGACCATTTCATATTTAAGAAAGCCATATCCTAAAAAAAAAAAAAAAAAAAAAAAAACTCCAAGGATTATCGCAATCTCTTGGTCAAACCAAAAAGCTCCAAGGATTATCGCAATCTCTTGGTCAACCAAAAAGCTCCAAGGATTATCGCAATCTCTTGGTCACCAAAAAGCTCCAAGGATTATCGCAATCTCTTGGTCCCCAAAAAGCTCCAAGGATTATTGCAATCTCTTGGTCACCAAAAAGCTCCAAGGATTATCGCAATCTCTTGGTCAATACAAAAAGCTCCAAGGATTATCGCAATCTCTTGGTCCCCAAAAAGCTCCAAGGATTATCGCAATCTCTTGGTCACCAAAAAGCTCCAAGGATTATCGCAATCTCTTGGTCAATACAAAAAGCTCCAAGGATTAACGCAATCTCTTGGTCAACCCAAAAAGCTCCAAGGATTATCGCAATCTCTTGGTCCCCAAAAAGCTCCAAGGATTATCGCAATCTCTTGGTCACCAAAAAGCTCCAAGGATTATCGCAATCTCTTGGTCACCAAAAAGCTCCAAGGATTATCACAATCTCTTGGTCAATACAAAAAGCTCCAAGGATTATCACAATCTCTTGGTCAACCCAAAAAGCTCCAACGATTATCGCAATCGCTTGGTCAAAAAAATCAAGAAATTCAAAAAACAAAACAACAAAAATCATCAAAAACAACAAAGATTAGCATCTCAATTCTAGGAATACTCAAATTCATCAAAAAAATCCAAATTCTAGCACCTCATCTTCACCTTCACCAAAAAAAATCCAAAAAAATTACAAAAATACATAGCTGCATTAAGCATTGTATCCACACATTGCATATTTGTAGTCATAAAGGTCAGAGGCACCATAAGATGCAATAGCTCTGATAGTCCACCTTGTTCCGCATTGTCTCATGTTACAAAAACAACAAAAACACCAAGCATAAATTTTACCACACTACAGTCAATGGTCTGGGAATGTACCAAGAGTTTCAGTGATTCAGTCATCATTTTCCTCTTTAGCCATGTAGTGTATCAAGTCGAACAGATTTTACGAAGGTAGAGTCATACTTGAAATACACCTTGTTACGTAACATCCCAACACAAATCAAAACACTAAAATTTCCAAATTGTGTGAATGAAAGACGAAACCTGCAAAATAATCTAGGTCACCACAAGCGAAACGGTTATCTTGTTCATCCCCCTGTGCGAGTGACCCCTAGAATGCTGAGAGTTGGCAAAAGGACAAGCATCCTCCCTACCCAATTCCCTAAGAATCCCTAAAGTTCTCAATAGTTGCAAAACAAAAAAGCAAAATGTCAAAACTCTAAATTTGACAAACTATAGTGCACACATCAAAAGGCACAAACAAAAGTGATTTTCGTCACTCCATATCCCCAAACCCTTGCTCGAAAGAAAAACAAATCAAAATAAACAGTGATATCATCACTACAATGAGTAAGTATCCCAATATAATTGAAGAAAAGAAGGGAGTTGACCTTGAATCCCTAGAACTCTCAGCATTCTATAGGTCATAAGGCAAGCTTCAGTACCAATTTGGTTGATAGCCTATCGGTAATAGAAGTAAACCTCCCGCATGACGATATATCTATCACATTAACTTGCGTACAGATCAATGTTTGCATGTGGATGAGCTAGCTTATGGCATCCTGGATTACACCGTAGATTAATCTTAGTACATACAACAAAGGAATTCATGGAGCTAATTAGGTGATCCTCAGTATAGGTTCGGTTGAAAGCCCATTCTGCACTCGCGGTATCCTAACAAATACCACTAAATGAACTCAATTGCACACACAGGGATATGAAATAACTGGGTCAAAAACAAGTCCGATTCATACCTTGGTCAAAAAGTCTTGTAAGATAAAGTACAATCATGGATGGTGAGTTAAAACCGATCGAATCTCGGAAAATCTTACATTCATCCCAAAACCATCTGCGCTACTTATCATCTTTATGATACCATCAAAAAATACAAAAAAGAAAAACCATGTAAATAAAGAGCTTCTTAAACAGCCAATAATGCAATCATCACAAATGTAATTCATCCATTTCACCTCGCCTATCACATAGACATCAAAAACATATGCATTTATCATAACATCTGCATTCATCAAAATAAATAAACATGCATAACAAAAAAAATCACATCATCACATGTACAAAACCAAAAATAAAATCGGTATATATATATATATATATATATATATATATATATATATATATATATATATCGTCAAAAAGATGCCCGTAGGCTACAAAACCGGTCCTCAGACCCCGCAATCATATCCAAAAACCCAACCTAAGGCATCGACCACCATGATCACGCAGGATCGGTGCGATGGGAACTACCCCCCGTGGTGTGGGTCCTACGGGACCCTATAGGGCGGCTACTACTAGCCCCCGCATCATGCCTGCTACCACCCCCTCATCTAACCGCCTGCGACGAGATGATGCTGACTGCTCAGTCAAACTATCCCTCGTCCGTCAAGAAGATCTACTGATCGAAGGCTCAGGTAACCGCCCGCCAAGGCGGATGACCTCCCTCTCCAGGTCTATCCGATACAAACACCACTCTGCCTCTCGTCGATGATAAATAGACAATGCATCATCACGCTGCGCCAAAAATCTATCCCGCTCTGCCAACTGAGCCCGTAGAAGATCCCTCTCCTACCGAGCTCCCGCCTCGCATCCTCCAACTCCAAATCCCGCATCCGCAGTAGCTCTATCAGTCATGCAATCTCAATGCCTACATCCGACCCCACCTCCTCTATATCTGCCAGATGCATAGGACTTGCGAGGACAGTAGCCTGCTCAAGCTCCAACTGCTCCTCCACATCCTGCATGTCCGGCTGCTTCGGAACACCCAAGTCCACATCCTCATCTCCCACATCCACCATGTCTGCATCATCCAACAGACCCACCAAATCACCCCCTGCTGCCTCAACATCCTCCACTGTCGCCTCCGTGCCTCCCAGTGGCCCCTCTCCTCTCCAGCATCGCAGTACCCACCATGAATCATACTCAGTGGAAGTACTGACATCATCCACATCTGGGACGTCAATCATCGCATCCGACTCCTTGCCCAATGGCACGGTGACCGATGGCTCTAGATCCCTCTCATCTCCCCGACGCCGATAGACCACTGGCTCACCAGGAAACCCCTGGCGCACCCCAAACTATCGTGTAACCCGGAGGTACGAAAAGAACTCATGCTCCGTCCCGTGTCGCCCAGTCAACCACTGCTCCCTCCGTACCCGTCGAAGCCACTCTCCAGCCTCAGGCCAGGCTGGACAGTCCCGATAGGGATGCCAAAACACCTCCCCTGGAGTAAGCCAAGAAAAGGCATCAGTGTAGTGCTCAACGACACCTGCCCATCGTCGACTCTACCCCTGCTCCGTAGACCATCACCACAAAACTGCATAACCAATCTCCTCATCCTCCATCACCACCCGAGTCATCCACGGTAACCCGGTAGGCCTCTCAACAGCTATGTGCTGCCAACCCCAGCACTGCAACAAAAAACTACAACTGACACCCTTTCGCTGTCGACAACGGACCCCATACAGCTCCCCGTAGAGCTATGCCAACAAAGTCTGTCCCCATCTCAAAATCAATGGTGCCTCTATCGGGCACTCTGCCAACTGCCACACCAAATCCAGCAGGTTCCACGGGAACCTCGCTCCTGACGAATTAGGGAGAATAATTTTAGAAATGAGGCCCATCAAGAATGCGTGCCTCACTCCTAACACCCCCCTCTCCTGCCACCAGCTAACCAAAATCCCTCCAGCCTGGCAGTCCACCTTGGCTGTCTCCACTGGGTTTGCTACACCCAGGTCCCCCCCATGCCCAAAACATCTTGTAAGTATAGCAGTCCGCTGATCAAACAGCGATGTCATAATAAGCAGACCATCTATTAGAATCCGAAGCAACCGATAGACATCCTCAAGAGTCACAGTCATCTCCCCTATCGGGAGATGGAAAGTATTGGTCCATGGATCCCAAAGCTTGATCAGGGCCATCAAATAGGCCTGATCCGAAACCATAGGCTCCAGTCGAGCCACCTGCTTGAGCCCAAGGGCATCAAGCCATTCCCAGTCATCATCGGTCAATGCCAAACGCGCCTCAGTAAATGCAGCGGGTACACGGTACCGGCTCCTAACAACCTGCAAAGCAAAAAAAAAAAAACAACACAAACACAAAAAAAAAAAAAAAAAAATAACAGATCAAATTTTTAGTTCTAGGGTTTCTAAACTTAACCGTTAAACAAAAACATCACAAAAAATCTTAAAGTTTTGAAAAGCGTCAACACAAAAACAATGCATTAAATAAAAGCAAAATAAACTCTAGGAACACTTACAGGTTTCGCTTCGGCTCCGCCGCTCGAACCAGTGTGTGCACTCATGATAGAAGAGAGAATTCCAGCAGCGCTTCGCTTCGCAGAATTACCTCCTCCTCCCAGAGCTCCAAAATCGCAAGAAAAAAATGACACAAATGAGCCCAAAATCAAGTTTTGGCCATTAAATAGGCCTTTTGCACTGGAATTCGTCCTTGACTAGGATGAGCGCTCTGATTAGCGCTCATCCCACCCAGGGACGAATTCTCCAGCTAGAATTCGTCCCACCCAGGGATGAATTCAGGCCAACACTGAAAAAAAAATCAAAAAATGACTAAAATAAACTAAAAACAGACAATAAAATTGCCCGACAAGATTGCTACTGCACCTGACAACAAGGGCATACAAAATCAACATTGGAGTCACAAATTGTCACTATCATACTCCCTAAGAAGGCTACCATAGCCGGACCGCTCCACGGGAAGACGGATTTTAGACAATTTCATCCCCAAACGACATCACAAAAAGGTCAAAGCCCACTCAAAAATAGTACAAAATTCAACAAAAACAAACAGCAAAAAAAAATTGCCGGACATAAGTGCTCTTGCACTTAACCTCTGGGCAAAGAAAATCGATGGCGAGGTTCAAATTATCACTCTCCTACTTCCCCAAGAAGGCTACAATAGCCGGACCGCTCCACGGGAAGTTAGATTTTCGATGACTTCACCTCATTATGGCATCACCAAAAGGGTTAACACCCACCAAAAATAGGTCCAAATGTTGGAAAAATTGCACACGCTTAATGGTAAACCCTTTAAAGGTACCCTTGCACAAGTCATCTTGGGTCAAGCGACTCGTCGCTTCTCTCACGAAGGTCATTCCCTCATCGATTCGTCGCTTGAGGGGGTAGTCACAATTAGTCACCAACCAACAATCACACACCCAATTAAGGAAAACGACATGCATTCAAAGAATCATTGACAAAGACAATCACGCTCCTGCTTGGGGCAGTAAACAAGAAACAATCAAATCAATCAAACACTTGGCATTTTGTGAATCATGAACACAAGGTTCCCCCTGAGGATAAAAATGCCCTTTGCCTCGTTCATGACTCGATCAATGTCTAAGTTCAAGTCACACCTCAACAAAATAGGTTAATACTTGAAATCAAATTCCTTAGCTCGTCAGAAAGCAAGGATTCAAGAATGCATGCCCTTTCCATATTTGGGGCATCAAAAGTTGGTTAGGTTACCAAGAAACCCTAATCATTAGTGCTTTGGTTATCTATTTTTGCTTAGCACTGCGTCACCCGCAGCACTTCCCAAAAAGGGGCATCTATAGACACCAAAACAACACCAATCCGATTATGTGACTGCAAACACTGATCGCTTTGACAAACACAGCCCCCAGGGGAGCCCTCAGAGGTTAAACAAGTGGTCTTAACCACTTTCATAGCAATTTTGTAAGGTCAAGAAGCAATTTGGCACACTTGGACACTTTTCCCAGTATTCGTCTCCACCCAGGGACGAATTCAAAATAGAATCCGTCCCACCCCAGGACGAATTCTGAATCTGTCCCTGGGTGGGACGAATTCTAAGCTTAACGGGCAAAAAGGCAAATGGCACCAAGTGGCAGCCCAGAACAGTCAGTTGATGACTCCTACCTTGCATGCGTGTGTAGGTGGACAGAGGGGCCGTTAGAAGACTGTCACAAAAGGCATTTATCAAAACCCAAGTCAACGGAGGACTCCCCTCCCTCATGGGAAGACAAGACTGCCACATGGCGCTTATGACCAACACATGGCATCTGTGCTTCCCTCCCAAAAGAGACCCCATGGGTCTATAAAATGTGGGACTTTTCTCACCCAACATAGACAGGTGGAAGGAGTTTTCAAGCAACGAAGTGCTGCCGAGTTGAAGACCCACTTGCATCCCTTTTGGTTCACCTTCCCACATCCACCAATCTCTTTTGCAAGGGAGGTTGTTGGGTGGATTTTGGAAGCTTGAATCGGACCTAAATCCAACACATGGACACCTGAACCAACCAATTCGCCAACCCCCAATCCTAAGAGGTTTTGGGCCCATCCCTAGTGGATTGGCGCCGGAATCAAGTGCCAATGGTGGGAGGCCCACTTGGGCACCCCCGCACTTTCTAGGTTTTAGAGCATTCTAGATTACTTTTTCAGGTTGCATTTTGTGTTATTATGTTTGGTTAACTCATAGCTGCAATTTCGTAACTTTTGGTCAAATTCTAGTATGTTTTGTGTTGCTTTGTTGTTTCACTGACTTGCAGGTGGCGAGATCAAATTCCCGAGGGTAGATGCCAAATTGGGAGAATCCGACCATCTGGGTCATCCCAAAATGGCCCCAATTACATAACCCCATTGTTTTCAGGCGTTTTGCATGTCTCGAGAATCGACATTGGAGCAGCAGCAGGTCGGCTTCTTTAACACAGAAGAATTCATCCCACCCAGGGACGAATTGCAGTAAAAAATCGTCCCACCCAGGGACGAATTCCAGTTGAAGGCAGATTGGCCAGCTGTCTCAGTGGCAATGGCCTTCTGGTAACATTTTCTATCTTCTGTCAAGTTTTCAGGCTGTTTAGAATCATTTTGTTTACTGTTTAGATAAATGTTTGCATGCATCTTTTGATGATTTTAGAAGAACGAACACTTTTCACTTGCAGCAGGTGCTACTGACATATTCGTTGTTTCTTTGTTCGCAGGAGGAGTAGCAGAGGTAAGGACTCATCAGCGTAAGTGATGGCATCATCTTGGCCCATCCATTCAAACGTGGGCACGCTGAGAGAGGAAGACTAAGTCACATATTGTAACAAATACGAATTTAATGCTCCTAGCCCCCAAAAAGGGAGGAGACGTCTATGTAACCGAGGATAAGATATTTGAATAAAGAGGGCTGTGATTTATTTACATCTTTTCTTTCATTTTCAAATTGTCTCCTTTCTTCATTTTTGTGCATAGGATTAAAGCGTTACATTTCATCTTATGTTGCATAATTAGTGCTTCCTCTGCCCGGAATCTCGTGCTTTCACATCTTTAAATTGTGTTTCTATGATTTCTATTTCCATTATTTTCTCTTCCTCACTTGGGACATCATTTGTGGAAAGAATTTCAAACATATTAGCAGATAACTTAGATTGATCCTTCATAACTATTTTTTTCTGAGTGTTCTTCTTCTTAGGCATTTGGAAACCTACTGAGTTTATATCTTCTTTCTTTTGATCTGGAATTTTATTTGGGAAAACACTAGTAAAATGACCACATTCATGATAAATTATACAATGAAAATAAATGTTCTCATAGTCCAATACTTTCTTCCAAGTGTCCCCAAATTGTAATGTGATCTTTTTAGGTAGGGGTTTGTCAAAATCCATTAAAACACAATTTCGAGAATAAATAATATGTTCACATTTTTTAGTACAATCAGTAATCATCATAAAAATTCCTAGAGATTTTCCAATTGAATAAAAATAGTTGGATTCCATAATTCAATTGGGAGGCCAAAGAGTCTAATCCACACGGGACCTGTAGAAGGCATCTCTTCTTCAAATTTAAATTTAGTATGCCAATACTTCATGAAAAGCCCTACCCTTCCAAAGAATTAGGGACCCCCTTGAAATGTTTTATCTCTATCTTCATTATTAGAAATAAAACAAGAAAATAACCATTTGGATAGATAGAGATTTGTAACTCACCTTTAGTTTTCTAGATTTTTGCAGCCCAAATTTTGAAAGTAGATAGGCTCAGAAAAAAACCCACGAAATAACAAATTAGTCCTCTTTTTTCTAGATCTTTAATTCCAGTCTAAATGTTACCCATATCAAGCTTAACAATAGGAGTTCCATAAAATTCTTTAAGACATATTGACTCTGTTTTCCTAGGATCCATTTTAGGTATTCTTAGAGGTTTATGAGAAGCCCTAGGATTAATATTAGCATTAGGATGAGGCTGTCCACCATGAAGGGCATACCTAAAATTTATTTTTGGGGCTGAGTTTCAAAAATTCTTACCCTTGATAGGGGTTTCCACAGTGGATTTATTTTGTTGGTGCACCTTAGCACCAGATTCACTTGAGATCTAAGATATTTTTTGATCAACTGCTTGAAATGTGTTTTGTGATCTCTTTAATCCATGCCCTAGATGCCATGGAAAGGTATGATTTTCACTTTTCTTTTGTGCATCAAATTGGAAGTCATTGTCAATCAAGTTACGAACATGAATATCTATTGAAAGATAGATTTCTAACCCATATTGGATCCCTTGCAACATATCATACTAAAATATTGAGTAGAAACCGCAAAAATATTGGCCACTAGGGCCTGAAGGCCCCGAAAACCAACCTCTGGAGTTTCTTGCACTCAACCTAGATGAAACCCTTGCACAATTGCTTGCCAAAAATCCTGTTCACACATAGGGATGGACTAGGATCTGTGTTTTTCCAAATGATCTAAAAGTTGGTGGAAATGTTCTAAGGTTTGTCAGGCACCTACCCTCAAATTTTTTGGTAATGCAAGTTGACCTTATGAATAGTTGTTTAAAAAGGAAATATAATTATCGATTCCTTTATGTATTAAAAATATATAAAAATTGAACATATTTAACTTTAAATAAAAAGCACTAAATAAATTATATTTTTATTTTTCTAAAACAAACTTCATGTATTGGTTGAGTGGTGAGTGAGGCGAGCACTCACTTATAATAAAGTTATATATTTTTTCAATATTAAGCATCTATACAATTTTACTTATATAAATAAATTTAAAAAATAATTAATTTCTTAGAAAAATATTATTAAAAACTTTTAGAAACAAAAACAATAACTTTATATATCAAAGCCATCTACGTAGAAACCTTAATAAAAAGATATCGTTATCCACTACATAGTGAATTATAACCTTTAAATCAATCTAAATTACAAACTAGATTCAAAATTTTAAACTTTATAAGAAAAATATTCATTTAGTACTCTAGTAAAACCTTTACCTTTAAGTGGTTTTTTTTTTTAATAATTATGAAAGTTAACATGGATTGGTTTGGTTTACTTATACCTTTAGATTTTAACCAAATTTTTTGAATGAAAAAAACCTTATATTAATTATGATTAATCATACAAAAAAGGGTGAGTGGAATTAGCACACCCCACAAACCATAAAATTCGCTAGGTGAAATCACACCTCTCCAATAAAAATAGAGTCTAAAAAATATTACTACATGCCACTGTGAGTAATAATTATACAAACATCCCAAGACATAATCATTAAAAAAATATCAAGGAGTAGGACAAAAGTTATCTTCCTCGTTGACACACTACCAACCGCCATCCGAAGAGACTAGGGTAGTCCATCCTTCTTCTGCATTACTGCCAACCAGAGTCCGTTGAGGAGGACCTTGGCTGACTTAACTTGGAATGCTTGGTAGAATACATGTTGCTCATAAGCTATGGCCTCTTATGACTCTTGGAAAACTCCTTTCCCAGGAAAATGCTTGGTAGAATACATGTTGCATGTAAGCTACGACCTCTACTACCTCTGATAGTCAGACTTGAACAAACTCTATGCTTCAAGCATTGGGTTTTGGTTAGTTTTTCATCAACACAATTCACATGAGGACTTGTCATGATTCATAATATCCATGACATCCTCAAAATCACCTAGGCCCTAAAGTGAACTAAAGGAATTAGCACCTCCATTGAAATTACCCTCACCCAAGGATATTTGGTGATGCTTGTCAAAGCTCAGGCCCAAGCTTTCCCTTGAGGGGCTTCAAGAATGATGAACTTTAAAAGCTTGTTCCTTCGTAGCCGTGGAGTATGTGGGTGCCACCAATGAAAAAGCTGGCATGGTAGTGGGATGAGCCTTTGCAACAATTGAGGCCCAAAGAGAAGCTGAAAAAGGTGGCGGTTGAGTAACTATAAGGGTGATTGGAGTAGCATTCGGGACCCCTACAACTTGCATGGCAGGCTGCATGTTATTGATAACTAGCGTGATGGCTTTAGAAGACTGCATAGAGCTAGTGGGGGCTTGCATAACTTGGGTATCAATGGGCCTAGTCTGAGTAGGCTGCACAAAGGGATTGGCCTACTTAGAGTGCTTAGAAGCACAATTTTTTTGAGTAGTAACTGTTTTCCAGTCACCTTGGCATTCCCGAGCCCTGTTAGACTGAGCTACTAGGGCAGTAGAAGGGGGTTGTGTTTGTTTGAACTTACACTCCATCGGTGGGCAATATCGAATCTTTTGAGAAGAAAACTGACAACAATAACAAGTATTTGGTAAATTGATAAGCAACAGGTTGCCTAATGGAGGTATCACCAATCAAGATATCTATGAAATTCGATAGGTCTTTGGTGAGGTCAAATTTGACACAATCCCGCTTGGTAGGGCGAGATGAGAAAAACCGTTCAGGCTCAAGACATATAAACTTGCCAAGGGAAGAGGTGAATATTTGTAAAAAATCCCAAAAGGAGACAAATAAACTCGGGAACTCAATCCACACATAGGAAGTTATTTTTTTTAGCTCTTTTTAATTACTTTTTTAAAATTATTTTTAGATAAAATTAAAGTAGTTTTTAACATCCATGGCCATAAGTTATATAGGACAAACTTGATATAATATTTACTTAATATGTTTATTCAACCATATGGATACATATTACATGTTTGATTTGATGTCCCTTACATAGGAAGTTACTTTTTTAACTCTTTTTAATTACTTTTTTAAAACTTATTTTTAGATAAAATTAAAGTAGTTTTTAACATCCATGGCCATAAGTTCTATAGGACAAACTTGATATAATATTTACTTAAATTTGTTAATTCAACCATATGGATATATGTTTTTTTTTTTGTATATATATATATATATATATATATATATATATATATATTCTCAAAATTAAGCATCTATATAAATTTATTTATATAGATAATTAATTTTAAAAATTAATTGATCCTTATAAAAATATTATTAAAAATTTTATAAACAGAAAAAACCAATAACTTTATATTCAAACTCATTTTAGATTGTTATCTACATAGACACCTAAAAAAAACAAATAACTCTTAACTACATAGTGGATTCTAACCTTTAGATCATTCTCAAATTCTAACCTTAACCTTTACAAAACAAATACCCCATTTAGTATGAAACCTTTACCTTTAAGTGCTATCATTTACTTTTATTTTAGTAATTATTAAAGTTAGAATGGATTCATTTGCTTTACTTTTACATTTAAAGTTTAATTACTTTCTTTATGAGATGATCCGAGTGGAGGATGTTTTTTTTTTCTTCTTAAATAAAATTAAGATAATTTTTAATGCCTACTAGAACATAGTCAAACAATACAACCCTCATGAAGAATGTTTTTTTCATTACATAGGAGAGTTGGTCACAACCACACTATTTTTTAGTAACCAAAAACTGGAGGGTTTAGTTTATCCAACCATATGAATAGAGAATGCTATTTTTGAACTGAGACCATAGGATATTCTTTACATGTTTTTTTGAAATTAAGCATCTATATAAATTTATTTATATAGATAATTAAATTAAAAAATCAATTGTTTCCTTATAAAAATGTTATAAAAAACTTTTAGAAACAAAATACAATAACTTTATATATCAAACTTTTCTATATTGTTATCTATACAAATATGAATCAAAAATATCATTTTCAACTACATAGCAAATTCTAATCTTTATATCACTCTCAATTATAAAATGGATTTAAATATTTAACCTTTAAAAGACAAATATCCCATTCACTACTCTACCAAAACCTTTACATTTAAGTGGTCTCCTTTACTCTTTAAATATTTTTACTAAAGTTAACATGGACTCATTTGCTTTAATTTCTTTAAATTTTAATTACTTTTGTTATGTAATATATGTTTGCCTAGCCATATGATATGACCCTAGCAGAAGATGCTATCTTTTTAACTTAAATAAAATTTAAGCAATTTTTAATGTCTATAAGACCATAAGTCAAAATAATTCTCATAGATTACATTTTTTTGTACTATTACAAAATGAGTGTTTTGAAAGGAGTCTCTTAACCTTTTACATCAACTCCACCTAGGGAGAAAACAACACAAAAACTACAACTGCACAAGATAGTAAGAAATGTCCAACACAAAGGGGAAGACCAAAAAGGAAACTAGACAAAACAACATGAATAACTCCAAAAACAAAAAGGAGAACCCCTAGACCAGTCAACAAGATCAGAACCAAGCTAGTTATGGACATCTCAACAAACTCCATCTCTTGAATGATTTCTTTGATAATCTAAGTCACATCCTCGGTGTAATGTATGAAAATGATGTGCTATTTAATTTACACCACCTTAATATTATGGGTGACATTAACCTTTCCATATCCAAAAACATTGGGATAATAAACCTACTTAACCGATTTTTCCTTTAGATTATCCTTGGTCAGAATTCAAAGTTTGATTGAATAATGAAGACCTAAGGGTCTACCTTTTTGGAGATTTTTTGGAAATACGTTTATATTTTCTTGATGAACCCCCTCTTGCACCATTGGTATCATTCGAAACACCTCCAAACCTCCTACTGGTCTGAGCCTCCTTAAGATAAAACTCTGGAGAATCAAGTCTCAATGTCCTTGAAGAACGAACCTTCCCCCTAACTCCTCTAGATGAAACATGTAACTTTTTAGTAACTTTATCATCTCTTGAGCCCATGGAAAATGAATAAAGATCTTCACTTCCTAGGAAATCACTCAAACCTTTCAACTTTTATTTGTGAAAAAAGGGCATCAAAATAGGTTGAGCTTCAATAGACTTCAAAACATCCTCCATGACCAGACCTTTATCTTTAGTAAACTATTCAAACACCAACAAGGCCAAACCCTAATGGATGGGGTTCAAAACTTTACCACCTTGAACATTAGTCATGGACTTCTTCATGGGCTGGAAGAGAAATAAGGGGATATTCATCCAATTTTGATACCTTAGGTGACTCAAGAACATTGCATGAAAGCTCTAAATCACATCATTATATGGATCAAGAGTGAAGTAGTCCATGATTACTTTGATCACTCTATCCCAATGTGGCGTGAGTACCTTGGTGCTGAACCCTTTTTTTTCCCTTGGGAGGTACTCATAAATGTCCAGGAAAATACGTATTTCCTTAATAAGGGAATGTTTCTCCCTATTATGGCAAGCACCATCCAATGGGAGACTAGTGGTTCTACTAATCAACTCGGTTAAAATATCAAAATGCTAGTTACCCACCTTCACCCAACCATCATTCCAAGAATGAGCCATCCATATTGAGAGAGTCAAGTTGTGGCCATGAAAATTTTGAATACAACTTAGTAAACCACCATTCTTAAGGATCAACTTGACCTCCTCATTGACAACCATCGAAGCTAGTTCTAAGTGTAACTTCATAGACTGGGATCTATGGCTAGATCTATTCACTTTTCCCATGAAGTAACAAAACAAAATCCAATAAACAAAGACTCCTCTTGATTGTAAAGGTAGATCCCACTATTTGACAAGATAAACTAGAATGCAACAATCCAACAAAGCTAACAAGAATAAAAAAGGGTGAGGAAACCAAGAACAATATCATCCAATAAATCTTTCTCTTAGAGTCCAAAAAAGATAAAAAACAAAACATTAAAGAGATCAACAAAATAATATTCTAAAGTAGACGTTTGTTTCCCAGAAATGACTTGTAAACAAAAAGAAATAGGAAACATGAATCCCCCCATCCCCTCTATCCATCGAACCATTTCAAAAAAATAGAACACTAGAAGAATAGGAGAGATGTCTAGACACTAGAGAAAGAGAAGACAACACGTCTCAAAACTAAAATTCTGACATAAGAGTTCCACCTATCACCAAATTTGATAGATGAAAAAAAATAGGAAAAGGTATCACAGATCAAGGCCTCCAATAAGGGGAGGACAAACATCCAAAAGTAGATAAAATCAACACCATATTGATACTGGGTCAAATGCCAACTTAGATAACCACAAGGGATCCATAGATTGGGGTTGTAGGACTTAGCATGACAATATATGAGATCCAACTACATTTGGTGCCCAAAACGATGATTTAAATTTTAATTTAAAATATTGATGATGGATGGGGATAGCATCAACTTCCATGAATTAATGAAATGGGTACATCAGTAGAGATTGGACCCCTAACAAACATTATTATCCTCATGCCCAAAATTAGTGTTGTTCTGACACTTTAAGTTTAAACACTGAAAGAATCTCTAAAAATCTTTAAGTACTTTCTGCATCAATAAGATTTAAGAGGACCTCAGGGAATTTATTTATCCAAAATGTTAGGCCAGGATGGTTGGTACCAATATTGGCCATGAAGTCAACAATCAAATTGCCTTCTATTAGAATATAAGACACAATGACTTGATCTAGGAGTTGAAGATTTTTTCTTGATTCCCACATCATATTTACCACCTTCAATATTGGGGATATAACAACATTAAGAATATTTATTACATTTAATTAGTCACCTTAAATTTTAGCATACCAAGTCCTCAATTCAACCAAGGGTTTAATGCCTTGAAATGTGGCTCTAGCCTCCACGAAATGAGATGTTTGATAGAGTAAATGTTTAGAATAGGCCACCACAAATTCTCCCTTTCTGATGATACCACCTACCCCTACAATCCTTATATTACATTTTGAGGCACCATCAGAATTCAATTTAAACCAACCATTGGGTGGGGGGGACCACCTCACAGTGCTCCTAGGATTAGGACCAAGAGGTACAAGATCGATTTGTGAGAAGCCCAATTCCTCATCCAAAAGGGCTTCATTTGGAGATATTTTATGACAAATTTTCCTAGGCTCAAGAAACACTACAAAGACATTTTCAATTATGCTCCACAAAATTTTGAGGCTAACTTGTATAGCATCTCTTTTGCAATTCTTAAATGCTCTTACATTTCTTTCCTTCCACACACCCCATAGAATGTGTGGTAGTAGGAATCTCCACATACACTTGAGATGGGGGTAATAAAGGGAGATATCCATTGCAAAATATAATTATCCAAAGAGTTAGACATTACCCAATGAACCCCCAACTTCCCCAAAATGAAGGAACAAATATTTTGAAAGAAGGGGCAAAAAAGAAACAAATGATTGGTGGATTCCCAATTAGCTTTAGATAAAAAGCATCTATTAACAATAGTTAAACCTCTCTTAAGTAAATTATTGATGGAAATAATTTTGTTATGTACTGCTAACCAAAAGAAAAGATTTATTTTAGGAGTTAAATATTTTAGCCAAATTTTACCAACTGAGAATGAACTGAGTTATTGAATTCTCATAGAAAATATCTAATATATGTTTATTTAACCAAATAAATAGCCCACAATGTGTATTTGTTGAAGGAAGACAAATTTTAGATGGTGTAGTGGTGATGCATGAGTTGATCCATTCTATTCATAGGATTGGTAGAGTGAGATTTTTCTTGAAACTGGATATGAACAAGGCTTACAATTGGGTGGTGTGGCCCTTTATTTTTAAAGTTCTAAGGAAATTTTATTTTGGTAACAAATGGTTGAAGTTGGTTGAAGCTTGTGTGTCTTCGGCCTAGTTTTCTGTTCTAGTAAATGGTGCTCCTGCAGGATTTTTCCCATCCCAACGTAGCATTCACCATGGGGATCCTTTATCCCATTTTTTATTCATTCTAATATTTGAAGATTCAGGGCACTCTATTTCATTAAACCCAACAATATTAGGTGTGGTTTCGACATTATCTTGTAATCTTGTTTCTCATCAAAAATTCATCGATGATTCCCTCTTGTCTAGTCCAACTTTGGTGTTTGAAGCTCATGAAATTAAGATTGAAGAAGGACTAGAAAGGTATTGTACCTAATTTTAGAGGTTGTAGATTCTAGAGATCTACTAGAGGTCTCATTTCCAAAAATTTTGTAGTAGAATTTTAAAGGAAATGTCTCATTGAGAAGATTAGAGAAGCTATAATATTGAAGACCTTGGAGAGGTCTCAAGGAGAAATAAGAAGGATTGGAGAGCCTTGATACAAAGCTCATTGAAGCATCATCGAAGGAGTTCCTAGAAGAACACAATGGATAAATTCATTAACAAGGAGGAGCTCCTAATAGTGAAATATTTAGAACAATTATCGCCATCCAAAAAAAAGACCAAAAGGAGAATAATTTGGAAAGGAGTGCCAAATCCCAAAGGAGAATATTGAATACCTCAAGACTTTTATATTATTGAGAAGAAATCCCTCTTTGAAATCATAATTCAAAAATGAGGTTGAAGGAGAACATAAATAGAATAAACCTACCAAATATAAGAATATTTGGATATTACATTTCATAGCTAAGAAGGCACATTTCAGAGATAGGGATTTGTTGGATTCATAGAAAAATACTAAAAGGGTTCTTGAAGGACAAAATTTTAGTAGATAATTTTTCTACTAGAAGGAAATAATCAAGACAATATTACTAGATGCAAAAATTCAAAGTTCCTGGTCACATCTCAAAGGGGAACTTTAAGCCATATACTATAGTTTAAGGCAAGAAACTAGAAGGGTTTATAGTTGCAAGCAACCACCATTCCAAGCAACAACTTGGTGAATCAAAATACCAAGATCTACAACACTTACAAAATCCATTAAAGGTAAGCAACTTGGGTGCAATTAGGTTCATTAGTTGAACTTTAAATTAGGGTTCATTATCAAGTTCCATTAAGCACCATATTTGGATTAAAGTTGCAAAGAGAAGGGATCATATTATAGTCTTCAAGAAAGTGCAAAAGATAGTTTTTTTTACAGGATATATTTACACATTAAAATAGAAGTTGGATATATTTCAAAAATATCATCTACCTATTGCTTATCTAGAAACTAAGAAGACTACATCCTACAACATTGATTGTAATGTACGTTACAGATTATATTTAAGGGTTCTTTATAATTACTCTTAAAAGGTTATAGATATTATTAGTGCATTTGAGAATTCTTTAAGAGTTTCTATTAGTGCTTTAAAGGAGAAATAAGGTGAGATTACTATTGCACTATTTCATATTATTTAGCTTATTACTCTTAAATATTAGTTATGTGCATTGGTTGTTAACTTAAGGTGAAAACCAAAGGGCACAAAATTTGCATATATCAAAGTGTCTAAAGACACTATTCGGTGAACAAAAATAGCAATTTGTTGTGGCCTAAAGAAGCCACCAATCTGATTAAAATTCCTCCAAGGAGTGGAGAAGAAGGTAACCATTAAAACCAGTGAGAGGAGTTACAAAAGGAGACTTATATTCAAGGTGCAAATAGAGGTTATTACATATTGTTATTTAAGCACCAAAGTCATCTCCCAATATTACATCAAAGGGGAGAGATTAAGTGTCATAGGGACACTCTACATAGCTCTCTATTCTATATATGTACATCCACCAAAAGCACTAGTGTAAGTGATCAAAAGGGAGATATTTGAAAGGGGCTCAATATCTATCGTCCATGAAGAGAAAGCACTAGGATAGAGTGCTTAAGAGTCAATCCAATAGAATAACTCAATATCCATATTGGTGTTATAAGAAAAAACAATCCTAAGGCTCAAAATCTAGCTTCCATTGAGGTGTTAAAAACACCCTGTCATCCACCACATCAAGCATCTATAGCAGTGAGTATCTATAGGTATCAAAACCAACAAAAAGATAACATATTAGGGCAGCTATCATCTACTAGAATATAGATCATTATAGCGAAGATAAAATAAAATTTATCCAATACAAAAGGTGCATTACCTTGGGTGAACTACCAGCCAAGAGTAGCACCATAGAACCATCTTTGACACACCTCGTTATTTTCATGGAACCAAGAGCCAAAATCTTAAGAGGAATATCACTTAGCTATGCTTGAAGGAAGTGTTGAGTAATAAGAAAATACATGGGTATACGTTGGAAAGAGAAATATATAGGGAGAAAGATCTTGGATAGAAGCATCTCATGCAAATTACCACTTGTCACTACTAACATAAGTGCTCATATTCCCTAACACCCTCAAGAAAGAAAATGATCACTACTTGAGTGTTAGAATAATCATAATTGTCATAGAGGAGAATTATAAGGTATAATTATCATAAAGAAGTATTTAAGCATCTCAAAGCTATGTAGGTATCATTTCAAAGAGTGTTGAAACTCACAAGACATGTAGATACCATCTCAAGAGGCATTGACAATATCTCAAGTGTTATAAAAACTCATGCCACGTGAGAGTAATCCAAGGGAGATCATATCTACAGAAGCATTCACGTACAAGCTGAAAAAGACAAGCAAAATTGGAGAGAATATTGCAACATCTAAAGCATGCTATAATTAGAATCAAAGGAGGCAACAAATTATTGTCATAAACCAACACTGTTAAGGAGCATTGAATGCTCAAAATCATAAGCAAAGACTAGTGCTATTTAGAGAGAAGACTAAGCGAAAGACAAGCAAAATCAAAGTGTGAATATCAAAGGAGAAGCATGTAGATTCTACATCTGATTAAGATCAAATTAGGAGCATTGAATGCTCATTTACACACAAAAAATAGATACATTGAGGTTCGATGAAAAAAAGTGAAGCCTTAAACAACATGACATGTGACATTGATAAGTTAAAGTTCATACTAAATTTTCTTCCTTTAAATCAAAGAGACATTCGAGTTATAAGGGATATAATCAATTTACTATTTCATTTGGTTAACAAGCATTTACGAAACATTAGTAACTTATTAAGCAAGCTCATTTCAAGGTGTTAAAATTGAAGAATTTTCTCATATTTACAAATAATCAACTAGGAGAGATAATAATTTCAACCTTGGTTAATTCAATATTAATTTTCAAATATAATTATTTTCTAATATTCCAAAGATATGAAGTTAAGTTCATACTACTTAAAACTATATATATATATATATATATATATATATATATATATAAATAAATAAATAAATAAATATATATATATATATATATACTTGGAATTTAGAAAATTGATTCATTGAATAGAGAAGCAAATCTATTGCTTGCACATAGAGTTGGAATTAATTGATAATACTTGTCTCATACTCAAATTAAGGAGACAAGAAGAGGTCCAACTATAAGAACTCCATTAGAGCATTAGGAGAGAAGTTGATTATTATTCTCAAAATATTACAAAATCAACTCATAAGGTGAACTAAATATTGCTAAGCTTTATATTAAAGTCTAT
Source organism: Wollemia nobilis (assembly GCA_028583015.1). Classification (NCBI taxonomy): domain Eukaryota; kingdom Viridiplantae; phylum Streptophyta; class Pinopsida; order Araucariales; family Araucariaceae; genus Wollemia; species Wollemia nobilis. The sequence goes on from JAQPPZ010017016.1 coordinate 12,470,563, forward strand.
AGCATATCCTAAATTACTTGGGAGATATAAGGAAGCCTACAAAACCTAAATTCCAAAAAAGGTTTTATCAAAACTAGTTCACATACTTTAAACTAGGGAGACATAAGGTAGACTACTACAAAGGTTCTAGTATTTGCAAAATACTAAAAGAGCTCCATACTACAATGGAAAGAAGAACATACTATCACAAAATAATGGAAGAACAAGATACACACAATACATCATGTCACAAATGCAAAATTAATTCTAGCATAAAAAACTCTACAAAGCAGAAGAACATGTGATATATTAACTCAGGTGCCAGTCATCACATGATAAAAAATCTACAATTGTTTGATTACCTTGAAATTACTAATGGTTATAGGTTGAGAATTGCAGATAGCAAGACTTATCCTATACATGGATATGGATGTGTAACACCTAGTAAATTATTTCTAAACTTTCTGCTACAAAAAGTGATGTATGTTCTTGGACTAACATTCAATCTTATTTCAGTAAGAAAGCTAGTAGAGAGCAATAGGATGGTTGATTTTAGATACATAAATGAAATCAATGTGTGCCTCATCATGAATCAAAATGAGATAGAAGCTACAGGATCAATCCATGAGAATGCATATACTCTAGACTCAATTAAGAATCCACAAGATATTGTTGCATTTCAAAAAAATACTAATATGTTGCTTGAGGAACAGGTTATAGAAAACAAAGAATATGTATATCATAAAAAAAAAATAGCGAAATAGAAGATTCAAAGTTAAAAGGATGAAAAGACAACACTATGCTCTACTTGGTCATCTACAAACTGCAGAAGATAGACTAGATCAAGCTCAATACTATTCAAGATAAGAAGATCCATATTGAAGACTAAAGTCTTCAATACCCAAATAATGTAATACAAGGGGTGTTAGAGTATATTATATCATTTGGATCATGTAAATGTACCACCTTTGGTACATAGCTAGAGTAGAAGATTACCTTAGGGGGTAGTTAGCTAGTTACTTCAAGTAATGTAATAAATGCACAAGTGTCAATGTGCAAGTTGTAAATGTGAAAGGTGTCCTCTTGTATAATTAGGTAAGAGTGTTGGCCAAGGAATCCATATTACTATATAAAGGGTCTCATAGTGAGTGATTAGATATCGTTGTAGGTAGTAGTAGGTATAGTGGGTAGATCACCATATAGATTGGTGATGGAGTACAATGTAGTTCTTTAGCATTAGTTTTGGAGTGTCCATTCCTCCATACTGCATTGTAACATTTCTATCACTTTCCATTAATAGTATATTTTAGTGTTATTGTAGAATTGCATTATCTTACATTTCTACATATCTTGCATCTTATGATTGTATTCTCCAATAGCACACATTATCTAAAACTAACAAAGTCATGGTCAATAGTCGATATTGTTGATGTACTAGATAGGCCTAAGGGTATTTCAATGTGTAATGTATTTAATATTTTATTATGTAAGATCAATGGGCCATGGCTAACCTTGTTATAGTTAAACCTAATTCAATATTTTTAATGAACCTAGAGCCCACTTGTTATGTTGGCTTAGATTAAAATTTATGATGCAATTAGGGATTTTGGTATTTCTATAAATACCCCCTAACACTACTCATTTTTATTGGATTGTTGTGTAATATAATCGATGGATAGTCATTATTTATGGTCCCTATGGAAACCCATCATATATGTCTATTTCTATCATCCTTTATGATTTTTGTATAAGATTTGAGTGGATGTTTTGCTTATGTTTATTTCTAGAAAATATTATAAATTCCAACATGGTATTAGAGAAGGTATGGAGAAAATTTGCTTGGTCATGTGGAAACATTGATTGGTGCCTCTGATTCTTCTTTTGATTATTTATAAAAATTATTTTTAAAGGATTTATAAGCTAGGTATAGCATAAAAGGTCTTGAAAAAATAATATTGATTTATATCTTCTATTGTATGTCACTTCTATAAGTTTTATAGCAAATGGAGTCCTTATGGAGGGAAATATTTGAATTTGATTTTTTAAAAAAGGGTTCCACCACTCATTTTTCCTCTATTTTTCTTTTTTTTTGTAGGGATTTTGATTGAGCATATCATTCAAATACTTTGAATAATGGTTCATGGGTAGTTTTTTCTATAGTTTTAGTCACTACTACTACCATTTAGGAGGATTTAAAACCTCCATTCATGTTTAATTATATGCATCTCTAGGTCATTCCTCCTATATTGATGCCATGCAAATATACATGCTTCTTGATCAAAGTAGAATTACCTTATGATCACAGTGAATGTGTGGTCTTAGTTGGAGCATTTGCTAAGGTAGACAGTGTAACAAAGTGAATGGAATTTCTTAAAGAAGATTGGTGATCAATTTCCTCTCATATCAAATTTTTATGAATCTCATTGTCTTTGCCTCAAATTTTTCCCTTGGTTTTTGTCCTCATAAGGGCATCAGTGTAGCACATATCATCAAACTGGTTGACATAGTGGTAGTACCATTTTGACATAAGAATTTGAACAAAAAAATTAATATTTGAATATCCTAATATGCACCTCTATTTTGGACCTATGCTTTCATGGAAACATACTCAAGAGTTCATCCCAATAGTAGTTCCATTTGTGGCTATAAACATAGTGGTAGGTAGGATGTAGCTATGACTAGAACATACCAGATATAGGGTTTGATTCATATTTTCATAGTTAGGAGGTACCATTCACTTTAAATGGTGAGTGGGGAACCTTAAACCTAGTGTAGAGGTGTGGAAAGGTAACTAGAAAAACTTGACTAAGCCATTTTTCTCTTGGAGGTCCATAGATCAAACCTCTTAGATTGTATTTTTATGAGTTTTTATCCCTTATAAACCAATGGTTGGCTATGGTGGATGTCGATGTGGCAATCAATGAGATCAAAATATATTTTTTCCCATTCAACCAGTGAAATAAAAGCATGTGGTAATGGTCCAGAAACTCAAAAGAGCGACCATGGAAAAAGTGGATTGGGGTCCTCTAAAGAATCAAGGCTTTCTACGTGGCAGGTTGAGATAGGGTGATGCTTGTCTAAGGTTAGAGGCTTTGGTTTTTTATTTTTTGGGGTCCATTAGGTAAAATATTCTAGAGGACATAACGTTTGTATATGGAAGTGTTTTGATCCCATTTGTTTTAAATTTGCATGATTTTTTGAGTTCTATGCACTAGTGGTAGGCTTCATGAACCTACTATAGTGATAGGGGTTGAATTGTGTAATATGGACCACAAAATATTAGTTACTCACCTTAATTGGATAAATTATAGTGTTTGGTTGACTCAAATGATCAACCTAATATGAAGTTAGAACTTGTGGTATATATCTCATGAATATAAAGTAGTGCTTCTTGATAACAAAGCTCAACACTTGAATATAGAAGAAGCACTAGGTTTTTTTTCCTTTCTGATTTAACCAAAGTTGTTTTCCATATCAAAGAAGAGAGTGGCCCTATCAATGTATGATTAAAAATACATGAAATTTTTGGATAGCTTAATACTACTAAATAAAGTTACTTGGAACTAGGACTTTTTATCTTAAGCTAGATAAGTTTGATCACATTGAGGACTATATTGTGATATTCAAGTTTTGAGAGTAGATATTACATCTTATAGAGGCAAGAATAAAGCTTGTGCAAAATTCGTTAAGATTATCCTTGCTAATATCTCCCCCTCATTTTAGATATCAAACCTAATAGTTCATATGATTTCTACATTATTGGAATATCAAAAACATCCTACCCTTGATTAGCTTTTCTCTCTTCTTCTCACTTTCATATTTTAATACAAAATTGTGGTGATGGAATTCCTTACATATAGACTCATATAAAGGAATTCCATTCTAAGGAGACTAAGACCTAAAGGCCCATTATTAAGGCTAAGTCCTAAAAGAAAATGAAGACCACTTGTATATACAATGAAAGGGAGAGACAACCTATAAAGAATTGCTTGCTAAAGTTGTAGAAGATTAAATCTAAGGTCTTGAAGGAAGGTGATTATATTTCAAATTATGAGGTATATTTAAATAAATCTACCTTAGTTGCAAAGATACACTAGATCATCCATTATGGAGGGAAGATATTATTGTCACTAATATATTCTCTTCTTGCCCCTTCAATTTTGATTATGGGTGGGTGTCAAAATTATAATTTGATTCATGGTCAAGAGCTAACATTGCATGATGTATTAGATAGGCCTCATGGATTTTACAATGTATCTAATATTTTTTAGTATTCTATTATGTAATTTGAATGGGCCATGGTTAATCTTGTTATGGTTAAACCTAATTTAATATTTGTAATTAACCTAAATCCCACTTGTTATGTTGGCTTAGGTTAAAATTTATGATGTAATTAGGGGTTTTGGTATTGCTATAAATACCACCCTCACACTCATTTTTATCAAAGTATTTTTCAACAGTTTCCAATAAAGTTGAAGCCTATGGCCATTACCAATAAGAGAAATTTTGTTTTGTTAGCCTAATGATAAGATATTGGAACTCTAAAGAGGAGGTTCAAGGTTTAAATCCAATAATGGATAGAGTTGTAAACCATACTTTGGTAACAAAATATTTTTTGGATAAACATATATTGGATAAATAACATTGTCTATGAGGATCATCTCATGTGGACTTTGGTCTAGTGGATGTAAAAACTACTCTATATTTATATTTTTTTCTCATTGAGTTATGTAGTCTAAATAGACAAGAACAAAATCCTAATTATAAGGTGGATCAATGTATACCATAAAATCCAATCCCCAATTTTCAAATGGTTTAATTAATAACTATGGCTTAATTGACATCTCATCTAATTGAGTAGGTCATTACATCCATTGACACTGATCATTGAGCTACATAATATTTGTTTAACATAATTTTAGTTTTTTAGAACAAAGTGTCCTCCACAAGGCTCATCATTATAGGCATTTATTTTCTCAAACACATCACTGCATCACATTATCATGTCTAGTCTTGAAGTACATCCCCCAATCCAAGTATAAGGAGAACTTTGCCTAATTTAGTGAAAAATCTTATTTTGAGAGATGTGTTGGGATACCTTATTGAATCAAAGTATTTTTATAATAATTACCAAAATCTTGAGGATTTTCTTGAGAAGAGATTTCTTCCATTGGTTAAAAAACAATGGATGGTTTAGGATCCCTAAGTGCTCTTTCTAATTTGGATTGTTATAAAAAAATATTTATAGAATAGAGGTTATTCTATTGAATCTTGACAATAAACTAGTTATCTTAGGTATTTACTCTTAGAGATCAGTGTTGGATGGGTAGGTAGCTATAGTTGTGGTTTTGAAAGTTGGGGATTGGAATAATTAGACATAGGTAAGTAAGCTTGTGGTTGGGGTGGTTCATGATATTTTCAATTTAGTAGAGAATTCCATATTTGTTATGGATTTTTCCATGGTTTATTAGGATATTATTGTTAAGACTAAGGGCTTTGTGGATTCATCCAAGGGTTTTGAAGATGGTGGCCACTACCACCCTTCTGGAGATCATGCATTTAAAAAATAAGGAGAGCCTAAAAATGATTAAAATCCAAGATTTATACCTTGAATATTGTGTTAAGTATACCATGGTTTTCCTTGGTAGGAAAAACATGCCTCCTATACTCATTGGGTTCAATTAGGGGATGTTACTTCGAATTTGGATAGCATGTGATAGTTGCTTGTCTTATGGTCCTTATAGAAAAGGACTAGTGGGACACTACTTTGACTGTAGGCAGCATGGGATAGTTACTTTGTCTAGGGGATACTCATGTTTTGCATGTATTTTTATGCACATAGGACACAATATTTCTAAGGCCTTATTCACATCATACTAGTCCTTAGATTGAAATGTGACCGATTGACAGGCCAAGAAAAGGATATTTATATTGAGTTCTTCAAGTAGGTTCCCAAATTTAGCTTTAGTGATTCCAATTATTGTGACTAAAATATTGCTTACCCTTAACCATTTAGCTCTCCTCATGGTATATCTTGAATAGTTCCAATAAATAGTCTTGATATCCCAAAACTAACGTGGTTAATATGTCCTCCAAACATTAGGTCCAAAGCTTCTATACACTCTTCCTAAATTAATTACAAGAAAATAATATTAAAATATTTACATTTAAATTTAAATATTTAGACCATTAAAGATCCACTAAAATATTTCAATATAATCATAGAGGTCTCCTATTCTCCTTAGATCATTTCGAGGACTTTTTATTTTGCATCTATAGCTTTACAATAGTATTGATATTTATGTAGCAATTTTATCCTCATTGTATGCCATGTGTTAATTTTTTTTTTCCTATAGTTAATGAACAAAATTTAGGAAAAATTCAAGCTCTAAAACACATTGCTAGATATCTAAATTTGTTAGATAATGCAATTTATATTTCTTGGAAAATGAATACCAATTGGAAAATTTTGAGAACCAAAGGGAATATAATTGTACATCATATTTAGCATGGCTAATCATGAATGTAAATAAGGAATGGATACCTAAATATAATCTAGATTAGGTAGGTCCAAATAGGAAGCCATTACCAATTTTTGAAAATACAAATATCTCATATAAAAGAAATTATATGTATAGTTATGACTTCAACTTGTATGATCCTATTATGAATCACATACAAGAAAAGTCCCTAAGATCATCAAATAAGAGAAAAATGTTTGCTACAAACAACATAAAAAGAATTGGAGGACTTCTATTTGAGGAGATAATTATATTTTATTAGATTGTATGGATTTTCTAAGGAACCAATCATATTTACTACTTGTACCTTGGACACCATTTTGGAAATGGAGGTTATATAAAAATTGGATTTAATTATTAAGAAATTTAGAAAAAGGTAGAAGAATATTAGCATATTTGACTCCAATAGGAGCTATCTCACTATAATACCACTAGTTCAAGATTTTGTAGAACAACTGGAGAAGAGATTAAGAATGATTGGTTTGAAAAACAAAGTATGATAGATGGGTCTATGACCCTCATACCTTATTCATTTGCACTTTTTTAGAAAGAAATGTCTCCACCATATATGTACATGAAATAAGGTAAAGCATAAAAGAAGAGCACAATCTAGAAAAATTAGTTGTATTGGAAAATTTAGGATCTAAGGAATATTGTGAACATAAATATAAAAATATTGAAAGGAAATTCCTTTTCCTTGGATCTGTTTTTATAGAGAGTATATGCAAAGAAAATAATTGGATCTAAAATAATATTATAAACCCAAGAAATGTGTGAATCATCAAACAATATTATCATTAATGGGAAAAAAGCATGGGTGAAGCTTTAAAAGCTTTGAAGGATATGCGATAAACACCATCCAAAAGAAAAGGAGTGTAGGAAACAATATGAGTAAAAAACATTGAAGGTTTCTTCTACACAAGTTTTAACAAGTCAATATACCATTATTGAAGTAATGTTTATAGTCAAGATGACAATAGGGGAAGAACATAAAAAAAACTATTTATGAAGGGGATTACCTTAAGATAACTAGTAAGAAAAAATGGAAGTTGTTATTAATTAGGTACATCCTCCTAAAGTATCATTATAAATAGAGATTTAAAAAGACAAAATTTACTGAAAAGCAAGGGCAAAAAGAGGAAGTAAAAGTGTAGTGTTGATGAATATTGATAACATAGGTGGTCAAGGAGAGATATATTATGTATTGATGACCACCAATGAAGACATATACAATGTAATTTATAGCCTTGCTAAGGAAGGAGTAACACATGTAGAACCTACTATTCTAGAGTATCATATAGAATTTGTCCTCTTACCATGATTACATCCACTACTTCTCATCTATTTATTATCTCCAATATTTTATTTATTCTATTCCAACTTATTTGACTATACTTATTTCTTTTGTTGCATCCACTACATCCCCATCAATTATAGTTATTCCCATAGTAGGAAAGATGTATTTTTCACTTGTTTATGTGATGCCTCTTCGAGTACATCACCATTATTATCATCACCTATTGCATTTATATCTACTTCTATTATTCCATCAATTCCCACTGCATCATCCATTCCTTCATGGGATAATTGCTATCAAATATCACCTCTTCAATGATATCTACGATTCCACCATGGCCCCCTATACATGGTTTATCCTTCCCAAATTTCAACGGGTTTTAGTTTCGAATTCTCATCACAAGTGTATACCCCTATTTTCTCTACCAAGGCTAGACTACAAGTCATTGCCTATCAAGATCCTATTGTTAGCTTAAAACCTATAATAAAAAGAATAGGCTTTGAGGCTAGAATAGCTCAAATTTCCACTTGTTTATCTATATAAATGCTCTAATTGTTAGGGCTAGGTAATCTAGATACATTAAAGGATCACTTATGTAAATATAGAGAGCAAATAAAAAATATTATTGTAGGTGATTTCACACACTTAATGAGACTTGCTCTATTGATAACAAAAGTAGACAAAGTATGAATCCTATGCTATTGGCAAAAAAATTCAATTGGATACAAGTAGGATAGCAATAGCATTATTACACTACTTGCCTAGTTTGAATTCACTAAATATACATAGGTAAGGATCATTGGCTTAGTATAGTTCATAGAACATACCAACATAACTATCCCCCTAGATTATATTTAAATCATTAGGTAAGTGCAAGAATGTAAAAAGAAAAATAAAGACTTAATAATGGTATTAGAAACAAAGAAGGTAGAAGCCAATAGTAAAGAAGATAAAATTGCTTAATTGAAGAAGGAAATAGAGGCTTTGAAGAAATAAAAGGAGAATCTTAAACAAGTTGACTGAGACTAGTAAAAATAGTAACCATAATTAGAATAAGGAAAACAAAGCCTCACAAGCTAGTGCAAAGCATAGAAGAAAAAAAATAGTAAAAATTATAAGGAATAAGGATGAGGAGATATCACAATTTATGCTTATAAAGATATTAGATAAAAAACTTGGTTAAATAAAACAATAATTAGAACAAGGAAAAATTCCTAGCCATCCAATTAGAAGCATAAAATCAAAAAGTAGTAAAAAGTATAAAGAAGAAGGATGAGGAGATATCAAAATTAAAGCTTATGGAGAATAATATAAAGAAATAAATTGAAATGATAAAGACTCATATATCTACTACTAATGTGATCAAGTTCCTTTAGGACCAAATCCATGATAATACAAGTCATTATTTACCTACAACACAAAAATCTACTCATTAAAGCAAATAAACGATAGAGAGTCCACAAGCAAATCTCTCCTCTAAAACCAATCATATGAAGATGATGAGACATATACATGTGTAGTCTCAAACCAATAATTGCAACAATTAGTTATTGTAAACAAACAAATAGTATATATTTGGATGATGAATATTCCTTTTAAATAATAAATGCTAGAGATCTACAAATATTGTTATGATAGTTTAAAGAAATTGGTGAAGAAGATGAAGAAAGAAATTGAACAATTGGTTGGTTTTTAGATCCTCTCATTGACCAAGGAGATCTTATCCTAGATGGCTAGTATGTTATCCTAATTCAAGAGGAGAAGAAGAAGGTTTTCTAGGTAGATAATGCATCACCTACTAGGACAATAATAGAAACTCTAGATGCTATTATAAATCTAGAAGCATTACTCATAGGATTTAAGTAGGTTCCTCAAGTAGAGGAAGATCTCCCAAGAGAATAATATGATGATTTAATAGCATTTATGATAGTCTTGAAGAAGATCAATTTACCTTCAAATATTGAATGGAATTTATTGTTGAACTTGCCATAATTGTAAAGCAAACCAAGGGTGTACCTATGTTTTACAATTTTATAATTTTACCATAATTGTTTTAGACTCTAAACCCAATGGAATAAGGTAATTTTGAGATTTGCTATTAATAAATCTTGAAATCTCTATAAGTCACCAAAATATAGTATTATATTACTATCATTGTGCTTTATAATCAAATTCAACTGTGTGAAAGGAAAACATAACAATTGGGGTAATTCCTAGTAAAGGGTAGTCAAGATAACAAAAGAGTTGGTTATAATACTTGGAGTGTATTGATTTGAGACCAATTTTATAAATTGAGGGCTCGTGACTAGAGATTTATAGAAATTTTTAGAAAGTTAAAAGTATAATAACTTGTCAACACACATAAGAAAATTGCCTACATGCCTATGAAACAACTACAAAATTTCCAACACAAGCAATTCATCAAAATATCAAACAAATTGACAAAAAATGAGTCATGAGCATAGCTTTTGAGGCAATATTTTATGAAATAACCTTGGCAATGATATTTTTATCTGCAAGTTATTAAAGTAAATGTAACTAAGGTTTAGATGAATTCATCATAGTTAAGAGTAATATTAATAATACTTTTTATAAAAAGAAGATAATACATCAATTATAAATATTCTTTGGCCCTTTTTTAGAATACTCTAGCTACTCTTTGTGATGAGAAATTGTACCTTAACATTAAACTATAATTAATAGAAGGATTGTGGATGAATTATATGGATCAAGTATGTCCTTTTATCTTTTGATTTGTGGTTGTATAATGCTTCTGGGTGTTCCCTCCCATATCTAGTTATTCCTTTCTTTTGTTATTATAGGCTATTCATAGGTTTAGTCATGCTAAAATTGTTAAATCACTTTCAAATGTTCTAGTTGGATCAAAAATAATATCTCTATGGTCATTTTACCATATTTATTTTATTTCACTTATTTTGTTCCCTCATATCTATTTTTCCTTAGATGTGCTTGATTTACATTATATCAGTTATATTATCTACATTAATAGGGAGCAAACCTAAATCCAAAGGCTAAGGATAAAAAATATTTCTTCCTATGCTCAATTTTGATATGCTAGGTGCATTTATTATCCCATGTCAACAAGCGATATCAAGGATAAAAAAATACACTTGCCCTACCATGTGATAAATAAGTTATACATGTAAAAAGAATGCTTCTCACAAAGGATAACATTTGACAAGTACCAATTTGATATCAAGACTCATATCCATAAATTGTTATATTTATAGGATGGTTTTCTAAATTCTAAATTTTCAATCAAATCATAAATTAAAAAAATGACCATTTGTGCCTTACATTATATAAGTTCTATCAAAAATAAACTTTTTAGATATTTTACAAGAAAATTTGATGACTTATTACAAGGTTTATGCAATAAAGTCATTTTATGGATATATATATATATATATATATATATATATATATATATATATATATATATATATATATATATATATATATATATATATATATATATAATGTACTAAAGTATAATTGGTATATATTTTCTTTCAAACATTTTTCATTACTAAAATAAAATAAACTAAATTCGTCAAGCAACCATGTAGTTGGCATCCCTATAACAAGGATACCTTCACATAAAATAAACTCTAATAGCACACCAATTGAACACTAAGCATCAAATCCATAGAATATGTAGGTCTATATTAACTATGCATGTCACATAGATCAACTTATGAAATAGATTAAGGCTTATATGATTCACATTTTTGTAAGGGTCTCAAAACTAGTTTTTTTTGTGGTAAACTTGAGGTATAATATGCCATCCATATAATAGACCTATTTTTTTGATGAAATGGATTTACAAATATATCATAATGTAAAAGTATTTTTAGTATAATCACACTTCTCTTTCCATATTTGAGGTTTTAAAGGATAGCAAGATTGAGTTTGTTAAATCTATGGGCTAGGGATAATCACTTGTGCTATCCATTCAAATTTTATTTATTGAATACAAAAATTAACTATACAAATAAAATATGAGATATTTTAATTATCATAAATATGTGCACATTGTTTAGGAAGATAAATGGAAAATAATAAATCTTATAAGGAAATAAGTTTACCATAGATTGGAGGGGTAAGAAAAAAACTTAAAGGAACTAATAGCTTGTCCATGTTTGTCTTTCTTCCTATTTTGTAGTAATTAAAAATTATGTTGTTAGAATTAAAATTGAAAGTATATTTTTCTTGTCATTAAATAAAAAATAATCCAAAGTTGAACTATAATTACATTACCATAATAAGAATGGAAATATTTTGTGCTATTGTACTCTAATTTTTAATCAAACCATGGAAGCCATAATACTTAAAAAGAGGAATTTTTTATTTTATGGTTATAAGCAAGAGAATTCTAGTAAATCCAATATCAATATGTTGGATAGTATTTTTTGTTAATATTTAGGGTTTAGTCTTAATGTCAATTTTTAATATTAGGTGCTACAATATTTATGAATATAAACTTATCAAGTTTTATAGAATTAATTTTTTAAGTATTATGTGAATATGAAGAACAATATAAATATCATTGCCTACCATGAAAAAATGTTTACATCAATCAATCAATTCAATACATGAATACAACCATAATAATTTAGTAAATACATAAATTACTTGAAGGTTCAAACAATACTATCTAAACCATAAATTTTTAAAGTAAAATGCAATGTTATAAATTGTAAAATCACATAGAGTACAACTATACATAAAGAATATAACAAAAAATGTATTCTATATAAAATTACATAAAGATCAAAATTTATACATGTACCAACTACACAAAATTAATCCAAATTATATGCATATACATCAATACAAAATTCACCAAGGCTTATACAAACAAAGCATCTAGGGTTATTAGTGATCACGTTGATCTTTTGAGTTAAACAACTCTATCCTTATACCCACTATATGAGTTTGAGGCTTATAAATGCAAACTAATCCTAAAATTGCATTTATATACACAATAATTCTACATGACATTAGGTTTATTTAAATTATAATAATTAAATAGAATTTAGTGACAAATATTATGATTATAATTATATCTAGCCATTAAGATCATTTTTTCTCATTGGTCTCTTGATTTTCCTCTCAAAATATTTAATGAAACTTCACAAATAAGAGTAATTTTTAAACATACATGTTAACTATTTTTTGAGATATATGCAAAATAAAAAAAACATAATAACATAAATATGCATACACTATAATAAGTAATCTATTTACCTACCCAAAATTCAAATCAACCTTTTATTTAATTAGTCATTTATTGAATGACCTCTTAAGAACATAGACATGGTAGCTAGTAGCAATGATATAATAAAGTTGTGATAACAAAATCTTAAACATTGTTCATAGGTCACTTAGTAAAACTTACTTAAAACATGTGTTTTTTAAGTTCTAAAAATTATCCACTACTTTTTAGATTTATCATATTCACTTATTTCTATGGTCCCATATTATGCTACCAACACTTATTTTTGTCTATACACTTTTATTTTTCGTTATTCTTCCTTTCCTTGCATATGATTGTGGTGAATGGATGTTTCAGGATTTTTTTAGAAAATATTACAATTTTCAACATGGTATTAGATGCAAAATAAAGTAGCTTGGTTTAATCATACAAAAAGGATGTATAGGAAAAACCATTATAGATATGGATATATCATCAGTTCTATTGGATTTGTTGTTAAATTTTAGCGGGGGTGACTAGTTCAATACTTTTCACATTTTCATTGTCTAATATATCCTTTTTGCATCTACAAATTGTTTTCTTTTCTCTCCAAAATATAAAAATTGAAATGAATTATTGTACAAAATATTTTGTTGCATGGAGAGAGAAAACAAGGTAGCACATATATGTTTGAGTGCAAAATTTTAAACTATAATATTTTTACCTCTTTTTTCACTCCAAAGCATTATTGACAAGTGACAATGCAATGGTAGTGCAACAAATTCAAAGACAAAAGGCCCTGTGTTTGAGTTTGTATAAATAAATTCTAGTTTTTTATATGAATTTATTACAGAGCATAATGTGTTAAAATATTTATTTTTAATCCCATCTGCATGGTTGGTGTAGTGGTAAGGCTCAAGCCTTTTAAACCATATATTTTAGGTTTGAATAGTGATAAAGGATAAGAGTAGCAATGATATTAGTGCATTTTTTTGGATACATGCCCTAGTATTCCCTTAAGAGAAGCACCATTCTACTTTATGACACATTTGCACTATTGGCTTAGTGGTTGCAAACTTTATTTGAAAGTGGTAGATCACGTGTTCAAACCCAAATGGCATAATTTTTGCATATGGAAGTATTTTGGGCATATTATTTTTTAATTGCATAATGTTTTAAGATCTACAAAATATTCATATTTTTTTAAGGACTTGTTACTATTTTGTGTGGTATTTTTTTGTGTAAAACGGACCCAATTGCCATTCTTCTTTTCAATGTAGTTTTTAACTCTAAAAGTCCATTGGCATGACAGTTGACAATTTTATTTGCATCTAGATCATGTATGATTTAAAATCCTTATTTTACAATAATTTCATAGTTTCAAACCTAATTCTTTTTTCTCTTTTTTCCTAGAATATTTGATGTTTTTATGAATCACCAAACACTTAACTTCAAGTGAGCTCTTTGGTGCAACAATTGGTTAGTTGTACTATATTTGAGATATTTCAAAATCCATGTGTTTATACTTATCTTTTCTTATAATGAATGTTTCTCTAATTCCAAAAACTTGTTAGTATGGTGATTGGTAAAATTTTAGGCTATAAAATGAATAGGTTTGGATGATCAGTGTAAGGTACACCTTATTTCTATGGGCCCTTTCTAGCCATTGGGGATGATTATTAAAATATCTTCTTATTATTTCATGATTCAATGATCTTCTCTTGGTATTGGGGGATAGGTTGTGGTCATCAAAGTGCATGTTGAAGATCTCATGAGAAGCTCAACATCTTGATCAAGAAGGTAGATTTATGGCTTCATGTTCAAGAGAGGTTGATCTAGTTTATGTACCTTAAGTAATAATAAGATAGAAAGATCCATTGGCCCATATGATTATTCATTATTGGGGGAGATGTCTCATCTTTAATGTCTTATCTCCTTGGAATCTCAATTTAGATTATAGGGGGTGTTGAAATATTTTTAATATAATCTTATTAGACAAAGGCCAATAGTAATAAAATACCTACGAGTGCTCTTGATATAAGCCTATAGGTATCCAGGTGTTGTACGTGAGTTGGAGAGGAGAGGGCAATCCTCCAAGGGAGGTCCTAGGTTCAAATCTCCACCCTACAAAAAAGTTGAATTGGGTACCCAAAATCCAATTGATAATGTTGGTGTGGGCAAGTCCGAGCGTGACTCCCGGGTGACTTTGATGGTGTAGAAGCCCCTGGTCATGGTCTCTCAGACCAAGGCGGCCCCATAAGGGATTTTTTGCTTATATATATATATATATATATATATATAAGACTATAGGCAAGTTCTATGTAAGCCTTTTTGCATGTTAATGTAATATTATAAATAAGTAAGACTATAAGCATATTTCTATGTAAGTCTACGATACTCTTCTACATAATTCTATGGGTATCTATGTGTAATGCTAAGGGTACCTTTCGTATTTCACCCTTAGTGATATTGGTTTATCCACCTTTATGGATAATCTTGCTTAAAGGATATAAGTTATTATTATTATATTGTAAGTCAACCTCAAGGTTAAGTTAATATTGTCTTAAGTTTAACCACCCATTAGTGTTTTAGTATCACTATAAACACCCCTCAATGAGCAATCATTTGTATCATTACGTGATATATAAAAAAAAATTTGTGGTTCGTATGGGCTTCCATTCCTTATTCTTTATCTTAAATCATGTCATTTATTTCTTTCCTTATTTTTTTTTCTATGCACTCTTCTTTATTTTTCTATGTATGATTATGGTGAATGGATGTTTTAGGATGTTTTTGGAAAATATTAGAAATTCCAACAATGACATTGTTTATTACCTTAAGATTGCAAGATAAAAAAATCAACCATTCAATTCATATATTACATGGGAGGAAATGTGACATGTAATGTTAGATCTTCTATAAGTGGATAAACTAACAATGATCAAAGTGTTTCCCTTTCCCCTACACCTAAGAGTAGAAGATAATTAGGTTTCTTGTTCAATTTGAACTATGAATACAACTTATTTAGGGATTAAAAGTGAACCTCATGATTGTTGGATAATGAAATGCTAAACACCATCGACCAATATTCATAAAAGTTTTATATTATGCCAAGATGTACACACCAATGCATGAAAATATATTTCCTTCTAGATTTTAGTGAATACCTTATAACTATATATTTAAATAGAAAAATAATATTCTTTCTCTTTTTAATATATATTTCACTTCATATTAAGAAATTATATTACCCATTCACTCATGTTTTCGACATGTTGTCTACAACCATACATATTTCATACTAGATAACATCAATTTGGCCACATGAATTCAAAAAATTTAATAAGTAATTTATAAAATCAATCCATAAATCATGCCTCACATATAAAGAGTAATTATGCTTATTGTCTTGAGTAGCATTGATATATGTAATTTAATTCCCCTAAATCTCATTTAGTATAGGTTTATGTTATTGATTTTCTTTAGTTTGTAAGGGATGGCTTTTTTCTAAAATGTGTGAGAGTTTTTACTAATGATACCTTCTTTTAAATTCAATTCTAATTATACAATTATAAATCCAATTTAATAATAATAATATTATTATTATTATTATTATTTATTTTTTATTAAGCCAAAACATAATAAACCAACTTGATTGAAATTTGAAAACAAATTGATACATGGAGGGAATTGGTGATATCTGACCAATTTATACATGATTATCCATGCTATTTTATCTTACATGCAATGATAATTACACAATTATAAAATAAACTAAGTCATTAATTTTTACCTTTGTTCTTAAACCAAAAATTAATAAAAAATCATCTTGATTAAAATTCTAAAGGAGACATATACAAGAAGAGAATTTGTGAGGACTTATAAATCTATTGGTGAATGACACATGATAATGAAGTGCCTGATGTTTTATAAAATATGCATCATATATATCTTGTAATTTTAAGAAATAAATAATCTGTCTACTTTTAAGAATTTTATTTTCTTATACTCTTCCATATATAATTTATATGTCAATGTTTTTTGAGTTTATATTAAATAAAATAATAATTAGTGATTAATATTTATATTTTATATTTATATTAATAAGAAATATCTATTTATCAAGTGACATTAGCTCAATCAATTGCATTCCTGAACTTCTAAGGAGGAGACCTAGGTTCGAATCTTTTCAAGCTATACATGTATAATTTCTAAGCTATTGTAATATCACTATATGATCATGATATATATATATATATATATATATATATATATATATATATATATATATATATTCTAAGAATATAGCAAGTGGGTAATACATAGCCAGAGAAGGGTATAAGGTAAGATTTGACAATAACAATGAGAAAAAGCTTTGGTGGTGGAGTAGAATATGGAAGGTAAAAGCTCCCCTAAAAACTAAAATCTTTGCATGGTTAACTCTAGCAAAAAAAAGAACTAACTTGGTATGTTATTTAAAGGAGGTCCTAGCAAGGACCAAGCCAATGTATGATGTGTAGAAAGGAAGAAGAAATAATGGAATATATTCTAGTTCATTGCCCTTTTGCAAGAGAAGTGTGGAATTCAATTATGCCTTTGAATCAAGGAAAATGATAATAGATTGCTAGGAACCTTTTAGATAACATGCAATATTAGTTAAAAGAAAGAAGATTAAAGGAGTATATATGTGTTCATTTGATAGTGGAATGGGGATTATGGTTGGTTAGAAATGTCTAGTTGTTTGAAGGTAAGGAAATTCTAGTGATTTAGGTGCAAATACAAATTAAATTAATTTTTGAAAGTCTAAAAATCTCCCCAAAACCAAAATTGAGTAGGCATATAAGAACAATAATAGTGGATCCTATGAAGCCATGGGCCTTCTTTGATGGAGCTTTCTAGGGCAACCTAGGTAGGTGTGGGGTAGTGAGAGCACTGTACGTAAATAAAAATTAGAAGAACACTTTCAAGGTAGATTTAGGGGAAGGCACAAATAATATGGTAGAATAGAAATTTTTGATCCTCTTAATGAGAATAGTGATGAAGAAAGGAATTACAACTTTATAGATTTATGGAGATTGAAAATGAATGAAAACTTGGATTTAGATCATGTTGAGATGAAAAATATGCTCCTCAATTATTTCTATGAGCAAGTGAAATTATTAGAATATTCTATAATAGAAATTTCATACAAGCACATCTATAGGGAACTAAATGTAGAAGTAGATGGTATTTCAAAATATGGTTTGAAATTTCCAATAGGAACTTAGCAAAGGGAATAAGTGGTTAGAGGACTTGGGGTTTCCTCATAGTCCTCTTATTAAGGATCATATTAGAGATCTATTAATAGCAAAAAGGGATTTTGAAAGGGACACTTGCCATTATTCTATAAAAAGATAAGCTTTAGAATAGCATCAATATTTACGATTGAATTTTGAGTCCTTAGTTTTGGAAATAAGGGAAGAGTCATTAAGAACTATGATTAATCATAAAGTTATTATTATTTTCTAGTATTTGCAAAGCTTTTTTGTGGGCTAGTCCAGAGATGAAAGGGAAATTATATCTTGTCTCTTGGGAGCAAGCGTGCAGAAGAAAGAACGAGGGTGGTTTGAACTTGAAGAATGCTGCTATGATGAATAAGGCATTGCTAGATAATCTTGGTTGGAAGTTGGATTCTAACAACAACCACTTGTGGTGTAATATTTTGAAGGTAAAATATAATTTTATTTCTTTTTTTTATCATAATTTATCCCATGTGGGGGTCAGCGCTTTGGAATAGTTTGATTAAGTCCCACGATTTTCTTATTTCCAATTGTATATGGGTCATTGGTGATGGTAAGACAATGAATTTTAGGGAAGACCAGTGTATCAAGGATCATCCGCTTATTGAAGACCAAAGGCATGGGCCTATAATTCAGCATTCTCGAATTGGTGGCCTTCAAAATGTGGTTGATTTTTTGGTAATTCATAATGGTAGAAAATATTGGTCCAATCCCCTCTTGGGATTAAGGGATGATTCAGACATACATCTATGGAGATCTCTATTGGAGGAGCTGAGGTTGATTGTGGTGTGTCAAGAAGATGTAGATGACCGGTTGGTATGGGGTGGGGACAACGAGGGTTCCTACATAGTCAAGTCAGCATATGAGCTATTGTGTTTTGATCCGGTTGGTCATTTCCCAATGAAATTAATCTAGCTTAAGAACTTAACATCGAAGATAAACATGTTTTATTGGTTGATGGTGCAGAACAAATTTCTCACATTGGAAAACCTCCTTAAAAGAGGTTTAATATTGGTCAATAAATGTTTTTTATGTAATAAGGATTGGGAATCGACTTCTCATTTGTTACTTAGATGCCAGGGTTTTCAGGAGGTGTTCTCATTTATTATTTCATGGTTGGGTGTTGCATGAGTGCTATCAAATTTAATTCTTGATTGTGTTTCTCATGGAGATCTCAGTTTACCTCCCCAAGGTTTAAATATTTTTGGAAGTTCTTTCTTCCTCATGTGCTTTTGGGGGTTTCAAAGGAGTGTAATGCTTGAGTGTTCAAAGATGTGGAGAATAATCTAGAGCATGTTAGTTTTAGAATTCTTTGGAAGGCTATGTATATTGTTTCATTAGCATTTAAAAATTTGAACTCTCCTCAAGCTCACTCCCTAAGAAAAGCTATACTCAAGGAACGGTTAGGTTTTGTGTCATTGGCCCGGCCTCCACCTGCTTCTAACTTGAGAAGGTAGGTTCGTTGGTCCCCACTACCTGTAGATTGGTTTAAATTAAATTTTGATGGAGCTTCTAAATGGAATCCTGACCTCATTGGTACGGGAGGAGTGATACATGATAGTAATGGTGATCTTATTCTAGCATTTATGGGCTATCTTGGTACTCAATCTCTCATTGTTACTGAAGCGTGAGCTTCCTTTGTTGGTGTGATGCATTTAAAAAATCTTGGTATCCGTAATGTAATAATTAAAGGTGACTCCTTGTTAGTGATTAATATGCTTAAATGGGTCTGTCAGCCTAGTTGGAAGGTGTCTAATCTTATTAATGAAATGATTTGGAACTCCTAGTCCTTTGATAATGTGGCATTTGAGCACATGCTCAAAGAGGTCAATGCGATGGCTGATTTATTGGTAAATTAGGGTGTTTTTTTCCAGGGATTTTTTGTTTGGCAAGAGGATTTCTCCTTGGATATTGTTAGTTGCATCAAAGATGAAGTTCCATAAATGCTATCAGAAGTTTATTCATGGGCTGCGTTTGTGGTGGACCATTTTCTGCCTCTGTAGATCTTTGGTAGTGTGTTGCACGTACATGGAATTTATGGTGTCATTTATGTGTGACTGGCTTCGCTCTTATTTTTTGTACCTTCATCCTCCCATTGGGTATGTGGATATCCTTATGGCATGTGCCTTTGGAGATGTTGGTTATAATTTTTGTACCTTCGCCCTCCCATTGGGTACATGGTTCTCCTCATGGCATGTGCCTTGTAGAGTCGTTGGCAATTTTTAAATTTTGAATCCTTGCCCTTGAAGTGACACGGTGGATGTGGGATTGTTCCCTTGGTGCTTTGGAGTAGAACTTCCTTGGTTCTCTCTGGCCCTTTTGTTCATTCCTCTTGTATGCTCTTGTCTCTTTGGTTGTTTCATTGGTTCACCTTTGGGGTTTTTGTTTGTGTTCTTTGGTTGTGGCCCCTGGGGCTGATCTCTTGTAAAAGGTTGAGGGGTTCCTTTCAAAACCCTATTTTTCTTAATAGTATCAAAACATTATTTTTTTTCATGTATCAATCCTATTATTAGGATTCTATTTCTAGATTGTAACCTAACTATAGGTTATTACAGTAGAGAGACCAATACTCATCTTAATTTAGTTTATAACAAATATTAAATGGGATGTAACTAAAATTCTTAAGGATACTGCATACCTGCAATATTGTAATTTTTTTAAAGCTCAAAAATGAAATTTACAATTTATTTCTAGGGAAAATTGGTAAAATCTACTTCAATCCCATATACCCATTTAAAAAAATAAAAATCAATAGCTATTGCATGATAATAAAAATATAATCATAAAAAATAAAAGAAAAATATTTCCAATTTTTTTGTTATACTATTATTATTTTGATAAGGAATATAATCAAATGCTTGATAAAATTTATGGATTTTATTTTCAAATTTTAGAATGAATAGTTTGGCATTTTGGGTTATACTT
Source organism: Wollemia nobilis (assembly GCA_028583015.1). NCBI lineage: Eukaryota > Viridiplantae > Streptophyta > Pinopsida > Araucariales > Araucariaceae > Wollemia > Wollemia nobilis. The sequence continues at coordinate 12,491,782 of JAQPPZ010017016.1, forward strand.
GATTTTTGAATATGTTTAATTTTCTTAATCGTTTATATTTGCAAGGATCTTGCACTATAGTTTTTATTTTTTTATTATATATTATTGTATTTTATTGGAAAAAAAATATTTATTATGATAAATGAAGGGGTTTTGAAAGGGTTCCAAACCTTTTATATATTATTGTATTTTATAAATTTTATTAATTATTTTTATATTATTATATATCAAAGGAAAATTATGTTTAATAAATTACAAAGTTATTCTAAAATTTAAAATAAATTAATAAATTTTGTTGTTATTGAGGTTAGTGTGAAACCCCTACAACTAACGCTCGAAGTCCCCATCCTAACCATGACTTTTTATAACCATGACCTTTGATAAGGGTGAGAGTTGAGCTTATAAATAATGCCAAACACAACCAGGTGAGATCTGAGCTTATCAATAGGGTCAAACACAACCATACATACATCCACCCACTCACACACTCGCCCACACCTTGGTTTGAACCTTGAACCTCTCGAAGAAGATTCAAAACCCAAACCCGTTCGAAGACTAAATATTTGATTAATGCAAGAAACCTAAAAATGAATTGATAAATAACCTATTTAAAAAATAATAATAATAAATAATTATTATAAACAATAAAACAAAAATATCTCTCACTAAAAATGCTTTGCATATTTATATTTATTTTTTATTTTGGGTAAGGAATATAATCAAATGATTCACATAAAACAAAATATATAAGTTTTATTTTCAATTTTTGGAAATAATAGATTTGCATTTTGGGTCATGTGCTTAATTTTCTCAATAGTTCATATTGGCAAGGATCTTGCACTATGATTTTTATTTTTTATTATATTATTGTATTTCATAAACTTTATTATTTTCTTTTTTTATTATTTCACAAGCTTTATATTTTTATTATTATTTTTGATACATAGTGGAATTGGCATCTACCTTTTTTTTTTGAACAACTGGTCATAGGGACAAATTACATTGCCTCCGGTCGCACTGTCAAATCATGGAGCTACCACTATAACCCCTACCTTGCCTTGGTAAACATGACCTAGAGTGAGGAAGACCCCCGATGGCTCGAGGTTGGTACCACCATCATCAAGATGGCGCACACTCAATAGATTCTAGTCAGACTACTACCTTTGCCCTAGAGTGGGCATGCCTACTAGGTTTTGTTGAGAATTTGAGTTAATTTGAGGTATTTTATGTTGTCATTGATGTCACATTGATCACATTTGGTTTTGGTTGCCAAAATATTTCATAAATAAGCATTTATGATATTTTGGAAAGCATGGCTATTTACAGGTTTTTATGAAAACCAAAGCATGAAAAAAAAAGTTTTATTTAAAACTATGGTGGGCTTATGTGGAAAGGGATTTTCTTAAAAACCAAGGTGGAATTTTTTTTCATCGAAAAAGGACCTCCGGTGATGAATATATTAAAGTTTAAATTAATGGAGGACCGACCTATATGCTATTAATGGAGGTTGGCTATATATATATATATATATATATATATATATATATATATATATATATATATATATATATAAAGGTTTCAATTTATTTTGAAAAGGGGGCATATTATATATCGTCGGAAAGCTTATTTTGAGGGCTATTTGAATAACTTATTTAGAAGGAGAAATAAGGTGTGTGTAAAGAGATATTTCTGATTTTGCAAAGGGGTTCAAAAAGTGAAGTTTGCCTTGTTCTTTTTCAAGAGGAGTAATTCTTTCATGAGGTGACAAGGTATGCAATATTGTGATTTATTTTATTTTATGGTATAAGTGGTTTTGGGAGTGAAAAAGTTATGCAATATTTTGATTTATTTTATTTTATGGTACAAGTGGTTTTAGGAGAGATAAGGAAGTTGTGCAATTAAAGGCCTTGGTGATGATTATTGAAAAGTGGAGTAATGTTGATTATTTTTTGATATACTAACCCTTGTGAAGATTGGAAAAATAATTTTGTGATTGTGGCAGATTTACAAGAGGTTTTTTCATCTTCATAAAAGGTATGGGCACATTCTCCTATTGATTGTTTATGGTGGTTGATTTCTGAAATATCATTGGAGGGAAAAGGATTGTTTATGGTTTTCTTTTCGAAAGTGGTTGATTGAATGCTTTAAGGTTTTCTAAAGTGAGAGTTGTGTTTAAACCTTGTGTTATAAGCATAGTGGTTGAATCCCATTGGTTGTGAAAGAACTTGACTTAGAAAAGAACATGAGTATCATTGTTATGTAGGATTTGTGGTTGAGCATTGTTGGAAACATTTGAGTTGGTTGATACATACTTGGACTAGGGTTGTGTGAGAAAGAGTTATCCCTTGTGATGATTGGTTGAGTTGAGTTGATTGAGCCTAGTCAAGTGATGTGTGAAGTGATTGTTCAAGTTCTATGAAACAAACTATTCCATCATTCTATGTTGAGTTGAGATTAAGGTTAGAACATATTGAGTCTCTAAAAATTCTCTTTATGGTTCTATAAGACTTGAGTTGAGTTGAGGTTGACTTGAATTGAGTTGAGGTTGATTTGAGTTGAGAGTAAGATTAGAACATATCGAGTCTCTAAAAATTCTCTTTATGCTTCTATGAGATTGAATTGAGTTGAGTTGAGATTGATTTGAGTTGAGATTGATTTGATTTGAGTTGAGTTGAGATTGAGATTAGAACATATTGAGTCTCTAAAAATTCTCTTTATGCTTCTATGAGTTGAGTTGAGATTGATTTGGGTTGAGATTGAGATTAGAACATATTGAGTCTCTAAAAATTCTCTTTATGCTTCTATGAAGTTAATTTGAGTTGAGATTGTCATTCATTGTTGAGTTCATTTTGAGTACTACTTGAGCATGATTGATTGAGCCTTTGAGAAGGCCTTTGGGATAGATTTGAGGATAATGTTGGGACATATTTGAGGACAGTGTTTGGACAAGTTTTTAGTGAGCTTGTTGGAGTAGATTTGGGCAAGTTCTTGGTGAGCTTGCTAGAGCAGATTTTGGCAAGTTCTTGGTAAGCTTGCTAGAACAGATTTGGGCAAGTTCTTGGCGAGATTTCTAGAGAAGATTTGGGCAAGTTATTGGTGAGATTGCTAGAGAAGATTTGGGCAAGTTCTTGGTGAGCTTGCTAGTGTAGATTTGACAAGTTTTATGTGAGCCTATTGAGCAGGTTCTTAGTGATCCTATTGATAGAGCTTTGGAGGTGACATAGTACAAAGTACAGAGTCTCAATGGATAGAGATCTAGTAGCTAGCACAGTTGAAGATAGATCTAAGTGAGGAATCTTCAAATGGAGAGAGGTCCACCAGTTAGTGCAGCAAAGAGACAAAGTCTTCTAGAAGATCACATAGCCAAAGTAGAAGGGGAAAGAGTTATCCTGTGGAAGAGATCCACGAAATTAATATTAGGAGATCAACATCTCCTTTGGATAAAGATTCAAAAACATTGTAATTGAGAGTGATTTCCAAAGAGATTGATTAAGTTTTAGTAAAATATTTTCTCCGTGGAGTAGCCCACATTAGGTGAACCACGTGAATTGTGATGTCTCTATTGTGTATGGTTTCTGTGCTTTGCTTTGATTACTACTATTGATACTGCTATATTTACACAACATAATATTGATTTGGAAGAAAAAGTAAAAAGTGGTCTTATAATGTTCACCCTCCCCCTCTCAGTATAAGCTTGTGTTCTTCAGGTTTGAACCTAGGTCTCCTCCTAGTAAGTGCCCAATGTCTTATTATATTTTATGTTTTCAAATATATTATATCTGTGTGAGTGTGGTTAAGGATGTCACTTGCATTATCGGTGATGTGACCTGGATTCAATCCCCACGATAGATGTGTATAGTAATATATATATATATATATACTGAGGATAATTTTAACATTTAAAATAAATTGATATATTCTATAATTTTAGTTGTTTCATTGAAAATTTTATATTTTTTATCATTATATTTCATAATATATTATAAATAAAAAGCGTTTTTATGCTTCATCTTTTACATTATTTTTCTATATCAAATCTTTGATATTTATTTTTTATAGGTTTTTATTTTAAAAATAAAGTATAGAAAACTAAAAAAACAACGTCAGCTTATTTCTTTTCCTTTTTTAAATACCATAAAATTATTAAAATTTTAATATATTTTAAAAATTATCAAAATTAAAATATTTTAAACTTCTTAAAGCAAAACTAAACCCACATTGTTACCTTTATTTTTTTATTTATAATTTAATTAGTATTCATATTATCATAATTAGGACTAAGTTCAAAAATATGCTTCGAGAGTTTTATTTGCTGATTTTTTTTTAGTAATATTTCTTATACACATCCACCTTGGAGATTGAACCTGGTTCATATCACCTATAATGCAAGTGGCATTATTACCGGTAGACCACACTCACGGGGATTATTTTTACATAAAAGGATGAGTTGATTTGGAATTTATCATCAAGTTGAGGTATGAGTATTTAGAACAATCAAAATTTCCTTCTCCCAAAGATTTTTTTGGAAGAACTTTGGTCATTAGAGGCTCTCCCTAAGGCTTCAACATTTTGTTGGTTAGTAGTTCAAAGTAAAATTATTACATGAGAGAGTCTACAAAGAAGAGGATATTATGGACCTTTTAGATGTGCCTTGTGTGAGAAAGATTTAGAAACAAAAAACCATTTACTTCTTCATTGTTCGTTTGCTTACACGATTTGGGGTTATTTTTTTAAAAATATGAATATATTGGGTAGCTCCATCAACATTGAAATAGTTGATAAAATATTGGATAAATTATTTCAAAGCTAAAGAATTATGTATTCTTTGGAGGATTGGCCCTGCATTTGTTAGAATTTATGGCTTGAAAGGAATAACATAATTTTTAAAAATAAATATCAAAATCATGCCTAAGTTTAAAATTGTATTAGTTCCAGTCTTGCAAAAGGTCTACAAATGTGGTGCTCATCATGGAAGTCTCAAAGGAAATTCAAAAAAAGCTGGTGGAGGTGGTGTTTTTAGAAATAGTGAAGGCAAAATTCTCCTCACTTATTCAGAATCATATGGAACTTCAAATAACAACTATGCATAGGTTAGAGCACTTCTTACAAGGATTAAAATTATAGCAAAAAAATGATGGAAATATATTTCAATTCATGATGACTCACAAATTATCATCAATGCTATTAACAAAAATGGATGTGGAGACTCGATAAAAAATAATATTATTTCTAATGTTCATCATCTATTACTAGAGATAATCTCCTAGACGTGTGAGCATATTTATAGAGAAGTAAATCAAGTAGTAGATAAATTAGTGAATTATGGTGTTGATCTTCATCTTGGTGAAATTCAAATTTTAGAAGGCAACTAGCCAAGTGAGATTTTATGTCTTAATCAAAATGATGTCAAGGAGCTAGCACTTTAAAGAAGTTGAAGAATATATTTTAGAGAAAAGATAAATGAAAAACTGTGATAAAATGTATGCTACAACAAATGTAATATTTTGGTATTTGATATTTGATATTTTGATGGAAGTGGTCCCCAATAGAAGCCACGTATAACATATTAAAAAAAAAATTGGTGTTCATATTATCACAAAATATTAAATTTAAACATATATTACCTTAGAAATCATACTACATTCATATTTGTATCTTTTATTTTTTACAATTTAAAATGTAGAAAATATTAAATATCATTTCCAAATTTTATGGTATATTGGACTTGTAATGACACTATACATATTTCTTTCAATTTTTATTTTTAATTTTCAAAAGAGCTAAATATAAATATACTTTTAAAATTTATTGAATTTTAGGTGCTTTTACCTTCTAATAAAATTACATCCATGAATGTTAGTTTTATTTCATATTTTATAAAGTGAGGTGGGAGGGAGTGCGAGCAAGGATTTAGTCATGGAAATAGAGTATGAGGTTCATGTGGAGTACATCAATGTTTCAAAACTTTACCATAAATGCATGAATATTATTTCATTAAAATTTCCAAAGCAAAATAATGTTATGAGAAAGAAGAGACAAGAGCAAGTACAAACAAAGAAGGAGTATATGCCAGGAGTGAGTATGAGTCAAGAGAGAGTGCAAGCTAGGAGCAAGTGTGAATCAAGAGGGATTAGAAGCCAAGAGGAAGTGGAAGCCAAGAGTGGGTTCCACTATATACTATGGAAAGAATGTCATATTTGAAAGACCTAGTGGAAAGTTAGGATGCCCTATCTAGAAGTCTAGAGGACCAAGTTGGAGATAATCAAAAGAGTGAATACATGGCAAGTTCAATCCAAGTAGCAGATGTTACACTAGAAGTGAGTATCAAGGATGAGATGATTGAGCATGACATAATGATTTTCAAAATTAAAGGGTTAATATGTAAGTTCCATAGATCATGTTCAAGATTATTGGAGATCCAAAATTGTATAAGTGGAAGTGGGGATTGAATTCAAATTACTCTATGGCATTTCTTCCTAAAGTTTTTTCCTCATCATATTTTCTAGTTCAAAAAGTAGGGATAAAGTAATGGATGGTGATCCATGGTTTAGGTGGAGGGATGCACTTTATTTGAGACTATAGAATGATTTTTTTTGTTGAGTCAAAAATTATTAAGAAGCTTCTGATGTGGGTTAGGAATTTTGAACTTCCATATTGGCTTATCAATAAGGATGTTTTGAATAATATTAGAAATAACCTAGGGAAATTCATTAAGGACTATCTAAGAAGGAGTGAAATCATGTTATGTATACCTGAATATCTGTTGGTAAGGATATTTCAAAGCCTTTGCCATTAAAAATTAAATTGGAATCAAGAGAATGGGATCAACATGTGGATTATGAAAATATCACATTTCAATATCACAATTGTTATGATATTGGACACATGACAAGAGTTTGCAGAGTAAAAACTATGAAGAAAGAGACACAAATATTTGATCATGAGATAAACTTCAAGATGAAGCAAGGAAATCATACATTTGTAGAAGTTAGATCAGATCAAGGACATTCCACTCCAAAATAAGAGGTAAAGAAAGCCTATTTACAACATCATTTGACAAGTTCAAAAGGAATTAAAGGTTCAAAGGAATATGTGGAGTAAAATCCTAAAACAAATATGGCAAAGATGTCAAGTTTATTTTAGGTAAATCATCTTTATTTTCCTCAAGTAGTATAGAATCCTCTCTTGGTAATAAAATTGAAAGTGGTGTAGATGTTATCCCTTACACTTTAAGGTTTCAAGAGCAACACAATAAAGAAATGAGGATGGAAGAAATTTGTAACAATTTAGGGTTTTTAGGGAAGAATAAGAAGCATTTTCTATGAAATAGCATCCTTGCACTTTATGGCTTCCAATGAAATATAAAGAAGAATGTGCTTTTGAGGTTATTCCTTTCACTTCAAATTCGTCAAAGTTAGACGAACCTAAAGATTATAAGTCTTTATATGAGCAATGTGAGAATATTGAAGAGATTGATGAAGATGATATCATTGTTGAGAATGAAAAAATAAAGGAAAACGCAAGAAGCAAAAACAAACCCATATGGATATTGATATGAGAAAACAAAAGCAAATATATAAGTGTTAACAAGAAATGGGCTAAATCCACAAATAAAAACAAAAATAACAATGAAAATAATATCTTTGAATATTAGGGCATGAATAAGAACCTTAAAAAAAGGTTTTAAGAAGTTGTAAATTGTTATAGACAAGATATTTATAGATATGGAAACTCGGAAGCAAAATATTGACAAAAAATAAAGTTAATAAGACATTTGATATAAAGGAGTTAATTGTGGAAACTTAGTAGTTGGATAAGATAGAAATATTTTTAATAGAAAGGAAAATAAAAAATATTTTTATTAAAAAGACAAGTTGGATATGATTTAATTAACTTGTTAGAAATGTAACAAAAACAATGTAATATTTTGTTTTAGTAATGGAAGTGACCCCAATAGAAGCCACACAAAACACTTATATATAAATAATATTTTAATTTAATATGTATCAAAATTTTAAATCTTTTAAAATTAAAATATATCCATATTTATATTTATTAATGTTTTATTTTAAAAATATAAAATCTATTAAAAAAATAAAATAAAAAATATTATAATAAAATTAAATATATAGAAATAAAATTAAATGTAAAAAGTACATAACATATGAACCATGCCAAAATTTAAAGTTTAACCCATTTGATTTTATGAACTTTGATTTTTATAATCTATAATCAACTATTTTAAAATTTTGGTATCTTATAAAATATCAAGAATATCTTACAAGTAAATTATGAGCTCCTATTTTTTATTTTTATTTTTAAATATGAAAAATTATATGTATCAAAATTTTATTATATTTTTATCAAATGGTATTAGTTCAATCAGTTAGATTCCTCAACTTTCATGGAAGAGACCCAAATTCAAATCTTGTCAAGGGATACATGGATAATATCCAAGTTATAATACCACTACATGAAAATAATGTTCTACAAATGGGACCTGTTTTAGTCCCATAAAACCAATTAATTTTTTTTAGCACATTTTTATCCAAAAGGTTTACAACAATTATTAGGTGATAAAAAGTTTCATTCCCTTAACCAAGGTTCAAACTTTATGGGTGAACCTTAACTTTTATTGAAAAGTTTCACATTAAAAATCAAGGTTTTAAATATTAGGTGGTTTGTAGAGTTTTTATCTAAATTTTCAGCACTCGTGGTAGGGATTCATATGAGGGTTCCATGGCCATTCTTTTGGAAATTTTTGAATTCATCTTGTTGTTGGGGTGTTTGGGTAGATTCAAGCAAGACCTATATTTCGATAGAGATCCAGATCCACTAACATGAGATAGTTGGTTTTTTTTTATTGTCTGATTGGATGATTTAGAGTGCAATCCTTCTTTGCACTCAGGTTCGTGTGGTGTTTGTAGGGGAGTTCGATCTTGTGGAGGTGCAGGGATCCATTATTTTCGTAGGGTAAATTTCTTTGCAAGGGGCTATTGGTTCCTTGGTTTCTAGTTTTACCGAGGCTACATTATGGTGGAACACTTCATCCTTGGCCTTGGTGTTCATGCTGGCTAGTGGAGGGAAGTTGCATTATGGAGTGGGATTTTAATTTTTAAATTTCAAAATTTATCATTTGAATCTGTTTTTGGGTGGGATCTCTAGTGGGGTTTAGTTCCACAGTTGGAATTTCATTGTTTTATTTTTGGTGATATTTACCTTGGGATTATGTTTCTTTCCCTCACTTTAGGGCTGTCAGACCATTGCCTTTGGTATGAATCATTGCCTTCGATGTTCTTTACTCTAGTTAGAGTTGTTGTAAAAGGTTGAGGGATGCCTTTAAAAAACCTCTTGTCATTGTACATATGTAAAATTTTGTGGAAGGAGTGAGGAGACCTCCTGCTCTGGTTCTTACACTCTAAAACCCTTTGAGCAGGAGGTCTCCCATTTTTCCTATTGGTCATATTTATTTGTTAAGGTCAATATGCTCTGCTTTGGTTGGATGGCTCTATGACCAGAGTTTATTGCTGATTGGGAGGTCTTGTTGGTTCACTCCATAATTCTTTTGGGTTCGATTTGCCATTGAATGCTAAGGTTAAGCGGGATAGGGCCAAAAACTGACCCAAACCCGCTGGGGTGATCTTGGACTGTTTGTATTGCTATAATTTTTTTGGCTACTGACCCCTTGGTTGTCTCTTGCTCTATGTTACTTTGGTTGGTTTTTGGGTGACAATGTTACTAAGGTTGGTTACTAGTTGTGGGATCTTGGTTAGATTGATCTATTTTTATTATAGGTTCAGTTTATCTTTGAATACCTAGCTCAGGTCCTCAAGGGGGATAGGGCCAAACGTTGACCCAAACTTGTTGGGGGTGATATTGGGCCGTTGTTGCTGCAGTAATATCTAGTTGTTGTTTCTTTGGCTAGCGCCTGCTCTGGCTACTCTGTTACTCTAGTTGGTTGGATGGTTTCACTTTAGTGGTTTGCAAAGTTTTTATCTCCAGTTCTAGCACTGGTGGTAGGGTCTGATCCCATGGTTCCATGGCTATCCTTTTGGGATTTTTTGAATTCACCTTGTTGTTGGGGTGTTTGGGTAGATTCAAGCAAGACCTCTCTTTTGGAAGAGATCTAGATCCACTAGCAGGAGGCAGTTGGTTTCCTTTTCTTATCTGAGAAAGTGATTCAGAGTTCAATCCTTCTTTGCACTCAGGTTCATGTGATGTTTGCAAGGGAGTTCATTCCTATGGAGGTGTAGAGGTATATTATTTTTGTGGGGTGGATTTCTTTGTATGGGCCTATTAATTCCTTGGTTTTACCTAGGCTGCATTATGGTGGAATGCTTCGTCCTTGGTCTTGGCATCCGTGTTGGCTAGTGGAGGGAAGTTACATGATGGATCAGGATTTTTAAATTTTAAATTTTAAATTTTATCATTTGAATCCGTTTCTCTAGGTGGGATCTCTAGTGGGGTTTATATCCGCCATTGGAATTTCATTGTTTTATTTTTGGTGATCTTTACCTTAGGATTATGTTGATTTCCTCTTCTTTGGGGTTGTCAGACTGTTGAATTTCATTGTTTTATTTTTGGTGATCTTTACCTCAGGATTATGCTGATTTCCTCTACTTTGGGGTTGTCATACTGTTGCCTTCAGTGTGAGCCATTTCCTTCGATGTTCTTTACTCGAGTCGAAGTTGTAAAAGATTGAAGGACACCTTTCAAAACCCTCTTGTCTATTTTGTGTTTTGTACTCTTGATAGAACTAATGTACAAAGCTATGAAATGCCTTTCAAAACTCTTTTTAATTAATAGTACTAAAAAAATCTTAACAAAATAAAATAATAACCCAAAATCTTGGTAAGATCCGCTCATGTTGAGGTGTTGGAGAGCAAGTGGGTAGTTAAAACTCTCCAGTTATTGAGAGGCCCAAGTTCAATTCTCTCCCCTCATATGCTGCGGATATGTTATACATTAAAAAAGTTCCTCATCAAAAAAATATTGCTAAGTAATTATCAACTTATTATATTATTTTATAATTATAAACTAACCTGGATAAAATTTGTATCAATTAAACTCAATTAAAAAAATTAAACACATTTTCATTTCATTCGAAATTTCAACCATTTTTATTAAAGCCTACTAATCCACGCCACCTTGAAGCAGTTCACCTTGAACTTGAATCTCTTTATAGTATATATCAAAGTAAATTATCATGGAGGTCCAGCCAAAAAAATATCTAACCTGTCTCTCGTGGGATCCAACTTAATTTATAGGACTATATGTTATAATCACAATGACACTGAGAGGGGGGGTGAATCAGTGTGTTCTTTAAAAACTTCTAAAATAATTAGATTATAAAACCAGCAGCAGTTTAAAGCAGATAAAAGAGATACTAAATGCATCAAGAAAGCATCACACATAACACAACATTTTAACGAGGTTCACCAATGTGGTTACTCCTCAAAAGACTCGCTTGGACTACCATCCAAATCCAGTCAATGCAAAGCTACAACTTTACATAATCCTTTACTAGCACCAAGCTGGAAGGAGCACCAACCCCTTAACTTTATCTCGCTTCAACGGAATGGAGCACCAACTCCTATTTTACCGAGCACCCTCTTGGAAAGAGGCACCAACCCCTTAATTTGCCAAGCCTAGCTGGACAAATTGTTTACCAGCACCAACTGGAAAGAGGCACCAACCCCTTAATTTGCCAGCACCAACTGGACTTCAATATTGAATAAAAAATGTTTGACATATACCTTTGTTATTGCAAGACTCTAACTGGTGTACATCACCTTTGCAATCTTTGTGCACTCTGCTCTCTCTTGCACAATCACTTCACACAGTTTGCTGCACTACTATAGCCAGACTTTGCAATCAACTTTGCCCTTCGCGCTTCTCTGCACACTCTGCTTTCTCTGCGCACTCACTTCGCACACTCTGTGTCATTTCACATTCTGCTCTCTGCTCAACACGAACTCCTTCTTGCTCAACAATCTCCCCCTTTGGAATTGTTGGCAACACATGTGTAATTTTCCTGTAAATCTTCTGTGCACTCTGCTCTCTCTTGCACAATCACTTCACACAGTTCTTGCACTGCTACAGCCAGACTTTGCAATCAACTTTGCCCTTCACGCTTCTCTGCACACTCTGCTTTCTCTGCGCACTCACTTCGCACACTCTGTGTCGTTTCACATTCTGCTCTCTGCTCAACACGAACTTCACTCTCACAAAAACTATGCTTGCATTCGCACTTTATCTTCACACAACACACTTCAAACTCGAAGTACCCTTGCTTTTATAGAAGAATTTTTAGGAACAAACCCTAAAAGAATGTCGGTTGAGAAACCCTAGAATTTGTCAGCTGCCAAACCCTAAAATCCATCGGCCCAGATTTAACTTTGTCGGCCTCAAACTCTTCTTCCACCTTCGTCACTTTCCTGTAGCTTATTGCTGCGAAATAGTAACACATCGGCCCTTTTAATTTAATTTAATATTTTAATTTAAATTTAAACTAAATATTTAAAATTAAATATCTTCATCACCGGGCCATATTTTTCAACGAAACGAAGAGCGAACTTGGGTTTTAAGAAAAACCCATTTCAAATCTGTTATCCATGGTTTTAAATAAAACTTTTTATTTTGACTGCCTTGGTTTTCACAAAAAACCTTTAAAATTTAAAATTAAATATCTTCATCACCGGGGCATATTTTTCAACGAAACGAAGAGCCAACTTGGGTTTTAAGAAAAACCCATTTCAAATATATTATCCATGATTTTAAATAAAACTTTTTATTTTTACTGCCTTGGTTTTCACAAAAAACCTTTCCGCTTCTTGACATCTCAGGTTCTGAAGACTTCTTCTCATTTTGAATTATGTTTTCTGTTTCTATGCATCTATCATTTAAGGACTCATGATTTGACTAACTTTTGAACTTTATCCTCTGCATCTGAGTGACTTCTGAACTGCTTGTCCATTGCATCATTAGATCTAATTGACTGTATTGACAACAATGACAATCCTCCTGCAACACCTTGCTCAACATTGAACTCCTATCCATTGTACTTTGGCTGCACCTTCATTGTTCAATAAACTCTTGTCCATTGCATCAATAAATCTGTCTGACTGTGTTGACAACAATGACAATACTGTTTGCTGCACTTTGCTCAACACTATATCACCGGTCTACATTTATGAAGATAGGTAATCATCCCATGACTTAAAATTAAACAATTATTGTATAATTTGTATTATTGATTTTATAATAAATTATATTATTTTTTTAAATATTTAATTATAAAATTAACCTTTATTAAATAATAATTGAATAATATATAAGTTTTAAGTTTTATTATAATACACAATGTACTGACTTTATAATACAAATAAACCTTTTTCAATTTTATATGATCTCGTATAATTAATTGAAACCATGATCTCAAAACTATGATGTTCAATCATATATGGGTGTGTTAATTTTTTAATTTGATTTTTAGTTTTACTTTATGATCTAAGAATACTCAGTCCTAGTTGATTATAATAATAAAAACAAAAACTACAAAATAATAAATTTATTTCAATCTTATATAATTAATTATTAGATTAATTATAATAATTAAAAAAACTAAAAAATTATAATAAACTTATTTCAATCTCGTGTAATATAATTAATATATATAAATAAATAATATGTTTTTAAATATCACCGACACACTGTGAGTTGTGATCTTATTCTTTCTCGCATGCCTCAAACTTTTGGCGAGTATAGTTATAGTGAACGTCTTCATATAGATAGTAATCAGTTTACATATTAAGCCTCTTCCAAGACTAAGGTATAACTGCTGTAATTTTTTTTAAATGAAAACATAAGTGCGTCACTCATATCTATCTTATCTATATGTTTTGAACTGAGAACCTAAAATTCTCTGTCTGAGAATTTGGTTCAACACGATATTCTGCTTGCCTTGAAATACGAAGGATTTAGATCTTCTACTTGAATTTGGTCAATACGAAAAATTTAGATCTTCTACTTGAATTTGAGTGGAGAGACCAACGCTTTTCTTGATCTTTTGTTTGTTAAGAAGTTCAGCATGGACTAAAAACATTGCCGAAACAGGCCTATGATCAGAAAGTCTGCATTCGCCCCTCTCATAGGTAAGCTGCTTCAGTCCTTTGCCGTGCGAGAGAATACGATCACACCTGCATCAACATTCTATGTAAATGCAAGCTTTCAAACTAAGGAATTGGATGGCTGAACACTTTCCAGTGCTGCTGGACATTCGCAAATACCAGGCAGGAGCGCGTCGTTTTTCTGCGATTTTGTTTTCGTACGCAGAGTACTGGTCAGAATTAGGAGCATATTTGTAGGTCGGAGGGAAATTGATGGAGAGTTCATGCCATCCGTGAAATGCACGTCCAGCGCTTTGTCCCGTTCTCAGCTGAATTTACACGAAAAATAAACACCGACTTAAATTCTGGAAATGGTAAACTTGATTTAGGTGAAATATCTTGTCACTTATTCTGACAATGACATGAAATGTTCTTTAACTAATTATCAGATATATATGTTGTGGTGGTGGACAAGTTTTTCTTCTCTTAGTTTGTAGCCTGCTAAAATTTTTGCAATGTGTACGGTTGAGTTCATTCATGGCTTCAACTGAGAAGTCACAAGGATAATAGTTATCAAAGAAAATGTACAACAATCAATTACCTGATCACATTCCAGCAGGGTCTTCCAGTCTTGCGCTTCAATCAAAGATCTCATGTCAGTTTCCGGTAAAGCCAACCGATAGTTTAAATCTCCGAACCAGATGATTTGACTGCAAATATCAATATCCGGGAAGAAACTAAAGCAAAACAAAAAACAAATTGAAATTTAAGGAACAATTAAAATCAAGAAACTGCAGAAAATATGCAAGGATAGGCTTCTGACTCGTGTTCGAGAATTGATTTTGGGAAATCGAGAGTCGAATCACATGGAAAATGAGTCCGTTTCATGATTTCAGAAACGTCGGAGCTGCGACGGAGTTCATCGCCTTCCTTTTCGCCTGATGCTAAATGCGTACAAACAAAGCACAAACTCGTCTGGTGAAGAAACATGCTCACAGATATTGATCCCTGCCCATAGAAATTTCTAGCATCTCTTTAATAATTTAAAAGATCTTACCTATGATGTCTGACTATTAAAGCCTTATTTTGTACCTTGTTGCCAAGCCGCCGCATGAGACCACGACCGACAGAGGCTACCTTCAAATTACGAATATGGTGCCGAAGCTCCCATTTCACCCACACCGAAATAAATAGTCCGACCATTTGTTCACTTGCCAGGCATTTGAAGCGTTGTTTTCCCTGCAAATCGCACGGATTTTCCACTGGTTTGTGGATCTTGAGCCGCGACTGTTTCTCTGGTTCCTCAAGTTCACCATTAGAAGATATTACCGTGTCCGGAAATGGAAAGGCCGTGGGCGATGGAGGAGCACTGCAGCTTCCGGTAACTCTGGTTTCATAGGCAGGGATTTTATTGAGGGTTTTGCTTATTAAAGCGTTCCATTGAGCAGCTGGAACTGTGTCTTGGGAGCCTAAAACATTTCCGGCATTTAGACGGACGATTTCCTGAAATCTGTTTGACGGCAAAACATCCAAATTACAAACGAACCGTAGAAAACATTTCAGAAACCCTCTCTGGTTTATTTCAAAGCAAACAAAAGAGGACAACGACGCTTACAATTTGTCTGCCATACCCTAGCACATAGATGTCGCATTCTTCTTTAAGTTTCAGCCATTTCTCTAGATCTAAATCAGACGGCGGCGCTAAACCAGCAACGTTCCATGTAACAACGAAAATTCTGAAATTTGCAGTGATTGTCATTTCTACTAACCAGTAAATACTGTAGCAAAAAGGAAAAGGAAAAATAACTGCTGGACTCCTTACCTGTATTCTCTTGTATCAGTACATTCCTTCCGGAGAATTTCCGAGTTTCTGCGCGGTTTACCTTCAAACATTGCAAATATGTTAAAATTTCCTTTGCGAACTGTAACAAAAGACGTAAAATACCAAGACACGCTCTCCGTTTTCAAAATCAGTGAAACCTTTGAAATTAGTCTCAGGTGAATCGAACTTATCGTAAAGCAGAACAGCATACCTTCCCTTTCGGTTTCGCTGTCGGAATTCTCTCCATCCATAACGAATTTCTGCCTTCCCCTCTTCTGGCGAAGCCATTTCTTGACTAGACGTTGCCACAAGATCTGCGCACATAACAAAGGGAAAAAGGCTTTTTAGCATAGTTGAAAGTGGAATATTTTAAGAAAACGTAATTTCGCTCTGTTGAACCCTTCATTACCTGCCCTCTTTTGGCATTCAACATCCTTATTATCATCGACTGTATTTTGTTCAGAGTCGAACCCTATATATAGATGATAAAATGGATATCTTGAAATATCCCCAGGACTAGAAAAAAAAAACAAAAAATTGAACAGATTCCTGTCGCCTTCGGCTTTCAGACAATGAAAGTTGCACTCTACGAAACAAATCTATGAAAGGTTACAATACGTTGAAACCCGTTACAGTGTATAAATTGAAAAGCCATTTTCATCCTCAACAAGTCAGATCTATATATAATTAAGACAAAACAAAAACTATATTTCTATAGTTTAAACCTAAAAACATCATGATGGGCGGTGGCGGTCTATCTATTTTAGTCTACAAAGTGACACCCATCTCGTTTGACAGAGACGTAACAACAACTCAGCTATTGACGTTCCAGGCTTTTCCAACACTCCAATTTTGTTTTTTAAGAACAAATCGCACAACAGATCCGTAAGAAAAGGGAGAATTTTCATGGTAGAGTTAACGAAAGTGAAAGGTAGATAGGCTAGCAGATCCGATGGGGATTCAGTTGACTTGAAGCTCTGTATTAGGTTTACTTGCGTGTGCATCCGCTGCACAAGCCAAGAATAAGACGTGTTGTAATGGGAATGTTGCATTGCCAAAACGAGAATAAGATAAAAGGACCAAAGGATGTCAGAAGCACATGGGTCTGAAATATCAGAGCCGCAGCAGTGCAGTGGGGTAAGTTGGATCGACCTGCGAAAATGATAAGTGAAAACTCTGACAGAGCAGATAAGCGTACGATTTCACAGTTCACGTGTGTCTGCGATGCATCGTTCGTTCATTCATTCGTGCAGTTCATACCAACAAATCTCTGACCTAGGGATTCAATGAATATAAACGACTAATACATCTCACATGGTTTTATAAGCAATCAAATCCCATTAATGGATCTTCCGCACAGAAGGTACAGAAAGTTTAGATGATTATTTTTAAGGGAAATTTACTTCTTGATGTAAGATACATCAAGATATGTTAGGCCTAGTTATAAGAAATGAAGAGTGTTATATATAATAAATATCCTTATATCCACAGTGGCATATAAGGATGAAAAAAATTAAGGAAAGAAAGCAGTAGTGTTACAATTGAGATGAATAGTAATATAACATTATCCAGCCCTTTTCCTTAGTAGATTTCTTTATATTCATAAATTGTTAAAAGGATGATTATTGTACTGCTGGTACAATGGTTTAGATGGATGTTCTATACTATCATTATACTATCATTTTTGAAGTATCGTTGAAAAACTCACACATTTCAACAAAATTGGATGATTAAAATTGGGTGACTAGTTTAGTTATCTTGTTCTTTAAAAATTCAATTTTCAAATGACAATAATAAATTATATTTTATTATTTTTGAAGAACGATTAAGCTAAATAAAAGAAAAGCATTAATTTTTTAGATAATGAAATAAGCTAAATAAGAGTAAAAAACATCTTGTGAATTGAAGAAATTAAACCTATTAATAAAAGTAGGATTTCCTTTTAACTTAACTAAAAACTTTAAAGTTCTAACTTAATATTTAGATTATATAAAGATTTTTAAGTATATACTTCAAATACTTTCAAATTTAAAGACATCATAAAGAAAAAGGAAAACAAGTCATTCTTTACTCAGACTAAGGCAAACTTAAATTACATTTATTCCGAAGAGTTTCCTTTACATAAGGACAAGATTAATCATATTTTTGAAAAAACACTACATATATACCAAACTTTATAAGATTTAATCTATTTCACTTAAATTAAGTGAATACAACATAAAACATACTACTTTGAAAACAAAAGGAGGTTGCTTTACTTAATTAAAACAATAGTATATAATAAGATGTATTCATTTGAGTTGCCCCAGGTTTAATCTCTATTTCTCCTTTTTGAAATATCTTGCCAGAATAATGATTATACGATATTTATAATATATGAATATCCTTCTCTTTGATAATGTAAGCCATCTCTTGGAATTGGTAAGCTTCTAACAAAGTAATAAATTCTTGGAAACACTTTCTTCCTTAACATATTCTGGTTGATTAGAAATTTTATCTCCTCTGGAATTGGTAAGCTTCTAACAAAGTAATAAATTCTGGAAACACTTTCTTCCTTAACATATTCTGGTCGATTAGAAATTTTAGGATCAAAATGGCTCGTATGCATGTATTCAGTGTTAACATTGTTACAGAAATGAGTCTTGTCCACATAATAATAATAATAATAAATAACATTTTCTCGCATACAAAATAATAAAGAAAACAATCCTTTCAAATGTGTGTTTTCCTCATATTAATCTAACAAACATATTTATAAAATAAATATATAAGCATCAGTATGCTTCCTTACCAGATTTTGGGGTCAAATAACTAATAAAAAAAGTATCTTGATGATAAATGAGAAATGTAAGGACTATATTTGCACACCCAATGTTCAGATTATATTTTAAAGCACAATATTATGGTATTGTTTATTAGTTAATGTTCAGGTTATAATATTACTGTACTATAATCTATTTAGAATACAAGAATCGGGTTTCATATTATTGTGATAATTAAACCAGAATATATTTTATGAGGCATCACTCTAAGAAATTAAGGATTAGTTCCCGACTAATAATATTTTGACCAACCTGTTCTATAATGGCTGAAAATAATCCATTGAAAATAATCTTATTTAGTCTAATTGGCGTACCTACGCTAGTATGCATCCTATTAGCTATAATGTTGCACGGTTGCGAAAATAAAGCTTTCTCCATTTATTAATTTTTGTTAAAGGTTCTTCCTATGTTTTAGATGATTAAAGCCTAGCTATAAGATATTTTTTAGATTGTTATAGCCAGCTTTGTCCTGCAATCTGAATTGTTTTCTACAGTTTAGAGAGGATGATAGGACTTTTGAAAAGCCTTGAGTTATTAAGGTATTAAACACAATTCTTCTTAAATTTCTAGAATAACAATGAAGAATCTAAATGTTGTGGAATTCTCTACTTTCAATAATAAATCATACTTAACTATAATACGTAAAATATATGTTATTGAAAGCAGTAAACAACTCATGGAATACTGAATAGTACTTAAATACTAAACCACTTCTTATCCAGTGAAGAAAGATAATTAAAACACAAAGGTTAATAGAGGAATCAACCTTTCACTTAAACAAACAATCTGGAATTCTCTACTTTCAATAATAAATCATACTTAACTATAATACATAAAATAAATGTTATTGAAAGCAGTAAACAACTCATGGAATACTAAATAGTACTTAAATACTAAACCACTTCTTATCCAGTGAAGAAATATAATTAAAACACAAAGGTTAATAGAGGAATCAACCTTTCAATTAAACAAACAATTCACTCTTCCTTTATGCCTAGCTTTCATTCTCATTTTTCTTCTTTTCCTCAATCATTTTTACCTCCTTAATTCTCATTCCTCTCCTTCTCATCTCTTACCAATTTGTATTTAATATGGAGAAAATGGCCATGCATGTGTAGCCATGCAATCAGCTAGGTCAAATTATAATGCTTTCGGCCATTTGGAGCTTATGGTTTAATTAATAGAAATATTTATATATAAACTTTTCATGTATATATTAAAAAATAAATCCTTTTTATTAATTTATTTTATTAATAATAATTTTTTTATTAATAAATTTAGAACTAAGTAATTAAATAAACAAACAAACAAATAAATAAACATTCAGATAAACCATCATGCATGTCTATACCTTCAATTAATTATTCTCATACATGCAACATCATACAATAATAGCTCTCATGCTTGTGGCATTTTCCTTACAGTTGGAGGATTTTGAAGGTAAGCATTTATTCATTTTAATGATATGAAATATGCATGTGTAATGTAATTAAATGAATGCATCTACTTGGGCTTCCATGTACCCATGAGCCATTGGTGAGTGTTTAATTGCCAGGGCTATTTCAGCCTTTTGCAAAAGTAAATCTCACCACGGTGAGAATTTACACCACCATCATTTTCCTTTTTATCTTCCGAGGACCTGTACCTACAACACAAGATTTGTCATAAGTACCTTGTCTAAAATGTTAAAAATAATAATTCATAATAAAATAGCACAATATACATATAAAATAACATCATCATAAATCATATTTTGGGAGGATCATGACATTATTCCCCTCTAATTCTAAATACAGTCCCATGTGTTTTAAAATACATTTTAATTAAAAATATGAGGAAAATATTCTTTCATTGAATCTACATCCTTCCATGTAGCATTCCTTTCTAAAAATTGGTCCCATTGGACCTTACATTGATTTACATTTCTTTTTCTTAAACTTTTGGTATGAAAGGCTAATATTTGGACTAGGCAAACCTCAATGGTGAGAGGATTTTTTATTTGCAAATTTTATACATTTTAAACATTAGATGGGTCAACAACATGCTTTCTAAGTAGGGATACATGGAAGGTGTCATGTATCTTTGATAGATTAGGTGGAAGAGCAAGTCGATAGACCACAAGATTAATATTTTTTATGATCGTGAAAGGGCCAACAAATATGGGGTTGAGTTTGGTATATTTGATGGAACTTTTGTTAGATCTAATCCTTATGAAGACTCTATCTCCCATAGAGAATTCCCTCAGTGATTTTTTCAAATCAACTTAGCTCTTATGTTGATCCATGGCTTCTTTGAGCTGTTGGCAAATCATTCTCAATTATTCCACCATCTCATTTATAGTATCCAATCTTATCATTATTCAATCCTTTAGATTACCCAGGTGTTTTAAGTGAGTTGGAGAGGAGAGGGTAATCCTCCAAGGGAGGTCCCAGGTTCAAATCTCCACCCTACCAAAAATTTGAATTGGGTATCCAAAATCCAATTGATAATTTTGGTGTGGGCAGGGTCGGGTGTGACTCCCGGGTGACTTTAATGGTGTAGAACCCCCTGTTCGTGGTCTCTAAGCGGCCCCGCAAGGGGTTTTTCATTTAAAAAAAATAAAAATAAAAAATAAAATAAAAAATCCTCTAGATTATCCCAAGATAGAGGAGTTCTGCATTATCTCCCATACAGGGCCTCAAAAGGAGTCATTCCCATGAAAATATGATAGCTATTATTATAAGTAAATTAAATTAAGTAGATATAACCTCCCCACTTAGTATTGTAGTCCATGCATAATGGCTATTGTTATAAGTAAATTCAACTTAAATAGATATAACCTCCCCACTTAGTCTTATGGTCCATGTAATACATGTGTAGCATGTCCTCAATGACCTAGTTAACTCTCTTAGTTTGGCCATATATCTTTGGATGATATGTAGAACTAGTATCTAGTTTTGTACCCAAGGCTCGATGTAAGACTTGCCAAAATTTGGAATCCCTATCTAAAATGATGACTTCAAGGAATTCAAGTAGTCATGCAATCTCTCTAGCAATTTTACTAGCAATAGCAAATACATCATGCTCAACCTTTCCTAGAATAAAGTGTGCTACTTTGGTCAATTTGTCAACCACTACTAGAATTACATCATGTTAAAACTTGGTCTTTGGTAGACCAACAATGAAATCCATGAAAATGACCTACAATTTTTATTTTGAAATATCATGAGGGTAAATATTTCTATCCAAATATAGGTGTTCAACCTTTACTTTTTGACATTGAAGATATCTTGCTATGAAATGATTGATATCTTATTTCATTCTTAGCCAGTAAAAAGTTTTTTTCTCATGTTTTTAAGTATTTTAGCTCCTCCAAGATGTGTGAAATAATGGGGGCAGTGGGATTCTTGCATAATAAGGTTCCTTAATATAATTGATTTAGGAATAATATGTCTATCTCTGAAGAATAACAAACCATTATTAATAGCAATTTTTTTGCCCTTATCGAGTTCTATCTCAAACCACACTTGATATTTAGCACAATAGCTATCCCCTTGCTATTGTTCTATGATCCTGTTATACTTAGACATAGTTTCTATGTGCCTCCTTCGGTTTAGGGTATTTGCTCACCTATTTTTCTTCTCTTTAATATATTCAATTCCAAGGTCATACTCGACCAATAATTCCATCCATTGATATTATCTTGCATTTAAGAGAGTCTAGGTGAAGATATATCTTAGACTCTGATGATATATTTTAATTTAAAGGGTTTTCCCAACAAATAATACCTCCAAATTTTAAGGGCATGGACAACAACTACCAACTCTAAATCATGGGTAGCATAATTGAGCTGATGGTTTTTAAGCTTCTAAGACTCGTAAGCTATGATTGTCTCATTCTGAGTCAAAATTCCACCCAATTCTTCAGTAGAGGCATCAGTGCAAACTATGCATTTTTTTTATGGGTTAGGTATTTTTAGAATTGGGTTAGTTGTTAACCTTTCCTTTAATACCTTGAAAGCCTCTTCACATTGTTTTATCCATTGGAATACTTTTTCTTTCTTTTTTTTTTAAATTAATGATTGGATAGGCAATTTTTGAGAAGTTCTTTACAAAATACCTATAATTTCCTACCATTCCTATGAAAATATGTACTTCAAAAATATTGGGGGTGCAATCCAGATGATTATAGCTTCAATATTTTTAGGATCGATGATAATTCCATTGGAATATATAATATACCCTATGTATTAGACTTGTGGAGTATAAAATTCATGATTCTTATGTTTTGATCATGCTCTTCCTTAGTTTGTGAATAAATTAAGATATCATCAAAGAATATGAGCATGCAGTGGTCTAGCTATTATTAGAATATATTGTTCATAATATTTATAAAGGCAACTAAAATGTTTGTTACCCCAAAATGTAAGACTATAAATTCATAATACCCATACTTTGTTCCAAAGGTAGCCTTGTGAGTGTCATCTTCTTTGATCCTCAATTGATGGTATCCAAATCTGAGATCAATTTTGAGAAAATTGTAGATCCTTTTAACTAATGAAATAGATAATCAATTCTTGGTAAGGAGTGTCTATTCTTGATAGTTAATTTATTAAGCATTTTATAGTCAATACATAATCTTAGGGATCCATCCTTCTTTCTCATAAGTAATATAGGGACTCCCCAAGATGATACACTTGGCTTGATCAACCCTTTTTTGATCAAACCTTGGAGTTGTATTTCTAATTCGTGTGACTCGATTGTAGTCATTTGATAAGGACATCTAGCAATGGGTTTAGCTCCCAATAAGAGTTTAATAGAGAAATCAAAGTCCCATTGTGGTGGAAGACCTGGTAAGTCCTCAAGAAATATGCACTAGAAACTTCTTAAAAGTTATAAATTAGCTTTATTTTCTTCATATCTATTTGTTTTAACTACATATACTATGCATACCTTTTAATTATCTTATTAATGTGTCCAAAAATGAACTCACAATAATTTTATAAGGCAAGCAAACATAAAATTAATTATATCAAAATGTCTCGACCTTCATATTACATATATATATTATGCAATGAAACAAACCATCACTACTTTAGGAGATAAGAAGATGAGGAAAGGAAGGGAGGAGTTGGAGAGATAAGGAAGTTGGAGAGAATATTGGAGGAATAAGAGGAAGAAATAAAATAAGGAGAAAAAGGAGGAGAGGTCAAATCATGTCGACAAATTGTTGCTGACAAAATGGTAGCCCGTTCACACTGGAACATGAAAACAAGTCTTTTTTAGGTAGCTAAGTAAGAAGACATGTTCACACTTGCAACATTCTCCCCCTTAAAGTTGAGAGGACTGACTAGACAGTCTCTTAGATTTATAAATTGAGCTTTAGCCAAGCCTTTGGTGAAGATGTCTGCAACATTCTCCAAAGTGCGGCAAAATTGAAGCTTAACAATTTCTTGCTCCACCATATCTCGGATGAAGTGGTACTTCATATCAAAATGTTTCATTCTACTATGGTGGATTGGATTGTATGCCAACTGAATGGCACTGATGTTGTCATAGTAGATTTTTGTCGGACCACTTTGTGGTTCTCCAATATCTTCCAGCACTTTTCTCAACCATAACACTTGAGTACTAGCATATGTTACTGCTATATACTCAGCTTTTGTAGAGGACAAAGCTACTATAGTCTAATTTTTGGAACTCCATGTTATTAGTCCTGACCCTAGACTAAAACAGTTCCCTGAAGTTGATTTCCTATCATCAATGTTGCTACCCCAATCACTATCACTAAAGCCTACAAGCTTGATAGTGTTACATTTATGGTAATGGATTCCAAAATCCCATGTACCCTTTACATATCTAAGAATTCTCTTAGCTGCCTGCAAATGTAGCTCAGAAGGGCTAGCCATAAATTGAGAGACAAGAGAAACAACATACTAAATATCAGGTCTAGTGTTGGCGAGAAACATCAAACTCCCAACCATGCTTCTGAAAGTGGTCACGTCAACTTTTGGTACTCCATCATCTTTGCTTAATTAGATCCCATGTCCAATTGGAGTTGCAACTGGTTTGCAATGCTCCATAGCAAACTTCTTGATCATGTCCTGAGCATACTTATGTTGACATAAGAAGATCCCCATATCTGACTGATGAACCTCCATTCCAAGAAAGTAGTGCATTAAGCCAAGATCCTTCATCTCAAACTACTTCATCATGGAGCGCTTGAACTCCATATTCACTTTTTCATTACTACCCATGAATATGAGATCATCTACATACAAGCAAACTATGAGGATGTCAATACCTTGCTTTAGGTAGTAAAGGGTGGGTTCATTTTTTCTTTTGGTGAACCCAAAATCTTTGAATTACCCATCAATGCATGAGTACCAAGCTCGTGGTACCTTCTTGAGGCCATAGAGTGCCTTTTTTAGTCGGTAAACAAGGTGCTCCTTGCATTTCTCTTCAAATCCCTGTGGTTGCCCAACATACACTTCTTCTGTCAAGTAATCATTGAGAAATACACTCTTTACATCCATGTGTTGGACTTTCCAACCTTTGTGAGCAGCTAAAGCAAGAATTGTTTTGATGGTTTCCTGTCTGGCTATAGGAGCAAATGTCTCCTCATAATCAATACCATAATTCTATGTAAATCCTTTTGCAACCAATATTGCTTTGTGCCTTTCAATGCTTCCATCAGCATTAAATTTGGTCTTGAAGACCCATTTGCATCCAACACATTTCTTGCCTTTAGGAAGCTTTACCAACTCCCAAGTGTCGTTGTTTTTTATAGAGGTTATCTCCTCTTTCATGGCATCTTGCCAATTTTTTTGAGTACATACCTTCTCATAACTAGAAGGTTCAAGTTGTGCACTAGTTAACAAGGCATAGTTAACTATATCTCCTCGAGGTTCTTGGGAGTCATCATCACCATACAAATGCATATTTTCAAGTCTTTGCAAGACTGAACTCATTTCACTAGCTTGAATTCTAGTATATCTTCTTTGAATGTTTTTATCCAACATCTGATAAGATGGATGATGCTGGAGTGTTCTCTTACCTATGGATGGAGAATAAATATCCATTGGTGAGGAAATGACTAACCTTTGAGCAGAAGGACTTGGTGAAGAAGTTGAACTCGAAGATGAACTTGGGCTTGTTGGAGGAGACTTCTTACCTTTCTGCGGTGATTGTTGTTGCACCTGTTTAGAAATTGCATCATTGGATTCATCATCACTAAATATTTGGGGCTTACCCCATTCTCCCCCTTCATCAAAAATCACATCCCTAGAAAGCACAATCTTTCGAGTCCTAGGATTGTAGAGTCTATAAGCTTTTGTGTTCTCATAGTACCCTACAAATATGCATGCTTGACTCTTTGGATCAAGCTTTTTTCTTAGCTCATCAGGAATATGAGAATATGCCAGTGAATCAAACACTCGAAAATTCTTAACATTTGGTTTCTTACCATACCATGCTTGGTAAGGAGTTTTCCCTTTCAAACTTGAACTAGGGCTTCTATTCAAAATATACACACTAGTCCTGGTTGCATTTGCCCAATACATATTACTCAAATGCTTCGTCTGAAGCATAGATCTTGCCATCTCTACAATGGTGTGGTTCTTTCTTTTAGCCACACAATTCCGTTGTGGAGTGTAGGCAGCAGTGAATTGCCTCTTTATTCCATGTTTTTTACAAAAATTCAAAAAATCATTAGAGTATTCTCCTCCTTTATCTGATCTGAGACACTTAACAAAATATCCACTTTCATTTTCAACTCTTGCTTTAAAATCTACGAAGCAATCAAATACCTCATCTTTATGCTTCAAAAAATATATCCAGCACATTCTTGAAAAATCATCAATAAAAAGAAGAAAGTAAGAGTTGTTACTGATGCTCTTGGTCTGCATTAGACCACAGATGTCTGAATGCACTAGTTGGAGTGGATAACTGGCCCGCCATGCTTGCCCTCATGGAAACTTGGTCCTGGCATGCTTTCCCAAAGCACAACCTTCACATACTTCCTTATTATCCTGAACTTTAGGAAGTTCGGTCACCATCGCTTTAGAGGTTAACATCTTCAAACTAGCTAAATTCAGATGACCGTATCTCAAGTGCCACAACACACTTGAATTTAAAATAGCAACATTTGCTAATTTATCTTCCCCTAGCTGACCAAACCTTAAAGGGAATAGCCTGTTCTTTGTCATTGGCACTTGTGTAATGATTCTATTACTATTATTTTTATCAAAAATGGTGCATTTACCCTCATCAAAAAGCAACTTGTAGTTCTTTTCTAAAATTTGACCAACACTTAAAAGATTGTGTTGGAGATGGGGTGTGTAATAGATATCACTTACTTGCTTAACACCTTCTTTAGTTGGAACTGCCATGGGTCCAATGCCTTCAACTACCAATGACTTGTTGTCCCTCAACTTGATGCTGGATTTGTAGGAAGAATCTAGGGTAGCAAAGAGTTCTTCTTTGCCACTCATATGATTTGAACACCCAGTGTCCAAAATATAGGTGTCATTCATGTTTTGATCTGACTGACCATATGAGAGAAAGAGGTTTGTAGTCCCTTCCTCTTCTCCAAAATTGCCATACTGACTGCTCTAGCTGCTGCTGCTCCCTTGTGAAGGTTGCTTTGACCAACGGTCACGAGCATAGTGGCCAGGTTTGCCACAATTGTAGAAAAATTGCTTCGAATTGTCATTTCCTTTTCCTCAACCTGGATGCTTTCCTCTATTCTATTGTCCACCTCTATTCTGACCTCCTCCTCTGTTTAAAGATCCTCCTCTGCTGGGGGTTCCACCTCATGGACTATTCTTGCCTCTTCCTTTTTGCTTACCTCTGCCACGACCTCTACCTCTTCCTTCTTGTGAAGCAAAGGCTTTATCATCTCCTCCATGGCTAGTGGAAAGAGTGTCCTACAATATTTCTTCATGTGAAAGAAGAGAACCAATCAGTGCTTCAAAAGAAAGAGTAGTCAAATATTTTGACTCTTCAATAATGATTACTACATGATTCCACTTCAGAAGAAGTGTTCACAACACTTTCTTCACCATAACCTCAGGCTTAACATCTTCACCTAGAGTGACCATTTTATCTACTACTGCTTTAACCCTCACACAGTAGTCTCCTACTTTCTCATTTTCCTGCATTATGAGATTTTCAAAATCTCTCTTTAGTGTTTGAAGTCTAACCTGTTTTACTTTATCACTACCTTGAAAGCTTTCTTTCAAAAATTTCCAAGCATCTTGAGCTGTGACATAGGATGCTATTCTAGGAAAGATACTTTTATCTAGGGCTGCTTGTAAATAGTACAAGGCAGAAGAATTATTGTTCTGGGCTTATTTTCTAGTTTTTTTATCTGCAACACTTAAATCTGCCCATTCAGCAGCTGTGGGTTCTATATACCCTTCTATTACAATATCCCATAAACCTTTTCCTATTAACAAAGTTTTCATCTTAATTGACCTGTATTCATAATCACTACCATTAAACTCAAGAATTGGGAGACTTGTATTTGAGGCCATTTCTACTGCTTGAAATTAAACTTTGATTTGACTAATATAAGCAATAACAAAGCAAAGTAATTACAAGTTCAAATCAAATCTGGATTTTTTAATTCTCTCAATTATTTCTTCTTGTTGTGGATCTCCCAGTAATGGCTACCCAAAATTATCAGCAATGGAATCCTTGTCGTCACTGATGATGATGATTTTAGGGGCTGGTTCTAGCTCTGGCTCTGGCTCCAATGGATTTGGTTCTAGATTAGGAGAGTGTGGTGTATAGCTCTCACTTGATTCTATTTCAAGCACTGCAGGTGTATAATTGTCACTTGATTGTCCTTCAGGTGCTTCTTTAATCGTCTTCGACTCTTCTATTCTTTGCTTGAAGATATTGTCCTCTGAGTTAGCCTCGTATCCAGAATCGGGCTTCCTTTGGTGGGCTATGACTATGTTTTCTAATTGATTGAAAAATGTATGCAAACCATATCTTCAAACTTTTTCGTCAAACCAATCAGCGTTCTCTCTTTGTAAAAGAGAACAAAGAGCATGATAGTATCTAGTTGATCTTCTCATCTACTCATCAATGCAAAAAACAACTTCATTAGAGCCTCTAAGGTTAAAATTTTCACCATTTTGCAGTCGTTGAGGCTATTAAAAAATAAATATTTAACCTTGAACGGGGATCCAAGGGGCAGCTCCGAAAGGCTTCCCATCACTTTTTTTTTCTTTTTTTTCAATGCTTGCATTTTAGGCTAGCAAGGTTTTCAAAGGAATTTTATAATTTTGGCACAAAACTTCTCTTATAAGAGTTTACAATAAATTTTATAAATTTTTCCTAATTTTTAATTTAATAATAAAATATGCTTTTTTAAATTATAAAAAAACTTTTTTTTTAAATAATTAAAAAAAGCAATTATTAAATTATTAAATTAATATCAAGAAAAAAACTTTAATAAAAAAAATAAATGTAACCTTTTAGTGGGTCAAACTCGTGACCTCGATCCTACAACTGGGGGCTTCAACCACTACTCCTCGTGGTCTCCTTGAAAAACAAATAGCACCGTGTGACTTTAATCTCCACTACGCGCTCGATGTGCAAAATCAATTAGAAAAAATGTGTTTTGAACATCTACAAGTTTTGAACCCTAGACCTCTGGCTAGCCACTCAAAAACCTTCACCACACATGCTACGCGCTCCGTCAGTTAGCACGGTGATGAAAATTCAATTTAATATGCTGCATTCAAAGTTTTTAAAAAAAAAAACAAATAAACCTTTTTATCCCACATGGGCTAGGATATAGCCTACAGGAACGTTTAAAACTGGGAACGCACAGGTTGAAGTTTGATTGCCTTTGGGCAATCAGCTTCGTACTCCTTTTTGGTCACCCTCGATCAACCACACAGTGACCTCACCGCACACCTACCCACTCATATGCCACGTCACCTGCCACGTCCGCACATCTGGATACCAGCTCAGCACTACCTTAGCACCACATGTCCTTTACTTTGAATACTGCTTCCAGCTCAATGACGCTCCTCGTCACCTCAAAATTTGCACTCGTGGCCTCTACACACAGGTGCTCTGATACCAGATTGTGTTCGAAAATGAACTCGTAGCAATTTTATAAGGCAAGCAAAACATAAACTTAATTATATCAAAATGTCTTAACCTTCGTATTACATATATATATTATTCAATGAAACAAACCATCACTACTTTAGGAAATAAGAAGATGAGGAAAGGATGGGAGGAGTTGGATAGATAAGGGGTTGGAGAGAATATTGGAGGAATAAGAGAAAGAAATAAAACAAGGAGAAAAATGAGGAGAGGTCAAATCATGCTGACAAATTGTTGTCGACAAAATGGTAGCCCGTTCACACTGGAACATGAAAACAAGTCTTTTTTAGGTAGCTAAGTAAGAAGACATGTTCACACTTGCAACAATTAAACTATAACATAGGCAACATATGTGGTCGAAAGATACCTCGATCATAATGGATTCTTATCTACTAGTTAGGCACTTCAGTGAATTCCACCCAATGAAGTCTCTATGTGATTTTAGACAATCCATCAAAAGAATGCAAGGGGATTACATATAGGTTCCAGCAATTCTACCATTAGGTAGAAATATACATGCATCGAATAGACACTAGTTAATTGAGTAGGTTTGTCTTTAAGCCATGTTCTACCTTCCATCCATTTTCCAAAAACCTAGGTATTTTTGGTATATCCCTGATTATACTAGATTAATTAATACTATCTATTGCACCACTATCTGCATTTTACTAAGTAATCTTATCTTTTGAAGCATAGAGGTAGCTTGTTCATCAGGATTTAAATTTCTAGTCGTCGTTTGTCCATCCAGACTTGAATTTTTAGTTGTGACATGAGGCTAATTTTCTACTACTTTCTTTTAGTCTATTCTTGGAGGACACTTATTGGCATAATTTGGCTCTCCATATATGAAAAAACCCATCTTTGGTGCTGAAGGATTTCCTTCCTTATTTTTACTAATACCCACTTTATGATTTGATCCACTTATTTTCAAAAAGAAGAGTTTTAGATTATCTTATTTCCTTTGTTTGTAGATCTTATTATTATCTTTCCCTTATTCTTATTACCTTTAGGTTTTTGATCAACAAGTGCTTACATTAAATTTTGCTACTACTTTATTTTATCTTCTAGAAACTTAATTATAGATATAAGATATTCCATCTATCCTTGGAATGATTTGACTATAGAGGTAAGGTCACTCATTTCTTCTTAGGTATAAAAAGAGCAATGATAGTTTTAATATTCTTGGTCTAAGTTAGAGTTTATTTATGGAAGTCCTCAGGCCATATGGCCTACGAATATTACAACATATGCTCTGATATCAACTATGACAACCTAGTCTAACACATTGGTTGTAATGATCTAGAGTAACCTTCAAGGCCAACAAACAAGAGAGGAGGTTTTTTAGGGTAAGATTTTTTATTTTTATTTTTGAAATTTATTTTGCACCCATTGTTTAATCAGTACATAGCATCGAATACCACTTTTGGGTTATGGCTACTGTAGAAAATCCCCAAGTGGATAAGATTAATCAAATCTTGTAATAGGTACCTTTAGTGATTATATTCTTCTCACCCTCTATCTAGGCATGAAAGCCCAAAATCATGGCTAGGGGTTATCCTCTAAGGCTCATAACACTTATAAGATAAACACATAACTCTCCTCCTTAGCATGTTACTGTTTATGGAGAACCCTGAGTATATTTTAACTCATCTATCACCAAGATAACATGTAAGTTTTTTTGTGTAGATGATATAGTGGATAATTCATGACCATATCTCTAGATTAATTTCTAGCACATGGGAAATTAATGTCATGCCATTCACCTAGCACTAACATGGTTTCCCTAATCAAGTCATGGATATTGTGATGATTTATCCCATACCAAGTCATGATGATTATCTAGCCTTTTTGCTTAATATATTTCTCCATATCCATAAATTACTCAAGTGGTCATCACTGTACTGCTCATACAATGACTTATATGTATAATGGAGGAAGCTAAAATAATGGAAGAAGCTGAAATAAATACTTCTTATCTTGTCCAAAATCATTTGTAAGCATATCAAATATTAGTGTCTCCATAATATGATCATTACAAGTGTCATTGTCCTCATTATCATAAATATTAGTGATACCTCTTCTATCTGCTAGGAATTTTCAATATGCTAAAGCTCTATCATTTGGATACTTATGTAGCTTATATGATGACACATATATTTTCAAATAGTTTTCTAAATTTTTTTCCAACCTATTATGAACTTTAGATGTCATAAAATATAGTGCACTAAAAACTCTTTCATATTCCATATATCCCAAAATCATTGTTTGACATAATTCATATAAACAAAAATATTTACTTATCGTATCTTGTAAGACACTATTTGGATACAAATTTTTCCACAAATATGTAATGGAACCAGGATCATGAGTGTTACTAAAATGTGACTTTTGACCAACCATTGTCAATCTTAAATGGGTTGATTATTGTCTCAAAATTTCTTTGTTGATAATACCATTGTTATCAATACCATTGAATTCCACACTTTTAGTGAATTGTTTCACAAGAGTGCCCATATATATTACAAAAAACTCACTTGTAAGTATTGTAGTAATAACAAGGATTAAAAAACATGGGTTTAACCACACCCATCACCTCAAGCAATTCATCTCTTTGAATATGATCTCTTATTTCACCCGTCAATGATTTTACTATTTTTTTAATTTAATCTTAGTATTATGTAAAACTACTTCAAATATATTGTGTGTTATGGGTATTTATTTAATATCCTCTATAACTATATGTGATCACTTTTCAAAACAATATAAAGGTATCATATTTCCATGAGAAGTAATACAAAGATGATCATTGATGTCAAACTTTAAAAAGCTTTTTGGATCATTGATTTTAGTTAAAGTTTTCCAACTATAAAACAAAGGATCTATAAAAATTTCTCAGGACAAGTATATCTTATCAATATGCATATATATTTTTTTCATCCTGATAAAATCAACAATATAAATGGATTTTTCTCGTGCAAGTTTAATCAAATTGTTTATTTATTACAACAATGGAAGAATACCACATAATGTGAGAAGTGTTTCCAAGTCTGTCATACGGTATAGCAAATATTTTGCCTTATAAACAACCCTATGATTTGCATGCATAAACCCTACTAAGGATTGATATTCTATAAAAATTCTATATATAGGATGAAATAATGAAATCTACATGGTATCTACATCTTTTAGCAAGTTTTTGCTTTCAGTAACACCTAGTGAAAATTATTGAAAGTCTACAAACCTTGTTGGACTGCATAAAATGTAAGCATGTATTTCATGGATGAGTTCTTCTACTCTCACAAATTTTTTAAATGTTCTCATAGTTTTGTATGCAAGATTCATTCTATGATCCATGCAATGAATATGAATCAAATATAGGGTAATTGATGTTTGAAGTTGAACACAAAGACTAGTCATTTATCCTTGCATTGTAGCAGCACTGTCAACTCCAACACAAATTAACTTTGTGGTTATTTTCATCATCCATTCTCATAATATCCTTTAAACTAGTTACAACAACATTGTAAATATTTTCCGTATTACAATTTTCCATCATCTTATGTAGTGCTAGTAGATGAGGTTGCCTTAAATAATTTTAAAATATGTAAACTTGCATGCAAATCCAAGATGTGTTGTCAATAGTTGTTACCTCATCAATTGAAAGTGGAATGAATTTGGCATGTTTTACTTTCTCTCTTAGGTCATCCTTCTCAATCAGTTATAGACATTTAATGATTTTTCAACCACTTCAATCTGACCAATGGGAACTAGGAAGGTTCTGCACATCATCTAGTTGAAATATGTGCTTATAATAACTAAAATCAGGCATGGGTCTACCATTTTTAATAATACCATATACAATAGCAAACTATAAATATTTTGAATCTAATGTGGTCTTATAATTTTTTTCAAATTATGCTTGGATAGTTCCACCCTTCTCAACAAGATTTTGTTGTTGTTTCATTATTTTTCATATTCCTGTGTATATATGACATGCATGCATTCTAATGCACCCTTCCATCTAATTGTTTTCTTAATTATTCCCTCAATTATTTTACTATAAAATAAAATTTCCTATAATATTTTTCTATTGTGTCTAATTTAAGTTGTATCTTATGATCCTTTTCTAGTTTCCAAATACAAATTATATATCTATATTCTATTGGAATTTCATTGTTGTTCTCGAGTTGGATTGGCTCAATAAATGAATATGTTGATGACCATTCAAGCTAAAATTTCCTTCCAATAGTTCATTTGGTTAAATTTCTATGTTTATATTTCTAATTAGAAGATTTCCTAGAAGTATGTAATTTACTTGAATGATCATTTTATTTTTTTGTTGACATGTCTGTATGAGGTATCTCATAAAGTGGTTATTGCATGTCATTGTTAAGAAAAATTTTATGTGGAGGTATCTCATCCCCAAGAATTTCTTCAAGTAGAGGCATATCAGGGTCAACAGTATTTTCTGCATACAATTGTGTTCTATATCATTTTTTTGATGTAAAAAGGTATTATTTTAAAGTATTAATAGAATACATTTTTACAAGCATTAAAATAAATGCAGATAAACATGCCACTTGGACAAATTCATCAAGAAACAAACCACCATTTTTTATGAAGGAAGACTTTATATTTAAGAATAACATAATAAAAAAATTAATTGTTTAAACAAAATATATTTTTACAAGCATTAAAAAAGAGGTAGATAAACACGCCACTTGCCCAAAGCCATCAAAAAAAAAAGCAACATTTTTTGATGAAGAAAGGATTTATATTTAAGAATAACACATTACAAAAATTAATTGTTTAGTTCTTAAAAGGTGTTTGTACCTTGAATTTGTGCAGATGCAGATGCCTCACTATATTTTAATATATGTTTAAAATATTTTAGGATACTCTTTTCACTAGAATATTGGTCTCTCTTCTTTCCAACACTAGTAGGTGCCATTGTACCTATAAAGAAAATATTTTTGATGTTAGAAAATGAGTATGAAGTTGAAAAATATTATGAAAACTCTACATCCAGGAGAAGAAAATTCTTGCACCATTTAGTCATTATCATGATTTTTACAACCATACTTCCCTCTACAATTATTTCCATATTTACTCAAGGGTTAGGTAAAATTTACTCTTATCCATTACTTCCTTTTAGAAAATAAAAATAACTCGTGCATTTAATTTTCATACAAAATAAAATATGTAGCAAGTAATAAATTTCTACATAATGCATTTCTACATAATTCAACTCCATAATATAAGTAGCAAGTAATAATTCTTAGAAATCCAATCATAAAATTAAAATTATAAATTTAAATCCTTCCTTAAAATAAACCTAGGTTAAACTATCATGCCATTAAGCATATATGAGGACAAACCTACGCTGCCTTCTACAATAACCTTTACCTACGCGCTCGAAGAACAACAATAAAATAAGGAAATGCCACAAAAACTTACTCTAACACACATGAAGCAAGCTCTAACAACAAGAAATACTCCTAATACACTATAGGATGGCATGGATACTTGGATATCACATTTTTAGATAGTGCATCTATGCTACCTATGAAACTGAAGAAATAATATTTGGATAATAAAACAATAAAAGAATATAACAATCCAGGATAACATTCCAAACCCAACACTGACAAAAGACCTTACACTCCACCAAGGCTAACATTTTCTCAATTCTAAATAAACCTTGATGTCTAATGTCATTATGACTACCATAGTATACAAAATAAAATAATAGTTCTATAGCTCAATTATAAAGAAACTCCATAGTAACACACCAAAAAAGGTTAAATTTTTTTTAATAAGGCTACATCAACTAGTAGGTATAAAGTAAAAGCTATTTCTAGAGATGATCCAAAGCAAAAAAAATACCATACTCAGATGTTTGGAAGCTTACCACATTACCTATTTTTATAATCATCACACCTTTCTACAA
This sequence comes from Wollemia nobilis, assembly GCA_028583015.1. Lineage (NCBI taxonomy): Eukaryota > Viridiplantae > Streptophyta > Pinopsida > Araucariales > Araucariaceae > Wollemia > Wollemia nobilis. Next base: position 12,527,571 of record JAQPPZ010017016.1, read on the forward strand.
CTGATCATTATAGTCCTCTATAATCGATTAGCTTTTTATCGATAGATAATATTTTGCAATCGATCATCACCTTGTCATGCTTCTCTACAAACAATTATTATAGTCCTCTACAATCGATCATTTTTTTATCGATCGATAGTCTTCTACAATTGATTGTCACCTTGTCACACTTCTCTGCAATCGATCAAAAAATATATTGATTGATAATCCTCTGCAATAGATTAGCTTATTTTATCAATAGATAGTCTTCTACAATCGATCATCACCCTGTCATACTTCTTTGTAATAAATTAGTAAGATCTATTGATTGAAAATCCTCTGCAACTATTGAATTTTTATCGATAGATAATCTTCTACAACCGATAAAAAAATATATTTATTGAGAGTTCTCTACAACTGATTAGAGTTTTTTTCAATAGACAATCCTTTGCAACTAATTGTATTTAGTTTTTTTAGGTTACTTTAGGTCATGTTTATCTGCTACAAGGTTTTTTTACTTCAAGTCTATTTTTGAGGAGTTCAAATGTTTTAGATGTATTTTTATCGTTGTCATGTTAGGTATATTTATTGGTGTTATAAGAGGTAAATTTGGTAGGATAAGTATTTTTTTTATAATTTCAAGGTGAAAAGATCCATGATTTTGGTGGACATGTTGGTGATTTTAAATAAAAATGGTTAAATTATTTTCAATGTGGGGTGAGATGACCCCCAAAAACATTTGGACATAATATTTTGTTAGAATTTCACAATAATAGATATGCAAAGTATTACACAAAATATGAAGAGAAGAGTGGAACTGATTGATTTATCTCTAGGATCAACTCTGTATAAATAGCAAAGTTGATCATTGAGAGCCGTTGGATTACAACAACTCATCAAACCTAATGAAGACACCACTGAGAGTTCTCCTGACACATGGAGGAGTGGAACTCATCAAACCTGATGAAGACACCACTGAGAGTTCTCCTGACACATGGAGGAGTGGAAACTCAAGTGTGTATCCTAGTGAAACTTAAGAGAATATTCACTTATTCTAACACCCCCCTTAAGTGATACTAGGGGAGATTCTACAAATGAGTCCCGACAACGAGGCTTGATTAGGTACTCATGTACAACATGGATAGTTGGTGGAAAAAACCCCTATGGGGAAAAACCAACTATCACCCCTTTGTTTTGAAATGATGGTAAAAACCCAGTGGGAAAAGCCACCTAATCAAAAAGCAAAGAAGTATGAAAGAGGCTTGTCTTCGGATGGTGAAGATTGTCCTCTTTAACAAATAAAATATGAGTCCCGAAAATAAGGCCTGATTAGGTACTCATGTACAATATAGATAGTTGGTGGAAAAAACCCTATGGGGAAAAACCAACTATCACCCCTTTATTTTGAAGTGATGGTAAAAACCCAGTGGGAAAAGCCATCAATCAAAAGCAAAGAAGTATGAAAGAGGCTTGTCTTCGGATGGCGAATATTGTCCTCTATACAAAGACATGATGAGTCCCGATAAGAAGGCCTGATGAGGCACTCGTTTATAATTTGTGAGAGGTGGAAGACCTCTTTGTCAATGCAGCTATAATACTCCAAGTTTTTCTTGCAACTAAAGGTAACGTGGAGAAGAAATTGACTTGGTGAAGATGTCTGCAATTTATGCCTCAGTTGGAATATATTCCAAGTGTATGTCCTCGCTATGAATATGCTATCGAATGAAGTGCTTCTAAGAATAATAAGAAGAATGAGAGAGAGGTGAAAAAACTCTATGCACCAAGATACTTTAACACCCCCTTAAGTGATAGTAGGGGTAAGTGAAAAAGGAATAAACAATATGTGGCATACCTACATAAGATGAGTCTCGACACCAAGGCCTGATAAGGTACTCATGTACAATAGAGATGGCATAGCCACAAAGATGAGTCCTGACAGCAAGGCCTGATAAGATACTCATTTACAACATGTGATCAAAAGAATAAATATCTTTAAAGAAAAGTCCCCTAAATCCAAAGTGAAGATAGGATGGAGATAGAACCACAAAAAATCGCATGGGTAGTCCAAAAATGACCCCACAAGCATGAGTATGTGGTTTCCACCTATATGAGTACAATGGGTTGATAACTAGGTCCAAACCTTGTGGACAAACAACAAAATTAGGGTAATGGTAGAAAATTTCAAGGGGAAACCACCTGCTAGAATAGAAGAATAAGGAATATGTGCATGGAGGATTGAGAGGAAGGAATATGTCCTCTTCAACCCCCTCTTTAGGACAAATTCCATTAAGAAGCCTGCAATGGACCCATTAGATGTCTCAAAAAATTAGAGACTTGTTGTAGAAAATAATTCATACTCCCAGACTGGTGCTCGTGAACCATGAAATCAAAGTGTCTCACAAAAATAATGTGAAGATAGGATGGATAAAGAACCACAAAAAATTGTAAGGGATGTCCAAATTGACTCCGCAAGCATAAGTAGTGGTATCCACCTGTATGACACAATGGGCTGAATAACAAGGTCCAAAGAATGGACAACCAACAAAACAAGGGCACCAATGCTGGGAGTGTCGGGTTCAACCAAGAGTGCACTCCATGATACAATAATTTTCAAATTTAAAACATCATTGAAAATAGTCTTGAAACTGAAAAATGGACACCACCATTGTGTCCATTTTGGAAAAAACTTTTCGACTATAAATACCCCTCCATTAACTTCAAATGAGAAATTGAAGTGAAAAATGAGAGATTTGGTTGACCAAAAATATATTTTTTGAGATAGGTATATATTTTTGTATACCAATGTAATGGAATTGCCAGTAAAGATCTTATAAAATAAAAATAAAAATATATTTGATTTGAAATAAATGAGGGTGGGCATGAAGTTAGTGAATATCTTCTTATACATTTTAGAGACTTTATAAACAATATATATCTCTAAAAATTAAATGCTACTATAAAGAAATCTAGAAGAATACACCCTCCCTAAAAGACAAAACAAAAAAAGGAATTTATTTATTAGGTTACAAATGACGCTTTTCTCTTAGCCCTTTGAAAGAGAAAGAGATTTAAAATTTTGGGTTCCCATGAGTGAAAGTTGTGAGGGGTGAGGGGCTCAATTGAATTCATATTAACACAAGAGAGAGATTGAAGTTTTAAATTACCAATACTCCCCCCTTAAAACTTCAATTATGGAAAATATTAGGTTTATGAAAACTTTTATTAAAAAGTATTATAAACTTTTATATTATTTTTTTATAACTTTTTAAAAAATTTGTAAAGTTTTAATTTAAAATAGATTTAACAATAACACCCTTAGAGAGTAAAATACATTTATATATTTAACAATAACACCTTTAGAGAATAAGAAAAGGTGAGAAAAGCTCTTTCTTAAAAATAGTTATTAATACTCCCCCCTTTAAAACTCCAAAAAAGGAATTTAATTGATTTAAGGAAAATGAAGCTTTGTTCAATAATAGGTGAATCAAATATACTTGCCCTTACGAGAGGGAAACTATAAGTATAATGAGGCCTATAATTGTTTTGCCTTAGATTTCCAAATCCTTTAGGATCACAGTACCCACCCTAATTTGAGGGAAACTATAAGTAATGTGATCATAAGAAGGGTTTTGGTTTTGAAATGCAGGGGGCAACTATTTTAATTGGTCTTCTCCAAAACTGCCCTTACGTGAGGGAGACTATAAGTTTTGAGATTTCCAAAGAAAAACTATTGATAAGAAAATATTTGTCAGGCCTTTATACCAATTGTCCAAAAAACCCGCCCTTACGTGAGGGAGACTATAAGGTTTATGGAGTTTGATACGTGGAACGTAGACAAAATATTTTTGGGGTAAAAGGTAATTATTAAAATATATATGTTTTTTGAAAAAATTATATATGTAATTTACTTAATAAAAAAATGGATTCTTGGTAAACTTAAAGAGTAAAACCAAAAAAATAAATTTAAATTTAAATGAAGTATCTTTTGTTATGCTAATATTGATCTAAATATATATCCCTTATGTAAAAAAATGAAGTTGCTTCTGTTTTGCTATATTGATCCAAATATAAATTCCTAAAAAAAAAGGTGAAGTAGCGTTTTAAACTAATTGAGGAGAATATGCAAGTAAGAAACCCCCCTTTCGACACACAATAGCGCAATAAAGTGCACTATAAGATCCCCCCAAAAAAGACTATTTTATTATAAGATATACAACATTTGTCTGCCATCATTTTTGGAGAGCCACAATAATAAAAAAATGGTGGCCTGCCAAATGAACGTAGACAAGGTAACGAATTTCGACGATTCGAAGAATCGAAACTAAAGGAAGAATGGAAAAAAAATACAAATTTGTCACGAAACAGCTAGAGGTGGAGATGCAAACTGCCAAAGTGCCCGATGAATGAAATAACTAGCAACTTCCTCTAGCACCGTTTAAGGTTAAGAGGAGAGATTTTTCAATGTTCAACACCGGTGAACGAGCAAACTTGTAACACTGCAAAAAATATATTAGAAAAGGAGAGAAATATGATTTAATTGAAATCAATAATTTTAAAGTATTGAATATTGTAGAGAGAAAATTTAAATAACAGTCCCGCGAAAGGCAGAGAGACCTGTAGAAAAAGAACGGAAGGAAACAAATGAACGTAAAGCATTAATAAATTTTTTTGTAAAGTAATATTTTTCAATGTAAATGCTGTCCTTTGAAACCTGCAGAATTGCGTTAGATGCAGAATAATGAAAACTAGAATCTGGTGTAAAACCTGCAGAATACGTAAGAAAAAAATATTATGTTGCTCCGGGTGGAGATTTTTCCAAAGGCCCTAATGGGCGTAAGGTGGAGCGCTTGAACCATCTCTTTGAAACGTTCATCCAGCGAAATAGACGGTGGAACGTTGAGACGACTAAGAGAGCACCGAAGAGAATTATAGACGTTGAACGGGCAAAACGAGATATATATAGATTACTCTCCTTTTAGCGGCACTGGTGCTTCTCTAAGTCCAACAGCGACGAAGGAAAACCTATGTAACACTACAAAATAATTCTTGATTTTATACACGAAAAAGCCTAAGAGGTTTGAAAAAATATTTACATGAAACCAATAATATGGCAGATTTAAAAATTCTAATAAACCTACTTTTCGTAAATCAAGAGACCTACAAAAAAAGTGTTACAAAGGAAACAAGAGTATAATGAATATTATTAACGATATGAAAAATATATGTAATCAATATATGCTGCCTTTGAAACCTGCAGAAGACATTAGTTGAAGGAAAAAAAATATAACGAATACACCTGCAGAAGAAGTTAATAAGGCAGAATATAAACGAAATCAATGGGGTTTTTAGAAAAAACATATGAAAGACATTTTGTCAAACCAAAATAAATTTTGTGCACTGGAAACCATTTTAGGCAGAGTAAAATTAGAGAGAAGAGAAAAGAATTGAGAAACAGGGAAGAAAACCAAGTGCGCCAATGAACTCTACGGAAGAACTTTTAGACGTCAATGAGTGCGCCAAGGATTGTAGATGTTGCGGCCCTTTCAAACGCAAGTGCACCAGCGAACTCTACGGAGGAACTTATAGACGTCAATGAGTGTGCCAAGGATTGTAGACGTTGCTCTGGCCAAACGGTGAAAGCGAAAGAGACGTTGCAACGGGCGCCTATGGGAGTGCCAACGAGAGCACGGATGCCGGCCCTTTCAAATGCTATATCGAGGGACAAAGAGAGCCAACGAATAAAGTGCTTGATATGCTGAGTTAAACTAAAAGAAAAACTCAAAAAATAATAACAAAATAACACTTGGTTTATTTGAGATTCCGCTCGGAGAATAGCCAGAAAAAAAAAGGTTTAACCAAGTGCTAGATATATGAAAACATTGAGGAAAAATAAATATAAGAAAATTTTAAAAAATAGGCTAATTTCCTTTGAAGAGAAGGGCAAGAAACCAACGCCTTCACACAGGAAAAAAATAGCTATATTTTCTTAAAAGTTTCCTCTAACACAATTTCAATATAGAAATGAAAGAATATGCAACATAAAAAAAATATGCTGAAAATTAACAATGGATAAAAGTAGACTAAAGCAAAATTTTGAAGTTAGATAGCCAAAAAAAATATCCAAAGTAATTGAATCAGATCCTAGAACCTTCAAGAGAGAATACTAGCAAAATCTATCCTGCTCTGATACCATGTTAGAATTTCACAATAATAGATATGCAAAGTATTACACAAAATATGAAGAGAAGAGTGGAACTGATTGATTTATCTCTAGGATCAACTCTATATAAATAGCAGAGTTGATCATTGAGAGTCGTTGGATTACAACAACTCATCAAACCTGATGAAGACACCACTGAGAGTTCTCTTGACACATGGAGGAGTGGAACTCATCAAACCTGATGAAGACACCACTGAGAGTTCTCCTGACACATGGAGGAGTGGAAACTCAAGTGTGTATCCTAGTGAAACTTAAGAGAATATTCACTTATTCTAACATTTTTTTGTAAATGGACCCCTATCAAGGGTCCTCATATTCATCAATTTTTAATTTTGAAAATCCTAATATTCATGAATTAATGATGATTCACCACTATGCATAACACTAGAGACTAGTGAAGTCATAGAAATTGAATAAAGAATATGAAAAATTAGGAATGAAGGGAAATTAGAATATGAGATATCATTGTGTAAGGGTGCATGACATTGGTCATAAATAGGTATCTATGGTGAAGAACCAACACAAGGATATGTTGTCAAAATGATTATTAAAGAAAGTAAAAATTTTAAGAAATTATATTTTGATCAATTGGTGGGGCCACTATTGTCCCATGAAGAATGAAGTTTCAATTTCCAAGGTTAAAGAGAGGAGAAAAAAAATTATCATTTTACAAGAGGAAGAAGCCATGCTATAAAAAGATGCTATAGTGGTAGATGTAGAGGAAGATTTATGGATAAGATAAATATTAAATATCACTATTGTAAAATGTATGACCATTATGAAAGAGAGTGTATAATAAAGGGAAGTAGTGAAGGAAGAAAAACAGTAACATTTTACATGAAGAATATGAAAGCTTAAAAAATATGTGCTTGTCATGTAGTCTTATAAAATTTCAACTAAAGAGTCTTTGTGCTTAGATTCTAGTTGTTGAAATTACATACTAGTAATAAGGAGTTTTTTGTGGACTCAGATGACTCCTACAAGAGAAAGGTAAAAATTGGAGATGACAAAGCATTAGAGGTCAAAGAGAAGAAACCTTACAAATTGACACAAAATATGGAAATAAAATATTCAAAATACTTACTTTATGTCAACTTAAAGTAAAATTTGTTTAGTGTGGGGAATCTTATAGAGAAATATTACATGGTATTTTAGAATAAAGAATGCACCATTTATGACAAAACAAATGGGAACCGAAATAATGAAATATTTCCTTTAGATATTAGAGAAGAAGAGATTAATTTCTATTATAAATCTATTCAGAACAACAATTGGTTATGGTACAAATGGTATGGTCACCTAAATTATCTAAGATTGTATTTGTTGAATGTTAAAGGTATGATCCTTGGATTACCTAGTGTTTAATCAAAACATGGAGTGTGTGAATATTTCATGATGAGAAAATATCATAAAGAGATATTTTTAAAAGGAAGATCTTGAAAAGTATTATATAAAATGCAAATAATTCATCTAGATATTTGTGGTTAAACACACACACCAAGTATTGGGAAATCCTTACACTTTATTGCTTTTATGGATGATCATACTAGAAACACATTGGTATATTTTTTGAATAATAAGGGTGATGCTTTAAAAATATTCAATCACTTCAAATCCATAGTCAATAACAAAAGGGATATATAATAAAAATATTAAGGACTAATCATGGTAGTAAGTATTGGTCTAAGAAAATCAATCAAGGAGGTAAAGAGTTTGAACCTAGCTAGTGCCAATATTTGTATGGCATCAACATGACACATGATGATGATATGAAAAAGGCCAATGGCATGGCATTATTTTATGATGTGGCACCTAATGATGAGGCAATATATATAGTCCATACAAATGATATGGTAGATGACATGGCGACTAATATGGATTTTAGTGTAACTAGAATGGTAGTCCATACATGGTAGCTGACATGGTAGTATGTACAACTGATATTACATTTTGTATAGTTGACATGGAAAGTGATGTGTAAGTAGTAAATATGATAGACAAATTATCATTTGGTATTTATAAATATAGGTTCATCTAATTAGATTTTTCCAACTCATCAAAATCAGTGACCATATAGTTGTATAGTCAATAGTAGACTTGGAAAAGCATGAATTTAAGAGTAAATCAAAATGTGATAAGTGGCAATGTAGTTCATATATTGCTAAGCACATTAGAGCATGATAAGTAGAGTAGTCTATTTTTTTTATACCTTACCTAGTGTCTTACATAGTCAGTGCACAAATGGAAGTCCCCTAATCATGATAAGTGGTATTACCCTATTCATTAGTATGTTGTCCAATTAATGCATTATTGACATCCCCTTATACACTTGTGTAGTGATACATGGAAACCTAAAATTAATTGTAGATACTATTTTTTTTTATATTTTGGAGGCATTGTAATTGTGGGGCCAAAATTTTAGAACTATAAATTTTGCATACAAAAGTGTTTTATGTTTATTTTGTATCAAATCATATGTTCTCAATATCTTTGCATTGATGTTGTATTTTCTAGTTACAACTACATATAATACTTTATATTATGATAGGATATGTATGAATCAACATGTGCCCTGACTAAATGGTCCAAAATATGCTACGTAGAAAATTAAGATTGAATATTTTCTTTAGAGTAAGGGTTGCTCAAATATGTTTATGAGAAACCTTATTCTACCAATTCAAAAGAAATAAAGTAGGTTTACAAGTATAATAAGGATGATGCTCTTTGTGTTATAACTCTTCATGTTGATAAGATCTATGACACCCATGCTAGAAGAACAATGGATTCCAAGGGTTTGGTTGATAAGATTTAGGGATTTTATGGTTCTATTGATACTACACATATGAACAGGTCGGAGGATAAGCTTTCTACTTTGAGTATGGACTATTTTATCACTACTAATAAGTACATTACTCATTTCAAGAAATAGTAAGAATATATCTAAACTACAAGAGGAATACCAGAGGTAATAAAAGAAGTGTAGCACCCTAAAATTGGTGCAGTTAAACCATCAGTAAAAAATAAAAATTTGAATTCTAACCCTGAAACCGCTCATTAACTGCTTACCTCATTTTTCATGCCATTTTTAGAGGTTGTTGACGATATCATCGTCGATCTGACGATATCATCCCAAATCAGACGAATTCGTCTGTAACAGAACGTCCAAAATATTTTGTACCAAAATCAAATTTTCATAATTAGCTTCTATTCCAACGACCTCTCCAAATTGGGCAGAAGTGTGTCTGCACGGTTGGAGATTCTCATGTTGAGGATCTCCCAGATTGGGACGATCCCCAACCTCCTAACCTCCCCCTAATCCTATATAAACTAAGATTTTCCTAGTTTATCCCCCTGACTCCCTACCTAGCTTCCTGGATGATTATTTCTCTACAATTTTAGTTTTTGCTATGATCTCCCATCATTCGCACTTGTGTTTTCAAGTTTTGTTATAGGATTTCACTGTGTTTCAGTCGGAGGTAGCTCGGATCGTCGCAGGTGATTCAACTACAATTCTAGATGATCCTATCAAGATCGGTGATGATCTTGTATGATTACAACTGATCCAATCTATAATTCATCTTGGGGGCAATTAGAGCCCTGATTTTGCATTCTCTATCTCATTTTCCTTATTTATTTTTGAGCAAGGTGCAGGAACAGTATTGTCATTGTTGTCAACACAATCAGATAGATTGGTTGATGCAGTGGACAGGAGTTCAGTGATGCAGTGGATAGGAGTTTAGAGGTTACTCAGAGTATGTACAGTGGTTTTCCAAAAGATAGAAGTGGCTCATATACTAAAAATCAAAAGAAAATCACAAGGAAGAAAACTGTCGTGATATTGCGACATGTTGGCAAGAAAGAAAAACTGTCGCGATATCACGACATGTTGAGAAGAAAGAAAAATTTTCGCGATATTGCGACATGTTGAGAAGAAAGCAAAACTATCATGATTTCGTGACATGTTCGGAGAGAAAATGCAAACAAGCAAAACTGTCACGATTTCATGACATGTTCAGAGAGAGTGCAAGCAAGCAAAACTGTCACGATTTCGTGACATGTTCGGAGAGAAAACGCAAGCAAGCAAAACTGTCATGATTTCGTGACATGTTTGGAGAGAAAGCGCAAGAAAGCAAAATTGTCACGATTTTGCGACATGTTGGAAGAGAGAAAGGCAAGTAGAAAAAGTGTTGCGATTTCGCGACATATTGCAAGGAAGGTTGTACGGATGAAAAAGTGTCACGATTTCGTGACATATTGCAAGGAAGGTTGTACGGACAAAAAAGTGTCACGATTTCATGACATATTGCAAGGAAGGTTGTACGGACGAAAAAGTGTCGCAATTTCGTGACATATTGCAAGGAAGTTTGTAGGGACAGAAAAGTGTTGTGATTTCATGACATGTTGCAAGAGAGAGAGTCTAAGAGAAAAAGTGTCACGATATCGCGACATGTCGGGTTTTCATGACCCGAAGGCAAGAGAAAGAGCTAAGGAGAAAAAGTGTCATGATATTGCGACATGTCGGGTTTTCGTGACCCGAAGGCAAGAGAAAGAGCAAAGGAGAGAAAGTGTCGTGATTTCACAACATGTCGCATTTTCGTGACTTAAGGAGGAGATAGAAAGTAAGAAGGCAGAAGTGTCACGATATCATGACAAAAGTAAATAATAAGAGTACGGAAGTGAAAGTGTCATGATATCACGACATGTTGAGTTTTCGTGGGTTGAAGCCGAGAAGAGTAGCAAGGAGGTGAAAGTGTCGCGATACCGCAACATGTTGTGTTTTGGCAGGCTGAAGCCAAGAAGAGTAGCAAGGAGGCAAAAGTATCGTGATATCATGACATGTTGTGTTTTCACGGGCTGAAGCCAAGAAGAGTAGCAAGGAGGCAAAAGTGTCGCGATATCATGACATGTGTTTTTGCGGGTTGAAGCCAAGAAGAGTAGCAAGGAGGTGAAAGTGTCACGATATCGCAACATGTTGTGTTTTTATGGGCAAAAGCTGAGAAGAGGACAAAGAGGCAAAAGTGTCATGATTTCGTGACAGGTCATGTTGGTGCGAGCAAGAAGAGAACCTAGCTGAAATAAGATATGTGACAGTTAACTGAAGTTCTATGGTAGTTACAGGGGCAGTTGTAGAAGAAAAACATGCAACTAAAATAAGAAGAGTTAACTGAAGTCAGTACGACAGTTATAGGTGTAGTTTCAAAGAAAAATCATGCAGCTAAAATAAGAACAGTGAACTAAAGTCAGAACAATAGTTACAGGGCCAGTAACAGAGTAAAAGCATCGAGCGACGGTTAAACTGAAAGTCATCAGTTGAAGACCAAACTTGAGCCGTAACTATTAATAGGATGCATGAGAGAATACGATGAGATAAAGGAGTTACATATAGAAGTTTCTATTAATAAGTTGCATGTGAAAATATGGAAGTTAAAAATAGAATCAGAATTTTGTTATAAAAGGAGGTTTGCGTGGAGAATTAGGAAGCGGCAAAAAAGAGAGCGAGAGTGCTACTGAATAGAGTGAAAGTGATGTGAAAAGAGGGCTGTAAGAGGGCCATAAAAGTGTGTTAAGCATAGTCGTGAGAGCCAGAAGAGTGCAATAAGAAGCACAATAAGAGTGTTGTAAGAGGGTCGTAAAAGTGCAGTAAGCAGAGCCATAAGAGTGTGTGTTGTTTTTGTGAATAGCGAGAGAGGTTGGGTTATCAATAGACCAGTCAGGGTCTTGTATAAGAGAAGGCATATTTATGTCAAACTTATAGTTTCAAAATTTTAGTCCAAGTTGGTGCTTGGAATTAGGGGTTGGTGCTCCTTTCTGTTGGTGCAGATAAATTAGGAGTTGGTGCTCCTTTTTGTTGGTGTAGATAAATTAGGGGTTGGTGCTTTTTTCTGTTGGTGCAGATAAATTAGGGGTTGGTACTCCTTTCTGTTGGTGCAGATAAATCAGGGGTTGGTGCTCCTTCCAGTGGGTGCTGGTAAATTGATTGTAAAATTGATATTTTGCAAAGGTTGAATTTGGATGGGAGTCCAAGCAGTCATTTTTGAGGAGTAACCAAAACTGGTGAACCTCGTTACATATTGTGTTGTGTGATGCTCTCTTGTTATATTTGCTTTATGTGGTTTTAAGCTTTCATTGTTTTGGCTTTAAGAGTTGAAGTTTTTAAGTTTTAAAGAGCCACACTGATTCACCCCCCTCTTAGTGTCATTACGATACTAACAATTAGTATCAGAGCCAAGTTCCTGAACAAAGCTTAACCAGCTAGGGTGATCTTGGATTAGTATGCAATGGCAGGTGGTGAAGGCTTCTCATCAAATAAAGCACCATTATTGGACAAAAATAATTACTCATTTTGGAAACTCAGGATGCAGACATATCTTTGTGCTTTGGGATATGACATTTGGGATTTAGTAAATAGTGGATACACAATACCCACCACTCCTCCAACCGATGCTGTCGGTAAGAAACTATTTGAGAATAAATCTAAAGCAAAGAATGCTATCATGTGCGGTTTAGTGGACAATGAAATGATAAATATTATGAGTTGTAAAACGACAAAAGACATGTGGGACAAACTAAGGAGCATTCATGAAGGATATGGCAAGATCAAGGAGGCCAAGTTACAAATTCATCGAGCTCAGTTCGAAGCATTAAAGATGAATGATGATGATAACATAGAGGTATACATGCTGAGAGTTAATGGAATCATTAATGCGATTAGAGGACTCGACGAGGAAATGGAAGATGCAGTCATCATGAAAAAGGTACTAAGATCTCTTCTCCAAAGATTTGATTCTAAAGTTTTAGCAATAGAAGAAGCTAAAGATCAGATACTTTTAGTATGGATGAGATGCATGGTTTTTTGACTGCATATGATATGAGAATAGGAAAAACTAAACCCATAGATAGATAAGCTTCTTTTAAAACACATAAAAATATAAAAGCAAAACAAGAATTCGAGGAAGAAGAGACATCAAATGAAATGGAAGCAAACTTTGTTCGAAAAATAATAAGGGGAAAAGGAAAATACAGAGGAAAGCTACCACTTAAATGTTTCAGATGTGGAGGCATTGGGCATTTTGCGACTAATTATCCACTTGATGAGAAGAACAAAAATGATGAAGGATCGCACCAAGAATGAAGTGACTGGAAGAAGAAAATGAATTTCAAAAAAGGTAACTTCAAGAAGAAAAGTTTCATCTCCAGGAATGCCAGTTCAATAGAAGACAACTCCGGTGAGGATTTTGAAGAGGAAATAGGTGAAGCTCTTTTCATGGCATTTGAAGAAGTAGAATCAGAAAAGGAAGAAGAAGTGAACTCTGAAGTATGTGGTGAAAACTCTGAGGCTGAAGTAGATCTAGAAGGTGAGTTGATCTCTGCACTTGAAGAGTTGGGTTTAGAAAGGAAAAAGAACAAAATACTATCCAAGAAGTTGGAAGAATATGAGGGTAATATTGAAGTTCTCTTCTTACAAATGCACAAATCCAAGAAAATAGAAGAAGCCTTGAAGTCACAGATCAATGAGAAAGAGATTGTTTGCTGCAAACAAGAAGAGGAGATTGTGTTATTGAGGAAACAACTAGAAGAGGCCAATACAAATCTCAAATTTGAGAAGAGCACAGAGCTACTAGATAAAATGATAAGGCAACAAAGAAGCCCCATGTGCAAGGTTTGTCTTGGATATGAAGCTGAACAACCTTCATCTTCTAAATCTACAGAGAAGAATAAATCCACTGCTGAAGGATCAAAGCAAGAAAAGTCTGAAGCTGAATCCTCAAAAGGAAGAAAAACTCAAAGGAGATCTACAACAAAGCAACCACAACAAAAGAGGTTCTATCACTCTCACTTTATTCATAATAATGCTTTTAATGGCAATTTTTTTAGATGCAACCATTATGGTCACAAGGCAATTTATTGTGGACTGAATAATAGATCAAAGAGTTATGCTGGTAGAAATACATCTGTTATTCCGGTTGAACACCATGTGCAATGTTTTAAATGTAATGGTCATGGGCACATAGCAAGGTCTTGTCCAAATCTAAGGCAAGACAGTAGATTTCATCAGATGCAAAGAATGCAACACAGATAGGGAAGAAATCATGTTCATCAAAGAAAGGAAAAGAATCATCCATCAAGGATGTACAAGAGACAACCACCCAAGAGAAATGTTCAAGTTCATGAAAAGGTTCAAAATAGGGATGTAGGTGAAAACCTTCAGCCTAAGTTCAAGAAAGACTGGAGAAAGAAATAAGAGAGGAAATCGTGTCTCCTTGGACAGAAAGAGATTACTCCTCTATTGCACTAAGAAGCTCTAGGTAGCACATCCTCAAGGGGAGCAATGTTAAATTTTTATTTTAATGCTCCTATGTATTTGTGTAGTTATCTGAGGATGAAAGGAAAGTAGTCGGGGAGTTGTTGTATAGCTATCAAAGTGTGTTTTTAGTTCATGTAGTTGTTTGTGGTAGTGCCGTGAAGGGTGGTGATTAAATTGAGAGTTGTCATTATTGGTAGTATTGCTATATGTCATTGTTGTACTGGTGATGGTTCTTAATGCCACTATCCAAATTTAAGGATTATAACAGTTCAGATAATTTGGTTAGTAAAAGAATGTTGCCCTAGTCGCATATATGTGTTTCAATAAAAGCAGTGTGTATTTGAACTACACATTGACGTGAAGATTGTCAGATCTATTATAACGCTGTGTTGAAAAATATTAAAGTCTTATTTAGCTCATCAAGATGAGCAACTTTGCTTTGTGAATCTTACCTATCCGAGGTCCAGTCGTATGAGTTTGAGTAAGGTGCACTATAGTTGGTCATGAAGTGTTTGACAAAATGTTGTCTCCTAATTCGAACAGTTGGAAGTAAGGTGTGACCAGCGGTGATTGTAGAAAACATAGACCAAGTTGAAAATGTAAAAAGGGATTTGGTTGGTGTTGTGGTACAGTGTTTGATGCTTGCACAGAGTTGGTTGATACATGCTTCGATGAGGGTCTGTGATAATGAGATGTTCTTTGAGGTGATTGGTTGAGTAGAGTTGATTGAGCCTATTCAAGTGATTGGATGCATGTGGTTGTTCAAGTTCCATAAAATAAACTATTATTGATTTGAGTTGAGATTGGGATGTGAGTATAGAACATATTTAGTCTCTAACAATTCTCGTTATGCTTCTATGAGATTTAGTTGATATAATGATTGAGCATTAAGTATAGAACATATTGAGTCTCTAACAATTCTCTTTATGATTCTATAAGATTAGATAGATTCTGTGTGAGCCTATTGATAGGGTACAGAGGACAGAGTCTCAATGGATAGAGATCCAGCAGCCAACACAGTTGAAGATAGATCTGAGTGAGGGACCACATTCTTAGGGGGAGCATTTATATATTTGATTATCTTTTTGCTCATGTTTGTAATTTTTGCTAACTATATTAATTTGTGCCTAAGAATGCTATGCATGGACTCAGGGGGAGTCTGCAGCAGCCCTTTGGTATTATTGTCAAAGGGGGAGAAGAATTATAGGAAATTGCATGTGTGTTGCCAAAAATTCCAAAGGGGGAGATTGTTGAGCAAGGTGCAGGAACAGTATTGTCATTGTTGTCAACACGATCAGACAGATCGGTTGATGCAGTGGACAGGAGTTCAGTGATGTAGTGGACAGGATTTCAGAGGTTACTCAGAGTATGTACAGTGGTTTTCCAAAAGATAGAAGTGGCCCATATACTAAAAATCAAAATAAAATCACAAGGAATACAACTATCGCGATATCGCGACATGTTGGCAAGAAAGAAAAACTGTCGCGATATCGCGACATGTTGAGAAGAAAGAAAAACTATCACGATATTGTAACATGTTGAGAAGAAAGAAAAACTATCATGATTTCATGACATGTTCAAAGAGAAACTGCAAGTAAGAAAAACTATCATGATTTCATGACATGTTCGGAGAGAAAGCGTAAGCAAGCAAAACTGTCGTGATTTCGCGACATGTTCAGAGAGAAAGTGCAAGCAAGAAAAACTGTCATGATTTTGTGACATGTTTAGAGAGAAAGCGCAAGAAAGAAAAAATATCGTGATTTTGCGACATTTTCGAAGAGAAAGCGCAAGCAAGCAAAATTGTCACAATTTCGCGACATGTTGGAAGAGAGAAAGGCAAGTAGAAAAAGTGTCGCGATTTCATGACATATTGCAAGGAAGGTTGTACGAATGAAAAAGTGTCACGATTTCATGACATATTGCAAGGAAGGTTGTATGGACGAAAAAGTGTCGCGATTTTGTGACATATTGCAAGGAAGGTTGTACAGACGAAAAAGTGTCACGATTTCGCGACATATTGCAAGGAAGTTTGTACGGATGAAAAAGTGTCACGATTTTGCAACATGTTGTAGGAGAGAGAGTCCGAGAGAAAAAGTGTCACGATATCATGACATGTCAAGTTTTTGTGATCTTAAGGCAAGAGAAAGAGCTAAGGAGAAAAAGTGTCACGATATCGCGACATGTCGGGTTTTCGTGACCCGAAGGCAAGAGAAAGAGCAAAGGAGAGAAAGTGTCACGATTTCGTGACATGTCACATTTTTGCGACTTAAGGAGGAGAGAGAAAGTAAGAAGGCAGAAGTGTCACGATATCATGATAAAAGTAAAGAAGAAGTGAAAGCACGAGGATACGAAAACAAGAAAGGAAAGACTCCAAGCACGATGCAAAAAATGAAACTAAGCTTAACACTGAATCCTACGAATTAAAAATGCATGAAATGGAGAAAGCATGAATTGAAACCCAAATGAAATAACAGCCCTTCTATTTTATTGATGTATTTCACAACTCGGTTACAATTCGCATCCTCCCTTTTTAGGGGCGAGGAGCGTTAAATCCGTCTCTTGGTTACATCCATGGATAGCCTTCCTTCTTTCGCGTGCCCACATGTAAGATGGGCGGACCAAAACGTCGCCGCCGCTTGTGTCTACGAATGTTGATTCCTTGCTGCTCCTCCGATGTTCCGATCCTGCGTTCAAAGAAACAAAAGATAATCAATAGCACCTGCGGATAAAACAAAGCATGCAATCCCCAAGCCTACGATAAATGGATGAGAAAAATGAATTAAACTATGACTAAAATGAATCCAAATGCTCTAAAAATTTGACAGGGGCATCAAGGCATCACCAGGAGGGCACTGCAAAAAGAACAGTCAAGAAATTCCTCACCGATTTGAATTCGCTCCGGGCGGGACGAATTCACCTGCAACAAAATGCCGAAAAGGTACTGTCCCAAATGTCCGGCCTAGAGAGCTCCAAAAGACCTGCAAACTTGGGGTTAGCTAATTGGGGGCATTTTGGGAAGACCCAGATGGTCGGATTTTCCCAATTTGACCTCCATCAATGGGAATCTGATGATGCTACCTGCAAGTTAGTAAAAGCGAACGAATATAGAAACACGATCAAAATTGTTCAAAACGAGACGAAATTTAAATGACAACCTATCTAAGCATCATAGAATTGAATGCAAAAAATGAAAATGGTAGAAAGAAAAATCTGCCACAAATTCCCAATCATTCCTAAAAGGGACGATTAGGCTCGCGACGAGTGTGGGGGCCCCGGGCGGGCCGCCCACTGTTTGGGGCCTCGATTTCGGCACCAATCCACTTGGGATGGGTCCAAAATCTCTTACAAGGTGTTGTCGACAAATTGGGTGGTATTCTATGGCCAAATGTCGGGTTTTGGGCTCAATATTCGACCTTCCAATAGTCACCCAATGACCTCCTCTCTAAAAGAGATCAAGGATGTAGAAGGCACAAATCGCACAAGGATGTATGGGGAAATAAAATGGCAGCACTTCGTTGCTCCAAATTGCTCTTACTCTGTATATTTTGGGATGAGGAAACTCATCAATTTATAGACCTGGAGGTCTCTTGGGATGAGCATGCGGAGGCGCCACATGGCAGCCATGCCCTTCCAGGGGAGGGAAGATTCCTCCCTGATTAGGGGCTTCATGACTGCCCCTGTAATAGCCTCTAACGCTCGAAAACGCTCACCCATGCTCCCATGAACTGAAGGAGGCGTTAGGTGGTGGATCCGAGCTGCCATTTGTCAAGATTTGACTTTTTTCCCATCAAACCTGCAATTCGCCCCACCCTGGAGCGGATTTGGAATTCATCCCGGGATGGGGCGAATCCCAGTTTGAATTCGTCCCTGGGTGGGACGGATATTGAGCAAAGTGCCTAAAGGTGCCAAATTGATTTTTGACCTTCCAAAACTATTGTGAGAGTGGTTAGGACCACTGTTTAACCTCTGGGGGCTGCCCTTGGGGCTGTGTGTGCCAATGTGATCAGTGTTTGCAGTCACATAATCGGATTGGTGTTGTTTTGGTGTCTACAGATGCCCCTTTTTGGGATGCGTTGTGCAAGGCACAACGTCGAGCAAAAATAGATAACCAAAGCACTAATGATTAGGGTTTCTTAGTAACCTAACCAACTTTTGATGCCCCAAGTATGAAGAGGGCATGCATTCTTGAATCCTTGCTTCTGACGAGCGAAGGAACTCAGTTCAAGTGTTAACCTTTTTCGGTGAGGTGTTACTTGAGCTTGGACATTGATCAGTCATGAATAGGCAAAGGGCGCAACCTTTTGTCTATGGGAACCTTGAGTTCATGATTCACGAATGCCAAGTGATTGATCAGCTTGTGATTATTGCTTGTTTACTGCCCCAAGCAGGGGCGTGATTTGTCTTTGCCAATGATTCTTCGAATGCATGCCATTTCCAGGATTGGGTGTGTATTTGTTGATTGGTGACTAAGTGTGACTACCCCCTCAAGCGACGAATCGATGAGGGAATGACCTACATGAGAAAAGCGACGAGTCGCTTGACCCAAGATGACTTAGGTAAGGGTGCCTTCAGAGATTTATCTTTGAATTGTGTGCAGTTTTCCGACATTTGGACCTATTTTTGGTGGGTGTTAACCCTTTTGGCGACGCCATTTGGAGCTGAAATTGTCAAAAATTCGTCTTCCCGTGGAGCGGTCCGGCCATGGTGGCCTTCTTAGGGAGTAGGATGGTGACGATTTATAACCCCGACGTCTATTTTGGATGCCAAGAATGTCAGGCACGAAGGCGCCTTCGTTCGGCAACTCTATTGCTATTTTTGGGTGGGTTTTGACCCTTTTGGTGACGTCGTTTGGGGATGAAATTCTCGAAGATCCGTCTTCCCGTGGAGCGGTCCGGCTATGGTAGCCTTCTTAGGGAGTAGGATAGTGAGGATTTGTGACCCCGACATCTATTTTGCATGCCCGGAATGTCAAGTGCAAAAGCACTCTCATTGGACAAGTTTATTGCTATTTTTGGTGCATTTTTGTGCATTTTTTTGTTGTTTTTGAAATTTGTGTGCTGAATTCATTCCAGGGTGGGACGAATTCCTATGTAGTATTCATTCCAGGGTGGAACGAGTGCTAACCAGAGTGCTCATTCCAGGGAGGAATGATTACAGGCTCAAAAAGCCTATTTAAAGGCCAAAACTAGGTTTTGGGCTCATTTGCACTTGTTTTTTCTAGCGATTTGGAGCTCTGAGGAGGAGGAGGTCAATTCTGCGAAGCGAAGCGCTACCGAATTTTTTTGCCACCATGAGTGCATGAACCGGATCGAGCGGTGGAGCCGAAGCGAGACCAGTAAGTGAACTCCCTCTTTATTATTTTCTTGTATTATAGTTTTTTTGTTCGAATTTATCAATTTGAGAGTATAAAACCCTAGGTTGACAAATTAAGTTTTGTTATTTCTGAGTTTTTTTGTTTGTGTTAATTTATCAATTTTGAGAGTATAAAACCCTAGGTTGACAAATTAAATTTTGTTTTGCGTTTATGTTGTTTGTATCTATACACTATTTTTCATGATTCTAATGTGCTTATTTTGTTGTCTATTGTAGGTTGTGAAGAGCCGGTATCGCATGTCGACTATTTTTGCTGAAGCATGAGAGGCGCTAGCTGTGGCTGACTAGGAGTGGCTTGATGCCCTTGGGCTCAAGCAGGTGACTCGACTGGAGCCAGTGATTGGGGATCGGGCCTACCTGATGGCCCTGATCAACTTGTGGGATCCTCGGACTAATACTTTCCATCTCCCAATAGGGGAGATGACAGTCACTTTGGAGGATGTCTATCGGATTCTTAGGATTCCAATAGACGGACTATCGATCAGGACGACGTCACGGGATCAATGGACAGTGGTGCTGACACGCCGTTCGGGCACGGGGAGGAGTTGGGGGTGGATGGTCCAGTGGAGAGGGTAGAGATTGACTGCCAGATGGGCGAGATTCTGGTTCGATGGTGGTTTGAGAGGGGGGTGTTGGGAGTGAGGCACGCATTGCTTATGGGCCTCATTTCCAACATGCTGCTACCTGACTCGTCAGGTGCGAGGTTCCCATGGAACCTACTGGATGTGGTCTATCGACTGGTGGAGTGTTCGACATAGGAGCCTTTGGTCCTGAGATGGGGACAGACGCTGCTGGCATAGCTCTATGGGGAGCTATATGAGGTCCACTACCGGAGGTGAAAGGGGATCAACTATAGCTATCTACTGTAGAGCTGGGGTTGGTAGCACATAGCGGTGGAGAGGCCAGGGGGGTTACCATGGATGACATGGGCAGAGATGGCAGATAAGGATATAGGGTACGTGGCTCTATGGCGATGGTCTGAGGAGCAGGGACAGAGTCGACGATGGGCAGGTGCTGTAGGGCACTATGTCGATGCCTTCGCTCGGCTTGCTCTGAGGGAGGTGTTCTGGCACCCCTATCGGGACTGTCCAGCCTGGCTGAGGCTGGAGAGTGGCTCCGATGGGTACGCAAGGAGCGGTGGCTGATTGGGTGGCATGGGACCGAGCAAGAGTTCTTCCCATACAACTAGGTGACACGATAGTTTGGGGTGCGCCAGGGGTTTCCTAGTGAGCCCGTGGTCTATCGACGTGGGGGGACGAGAGGACTCTGGATCGACCGATCATCATGCCATTGGGTGAGGATTCGGATGCGGTGATCGACGTCCCAGATGTGGATGACGTCGAGACTACTATAGAGTACGATCAGTGGTGGACTCTACGATGATGGCGGGGAGAGGGGCCACTGGGAGGTGGAAGGCAACAGAAGGGGGAGGAGGGTGCCGAGGCACCAGGAGATGATTGGGGAGCTCCGCTCGAGGAGGTAGACATGGTGGAGGTAGATGACTTGGGCATGGATTTTGGGGCTCCAGACCAGCCGAAGATGCAGGACATCCCGGAGTAGTGGGAGCCAGAGCAGGCTATTATTCCAGAGGTGCCTATGCATCCGGCCATGGCGGAGGACACGAAGGCAGGGGTGCACGCTGAGAATGCATGATTGGTGGAGCTACTACGGAGGTGAGATGAGGAGTTAGGGGAGGCTCTACAAGAGAGGGATCTCCTACGAACTCAGCTGGCAGAGCGGGATAGCGCATTTGCTGCACACCATCGGGGGATGGGGACACTAGTGCTGCATAGGAGAGGGATCTCCTACGGATGCAGCTGGCATAGCGCGACGATGTAGTAGCTTACTACCATCGATGGGAGGCAGAGTGGTTGCGGGAGACAAATTGGTCTCGACATCGGATGGATTTGGAGGGAGAGATTATCCACCTCGATGGGCGGTTACCTGAGCCCCTGGAGGTGGCTCTTCACACCGATGAGGGACAGTGGTACTGAGCAGTCAACATCATCTCATCATAGGTGATTGGATGAGGGAGGTGGTAGTAGGCATGATGCGAGGGCTAGCAGCGGCACCCTGAGGGGTCCCATAGGACCCACACCACGGGGGGTAGTTCCCGTCGCACCGATCCTGCGTGATCATGGTGGCCGATGCCTTAGGCTTGGGGGTTTTGAGATTTTGGATTTTGTTGCGGGGTCAGAGGACCAGCTCTTTGTAGCCTACGGGCATTTTTGATGATATATATAGATGACTTTATTTTGTTTATGCGCATGTGATGATTTGATTTTATGCACGATGATTGATGAATATGGATGTATGCATGTTAAGTTATAGTGATGAATGCATATGTTGTTGATGAATGCAAATGTTTCTAATTTATATGATATGCAAATGGAATGGATGGATTGAATTTGTGATGTTTGGTAGTCGCACCATAGACTGTTTAGAACTTTATGGCTTTTTGTCCTAGGCGATGGCTGCGGTGAATAGCTTTTTATGTATACATGTTTTTTTTTTTTTGGTATGGCGAGAATAAAATATAGCAAGTTGGTTTCAAATGTAGTTAAGGTTTTCTGAGACTCAGAGGTTTTAACTAACTAGCCATGACTGTACTTTATCTCACAAGACTTTTGACCAAGGTATGAATCGGACTTGTCTTTGACCAAGTTATTTCACATCCCTGTGTGTGCAATTGAGTTCATTTATGTGGTGTTGGTCAGGATACCGCCAGTGCCAGATAGGCTGTCAACCAAACCTGTACTGAGGATCACCTGATTAGCTCCACTAACTCCTTTGTTGTGTTTAGTCAGATTAATCTGTGGTGCTAACGTAGGATACCATAAGCTAGCTCATCCACATGCAAACATTGATCTGCGCACAAGTTAATGTGACAGATATATCGTCATGCGGGAGGTTTACCACCAGTGACCGATAGGCTATCAACCAAACCGGTACTGAGGTTTGCCTCATGACCTATCGAAATGCTGAGAGTTCCAGGGATTCAAGTTCGACTCCCTTATTTTCTTCAATTGTATTGGGATACTTGCTCTTTTGGAGTGATAAAAATCACTATTTATTTTTGTATTATTTTTTTCTTTTGAGCAAGGGATTAGGATATGGAGTGATGAGAATCACTATTTTATGTGCTTTTCTTGAGGTATGCACTTTGGTTGTGATGTCAATTTTTTTTTTTTGGAGTTTTGACGTTTGCAAATTGTTGATGTTTTGCAACTTTTTGAGAACTTGGGATTCTTGGGGAATTGGGTAGGGAGGATGCTTGTCCTTTTGCCAACTCTCAGCATTCTTGGGGTCATTCGCACAGGGGGATGAGCAAGATAACCATTTCGCTTATGGTGACCTGGATTGCTTTGCAGGTTTCATCTTTCGTTCACACAACTTGGGAATGTTTTATGTGTTTTAATTTGTGCTGGGATGCTACGTAACAAGGTGTGATCCAAGTGTAATTCTACCTGCGTAAAATCTGTCTGACTTGGTACAGTACGTGGCTAGAAAGCTAATGACGACTGAATGACGAAAATCTTGATACATGAGAAAACAACTGACTATGATGTGGGAGAATAACGTGAATGGCGGTTATAGGCGATGAGCTATTGATAAAGGGGAAAAATGTAGAAGATGATGGTTTTGCCAAGTAATGACAGTCTATGGTGCTTTGACCTTTATGACCACAAATATGCAATGTGTGGGTGCGATGCGTAATGCAGCTATATGTTTTTGTGTTTTTGATGGATTGATTTGTGTGAATATGAAGATGATATGCAAAATAGAGCTCTTTATTTTTGTGATGATTTTGAGCATGTATGGAAATGAGATGCAAATTTTGTTATTTTTGATGATTTTATTGTTTTTGAATTTTCTTGTTTTTGACCAAGCGATTACGGGAATCCTTGGAGCATTTTGGGGATTGACCAAGCGATTATAGAAATCCTTGGAGCATTTGGGTTGACCAAGCGATTAGGGAAATCCTTGGAGCATTTGGGTTGACCAAGCGATTATGGAATCCTTGGAGCATTTTGGGGATTGACCAAGCGATTATGGAAATCCTTGGAGCTTTTGGGCTATGGCTCTTCTAAACATGGAATGGCCACAAATGACTGATGTTCAAGGGCTCTAGTTCCTTGATTCCATCAAGAGAGGCTAGCCGGTATGTTCCAGGTCCTATTTTGCTATCAATTACATAGGGACCTAACCAGTTTGCCATGAATTTGTCCCTTAAATGGGACGACAGACTAGAGTTATGTTGGTTTTCTTTCAAGACCAAGTCACCGACCTGAAAGTCCCTCAAGTGAACTTTCATGTTGTATGCTTTCTTAAGTCGCTCTTGATAGATACGTAAATGCTCGAGGGCATTAACGCATCGTTCATCAAGCAACGTAAGCTGGTCTAACCAGGCCTACCATGAGTATCATCATCGATGAACTCATGCATTGATATGCGAGGAAGGAATTTCCAACTCGAGAGGCATGACTGCCACGGAGCCATACACCAACGAAAATGGAGTTGCCCCAGTGGGTGTCCGAATGCTAGTGCGATAGGCCCACAAGGCAAGTGGGATCTAAATGTGCCAATCCTTATGATTATCTATGACTATCTTTTTAAGGATGGCAACTAGCATTTTGTTTGACGCCTCTGCTTGCCCATTTGCCTACGGATAATAGGGGGTCAAAAAATATGCTAAATTTTGTACTTTGTGGTCAAAGCACGCACATATTTGTTCTTGAATGACGTCCCATTATCCGAGACTATCTTGGATGGAATACCAAAATGACATATGATGTTATGCAAAATGAACTCCACAATGCGGGGTCCAGTCATAGAGGTTAGTAGAACCGCTTCCACCCACTTGGTGAAGTACTCTATGGTCATGATGATAAACGTGTGATGACCTGACGACAGGGGAGATATTTTCGATTAGATCTAGGCCCCACTACAAAAATGCCAAGCCGATTGGATCGACTACAAGGCCTAGGAAGGTACATGTGTCAAATTAGCATGGTGTTGACACTTCATGCACTTCCTGACATATGTGCAACAATATCGCTCTAAATATGGCCAATAATAGCCCATGCAAAGAATGCACTTTGCGATGGCCATACCACTGAAGTGGCCACCGCATGTACCATCGTGCACTTGGGCGATCACCCAAGTGGACTCTTGCTAGTCCAAGCATCGAAGGAGGATCCCTTCATAGCTACGATGGTACAAAATGTCTCCTAACAAGACATGCTTTGCCACTTTCTGCTTGAATGCACATTTTGTGACATGCGTCAATCCAAGTGGGAGGTTACCTAACTTGAGGTAGTCCCTTATGGGGGAATACCAATCCTGCTAATCAGAAGCCTCGATGGTATGAACAACCAGTCCCTCTTGAAGTTCATCCCTAGCAAAAGTTGAGCGGGAGAGAACTTGTAAGAATAGCATTGTGTTGCTATTAAGGGGAGTAGGGGAGAACAAGGACCCCTAGTTGGCATGTTTCAGATGATCATGGATTCGAGAGAACCTATCCATGGATGGCTCAATCTGGATCAAGTGGATTCCTAGCATTAAATCAGAGCTTGCACGCTCCATCACTGATTGTGATAGTGTTTTGACTTGAATGGTTGTCATATCACCAGAAAGGTCTTACGGGATTAGTGACCCCAAAGAGGCCATAGTGTCCACAAAATGATTCGATGACCGAGGGAGTGCCTCGATGTCGTACCATTCAAGCTTTGCCAAGAATTTGTCCACAAGGGCTTTGTAGGCCTGCAGGACTGGGCATTTGCATTGGAATACCCCTTTGACTTGATTGACAATTAGTAGTGAATCACCAAAGATATTAAATCATTTAATGTTCATGGTGATTGCTATCTAAAGACCTATGAGCAAGGCTTCATATTTAGCATTATTGTTGGTGCATGGGAAATTTAATTTAAATGATAAGGGCATTGGAGCCCCTAGGTGTGAAGAATACTATTCCCATGCCACCACCTTGCTCACATTTAGAACCATCAAAAAATAGGGTTATGTCAACCATGACTCAGGCTCATCGAATCGTGATTCCGAGACATGGAAGACCCCATCATCGGGTAGTTCTATGACCAAGGCTGATCATCTTCAAGAGGAGCCTCTCTAGTTGATCGGCTATGACCTAACCTTTTATGGATTTTTATCCAATAAACTCTATGTCAAATTCATCAACAACATGATCCATTTTCCTATGCGACTACTATGATAAGTACGACTCATCATATATCACAATGGATTCTCCTTAGACACAACATACGTCTTGTTGCTCAACATGTAATGGTGCAAATTTTTGGTAGCAAACACCACTGCCAAGAAAATTTTCTCAACGTATGCATAGTTAAGCTCATAGCCGACAGGTGCGCTAAGATAGTAAGTAGCCTATCCCTATGAAGTTCATTCTTAGGCTAACATGGCTCCCATGCCACCTCAGTAGCTGAGATGTATAAGTAGAATGACACTCCTAGTCTAGGTGGTGCCAATACCGTGAAGCCAAGTATTGTTTAATGTCATCGAAGGTTGACCGGCACTCATCATCCCAATGAAATGCTACCCCTTGTGCAACAACTTGTTCATTGGTCGCACTTGTCGATAGCTCGCTACGAAGCGCTTGATCGACGTGACCTTTCCCTTAGGCTTCGAGCTGCTTGATGGTAGTTGGGAGAAGCATTTCAAGGATTTCCTTGACTTTGTTTGGGTCCACCTCGATGCCCCATTTTAAGACTATGAAACCCAAGAGTTTTCCAGATGTGATCAAAAATGCACTTCTTGGGATTCATCGACTCTATGCTCCATGAGGCGATCGAGGATCTTGCTTAAGTCACCGAGATGATCCGAAAAGAGATTTGGCCAACAAATCATCCATGTAATCTTCCAAAGTCTTGTGCATGTAATAGTGGAAGATGTATGTCATGCCACGTTGGTAGGTGGCGCTTGCATTTTTAAGGCCAAAAGGCATGACCTTATAACAAAATGTCCCCCAAGGCATTGTGAACGCCATTTTTAGTTGGTCCTCGGGATTGATACAAATTTGATTGTATCCCGAGAAACCATCCATGAGGGAAAGCATTTCGTGACCCACTGTAGCATCTACCAAGGCGTCGATGCTCGATAAGGGAAAATCATCCTTAGGACTCGCTTTGTTTAGATCTCAAAAATTAGTGCATATGCGAATCCTCCCATCAAGCTTCTTGACGGGCACCATGTTGGACAGCCATGGTGGATAATCCATGCAGATGACAAACTGTGCATCCACAACTTTTGCAATTCATCTTTGACCATTAAGGCCACTGTTGGGTGCATCTTGCATAGTTTGCTTAACTGGCTTGACTGTCGGATCAAGCGTTAGATTATGCGTGACTAGCTATGGGTCTAGTCCCGACATGTCTCTGTATGACCATGCAAAAACCTCCTTCTTCTCTTTGAGAAGGGCAATGTAGTCGGCTTGCTCTTCGAGGGATAAACTTACCCCAGCTTGATGATCTGTGGATTCATTGGATCTGAGCCGATGTCTACGTCTGTCTCCTCGATCGACATGTGGGATCCATCTTCCAACTGATGTGGAGTTGGGATCAAGTGGATATCATTTGCTGAGTTTAGATCATCGTTAGGAACCTTGGGTCCTTCTTCAGCATGGCAGATATCCTGAGTTGGCCTAGGGGTAAAATGGAGCATTTCACCAAAATGCCAGTACTCGGATGGGGATGGAGGGGAATTGACGTGATCCCAGTCTATGGCATCTATGTCTAGATACAATGACTATGCCAGATCGGCGGATTGTGGATGGGGGCAGTTAAGTCAATGGAGATCATGTTGATGAAATGATTTTGGTCTCCATTACCATGGGTGTGGTTACTCGGACATCCTAGATGCTCTCTATGCTCTGGATCTGGCTCTAGAGGGACGGGCACGAATGGATCGGCCCTATGTGCGGATAGGAAGATAGGGTCTACCCTCGACACTGATGTCACTATAGGGTCTCTAGGTGGAAGGTGCTCTTCGTATGCCCAGAGTAGCGGATCCAACACTTGGTCCCACCGTGCTGGGTCTACGTACCACTCATGCCCTGGCACTATGTTTAATTGTTCGAATATGTCATTAATCTCCAAGGGGCGTCGATGCTGCATCTGTCGCATGTGATTAAGATATGCCATTTCTATCTCATCTTCGTAATCACTATCAGAGATCCAAAAGCCCTCGTTGGCTCCGACAACTATCTGAGGCATTACAGGCTCGTCCTACTCGAGCAAGTTGATCTGGCCCCACCTAGGTTGTTCCGCTCTCTACGGGGGAACTCGATTTCCTTGGAGCGGCGCTTGCTCGATGGGAGCATCCAGGGGGAACATTGTCAAGAGGCTTTCTTGATAATCATCCATGGGGATCACTTGAGAGTGATCACTATCTGATTCAAAGGGGTCATACGATGTTGGTTCATACTCCGACTCATCCTCCGAGGACCCTTCTTGACATTGTCTAGACCCTCCTTGAAAATGAGCTCTCGAGCTTTCTCCTCTCTCGAGCGAAGGGAAGGGATTACTAGAGCCAACAAGGTTGATTGCCATCAATGGGAGATAATCCCTCAATGTATATGTGGTGTTAGGGTTGGCATATGGATCTGATGCCAATCCCCCCTTGTTGCCTATCCCTAGGCCTTGCATGTTCTCCACCAAGATGTCCAAGGGTAGGGGGTGGTTGAACCCTACTCCTGACTTGTCATATGGCATTTGGTATCTTGGTTGGCAAAGAACACGTATCCCTTGCTCATATCGGCCTAACCCATATCCGTGCCAATTGCATTGGCCAAGGTATCTCAGAGCAAAGTCTGGGTTAGACAAATAGTTGACATTCTCAGCAAAAGGCTCTTCGTCTTCGTCCTCTTGCGTGCATGGTGCAACGCCATGATCAAGGCCCCCATACACAAAGTTTGTCTGGTTTGGTGGGTAGCCTAGGGGAACAATAGTGCCAATGGGGAGTCGAGGTCTCCCCATGTCCTGCATGGATTCTAGTGTGGGTGTTGCTACAATATTCCACACCAGATACTCCCCCAGGCCCGTATTGGCCATTTCAACGGTGATCGTTGGCGGTTGAGGGGGAGGGAATGGAAGTTCTCCTTGAGTCCACTCCATGTCGGGTGGACTAGGAGTCTCGACTTCCATCCGGCTAGGCATCTCCTCAGTAGAGATAGTTGATACTGATGGCAGTGTCTCTTCCAAAGGTTTTGCCTCTTCCAGGGGTTCCTTCCCTTTGTCTTTCTGTTTGGCCCCCAAAGATGGTGTCGTTGGTGGAGGACCAGATGATGAAGATGAACCCGGCTGGGATTTTGAAGAACTTGTTAACGGGGATGCCTACGGAATCGGACCCTATTTAGATGGATTTAACTGGAAATCCAAATGCGTTGATGGCAGGGTCGATTGCGGCATCAGCTGCACCGCATTACAATACTTGAAGGGTTCCAAATCCATCGGGACTACATGCACCTCCCCTTCAAATGTATACTTTAAACATTGGTGAGCTATCGAAGGGACACACTTCATATCCCTGATCCATGGCCGGCCCAACAAGATGTTGTAGGCCATCTCACCCTCCAATACATGGCACAATGTGGGTATGGTCTTTTGTCCCACTTGGATTGGTAGGACTATTGTGCCGACTGTCGAGCAGATTGCATCATTGAATGCTCGTAGAGTGTAGGTGGAAGCTGTGATGTGAGATGCGGGCAACTTCAGATGTTTGAGAGCCGTAGTTGTGATGATGTTGTTGGACGAGCCAGTGTCTATCAACACCCTCTTGTATGGGATCCCGTTGACCCACGCGATAACGTGCAGGGGTGGATCCGCCATGTCATCAGTCACTGATCTCAATTCGTCTTCTCGAAATGTGATGACCGGCTCAGTGCATCATTTTACATGCCCCACGAAGTTGTTGAAAGAATTTGTCTCATGGGGCTGCAACTCGATGGCTTTCAAAATCTCCATTAGAGCTTCTCGATGGGGCGTAGATTGTTGTATAAGCTCGTATATGGAGAGCCTAGCCGAGGTGGTCCTCAAACTCTGAGTTAGTTTGGTCTAAAGTGTGGCCACCGGCTTAGGCAGAGGAGGTTGTGCAAGGTGCTATTGTGGTTGCGAAGTTGTTGGCACCTCTCCTACCACTGTCGCAGGAGCATTCATGCTCGGATACCTCCTGTTTCGAGTCACTATACTGATCATCCCTACATATCCCTGCATGGGGCAGTTCTGTGTGACCTCGTTAACTTGTAGGGTCTTTGCCTATAGAGCATGAGCAGGCAAGGGGTCTTTGAAGACCTCCATTTGTTGATTGCTTGGTGCGACGGGATTATCCACCGCTAGTGTCTTGTTATCAATCAGGTCTTGCACCAAGCCCTTAAATTTCCAACAGGCATTTAGGTCATGTCCCTGCCGCCTATGGAACCTGTAGTACAAGTCCTCTCTATACCCCTTAGGCTTGGGCACGTTGGGATCTATGGTCTGAACCTCTGGCAGGTTGATCAGGTTTGCCGCTAACAAGCGGTCAAACAAGGAGTCCCTGGACTCTGTGTAGGGTGTGAATTGTCGCCTAGGGCGATGCTGCTGACCCTGTTCTTGCCTCTGATTTTCTCTGTCATAGTTGTTAGGAGGCACTGCCTGATAGTTAGCCTTTTGAGGCTATGTTGCTTGTGCAGGTTTAGGGACATTGATAGCAACTTGGTTAACCGCAGCGGGTTTTTGTTGCGTGGTCCCAGCTTTAGTGTTTTTAGTCCACTCTTTTTTCTTAGGTTTGGCTATCTCGCCATCCTATATTTTGATCTCTTCAATGATCCTGGCTTGCGCCAGAGCTTCTTCTAAGGTGGCATATTGTTGCAGCTGCAATAGCATAGAGATCGATCTCAGACAACTCTTGGAGAACATCTGAGTGAGGTCGGACATAGGAGGGAGGTAGGGCAGCTTCGAAAGCAATGTCCTCCATCGATTCCCATAGGCCGCCATGGTCTCCTCCTCATACTGCCTGAGGCTGGCTAAGTCACTCAGTGACGCCTTCTTCTTGGTATTGAAGGTGAAGCATTCGAGGAACGCATCCACTAACTGATCTAAGTTGTTAATGTTGTGCTTTGGTAACTGAGTAAACCAATCCGAGGTAGGGCCTACGAATGTGGTTATAAATGTTCTCAATAACAAAGCATCATTGTCCTGAATGCCGAAGCATTGGCTCAGGAACCTCGTCACATGCTCTTGAGCATCCTCCTCACCTCTAAAGGTTGCCAACTGAGGCAGCTTAAAGTGTTCAGGGTAAGGGGGTGCTGGCACGGACGGATGCACAGGATGACTACGGAGTTGGCATAAAGTGGGCTTTTGGGGCCCAGAAGTTTTGGTCTCCACAGACTCCAAACGCTCTAGCAGCGCTTTATATGCATCTGAGGATTTGATTTCTTCCTCTTTAGTTTGCTCCCATTGTGGGTTGTGGGAGACTTGAGGCCTCTGAAGGGGTGGCCGGATGGCAACTCCTCCGCCTAGGTAGGGCATTTCGGCCCGCTCTTCTTCTTGCTCGTACTCCTCGTAAGCTTCCTGAGGAGTCTCTGGACGAGACCTATGACCCTGGGTGGGTCCCCGTGGAGGGTACCCATCGTTGTTCTAGGGAGTGGCCTCCCGCTCAGGTCTAGGAGGTCTCGGAGGCAGCACTTGGTAAGGTCACGGAGACCTATCTCGCACCAAGGGGTTGCGCCTCTCATATGGTTCCGCCCTTTGGGTGCACGGGGTTGGGACCCTCTCAGGCACTGGGTTATGGAGCAGCTCATCTGTTTGGCACCTAATGCGCTCTTTGCTAAGGTGATATAGATGCTCTAGCTATTGCTGGTCTTGCTCAAGCCGCGTGATCTATGCTTGGTGGGCGGCATGTCTGGCGACTGCCAGGTCAATTTGTTCCGCCATCCTGAGCCTAGGAGGCCTGGATGTCTCTCCTATGCACTTACCCTGGTCTCGATGATCCGAGATCTCAATAGGTTGCTTCCCTCTATCGAGGTTGGTGGCATTTACCCGAGGCTCTGGCCTCAGTGGGTGATCATGGTATCTAGCTGGTGCGGAAGCGCATGGCCCCCATGCTGTATATTGTTCTTGAGGAATGTAATCATCTTCCTCGTGCTCCCTTTCATATGTGTGAAAGGGGCGGGCAGAGTTAGCTCGCCCTGCTTGAAGGGCCTCACACCCTGGATTTTGTCTATTGGTTCTAACAGTGATGGGGGGCAAAGGAGGGATGCCATCATCATGTGGCCTCTCCTCATGGAAACTATGCCGCTCTAGCGCTTCATCATGCGGTGGCCACTCATATCGAGCTTCTAAGGGAGCCTTTTTATCTATGTTGAGTGCCACGTGTAAGGACTCTTCCCGAAAGGGGCTATGATGGACGGGCGTGTCCCTCAAAGGGGTGTCCCTATAATTCCATCTTGACATGGAAGGATGCGGACTCTCTTGCGGGTCAGGCCGCCAAGGCGGTATGACTAAGTCCTTAGGGCTATAGCGGAGGCGACTTGTGCCCCCTTGTACACTTTTCGCAGCTTTCGCCCTTGATTGGGCTTGGCTACGTGTGTACACCATGGTGGTGCTTTCCTACAAGCTATGTAGATTTTTATCTCTTTTTATGATTTTTTTATGCTACACTAAACAGAAAAGATCATACACACACACAAGCAGTGATTATCTCGTTTAAAGATTGAAAGTGTGTCCTAGACCTGGTTTAGTGTGTTTTTGATTTTTGTTTTTGTTTTTTTTTTTTTTGTTTTTGTTTTTGAAGGTTTTTGTAAAGAACGTTTAAATGCAAAATGATGGCTCTTATGACTCCCATAGATGGTCGCCCCTTCGATATACCATTGCCAGGCCGATATACCAACCTCTCTATATACCCGCCCTTACGTGAGGGAAACTATAGGTACGTGAGAGCAGATGGTACGTGGAACGTAGGCGGTACGGAAGGGGAATCACCCTATTTATGACACCTACCATAGAAGACTTATCCTCGTGCACTGGGAATCACCCCAGCTACACTCGGTCAGCTTTCGTCAGGATTTACGTCTAGCAACAGTTGCGATCGGGGTAATGGATGCAAAATTCAAGCCAAGGTGGTGATGAAATCCACCGTTGGTCTTGATCAAGGGCTGGGGTTTTACGACCAGCGCCTTGGTTTTAATTTGCCACGTGGTGTGTGGGGTTCTTTTTATTTTGCAAAATGGAAACAAGCAAGCGGTAAAGGAAAACTACTTTCCCTAAGCAAGCAAGTACCCTAAAATAGAAAAACTGAAGACAAAAATAGACAAGAAAAATTCAGAATCCTTACCTCTTCTCTGCCCAAATCTGTCGGTTCTGAGTTTCTGCCCGAAGACTGCATAGACAAAAATTCATCCCAGGGGGAATGAATTACAGAACTGTATTCGTCACAGGGTGGGGCGAATTCCCATTCGTCCCTGGGTAAGACGAATTACAGCTCTGTATCCGCCTCCTGATGGAACGAACAGCAGTCAACGTGTGAAACTCGGCACCTGCAAGCAAAAAACAAACAAGTTTGGATCAGATCTCTGATCTTAGAAATAGAGGACAAGGTCCCACCGTGATCGCCACTGAAAGCACGAGGATACGGAAACAAGAAAGGAAAGACTCCAAGCACGATGCAAAAAATGAAACTAAGCTTAACACTGAATCCTACGAATTAAAAATGCATGAAATGGAGAAAGCATGAATTGAAACCCAAATGAAATAACAGCCCTTCTCTTTTATTGATGTATTTCACAACTCGGTTACAATTCGCATCCTCCCTTTTCAGGGGCGAGGAGCGTTAAATCCGTCTCTTGGTTACATCCATGGATAGCCTTCCTTCTTCCGCGTGCCCACATGTAAGATGGGCGGACCAAAATGTCACCGCCACTTGTGTCTATGAATTTTGATTCCTTGCTGCTCCTCCGATGTTCCGATCCTACGTTCAAAGAAACAAAAGATAATCAATAGCACCTGCGGATAAAACAAAGCATGCAATCCCCAAGCCTACGATAAATGGATGAGAAAAATGAATTAAACTATGACTAAAATGAATCCAAATGCTCTAAAAATTTGATAGGGGCATCAGGGCATCACCAGGAGGGCACTGCAAAAATAACAGTCGAGAAATTCCTCACCGATTTGAATTCGCTCCGGGGCGGGACGAATTCACCTGCAACAAAATGCCGAAAAGGTACTGTCCCAAATGTCTAGCCTAGAGAGCTCCAAAAGACCTACAAACTTGGGGTTAGCTAATTGGGGGAATTTTGGGAAGACCCATATGGTCGGATTTTCCCAATTTGACCTCCATCAATGGGAATCTGATGATGCTACCTGCAAGTTAGTAAAAGCGAACGAATATAGAAACACGATCAAAATTGTTCAAAACGAGACGAAATTTAAATGACAACCTATCTAAGCATCATAGAATTGAATGCAAAAAATGAAAATGGTAGAAAGCAAAATCTGCCACAAATTCCCAATCGTTCCTAAAAGGGACGATTAGGCCTGCAGTAGTGTGGGGGCGCCCGGGCGGGCCGCCCACCGTTTGGGGCCTGATTTCGGCACCAATCCACTTGGGATGGGTCCAAAATATCTTACAAGGTGTTGTCGACAAATTGGGTGGTATTCTATGGCCAAATGTCGGGTTTTGGGCTCAATATTCGACCTTCCAATAGTCACCCAATGACCTCCTCTCTAAAAGAGATCAAGGATGTAGAAGGCACAAATCGCACAAGGATGTATGGGGAAATAAAATGGCAGCACTTCGTTGCTCCAAATTGCTCTTACTCTGTATATTTTGGGATGAGGAAACTCATCAATTTATAGACCTGGAGGTCTCTTGGGATGAGCATGCAGAGGCGCCACATGGCAGCCATGCCCTTCCAGGGGAGGGAAGATTCCTCCCTGATTAGGGGCTTCATGACTGCCCCTGTAACAGCCTCTAACGCTCAAAAATGCTCACCCATGCTCCCATGAACTGAAGGAGGCGTTAGGTGGTGGATCCGAGCTGCCATTTGTCAAGATTTGACTTTTTTCCCGTCAAACCTGCAATTCGCCCCACCCTGGAGCGGATTTGGAATTCGTCCCGGGATGGGGCGAATCCCAGTTTGAATTCGTCCCTGGGTGGGACGGATATTGAGCAAAGTGCCTGAAGGTGCCAAATTGATTTTTGACCTTCCAAAACTACTGTGAGAGTGGTTAGGACCACTGTTTAACCTCTGGGGGCTGCCCTTGGGGCTGTGTGTGCCAATGTGATCAGTGTTTGCAGTCACATAATCGGATTGGTGCTATTTTGGTGTCTACAAGAAGAGTACAGAGGCAAAAGTGTCACGATATTGCGACATGTTGAGTTTTCATGGGTTGAAGCTGAGAAGAGTAGCAAGGAGGCGAAAGTGTCACGATATCGTGACATGTTGTGTTTTCACGGGCTGAAGCCAAGAAGAGTAGCAAGGAGGTGAAAGTGTCGCGATATCGTGACATGTGTTTTCACACGCTGAAGACAAGAAGAGTAGCAAGGAGGTGGAAGTGTCACTATATCGCGACATGTGTTTTCACAGGTTGAAGCCAACAAGAGTAGCAAGGAGGCGAAAGTGTCGCGATATCATGACATGTGTTTTCATAGGCAAAATCTGAGAAGAGGACAAAGAGGCAGAAGTGTCACGATTTTGTGACAGGTCATGTTTGCACGAGCAAGAAGAGAACCTAGCCGAAATAAGATATGTGACAGTTAACTAAAGTTCTATGGCAGTTACAAGGGTAGTTGCAGAAGAAAAACATGCAACTAAAATAAGAAGAGTTAACTGAAGTCAGGACGACAGTTACAGGTGCAGTTTTAGAGAAAAATCATGTAGCTAAAATAAGAATAGTGAACTGAAGTCAGAACGATAGTTACAGGGCTAGTAACGAAGTAAAAGCATCGAGTGGCAGTTAAACTGAAAGTCATCAGTCGAAGACCAAACTTGAGCCATAACTATTAATAGGATGCATGAGAGAATACAATGAGATAAAGGAGTTACATATAGAAGTTTCTATTAATAAGATGCATGTGAAAATATGGAAGTTAAAAATAGAATCAGAATTTTGTTATAAAAGGAGGTCTGTGTGGAGAATTAGGAAGCGACAAAAAAGAGAGAGAGTGCTGCTGAATAGAGTGAAAGTGCTACGAAAAGAGGGCTATAAGAGGGTCGTAAAAGTGCGTTAAGAATAGTTGTGAGAGCCAGAAGAGTGCAGTAAGAAGCACAGTAAGAGAGTTGTAAGATGGCCGTAAAAGTGCAGTAAGCAAATCCGTAAGAGTGTGTGTTGTTTTGGTGAATAGTGAGAGAGGTTGGGTTAGCAATAGACCAGTCAGGGTCTTGTATAAGAGAAGGCATATTTATGTCAAACTTATAGTTTCAAAGTTGTAGTCCAAGTTGGTGCTTGGAATTAGGGGTTGGTGCTCCTTTATGTTGGTGCAGATAAATTAGGGGTTGGTGCTCCTTTCTATTGGTGCAGATAAATTAGGGGTTGGTGCTCCTTTTTGTTGGTGCAGATAAATCAAGGGTTGGTGCTCCTTCTAGTGGGTGCTAGTAAATTGATTGTAAATTTGATATTTTGTAAAGGCTGGATTTGGACAGGTGTCCAAGCAGTCATTTTTGAGGAGTAGCCAAAACTGGTGAACCTCGTTACATCTTGTGTTGTGTGATGCTCTCTTGTTATATTTGCTTTATGTGGTTTTAAGATTTCATTGTTTTGGCTTTAAGAGTTGAAGTTTTTAAGTTTTAAAGAGCCACACTGATTCACCCCCCCTCTCAGTGTCATTGTGAGACTAACATTTATTGGTGCATTAGATTAATTTACTTCTTATTTGCATCTTGGAGTTCACCTCATTTAGCATAATTACATGATAAAATTTAAAGTATGTTTCCAAAATAGTGCATCTCATTTAATTTAATATCTAGATTTATCATTCAAAAATCTATACTCTTATTTCTATCATTTTGCATCATTCTTGCAATTGTATTTTTGGTTTTTGGTGTCTGTTTTCTTGATTGCAGGTTTCTAATGAATTCACCTGACGAATTCGTCAGGTCACTAATGATCTTGGGTGATATTGAATGATCTCCTATGATTTGGGATGATTTTGTATAATTACAGATGATCCTGTAATATCTGGGATGATCTGGACTCCTACAAGCTTCAAAATCTTCATCAGACATCAAAAATTAGGTGTACTCTTCTCCATTTTATATATTATCTGTATTCAATCACATTAGGATTCATTTATGTATTTTGTCTTCATATAAATCAAAATATTCATATAGAATAACTTAGCTTCATTTTTGCCAACCTAGGAATCTGAATGATTGAACATAAAACGAACAAATCAAACCCATTCTCAACCTAGGCATGGAAACTGCCACTCAAATTTTCCTGATGAACCCCACCATCCGTCAAAAATTCACCTTTATACCCCTACCTCGAGAGGCGTGACCTTCAAAGGGCCTCTCTGTCTGAGATATTGTTCCATCCTTTTCTCACCCCCTTCCGAGTACGGATCCTTTAGCTTGAAGGTAAGTGTGCAAAAAATTTGGGCGATACATTTTGGTGAACCCGATGTGAAACTAAAAACACCTTTTGAAAACAATAAAAAAAAAAACACATTATTAAGAACATCTAGAATCATTAGAAAACTGTTAAATTTGCATATCATACTTAGATGGTAGATTATAATAGAAGACGAGTTGTCTCCATAAATGTTGAAAATCAATTAACGGCCATAGAGATTATTTATGTGCTTAGAGTACCTCAAACATATGGAGACCAACCTTTGTGGGATGAACTTGATAGGATACTGGGTATTATTGAATCTAGATCTGTAGAACTTAGGGAAATTAAGAGGTTTGTCCTAGATAGAATCCTGGATCCTGATCCGGTGACTTTGTATCATGAACTTCAGAGAGCTTGCCATAGGTGGTTAGCCGATAAAAGAGCATTTGTGTCTTATGAATTATACACCTTTGAGGAATACCTTGAGAACGTAGTTGTAGTACATAAATTTCTATCTTGTGTAGAGGATCAAGAAGTCATTCTTACAAATAGAAAGATATGGAATAGAGTTCCTAGAGCTGTGTTGTATCGAAAGTATTGCCATGAACTTTATTTTTACATGTCAGAGTCTAAAATAGATCTTATTACCATAGCACACTTTGTCAAGTTCTTGAAAAACAACTTTCAATTTGAAGAGGAGCATTTCATGACTCCTTATGAACTTGACCCTATCAATGATATCCATAAACTATTCATAGAAAGCTAAGTGATTATTTCTACTATTGTTTCTTACAACTAGCATGTTGTTTGTTATTTTTATTCTTGCAAAATAATAATATAATAAAATCACACAAAAAAAAAACCCTATCGCATATATATATATATAATATATATATATATATATATATATATATATATATATATATATATATATATATATATATATATAAGTATATATATTTGCTAAAACCTAAGTTTAGCATAATTCCTAGACTTAGGAATGGAAAAAAAACCGAAGAAGATGAAGATTGGTTAGGAAGACCATTAACTAACCAAAATGTCCCTCTTAAGGACCAAGTTCAGGAAGAAGAAACCCTAGACCAGCAAGAAGAAGAGCTTGTTGTAGGAAATGAACAAGAAGAAACTATTAGAGAGGAAGGATCCTCATCCCCTAAAATGTCTCTTGGAGGAGCTATCACTTTTGATAACACGGAATAATTTTGGAATTTCATTAACACTAATATTGGTGTTTTTAATAGAGCATCCCATATGGACAAGGATCGAATTAGTGACACTCAAGCAACTCTAGAAGAATTATTTCAAATACACACTAATCCCTTGTCCTTTATTGAACAAGAGAGTGATCAAGCTGGACCATCCAATTTGGATATAGTAGCTATGATCCAGAGCATGCAACAACAGCACGTTACCCAATGATCTAAAGTACCTGTTAACAAGCCTAGAGTCATTCCTACACAAAAGAAACCATCATTTACTACTCTATTTTGCCAAGATCTTGATCAACATACCTCAAATAAACAAAAACCCAAAATAAAACCAAACACCAATTACCAAAAATTTAAGGTACAACATAATACTATTACAAATCCCCTTCATAATACTCTTCCTATCAACACTTTGCATAATAGCAATATAACATCTAATCCTTGTGTCACACCATCATACAGTCATAGATCCCATACATATGTGCCACCGAACCAATATGGTGGACAAAATAGCAATCTAGAAGCCATGGTGAAACAGTTAGTTTCCCACATGGACCAAACAGATCCCTACTATCCCTCATACAGTTATCGAGAGATGTGTAGTCAGCCTTTAGATCCTATAGTCATAGCACAACCATATCCTAAACATTTTCCTATTCATGTTCTTCCCATATATAAAGGAATCGAAGATCCCATAGAGCATCTTCATATGTTTAGGATAGCATGTCATGATATAT
This sequence comes from Wollemia nobilis, assembly GCA_028583015.1. Taxonomy (NCBI): domain Eukaryota; kingdom Viridiplantae; phylum Streptophyta; class Pinopsida; order Araucariales; family Araucariaceae; genus Wollemia; species Wollemia nobilis. The sequence continues at coordinate 12,566,978 of JAQPPZ010017016.1, forward strand.
CACATGATGACTTGTTATTACTAAAAATTTTCTCGAAAAGCTTGGGAGGAATGGCATTAGAGTGGTATTATCAAATACCCACTAATTCTTTGAGAAATTTCGAAGAAACTGCTGAGTATTTTGTTCATCAATTTAGTGCCTACATTGAAAGAGATGTGACCATTAAAGATTTGTATAACTTAAAATAGGGCAAAGAGGAATGCTTTGCTGATTTCCTAGCTAGGTGGAGACAGTTGATAGGAAAATTGCACTTTGTGTTACCTTATAGGGAGATGTTGGACATCTTTATTAATAATTTGCAAGAGCAACTATCTTATGAATTATAAACTGCTACCTTGACCACCTTCGATCAAGCTATAGACTTAGCCTGAAGAGTGGAAGATGCTCTCATTAGGAGAGGTCAGATTAAAAAGAGAGACGATGAGAAAACATCCAAAAATCAATATAAGAATAAAAAATTTGTGGGTGATGGAGTCACCGATAGCAAAAATATTGCTAATGTTAATGCTGCAAAGGCAGCGAAGAAGTTTGTACTGAAACCTCCTGATAGACCTCCTCAAGAATTTACTAGGTTAAATCAACCTTTATCAATTATTCTACCACAATTATTAGAATGAGGTTTGATTCAATTACCAAATATTCGGGAACCTAGTCCAACTATACCCGAATACAGAGAAAATTTACACTGTGACTTCCATAGAGGACCTGGACACACTACCAACTCTTGTAAAATATTAAAACATAAAATATAGGACTTGATTGATAACAATGATATGGAGGTGCAAGCCTTTCAACCTAAGCAAAATCCGGCTAATAATGTTCAAAAGAACACCCCACAAAACTAGAATCAGAATGCCAATCAGTCATTGGACATATTTCAACATCCCTTACCAAAACATGGTAAGGAGGTCGCTAATCAAGTTGAACATCATGATGTCCCTCCTCCTGCCAGATATGTAGGAACTATTAGTGGGCATTTACCTGTTCATATTTTGGAAATATTTGACACAACTTTATTAGTGGTTACAACTAGGCCTCTATATAATATTTAGATACCTAATCTTAGTGATATAGAATACGAGACTGAGATTGATATGGAAAACACATCAAATCAATCAAATAGTTCTAAATATGAATCAGATCCTATTCACCCTATCACAAGTTATATGGTTCTAGAAGAGCCATTTCCAAGAAGAGTCACTACTAGACCATTGTCTCATCGATTACTTTCTAATGAGCTAGCTGTAAACGCTAGACCAAGACCCATTCATCATCCATATAATACTATTGTAGGTACCATCAGAGCTATTACTAGACAACAGGCTCAAAATTCTCAACAAGATCAAATTCAGAATGGTGGATCATCTCCATTTGTTTTGAAGGTTCCTAATAAAGGGAATCATTCACCTAATGTTCAACCTAAACCTCCTTATAATATTAATGAACAATTATCAAATATTACAGCTAGAATTTCTCTCTTGGACCTTTTAATATCTTCTCCTACACATAGAGATGAATTAATGCTCACATTAAGTCAGATGATCGTACCACAAGATATTCAACCTGAATTCATGTTTGATACTATAATAACTCGTGAAGTTGATTGTATTGACTTCTGGGATAGAGACATACCACAACATAGTTTACATAAATATAACCCCTTGTATATTACTGCCTTAAATGGAGATGTAGCAGTCAAACAAGTTTTGATTGATAATGGTTCATCTTTAAATATCTACACTTTTGACTTCTACCAAAGATTTGGGTTTAGAAGTGATGAAATGAAAAGAACTGATATGATCATAAAAGATTTCAATGACGAAACACAAGAAACGTGTGGATTTATTACCATTCCATTGTAGGTTGGTCCAAGAACCTTAGATACGATTGTGTTTATTGTACATTGCCCTGCATCATACAATATACTCTTGGGTAATCCTTGGATCAATGTGATGCAAGCTGTTCCCTCAACTTTGCATCAATGTGTTGAGTTCAAATTTAAGAATCAGTTGGTCACCATTCATGGTGATCCAAGACCCTTTGATATGTGTGCTTTGGCAGAACCTATTGGAGTTCAATTTTTCCCCGCTCTATCATCCACACATCCTAATTCTCATTATCCATCTAAACGTGTGAAACTCACACCCACAACATCATTTACTTCTTATCCATCAGTTGCACCTCCACATATAGCTCAACCATCTTCTAAACAAACCGCATTAGGACCTAAGAAAGATCCTAATCCCACAACCAATGTCTCTTGTTCTACTCCTATAACTTCCATACCTTTAATAGACCCATATATCAACACCTCTACATCGTCTACATCCTCCAAATTCATATTTTCCACATCGAAAGATGTAGGGAATGTTCCTTCTACCTCTTATGCTCTTATTGACGAGCTCTTACCCGATCTATCTAAAATTCTTATATCAGAAGAAACGAATGCTTCTATGCAAGATTCCCTTATTTTAAATAATTTGTCACCATCTCCTCGTACCTTGGGCCTCCCACAGTCTATGGGAAGTATTTACCAAATCGGGAGCTATGCCTTTATTTATAAGGGATATGAGTGGGGTAGAATACCCAGAAACATCAGAACTCATTATGATGGATATGCTCAATGTTATTTTACTAATGAGTATATTAAATACAAACCTATAATGCTTAAATTGGGATATAAAGGGAAAGGTTTGGGACCTTTCCAGAATGGTATGAAAGAACCTTTTGAGGTAGAAGTGTGGCCCGCCTGATGTGGTGTGGGCCTATTTTATAGTAAGGGTCAGCCATTCCCATTTGAGGATGATGACCATATTATTTGTTACCAAGATTATTTAGATGAACGCGATGATTATTTAGATGAACGTGATGCTTTACATTTAATGAATAAGAAATTCACATGTAATATGTTATATAAAGCTTATCCTGAGATGATCGCTGAATCTAAGGATGAGTTGGAGGGAGATATCTTTCACGATGTCTCCGTTGAGGAATTATTACATAATGGATTTTATTTTGATGGTTCTATACCTAGTATAGCCCAGCTTTAGGCCATGACTCCTCAAGATGAATTATCCAAGCTAACCTTGGAAGAATTACAAGAATTGGGCGTTTCACTCGCCCCACCTAATTTTGAGAGAGATCTACACATGGAAGTAGAAAATGTCATAAAAATTCACATTGGAACCAATGATAACCCTCACATAATCAACATTGGATCAGAATTGAGTCAAGAAATATAGGATAAATACATTGCATTTCTTAAAGAATATGAAGATGTTTTTGCTTGGACATATGAAGATATGCCAGGTTTAGACCCTTATGTAGTTATGCATCACCTAGTAGTGCATCCAAATGCTAAACCTGTTAAGTAGAAGCTTAGAAAAATGCATCCTAAAGTGGCCTTACTAGTCAAAGGGGTGTTAGAAAAACTCCTGAATGTTATTTTTATACAAGCCATTTATTATGCTAAATGGATCTCGAATGTAGTTCCAGTAACTAAGAAACAAGCTACTAAGATTAGGGTTTGTACAGACTTTAAATATATTAATGTTGCATGCCCTAAAGATGATTTTCCCCTTCCCAATATGGATCAGATCATTGATTTTACTGCTGGGAGTGGAATGATATCCTTAATGGATGGATTTTTCGGTTATAATCAGATCAGGATAGCTCTTGAAGATCAGGCTAAAACAACCTTTATTACCCCTTGGGGGACTTTCTATTGGAAAGTGATGCCATTCGGTTTGAAGAATGCAGGTGCAACCTATCAACAAGCTATGACTTATATCTTTCATGATATGATGCATGATATACTACATGATTATGTAGATGACATTATAGCTCGTTCTACTAAATAAGATGACCATTTAGATGACTTGAGAAAAGTATTTGATCGGTTAAGGGAATATCTTATCCGATTGAATCCAACCAAATGTATATTCGGAGTTAAGTCAGGTAAATGATTGGTGGTTATAGTTTCTTTACATGGCATCAAAATTGACCCTCTCAAGATTATGGCTATCACTGATATGCCCGCACCTACAAATATATCTAAATTACGGAGTCTACAAGGTAAGCTTCAAGCTATCTATCACTTCATTGATAAGCTGGCGGATAAAACTGGACCCTTTCTTAAGCTTCTTAAGAAGGATGTCTCTTTCTATTGGGACGACGAATGTAAGGAAGCATTTGAACTCCTTAAACAATATCTTCTTAACCCACCTGTACTTTCACCACCTAAACCTGATCGCCCATTTATATTGTATATTTATGCTTCAGATTTTGCTTTAGGATCTATGTTAGCTCAACCTGATGATGAGAAAAGAGAGCATGCTAATTATTACATTAGCAAAACATTAATTAGTTATGAAACACACTACACAACATCAGAGAAGTTATTTCTAGCAGTCATATTTTATACACAAAAACTATGCCATTATATGCTCAGTCAGAAAACATACATTATTGCTAAATCCAATCCCTTGCGGTATCTCATGAGTTGACCTTATTTATATGGTCACACAACAAAGTGGGTTCTTGCTCTAAGCAATTTTGAACTCACGTTTATAGGGCAGAAGTCTATTAAGGGTCAAATCATAGTAGATCAATTAGCTGCTACCCCCTTAGAGTCCACCCATCCCCTAGTCATTGAGTTTCCTGAGGAATACCTTAACCTAGAGGCGGATCATTCAGAGCAATGGTCCCTATACTTTGATGGAGCTTGATGCATGAGTGGGGCTGGTGTAGGTATTATTTTGATATCTCCACAGAAACATCTCATACCTCTATCCTTTAAATTAACGTTTACCTATACTAATAACACTACTGAATATGAGGCTCTAATCCTTGGATTACGAGCTGCCCTGGCACTAAAAATTAAAAATCTTAGTTTTCGATGATTCTCAACTTGTTATAAATCAAATTAACGATGTTTATTAGACTAGAGATGATAAATTTCACCCATATAAAGCATATGTATTACAATTAATATCTTTATTTGATCAAGTTACCTTGGAAACTATTCCTAGAACTAGCAATCGTGCGATTGACGCTATGGCCGTAGCTGCATATCTTTTACCATTGGAGTTAAATGAGGAATATGCTACCATCATTATTCGTCTACTCCAGGAACCCGCTTCAACTAAATCATGCTTGGAACCTTTGGACGTGTTTCTAATCAACGGAACTATTCCTGAACTTTGGTATACTGACATCCTCAATTTTCTACAAAATGGGACCTTCCCTGAAGGTTTCAATAGAAACCAGCACTGGTTATTACGTAGACTATCAATTCACTTTGTAATAATTGGCAATACATTATATAGGAGATATTTTGAAGGTATCCTATTAAGATGTTTGAATCTAGAAGAGTCTAGATCAGCTTTGAGTGAAGCCCACGATGGATCTTGTGGGGGACACTTTAGTGGTAGCGCCATTGCTAAGAAGCTCCTTAGGATAGGATATTTTTGGCCTACCATGGAGAATGATGCACATGATTACGTGTGCCATTGCAACAAGTGCTAGAAAAAAGTTGACCTTGTCCATGCACCTACACAAGAACTACATGCTATTTCATCTCCTTGGACCTTTTCAAAATGGGGCTTAGACATCATCGGAAAAATCAATCCTATGTCATTTGATGGACACAAATTCATCATAACCACCACGGAGTATTTTACAAAGTGGGTCGAAGCTATGCCCTTAGCTTCTTGCACTGGAACACAAGTTTCCAAGTTTATTCTTAATAAAATTATTTGTAGGTTCAAAATTCCTACAAATATCATCTCGAATAATGGAACTTTTTTCAAAAATAAATATGTAAATAAAATATGTCAAAAATATAAAATTCAACATCGTTGGTCCACTCCCTATTATCCTCAAGGTAATGGCCAAGAAGAAGCATCTAATAAAACATTAATTAAAATCCTCAAGAGACTGGTCAATAAATCTGGCCATGATTGACACATTCAATTATATCCTGCTTTGTGGGCTTATCGAACTAGCATTCGTACTCCCACAGGCGCTTCACCTTTTGTTTTGGTTTATGGCGCTGAAACTATTTTTCCCTTTGAACTAGAAGTTCCTTCTTTGTCTCTGCTACTTCAAGATACTAAAGTAGGAGATGAATATCATGCTGGTAGATTTAATCAGCTAGAAATTCTATATGAGAAGCGTATTAATTCTTTGGAGCATCTTCGTGCCTACCAGAACAAGCTCAAAAGACCATATCTCAAGAAAGTTCATAATCGATCCTTTGAGATCGGTGACCTCATCTTAAAAGAAAATTAAAAAAATACTAATGCAACTAAAGAATTTAAAGGCAAATTTGAGCCTAACTGGCTTGGGCCATATATTATCACTACTAAATTTGTATTGGGAGCATACATATTAGCTACCTTAGATGGTAAAGATCTTAAAGAACCTATGAACATTATGCATCTTAAGCGCTATTATGCATAAATATGGTAATTTCGTCACTATATATATTATACATATTTTCTCATATTAGTAATTCATATAAAAATTTCAAAAAAAGTAATATTATGTATTCTCTCAATTCATATATTAAAATCAAAATATAAAAAAATCAAAATCATCAAAATCCTCAAAAACATCTTCTATTTGGCACCTGTCAATTCTTGAAGTGTTACAGTTATATTTTTAGTTATTTTAGATAAATTAGCATTTATCTAGAATCCCTCACTTTGACACTCACATGAATAAATATCTTGATCTTATTTGGTATGATTATTAATCTCTCTTATATCAAAGTCCATAGTTGAATTAAATAAAGTTTTGAGCATAGAGAACTGATCTTGTTATTTACTTGAACCAAGTACACCTTTTCACATTAAAATGATTTCATTGCAAATTCAAAACAATGCTACACAGTAGAAGTGGTCTCTTGAGCGAAAAGTTTCCCTTGCTATCCTATCATGCACATGGTCTAGAATCTTTGAGAATTGACAAAAGGACAAGCTCACCCCTGCCCAGAATAAAAATCCCTTGCTTTATAGCCAATCCGAGGAAGTATCCCTAGTATAGGAAGAAAAAGAAAAAGAAAATCAAGAAAAATCATGAGAAAAAGAGAAATTATTCAGAAGCATTATTGCAGTATCATTTTGTACCATCTCAACAATATTTCAGCATTATCTCAGTATCAAGCAAAATATAAAATACAAAAAAAAAAAAAGAACAAGAAAAGAAAAGAAAAAGCAAAAAGCAATAAATCCCCCCCTTTGAAAGAAGGAAGTGTGAAGCTTGAATCCCTAGAATTCTTAATTATTCGAAAACTATGAGGTAAACCCCATAACAGGTGATTTGTGCCCAACTTGCTTGACATTGGGTAACTCCTAGCGTGGTGATATGTCTGTCACATTAGCGACCTTCTTTTGTACAGACCTATATCCTCTTATGGATCAGCTAGCTCTTGATGACCCGACTTACATAGTAGTCTGGTACGATTACATGCATATAAATCATGGTCAACGAACACTCATTTGGTTAATTCAAATTACTTGTATCAAATTATCTTGCTCAAAATCGGTAAATGAACATTACAATTGCACACACATTTGTGTTTGAGAGATTTTGTATCATTATGATAGATCAAGATTGGCAATAAACTCACGTATGCACACGGGGTTCCTTATAAATATAAATTTTGTCTTTGAGATAATTTAAAATATTTATTCAAATCTTCTAGAATAATTTGAATTTCTTACTTGAGAATATCTGCTTAGTGTAAAATCAATTAAATACACTTTTTTCAAAAATCCAAAATTTTCTTGCAAAACATATTCAAAATCTAGCAATAAAGTCACATTTATAATTTTTCGACTTTCGCGATGATGGTATAGTTCCTAAACCTAAATTGGAATTTTATGCCTAGTGCAAGTCCTCATTTGTATATATATATATTTTTATTTCAAAATCAAAAATCAACTATGCAATAAAACTATTATATCAATTTCTTCTTTGGATTTCGCGATGATGGTATAAGTCTATACCTAAAATTATATGCCTAGCGCAAACCATCGTTCTAATTTTATTTCCCATTTATTTAATCCATAAAAGCATATGGCTTAAATCATTATGTTACACAATTGTGCTTTAAAAAGAACAAAAAATTTCCTATTTCATTTCATTATGTCAACATTCATTTTTTTTTGTGACGATGGTATAATTCCTAGGGAATTGTTCAAATTTCTATCATACTTAGGAATTTTATGCCTAGAAAAAATCATATTTTAAATATTTCATGCATAATATTTTCATGGAAATCTGAAAACAAATCATCACTATCATCATTTTTCATCATCACAACACAAAGTCTTAAGAAAGTCTCTTAAGCACCCTTTTACTTTTAGTAATATTTCTCTCATACTGGGATTAGCTTGATGACCTAACGAACGGTGACTCCATGAAATGGTCATGTAACAGTGACAATGTCCTTTGAAATTATTGTTAGAAGTCACTTTATTTTCATCAAAACACACCACAACAACTAGTTTGTTTACATCGGATTATTTCTTTTAATTTTATAGCATGACATAAAATTATAATATTTTCAACGACATAATTACATGAATAGTCAATCAATAATTAAAATATTAGCATCATAAAACATGTGCACAAGTCATATCACAAAAAGAACATCATATATATATCAAGAAGTATATACATCATATCAAAACGGATTGGTATGCCATAATCTATACCCTGGCATACTCAATCATCTTAAAAATAGTCTATGTACAATGTGCATCTAGTCTCGAGAAGATCTCGAGCTCTCAGCCTCATCTCCTCTCCCACCCTAAGGTGGAGGAGGTGGTCCCATCAAAGCCCATCATGTATCATGGGTCCTCGACGTCGATCGTGATGATGTCCTCGATGACCCCATCTTGATCGGCTCTGTAATGTCGACTGGCAACTGTATCCTCTAGCCCTCTAGAACTAGCTGGTAGTACACTCTCTGATAGAACATGGTCTGAGCAACCAACCGTGCCAACTCCATAATGCTTGCCCCTCTGCTTCGAGCCCTGAGTCGTGTAGCCTCATCTTGTAGAGTCTGCACCTGAGCTCGTAGGCAGGCATTCTCTACTCAAAGAGCTACCATCTCATTGCTTTCCCCCACCTCGACACCCTTGCCCTTATCGGGTGATGGTGGCCTATCCATCTGCTAAGGAGGGAGTATTTCTCTCCTATCATCCCTCCTCTATGGCTACTACTGTCTCTCTAGAGCCTGTGGTACTCTCCAACGTCTCTCCTGAGGAGGTCATCACTGATTCCTCCCTCTGTGACCCCTCGCTACATTGATGGCATCCTGGTGCCGCCTCTCCATCCATTGCACTACAGTGTACATTAGAACCTGTGCCCTCATCATCCGAGGAGGGCGGATGCCTGCATACCAGGCATCATATCCATTTGCTATCCTTGCATCATCCCCATCCATTGGCTGAATGGGGGAATCATCAGCATCCTAACTCAAGAACCACTACATGTCTAGAGCCCTGCTCAGTGTGGTACTATCCCACATAGTCTAGGAGTACTCATAATCCCTAAGAGTAGGGATCCCCTACTGTAGACCAAAATATCTCAAAACTTGGTTGTAGCAATGGATCTCTACCTCTCCCCACTCTATCCTCAACCATATGACTCACCTGATGTGAGCCAACTCTTGTCCATACTCTACCCACAATGGATGCTCTCTCCATGGTCTCTAGGTGATCCGATCTAGGGTGAGGTCATCCAGCAACCTCCAAGACGTCGATAGATCTATCCGTCACTATGACCCTCTCTGGAGCCACCAGTAGAAAACCTGGGGTCTCTCCCAATCAACTCCTATCAGTGGAAGCCCTATCGGCATCTGCATCGCAATGTGCTCCCAACACCAAACCTATAGAAGCAATGTCAACACCAGACATCGACCCCCCTTGTATATGACCCCGTAAAGGATCCTACACAAGTGACACAATACAAATTTGGCCCAAGAAAACCTGTATCTATGGTCTCTAATGTCATAGACCACATCTAAAAGTAGCCATGATAATCTGCATCCACTTTGGTGGCATAGAAGAAGGCCACCCACCACCCCTGCCAAAACCCGGGTCAACCGAGATGCCCTAGGCATCCGCCTCAACACCTCGATGTTCACTTCGCCCTTCTCTAGGATGAAGCTTGGGTCCTCACACAATCTCATCATAGCATGGCCCTGATTGGCCGAAGGGGTCATGAATCAACCGTGTATGGGGATCCTCAAGATCCTCCATACATCCTCTAAAGTGGGATTCGTCTCCCCTATCCATAGCCGAAAGCAGGATAACTCCAGATACCATCTCTCTGCTAGGGATGTCAGTAGCCCCATGTCTGTAGGAATTTGTGGCATCTTTACCACATGTTGCAGTCCTACCTCTACAAATATATCTCTCTCGGCTTGATCAAGTGCGGCCAAATCATCTCTTAGACCTCTATATTTCTATTCTTGACTCTTTAGCAATCCCCTCTACAAAATAAGCAATAAAACAACAAAAATAATTAGTTCATAATCATTAAAAAAAAAAAATCAATTAAAATCAAAGTTGATATTGCCCATTATTGGACGATATCATACCAAATTTAGATAAAATCGTCCTTAATAGGATGAAATTGTCTCCGTTCTTCAATTTGGGGATCGCCCCTTATTGTACGGGATCACCCCTATTTCTTCAATTTCATCCCTAGACTAAATTTAGATCCTTACCCGCAACTCGCATCGGATCGCTGTCGATCTGTGTGCCATCTCCATCATTTCTCCTGCAGAACTCTGAAACAACAAAAGTGAACAGTAAAATTGAATTAGGGTTTTACCCTATTTTTCTTATTTTTATTCAAAATGACATTTTTTTAATTTTTGCTTTTTCGTGCTTTTACCTCAAACGTTCGATTTGGGTAAAAAATCGAAGGGGGCACCATAGCAAACAGTTGTACGATTCAACCTAGAATCATCGTCTAAAAAATGGAATAAATTTTTGCTTTCTCGTAAAGCATGAAGAACTCGTCTTTAACGCATTTTTTTTGGAAAATGTGCTAAAGAGGGGGCAAAATGTAGCACCCTAAAATTGGCATAGTTAAACCATTAGTAAAAAGTAGAAATTTGAATTTTAACCCCGAAATCGCTCGTTAACCGCTTACCTCATTTTTTGCACCATTTTTAGAGGTTGTTGTGACCGTTGGACGATATCGTCGTTGATCTGACGATATCGTCCCAAATCGTACAAATTCATCTAGAACAGAATGTCCAGACGATTTCGTCCCAAAACTAAATATTTGTAATTAGCTTATGTTCCAATGACCTCTCCAACTTGGGCAGAAGCATGTTTGTGCGATTGGAGATTCCCACATTGAGGATCTCCCAGATTGGGATGATCCCCAACCTCCTAACCTCCCCCTAATCCTATATAAATTGGGATTTTCCCAGTTTATCCCCCTGACTCCCTCCCTGACTCCCTACCTGGCTGCCTAGCTGATTATTTCCTTGTAATTTTAGTTTTTGCTATGATCTCCCATCATTCGCACTTGTGTTTTCAAGTTTTGTTGTAGGATTTCACTATGTTTCAGTCGGAGGTAGCTCGGATCATCGCAGGTGATTCAACTATAATTCTAGACGATCCTGTCAAGATTGGCGATGATCTTGTACGATTACAGATGATCCGGTCTACAATTCAACTTGGGGGCAATCAGAGCCCTAAGTTTGCATTCTCTATCTCATTTTCCTTATTTATTGGTGTATTAGATTAATTTACTTCTGTTTTGCATCTTGGAGTTCACCTCATTTAGCATAATTGCATGATAAAATTAAAAGTAAGTTTTCAAAATAGTGCATCTCATTTAATTTGATATATGGATTTATCATTGAAACATCTATACTCTTATTTCTATCATTTTGCATCATTCTTGCAATTGTATTTTTGGTTTTTGGTGTATGTTTTCTTGATTGCAGGTTTTTGACGAATTCGTCAGGTCGCTAATGATCTTGGGTGATATCAGACGATCTCCTATGATTTGGGATGATCATGTACAATTATAGATGATCATGTCATATCCGGGATGATCTGGACTCCTACAAGCTTCAAAATCTTCATCAGACATCAGAAATCAGGTGTACTCTTCTCCATTTTATATATTCTCTGTATTCAATCACATTAGGATTCGTTTATGTCTTTTGTCTTCATATAAATCAGAATCTTCATATAGAATAGCTTAGCTTCATTTTGGCCAACCTAGGAATCTAAATGATTGAACATAAAACAAATAAATCAAACCCATTCTCAACCTAGGCGTGGAAACTGCCACTCAAATTTTCCTGGTGAACCCCACCATCCATCAAAAATTCACCTTTATACCCCTCCCCCGAGAGGCGTGACCTTCAAAGGGCCTCTCCGTCCGAGGTGTTGTTCCATATTTTTCTCACCCCCCTTCCGGGTATGGATCCTTTAGCTTGAAGGTAAGGGTGCAAAAAATTTGGGCGATACAAGAAGCTTAGAAAGTTGTGGATAATGATAATAATATTGAACTACTCAATCATATTTAATAATATTTTATATACATGTGAGTTAGTTTTTTGTGCTTGAGAATTTTCAAGTCTACTTCTCTAATTCTCCTACACCACTAATTTATTAGGCACTCAAGTAATTTCTACATCATTAGGAGAGAAGAAAAAGACATAAGGGTAGCTCTCTCATCAATTAAGTCCATAAGTGATTATCAAATATCAAAATGAAAATAATATAAAATAGAATGAAAAGAATCCCTTTAAAAAGCCAACATGTGAGTATTACAAGAAGGAAGGACATAAAGTACAATTTTTCTAGATTCACATCAAAAATATTGACAGAGAAAAAAAAAATGGTGAGTTGTTGTTGTTTTCTTATATAAATAAAGTGAGAACAAATATGATGGAGAAACCTTAAAGGCACATGTTGTTCATTTATCATATTGGAAATCCATTTCTTTTTATGAGTGGATTATATTTTCAAACGAAATAAAGCACATGATAAATTACAAACATATCCTAAAAGGGTACAACAAATCATATTTAGGAGAGCATGTTATCATTAGATATTAGTCCTCTTTGTGGGTTGTTGGATGTGGAGAGGTCAATATTGGACCTTCCTATTTTTATGACGTAATTCATGTTCCTAATGTTGGTCTTAATTTTTTTTTCCATTTATCACATTACTCATTTAAATGAAAAAGTAAAATTATGGTCTAATAGTTGGGTAATTGAGGATATAGACAATGGATTTAAAATGTTTACTTCTGCTTATTATGATGGGTTATATCAAATGTATAAGTTGGAAGAAATATTGAATCCATGTATTTCTTTTTCTAGGAAGAAATACTTTGTGGCTATGGTTTCCAATGTATATGATGAAAATAAAAATGGCACCATAGGCTTGGACATCTTAACTATGAAATCTTGAGATACATGAGTCATCATTAGATGGCCATTGGACTTCCACACATCTCCCCTAAAAGTGAAGCATGCAAGAGATGTATTATTAAGAAGTATTATAGGGATGCTTTTCTAAAAGAGATAGTGAAACAAGATATTCACAACATGGAGATCATATACAATGATGTTTGTGGACCTATAGATATACCATCCCTTTCTAGAAATATGTACTTCCTTTATTTTATTGATGAATTCTCTATGTATGTGTGTGTTTGTATATTATTCAAAATCAAGGTTGAGGTATTTGAACTATTCAAGGATTTTGAAGCCCTTGTAGAAAATTAGTTGGATAGGAAAATCAAGTGTCTCAAGTCAAATAATAGATATGAGTACATGAGCAATGTCTTTCATGATTTTTTTTCTTTTCATGGGATAAAATATCAAAGGATTGTTCATTATATTCATGATAAAATGGTATGACTTAAAGGAAGAATGAGGTAATCATGCATAAAACATGGTGTATGATTCATGCCAAGGGTGTGGAGCACAAATTTTAGGGTGAGGTCATCACTTGTGCAACATACATCAGTAACATGATTTCCACTAGATATATATTCAAATATCTTGGGAAGAAGGATGCATCTAAGAGTTATAGATGCATATTTGTGGAGTATATAGATACCTCAAATGTATACTACATTTACAATCATTAAATTCATAAAATTTTAACTAAGAGAGATATCATTTTTATGAGGTTCTTTTATGTTTTCCTTCCAATCCACCACCTAATATTTTGGTAGAAGAATCCTTTGAATCTTTTATTAGTTAAGATATTTCTTTAGATATTTTGGTAGGCTCTATTCCAATTGAATCATATTCTTCATCTTTGAGTGATGGTCCATTTCCTATAAATTTAACACCTTCATAGGCAACACTTTATATAACACTTTTTTTAGATTTAGGATAAGTTGAGAATGATACATAAGTTAAGAGTGATTTATATTTGCATGATGAGCTAAGTGGTTATTTAGATTTGGATTATTTGAGTTTTCTTTTGACATTTACTTGACATAGAATGTACATAAATATCATTTAGTTCATCCACTATCCAAGTGCATTCAAACACTTCTAAAGGATGTTCATCATATTCCATCTCTAAAGTCACACTGGAAGGCCACTTCTTGAGGATTTCTCTTTAAGGTTTATCATTCTAGAGATCTTATTGTATATTCGTAGGCTAATGGTCAACCAAAGTTGTAAAATGTTAAGCTAGCAAAGTATGAGGTCTTGATAAAGAATAAAATATGGAAATTCATCTTTTATAAGGGAATAATGGGGTGGTTGCAAATATATCTATAGGACTAAGTACACTTTAGATTATAAAGTGGAGAAAAAGAAGGTGTGTCTTGTTACTAAAAGGTTCTCTCAATAGGAAAGATTTGTTATTTTTAGATATTTGTTCTAGTTGCTATAATGGATTTTATCAATATGATTCTCTCTATAATAGCCTAATTTGGATGGAAGGGACATAAAATGGATGTGAAGAGTACATTCTTACATGGTGAGGTTTAGAAGGATATCACCTAGTTTTACACTTGAGGACCATATTCCCTTGGTTTGTTGATTACTAGATATTTATATGGACTTAAACAAGCTCCTCCTACTTGGTATGAAAAGATTTACTATTTTTTCCTAGTTGTGAATTTTTGTGATGTGACATTGAACATGATGTTTACTTCAAACATAAATATGGGAAGACTTTGGTATTTTTTCTCTATGTTGATGATCTTCTCATTACAAGTAGCTCTCCTATCTTGATTCAAGACATGAAGTCATGAATTTGTCCCATATTTATGATGATAGATTTGGAGCTCCTGCATTACTATTTGGGGATTCAAATTAATCAAATAGATGTTGGCATCACCATTTCATAGCCCCAGTATGAATTTGAATTGCTTCAAAATTTTAGGATGGAGGATTGTAAATCCACTTAGACTTATTTTTCTTAGGACTAAAGCTTTAGGTTTATTGTATGACTCCTTTGATGGATGCTACACTATATCAATATCTTGTGGGAAGGGTATTCTTTAACTTACTCACACATGATCTGATATAACCTTTTCCATCAACTATTATTTTAGGTACATGTAACCTTATTATGAGAATAATTATACCACATATAAGAGGATTCTTAGGTACATTATGGGATTTATTAGATGAAAATCCACTATTTAGTTGGTTTACCTCTTATTCTAATAGGATTTTTAGATGTTGATTGTGTTGATAATTTGAATGAGCAGTGTTCCATCCTAGTATTTGTGTTCTATTTGGTAATTGACCATATTTCATGGTGTTATAGATGCTATTATACCCTTTTTTAGTCCTACTTAAAAGAAAAATATTATACTACTAATGAGGTAGCTAAACATATTTAGTGGATGCTTATGGTTTTGGAGGATATTGATGTTTCTTAAACATATCTAGTAACTATTTAGTCTAATAATCATAACACCATCCACGTTTTTCATAATTTAGGGTTTCATCAGTGAATAATATCATTGATATTTGGATGTATTTTGTGATATTAATTCAAGCCTATGGGATGCTATATCATGTTTTTGTACCATCAACAAAGTAGGTAATGGATATCCTGACAAAGCTCATTCTTAAGGTTTCTTTTGTACACATGTAGGAGCCTCTTGGTGTGGGAGAGTATCCCTTAAGAGGTATGACAAATAAGTATCTCTCTTCATGTCCGTCATTTAGCTTAAGAGGGCATGTTGGAATAAGAGAGCCCACAACCAAATTTTATATTGTATTGTACATATAATCCCTTTGGACCTTATTAAATCTTGAAAAATGTACTTTTATAATATTTTATCATTTTAACCTAAAGGTTAGTTAATTAATCCTTACCTAAAGGTAACTTGTATTTGTGTATAAATACTCATCATATCAACCATTTCTTTATCATTTTGAGTATAATTATATTCTTTCAACTTGAATATTTGGTGTCCACAAACACTCCCATATACTATGTGTATGTTTTCAACAATACTAGGTAATATGTTGATTCCATTCATTTATATAAATTGCCACAAAATATAATAGGGTGTACTTTGATAACATGAATTCATATTTTATATACAATCTATATATTAGAAATTGTGTAAGCTGACCTTATCAATCAAGGTCAATATTGTATGACCTAACTATATGTAAAGCCTATGGTCAATCATCATGCAATGTAGTCTACTATTATTTAACTTAGTTAGCTCTATGGGCCATGGTTAAACCACTTTTATAGTTAATGTCCACTAAACCTCTTTAATACCTAATGTTTCATATGCAAGGATTTATTAACTTGTAATTAATCTTTGTGTCTTATGTTATGTCATTGTCATTTATGTAATTATTATTTTCAATTACCATTAATTAACCCAATAAATTATATTATTGTGGTAAAATATCATCTCTTGTATGGATTTCTAAGATAAACCTTAGATTATTTTATCTATTGCTATTTCTATTTTGCTTCTCTATGTTATCTTGCATAAGATTTTGGTGGATGAGAAAGTATTATGAAATCCAACATGATAAGCAGTGTACTATGCAAAAATAAATGATGAAGATATATAGGCTCATTGGTTTACATGTGGGTGAAGAGTTGAATACACATCTTCTAGATCATGAGTATCCCATATTATTATGGGAGAAATTCAAGTAGTTTTATAATAATTTCAATACCAAACAAGATAGCAAATTAGAAGTTAAGTATACAACCTTGAAGATAGCATACTTCAATAGTGTAGAAGAGTATACCAATCATTTTAAAAAATAGTAGAGACATCAAAGCTAGTGGATGTAAATTAAAGGATAATATTGATTATGTACATATTACCCTCAATAATATTTCATAAAAATTGAGACATTTGTCACTTTATTGTATATGATTAATGTGTATTTTTCATGATGAGGAGGATCAAATCATAATGTGGTCTTCATCAATCCTATTCAACATTAGATGAAATTTGAGAATTTTGGAAATCATGAATCCATTAGATCAAGTATATTAAAACAAATATTATTATAAATAATAAAAATTTACAAAATCTAGTGGAATGAAATATTCCAAAAAACAACTAGAAGAAGTTAGTTTCTAATTTTTACAATAAGGAAGGATGTGAAGCATAACTTTATAATATCAAAATTAAGAAAAATGAGTTGCAAAAGAGTGGATGTAAAGGTTTCATTTTTACCTAAGGTGACAATGATGATGATACTTATCAAGGTTGTGTGTTTATCCTCTTTGTCTATTAATATTCCTCCTCTCAGGATTGGATTACAAATTTAGGACTATAAGGAATGTGTCCCATCATGAACATTTTCTTTATGGATACAATTACCAAATAGTGAAGATATTAACAACTCTATATTGAATGTATTAGGTTGTGGATATGTGATTATTAATTATTTATATTTAAAAAAATATATATATAAAACTTTTTCTAGATCGACAAGTAGTCAGGGACATTGATTCTAATTCATATTTATCACTTCGAGATATTATGATGAGATAAATTATATATACACTTAGTGATAACCCTACCTTTTTTAAATAAAAGTATTTAGTTGGTATGTTGACAATCAATGAGGTGCAATAAATAGTTAGGAAACACTAATTATGGATCATTAAGTCATATCAATTGTCTTGATATGATTGATGAACTTGCATGGATTGGTCCACCTAGTGGAGTATTTGAGGGTTTAATTTTTTGAAACATCATAGGCAATTAGTTCTTAAAGGAAAATTCCATTATATAATTTATCCTTTGTACCTTAGTGATATTTATGAGTTTATGACAAATTGTTCACTTTTTAGGAATAGTTATTTCTTAACTTTTATTGATAAATTTTCTAAGCTTTTATTTTTTTACATCATCAAATACAAGGACTAGTAATTTTGATAAATTCAATAATTTTAATATATTGAAAAATAATCAAGGTGAAAAATATCAAATGCACAAGGGTTGATGTCAAAGAGTTTACTAGTAATGTATTTAAGAATTTTCTTACATATCATAGAATTGCTTTGTATTGGATCCTTCACACCCTTCAATGTAACATAGTTGTTGAGTGAAATAGGACCATATTGTAAATGGATTATTGTTTAAAGTATGAAAAATATTTAAATTTCATGTTTTAGGGTAAAAGAATGTATTATATTGCATATACCATCGATAGGACCAATCCATATGAGGTTGTAAATACCTATGGAAATTGGGTAGGAGAAAAATATTTATTTTCACAACTTAGGATCTTTAGTTTGGAATCTTCATCTAATATTCCTAAGGAGAAGATAATAAACTTTAGCATCATAGATACATCCTTATCGGGTATAGTGAGTAGTCAAGTACCTATTATATTTATAATCTAACAATTTGATATGTCATCACTATGCATGATGTTGATTTTGAGAAGATTCCATCTTTAGGTCTTTAGGACCTATTGTGTTTATTCTTGTTGATTCTTCTCTAGACTATTTATATCTTATTGATATATGTACTCAACATGTCATTTGTGGTTCTTCTTATTTCCAAATTTTTTCTTCATTCATTAGTAGATTACAACCATGATGGTTGTATGATTTCTAATAAATTAGTTGCTTTTACTCTAGTGGAAGATCCTCCTTCTCCTAGATTATCTATTGATGAGGTTGACGTTGACTTTGATAATATTCCATCTTTAGGTCTTTAGGACCTATTGTGTTTATTCTTGTTGATTCTTCTCTAGACTATTTATATCTTATTGATACATGTACTCAACATATCGTTTGTGGTTCTTATTCTTTTCAATATTTGTTCTTCATTCATTAGTAGATTACAACCATGATGGTTGTATGATTTCCAATCAATTAGTTTCTTTTACTCTAGTAGAAGATCCTCCTTTTCCTAGATTATCAATTGATGAGGTTGATCCTCCTTCTCAACATCCTATATTATTAGATATATTTTTAGATTATAATTATTTGATATTTTCATTTATTCGTAATGTTACTTATAATGATGTTTTCCTACCTCTTGTGCATCCTCCTCCTCGTATGGATCTCCTTGTGTCTAAGTGAGAAAAGACTATTTTTTAGGGTATGGAGGACATATTTTAGTAAAAACATTAATGAAATCCCACTTCATCCAATACTTTGTTGACTTATTTGAATAATATTAAAGATCCCACATCTACAACTGTGACAAAATAATAAAATCCTTTGAAGATATATCATGATTCTCTCGTGAAAAATCATATTTGAAAGTTGGTTTCCTTGACAAAGGGAAATAACCTTACTGCTTATTAATGGATCTATAAAACCAAGTTTGGTCTTGATTTTCATAGTGATAAGCACAAAGCTTGTCTTATTGCTAAGATATTTTCTAGTAATAATTTCTTAAGAGAGAATTCACTACATAGAGACTTTATCTCTCATGGTTTGCACGGATTCCATTGCATAATTCTTTTCAATGTTCCTTGCTACTATAGAAAGTTCGTTAAATATATATCAAATAGTATGTTTATCTATAATATTTTTTAAAATGAGGACCTTTTGTTTCATCCAAATAGTTGTGTATAGTAAACCTACACCACTAATTTGTATGATCAAGAAGCATTTGTATAGGCTTAAGCAAGTTCCTTGTCCATAGTATGAGAATATAAATTTTTTTTCTGGATTTCAATGGTGTAACAATTTTCATTATTATACTTTACATTGGTGATCTGTTCAAAGTTCAACAATGAAAAGAAAAACATACTAATTCTACGTCCGAGCTGTATTAATTAATATTTGAGTGAGAATTTGGTTTCTGCTTGCCTTGAATTTGAGTGGAGAGACCAAGGCTTTTCTTGATCTTTTGTTTGTTAAGAAGTTCAACATGGACCAAAACAATTGCTGAAACGGGCCTATGATCAGAAAGTCTGCATTCGCCCCTCTCATAGGTAAGCTGCTTCAGTCCTTCGCCGTGCGAGAGTATACGATCACACCTGCATCGACATTCTATGTAAATACAAGCTTTCAAACTAAGGAATTGCATGGCTGAACACCATCCAGTGCTGCGGGGCATTCGCAAATACCAGGAAGGAGCGGGGCGTTTGTCTGCGATTTTGTTTTCATACGCAGATTACTGGTCAGAATTAGGAGCATATTTGTAGGTCGGAGGGAAATTGAGTGAGAGTTCATGCCATCCTTGGAATGCACATCCAGCGCTTTGCTCTGTTCTCAGCCGAATTTACACGAAGAATAAACACCGACTTAAATTCTGGAAATAGTAAACTTGATTAAGGTGAAACATACTGTCACCTCTGCTCACAATGACATGAAATGTGCATAATTAATTATCAGATATATTTGTTGTGGTGGTGGACAAGTCCTTTTTCTTTTAGTTTGTGGCCTACTGAGAGAGGATAATTTTACACTCAAAATTTTTGCAGCGTGTAAGGTTGAGTTCATCCATGGGCTTCAACTCAGTCGTCACAATGAGAATAGCTAGCACAGAAAATGTACAACAATCAATTACCTGATCACATTCCAGCAGGGCCTTCCAGTCTTGTGCTTCAATCAAAGATCTCATATCAGTTTTCGGTAATGCCAACCGATAGTTTAAATCTCCGAACTGTTAGAAATATTAACCCAGATTTCACGCTTGTGCCCAACTGCGCTGCGAACCTTGGGCGAAACCGGACTGGGCCCCAGACATGGGCGAAGTCGGACTGCGCTGCCGCAAATCCGAGATCCCGACAAAAGTGTGACAGGACGTCGCACTTATCTTCTGACAGATTTGACACCTGGCAGATCCGATCTCCGCAGGTGTTAATGCCCAGTCGGCGTTTGTCAGAAACCCTAGATGTGGGTCGGTCCGAGGATAACCCTTATCCGGAGAAGAACCCATCGGACGTCGGAGGATAACCCTTATCCTTCTCTCCCCGCGGCTATAAAAGGACGGTTCGGTTCTACAGAAAAACGAGTGCGAAGAGAGCATAGAAGAAGGAAGCAAAGCGGGTGTGAGAGAAGTTCGTGAAAGTGAGCAAAGAAAGAAGGGCGAGTGTTTCGGTGAGCGGTGAGGCTCGGTGATAAATGTCCGAGCGGCGAGACTCGACATTTCCCTTGTCCGAGTTTATCCTGCGGCGTAGCTGCGAGATGTTGTTACTTCCTCGGTTGAGGAATTATGCAACCCTAGTTGTTCATATGAATAAAGTTTGCTTTTGTCTGTGGCATATTTAGGGTTTGCAGTTGTTTAGGTGTTAACCTTGTTGTTCTCTGTTCCGGCGTTTCTCTCCTATCTCTCGGGTCTTGCCAAGCCAGGCAAACCCAGCAGCAGCCGCGCAAGACGAAGGACTTGAAGGCCAGAGTTGGCCAAGTCTGAAGCTTACCGGTCGTCGCCGTGCCTTGGAGGTCGCCGAGCAAAGTTCGTCACTTTGCAACCCCCGCTGAAGTGCGGGCTCGCACTCCCGCTGCGCTGAAGCTGCGAAGTTCGCACTCGCGCGAGTGCGCACTTCGCCTCCAGCGAAGTACGCACTTCGCCGAGTGCGCACTCCGCAATCCGCACTCCGCGCGAAGTGCGGACTTCGGCTATTGCCCGCGAATACGCACTTCGCGAAGTGCGCACGCGCGAGTCCGCACTCGCGCGAGTGCGGACTCTGCCCCGCCTCGCCGGCGCTCCGCCCGAGTCCGCACTTCGCGAGGCCGGACTCCGCAAACGTGGAGATTTCGACGAAAAAAAAAATCGCCGCTCTTCCTTCAAATTGGTATCAGAGCTGATAGTGCCGTGACACGGAGATAGAAGCATGGCTTCGAGAGAAACTCGTTGCGGTTGCGAGATCCCACGATTTAACGGTAAGAACTACGATTCTTGGAGCATCCGGATGAGGATCCTGTTCGGATCTCGGGAGCTATGGGAGTTAGTCGAGAACGGCTACCCGGAACCGGCGGATGCGGCGGCATCGGCCGCCCTCTCTCAAGCAGACAGGGATCTGTTGAAAGAGCACAAGAAGAAGGACCAGAAGGCCCTCTTCTACATCATGCAAGCGGTTGAGGAGACCATCTTCCCGCGGATTGCATCAGCCACCAAGGCCAAGCGAGGCACAGGAAACCCTAGCGAGTTCGTATCAGGGCACCGACAAAGTGAAGTTGGTGAAGCTGCAGATGCTCGAGGAGAGAGTTCGAGAACCTGCGGATGAGCGAGTCCGAGTCGATGAGCGACTTCTTCACCCGGACGACGGACATTATCAACCGGATGCGGTTGAACGGAGAAAATGTCCGAGCCGGAGAATCGTGGAGAAGATTCTCGGAAGTCCGCTGCGAAGTTCGACTCGGTTGTGATAGCAATCGAAGAGTCGAGGGATTTGACAACCCTCTCGACAGACGAACTCATGGGTTCCCTGCAGACCCATGAACAGAGGCTGAGCCGCTCAACTCAGTCTTCTTTGGAGCAAGCCTTCAAAGCGCAAGTCTCAGTCCGAGACAGCGGCAGACAAGACTCCCAGCACAGTGCTTCTAGTTCTCAAGGAGGAAGAGGCAGAAGTAGACGTGGGAGAAGGAACAAGCGAGGAGGGAACTCAAACCCTCAGGACGCTGAGCCAAGTTGCAACTTTCATCAGCAAGGAGGAAGAGGCACTGGCAGAAATCAGCAAGGTGGCTCTCAGAAGAAGGACATGTCAAAGGTCCAATGCTACTACTGCAGAAAGTTCGGCCATTATGCCACACAGTGCAGAAAGAAGATGGCGAACGAGAATTAGCAGCAAGCCCATTATTCGAAGGAACCTAAAAATGCGGCAGGAGGAATTGTGTTGCTGACTTGCAGTATTGAAGAGGAGAGCAAGAAAAACGTCCGGTATCTTGACGGTGGTTGCGGCAACCACATGGCTGGGAGCAGGGAGATGTTCTCACAACTGGATGAAACAGTCCAGTCCGAAGTCAAGATGGGGAACAACATCAAAGTTCCTGTGATGGGGAAAGGAAAGATCCTCATCCGCACCCGGCACGGTGATAGAAAAACAATTCAAGATGTTTATTATGTGCCTGGGTTGAAGCATAATCTGCTTAGTGTTGGACAGCTTGTGCAGAAGGGGCACACTGTACTGTTCAAAGATGGAGTCTGTTCCATCAGAGACAAGGTCCATGGACAAATTGCATCTGTGTCCATGACGAAAAACAAGATGTTTCCACTGCAGATTCAGAATGAATCTTTGATGTCTCTGAGTGCAGTTGAGAAGGATGCTACCTGGCTGTGGCATCTCAGATTCGGTCACCTGAGTTTCAGTGGCCTGAATCTACTGCACAAGAAGCAGATGGTGAAGGGTTTACCCCTTATAGAGCAACCGAACCAAGTTTGTGAAGGTTGCCTAGTCGACAAGCAGCACAGGGATGCATTCCCTGTAGGGCGATCTTGGAGAGCATCACGGCCTTTGGAGCTGGTGCACTCAGACATCTGTGGTCCCATGCGGACCACCTCATATGCCGGCAATAAGTATTTCCTGACCTTCATTGATGACTTCAGCCGAAAGACTTGGATTTATCCAATCAAGTTGAAGTCAGAGGCGTTTGCAAGGTTTAGGGAGTTCAAGGCTCTGGTTGAGAAACAGAGCGGTTACTATGTGAAGACTCTCAGAGCTGATGGAGGTGGAGAGTACATCTCCAACGAATTCCACAACCACGCAAGCGACATGGAATTCGGAGGCGGTTCACTTGCCGGATACACGCCACAGCAGAATGGCGTAGGCGAGAGGAAGAAACAGAACAATCATGGAGATGGCACGGAGCATCCTTGAAGGCAAAAAGTTTGCCACATGAGTTATGGGCAGAAGTTGTAAGTTGTGCAGTTTATCTGTTGAACCGATGTCCCACCAAGAGTGTGAGGGACAAAATTCCAGAGGAAGCCTGGAGCAAGTTGAAGCCAAGTGTGGCTCATTTGCGAGTTTTCGGGTGCATAGCATATGCACATGTTCCAAGATGAGAAAAGGCAAGAAGCTGGATGACAAAGCTGAAAGATGCATCTTCACAGGGTACGACGAACCAGCGAAGGCATACGAGGCTGTACAATCCTGTGACAAAGAAACTTGTCATCAGTCGAGACGTGAAGTTCTTGGAGGATGAAGTGCGGAACGGGAAGTCAAAGACTGGTCAGTCTGAACCAGCAACTGTTGAGTCTGTAGACTTGGAGGAAGACAGAGTCCAACCACCTCTACCTTCAAGCATCAACAGTGGTGCCAGCAGTAGCACACCCTCAACATCCCGCTCACCTCCACTTGCAAGCAGAATTCAGAACACGAGGACTCCTGCAAAGACTCGGAGCTTGCAAGACATCTATGAGGTAACCCGTAATCAATTAGATGAAGATTATTCTGATTTTGCTCTCTTTACTTGAATGTGATCCGGTGGAGTTTGAAGAGGCAAGTCGGAATCGCAAATGGGTGAATGTGATGGATGAAGAGATAGCGGCCATTGAGAAGAATGATACATGGCGGCTAACGGATCTTCCGGCACAAAAGAAGACCATTGGGGTCAAGTGGGTATATAAAACGAAGTTTAATGCCCAAGGAGAGGTTGACGAGGCATAAGGCCGGATTAGTGGCGAAAGGCTACAAGCAGAAGTCGGGAGTTGACTATCATGAGGTGTATGCACTGTAGCCCGACTTGACACGGTCGAGAATGATTACGGCACTCGCAGCTCAGAAAGGATGGAGCGTGTTCCAGATGGATGTCAAGTCTGCCTTCCTCAACGGAGTGTTGGAAGAAGAGGTCTACATAGACCAGCCGCCCGGTTATGAAATACTAGGGCAAGAAGGCAAAGTCCTGAAGCTGAAGAAGGCCCTGTATGGGTTGAAGCAAGCACCCCGGGCATGGTACAGCCGTATTGACGGCTATTTTCAGGAGAATGGGTTTCAGAAATGCCCATATGAGCACTCCCTGTACATGAAGACAAATGCAGCAGGTGAGCTCATCATCGTCTGCACGTACGTAGACGATCGATATTTGCGGCAATAGCGGCGGCCTATTTGCGCGAGTTTAGAACAGCCATGAAGTCCAAGTTTGAAATGACAGACATGGGGTTGATGAAATATTTTCTCGGCATTGAAGTTGACCAATTAGCAGATGACATCTTCATTTCTTAGGGCAAGTATGTGAAGGATGTCCTGAAGCGCTTCAATATGGAGGATAGAAAACCTGCCATCACACCTGTAGCCACAGGTTTGAAGGCTGAGCAAGTTGGATACGGGGAGGTGCAGTAGATCCAACCTTGTTCAAAAGGCTAGTTGGCGATCTGATGTACTTGAGCGCAACTCGGCCGGATCCGATGTTCGGAGTCGGTCTGATCGGCCGTTTCATGGAGACTCCGAAGGACACGCACGCAAGCGAGGCAAGAGGATCTTGCGCTATGTCAGCGGGACGCGGAACCATGGCCTATTTTACGCCAGACGGGACCAATTGGAGCTAGTGGGCTTCACGAGACGGTGGCTGAGGCTGGCGATGCGACGATCGAAAGAGCACCTCCGGGTATGCTTTCCATCTCGGATCGAGGGCGATCTCATGGGCGTCCAAGAAGCAACCCATTGTTGCGTTGTCCACAATCGAAGCAGAATATGTCGCCGCCACGACATCCGCATGCCAGGCAGTATGGCTGCGAAGAGTTCTGAGCGAACTGTTTAATCCTCCGGAAGGCGCGACAACAATTTTTTGTGACAACAATTCGGCCATTGCACTGTCAAAGGATCCCGTGTTCCATGGCCGGACGAAGCACATTGATATTCGTTATCACTTCATCAGAGAGTTGGTGAAGTCCGGAGAAATTCATCTGCAGTTTTGCAGATCCAAGGAGCAGTTGGCAGATATTTTCACGAAGCCTTTGAAGGAGGAAGACTTCGACGGTTGCGAGAGCGACTTGGAGTCAAAGTGCTTGTGAAATCAGGTTTAAAGGAGGGTGTTAGAAATATTAACCCAGATTTCACGCCTGTGCCCAACTGCGCTGCGAACCTTGGGCGAAACCGGACTGGGCCCCAGACATGGGCGAAGTCGGACTGCGTTGCCGCAAATCCGAGATCCCGACAAAAGTGTGACAGGACGTAGCACTTATCTTCTGACAGATTTGACACCTGGCAGATCCGATCTCCGCAGGAGTTAATGCCCAGTCGGCGTTTGTCAGAAACCCTAGATGTGGGTCGGTCCGAGGATAACCCTTATCCGGAGCTGTCCGAAGATAACCCTTATCCGGAGCTGTCAGAGGATAACCCTTATCCTTCTCTCCCCGCGGCTATAAAAGGACGGTTCGGTTCTACAGAAAAACGAGTGCGAAGAGAGCATAGAAGAAGGAAGCAGAGCGGGTGTGAGAGAAGTTCGTGAAAGTGAGCAGAGAAAGAAGGGCGAGTGTTTCAGTGAGCAGTGAGGCTCAGCTGATAAATGTACGAGCGACGAGACTCGACATTTCCCTTGTCCAGTTTATCCTGCAGCGTAGCCTGCAGATGTTGTTACTTCCTCGGTTGAGGAATTATGTAACCCTAGTTGTTCATATGAATAAAGTTTGCTTTTGTCTGTGGCATATTTAGGGTTTGCGGTTGTTTAGGTGTTAACCTATTTGTTCTCTGTTCCGGCGTTTCTCTCCTATCTCTCGGGTCTTGCCAAGCCAGGCAAACCCAGCAGCAGCCGCGCAAGACGAAGGACTTGAAGGCCAGAGTTGGCCAAGTCTGAAGCTTACCGGTCGTCGCCGTGCCTTGGAGGTCGCCGAGCAAAGTTCGTCACTTTCTTTGTGATAGCCGCGCTTCGGCGGTGAGAGTGCGAAGCTCGCACTTCGCTGTGACTGCCAGTGCTTCGGCAGCTTGAAGCTGCGAAGTTCGCACTTCGCGCTGCCCAGCGAAGTACGCACTTCGGCTGTTTTGCCGAGCGCAGTCCGCACTCTGCGCGAAGTGCGGACTTCGGCTATTTGCCCAGCGAAGTGCGCACTTCGGCTGTTTTGCCGAGCGCAGTCCGCACTCCGCGCGAGTGCCGGACTTCGGCTATTTGCCCCAGCGAAGTGCGCACTTCGGCTGTTTTGCCGAGCGCAGTCCACACTCTGCGCGAGTGCCGGACTTCGGCTGTTTGCCCGTGCGAAGTTCGCACTTCGGCCGAAGTGCGCACTTCGGCTGCCAGGCACAGCGCAGTCCGCACTTCGCGAGAGTGCCGGACTTCGGCTGCTTGGCCAAGTCGTGGAGATTTCGGCGTCGGAAAAGAAAAATCGCCGCTCTTCCCTTCACGAACCAGATGATTTGACTACAAATATCAATATCAGGGAAGAAACTAAAGAAAAAAAAAAATTGAAATTTAACGAACAACTAAAATCAAGAAACTGCAAAAAATATGAAAAGATAGGTTTCTGACTCGTGTTGGGAAATCGAGAGTCGAATCACATGGAAAATGAGTCCGTTTCATGATTTCAGAAACGTCGGAGATGCGACGGAGTTCATCGCCTTCCTTTTCACCTGATGCTAAATGCGTACAATCATTTGAAGCTTTGTTTTCCCTGCAAATCGCCAGGCATTTGAAGCTTTGTTTTCCCTGCAAATCGCCCGGATTTCCGACTTGCCAGGCATTTGAAGCTTTGTTTTCCCTGCAAATGGCCCGGATTTTCGACTGCTTTGTGGATCTTGAGCCGAGACTGTCTCTCTGTTTCCTCAAGTTCACCATTAGAAGATATACCGTGTCCCGAAATGGATAGGCCGTGGGCGATGGAGGAGCACTGCAGCTTCCGGTAACGCTGGTTTCAACGGCAGGGATTCTGTTGAGGGTTTTGTTTCTTAATGCGTTCCATTAAGAAGCTGGAACTCTGTCTTGGGAGCCCAATACATTTCCGGCGCTTAGACGGACGATTTCCTGAAATCTGCTTAACGACAAAACATCCAAATTACAAACGAACCGTAGAAAATATTTCAGAAACCCTCTCTGCTTTATTTAAAGCCAACAAAAGAGGAAAACGATGCTTACAATTTGTCTGCCATACCCTGGCACATAGATGTCGCATTCTTCTTTTAGTTTCAGCCATTTCTCTAGATCTACGTCAGACGGCGGCGCTAAACCAGCAACATTCCATGTAACGACGAATATTCTGAAATTTTGTAGTGGTTGTCATTTCTACTAATCATAAAATAGAGTAAATAATGTAGCAAAAAGGAAAAAGAAAAATGACTGCTGGACGCCATACCTGTATTCTCGTGCATCACTACATTCCTTCCGGAGAATTTCCGAGTTTCTGCGCGGTTTACCTTCACACATTTGAATTAGGTTAAAATTTCCTTTGCAACTGTAATAAAAGACGAAAAATACCAGGGCACGCTCTCCGTTTTCAAAATCAGTGAAACCTTTGAAATTTAGAACTTCTCAAAATTTTTGAGTTAGTATCAAGTGAATCAAACATATTGTAAAGCAGAACATCATCCTTTCTTTTCCGTTCCACTGTCGGAATTCTCTCCATGCTTAACGAATTTCTCCCTTCTCCTCCTCTGGCAAAGCCATTTCTTGACCAGACGTTGCCACAATATCTGCGCACATAACAAAAGGGGAGAAGGATTTTTAGCATTGCCGAAAGTGGAATATTTTAAGAAAACGTAATTTCGCTGTATTGAACCCTTCGTTTCTTGATATTAAACATCTTTATTATCATCTGTTAGAGTTAAAATAGTATTAATTCAATCGTTTTAAATTATACATTTTGTTTGGGTTAGTGTTCTATTACAGTTTTTGTACTCTTCTATTTTAAGTGTTGAACTGCACTGTTTTGGTTTGCTGTCTTGTTCGTTTGTAAAAGGTTTTGGACCCTTTTAAAACCCTCTTCTTTAATTTTACTAGAAAAAAAATTAAAAAATTAAAATTATTATAATACTATTACATTATAATATTTAATTATTATAATATTTTTATGTGATAATAATAAATTCTTTAGAGATAGGCAGTTGCTCTAGTGGTTAATGTGGTGGTTGTTTTTAAGTGGTCTTGTGTTCAAAACCCCTTGAAGATGGTTGTTAATGTAATTTGTAAACGTTCTCCTAAAAAAAATTCTTTATTAACACTAATTTAAAAAAATATATATTTGTTTCACACTTCAAGTTTAATTCAACACATTTAACCTTTTAAATTATATAAAACTATTGATAAGATGGATGTAAAAAAAATAAAAAAATTGAATAATATATAGATATAGGTTATGTAAAACTATTGATAAGATGGATGTAAAAAAGTTAATAATATATATAAAAATTTGAATTAATTAAGATTCTCTTTGGCTTGGTTAAGTGAAATATATATAAAATGGGAAAAATAATTATTTTATTGAATTTTATTTTAAAAATGAATAGTATTTAAAGTTATATATAAAAGTAAAGATTTATACTTATAGTATAAATGTTTATAATCTTTTAAATTTAAATTTAAAATAAATATGTAAAGGAGATCATAAGATAAATAAAATAGAAGAGAATATATATTTTTTGCACATTAAAGTAGTGAAAATAGAGGCAACATTTCATATTGAATAAAATGTTTACTAGTTGTATATTCTATGTATGGGTAAAAAGAGAACAATGCTAGTAGTCCAAATTTATTACCAAAATCAACAACCAAAAAATAATACTTTTAAAATAAAGAATGATGGGTTAAAGTTCATAATTTTATAATATTTTCTTTCTAAAAAATAAATTATATATATCCTATAGCATTATTTATTTCATATTTTCATATATTATTTGGATTCTTGAATATTGAAAATATTTTATTGTATTATATTGTAACAATATTAATTTTATACAAAGGTTGTTTGATATGGAGAGTAAGTGCAACCAGTGCGAGCGCGAGCTGGGAGTAAGTGCAGTAGCGAGCGCAAGCGTGAGTTGGGAGTAAGTGCAACAACAAGTGTGAGCATGATCTAGGAGTAAGTTCAACAGTGAGTGCGAGCACGAGCCGAGAGTAAGTGCGGTAGCAAGTGTGACCACAAGCCGAGAGTAAATGCAGCAGCAAGTGCAAGCACCAGTCGAGAGTAAGTGCAAGCACGAGCCAAGAGTAGCAAGTGCAAGCACGAGCCAAGAGTAAGTAAGTAAGTGCAACAAGAAGTTTGAGTAAGTGTAGCCAAAAGCGAGTGTGAGTGAGTGCAGCCAAAAGTGAGTGCAAGCGCAAGTCGAGAGTAAGTGTAGTAGTGAGTGTGAGCGGGATCTAGGAGTGAGAGTGCAAGTCCGAAGCCAATGAGATCAAAGAGGGAGTGTGAACTAAGAGGGAGTGCGAGTTAAGATTTAGTCATGGCAGAAGAGCAGCAGGTTCATTTGGATTACATTATTCAATCATGGCAAAAGAGCAACAGATTCATTTGGAGTGCATCATCAATGCTTCAAACCCTTACCATAAATGTGTGGAACATTGTTTCAAAAAAATTGTTGAAGCCAAGGAACATCGGAAAAAAGAAGAGATAAG
This sequence comes from Wollemia nobilis, assembly GCA_028583015.1. NCBI lineage: Eukaryota > Viridiplantae > Streptophyta > Pinopsida > Araucariales > Araucariaceae > Wollemia > Wollemia nobilis. The sequence continues at coordinate 12,597,886 of JAQPPZ010017016.1, forward strand.
GGTAATTGTGAGCCAAGAGGGAGTGCAAGTTGGGAGTGAGTGTGATGCAAGAGAGAGTGTGAACCAAAAGAAAGTGTAAACTAAGAGGGAGTGTAATTCAGGATTCAATCATGGCGAAAGAGCGGTAGGTTCATCCATAGTGTATTAATGCTTCGAACCCTTACCACAAATACGTGGAGCATTATTTCCAAAAAATTATTGAAGTGAAGGAACACCAAGAAAAAGAAGAGATACGAGAAATTGTGAGCCAGGAGGGAGTGCAAGCTAGGAGCAAGTATGAGGCAAGAGAGAGTGCAAGTTGGGAGCAAGAGCAAGTGCAAGTAGAGAGGGAGTGCGAACCAAGAGGGAGTGCAAGCCAAGAGCAAGCCCCATTAGCTATTGTAGAAGGAAAGTAATTTTTGAAAGCCCTAATGGGAAGTTAGGAATCCCTAGCTAGAAACAAAAATGCCCTTGTTGGAAGTATAAAGTCCCAAGCTAGAGATAAGCAAAAGAGTGAATACATGGTAATTTTGATCTAAGTAGTAGATGGTACACCAGAAGTAAGTATCAAGGATGAGATGATTGAGCATGATATAATGATTTCTAAAATTAGAGGGCTAATATGTAAGTTCCATAGATCATAGTCAGGATTTTTGGAGATTTAAAATTGGATCAAGTGGAAGTGGAGATTGAATTCAAATTATTCCGTGATGGCAAGCCGAGATTAACACAACAACACTTCACGTAAATTTACTGTAAATTGCTTAAAATAGTTTTACAATATCATCTCTAGGCATAGAACTCTTCTCCCACAATCCTGAACTCACCATCCCCTCCCTTACAATTTTTTGAGTTTTTATCGAGGCCTCGACCCTCTAGGCAATTAATGCCCCCGCCTAACCAAGATTTCAAGTTCGTCTTCCCCCCGGCCGAACTTTTAAATTTTTGCCATAAATGGGCAACTGCCCGATCCACCACGAAGTTCTCATTAATGACTCCCTTTGACCTGCAACTGCCGTCTTGGTCAGATCGTCCTTCTGAACCGCCGTCTTACCCATACTGTCCATGCTCTGCAACTGCTGTGATGGCTATCTCCGTCTTTAATACACGCGGCCGCCAACTCTATCTTTAATTTACGTGGCAGCCGATGTGTCTATTTTTGGCTTTGTCTTCAACTGGCTGTGTCGCTTTAACACACGTGGCGGCCACGTGTCTATTTCGGCCCTGCTCGACCGTCCGCGTGTTCACTATGGCTTGTCTCCTTATCCGTCGTGATATCACGACATGTCGCGATATCGCGACCCAACTGTCCCCCTGCTTTGTTTTGCAAATAATGTCGCGATATCGCGACGTCGTGATATCGCGACCAAACTTTCCCCCCTTCTTAGTCCGCAACGCGCCTTTGCTTTATGAAAAGACGTCACGATATCGCGACGTCGCTATATCATGATGGAAGCTCCCCTTCGCCCTTACTGCTAACTCACGTCGTGATATCGTGACGTCGCGATATCACGACGAAACTCCTCCTTGCCCAAGCTGTTAACTAATGTCGTGATATCGCGACGTCGCGATATCACGACGGAAACTCCTCCTTGCCCAAGCTGTTAACCGATGTCGTGATATCGTGACGTCGCAATATCGTGACATCGTGATATCGCGACGTCGCGATATCACGACGAAAACTCCTCTCTGCTGAAGTTGCTAACTATTGTCATGATATCGTGACGTCGCGATATCGTGACCAAAACTGGTCCTTGCCCTTGCCGAGCTTTTGAGGTCACGATTTTGCGACATGTCGCAAAATCGTGACATCTCGGACATGTCGCAAAATCGTGACATGTCGCGATTTCGCAACCCCTTCCCAACTTTTGCTCTTGCTTTACAAACTTCCCCGAAACTTTTCCCTTCTTTTACAAAATTTCCCCCCTTGGGAAAGGACTGAAATAAATCAAAATACAAAGTACTTTAAAAAAATTTGGAGGATGCAAGATTGCTCTTCTCTCGCCGGATGCTCCTGCATCAGACACCCGGGGTAGATAAAAAAAAGTGATCCTCACTTTTGTTTTGTTAAGGGAAGACCCAGGCGGTCAACCTCCATCTTCGACAACCAAGTTGCATCTTCAACAGGTCTGCCCTTCCACTTTATCAAATATTCATAATATTGTTTGTTCCTGGTGCTTCTGCCTTCGCGAGTGTCTAATATTTCTTCGACCTCGTCTGAGGTTGGAGTAGATGCTGGAATTGGCCATAACTCTGTACTTGGTGCCTCTGTATTTTCATCCTCATGGTATTCCACTAAATCTGAAATATTAAAAACAGGTGAAATATCAAGCCAATTTGGCAATTCCACTTTATATGCATTGCCCGACTCCCATTTTTCCATTATTCTGCATGGCCCGAACTTCTTCATCTTTAGTTTGTTATAAGTCTTGGCAGGAAACCTTTCCTTCCGGAGATGGACCATGACTTCATCTCCTACTTTGAATTCTTTGAACCGTCGCTTCTGGTCTGCTCTTGTCTTATATTGAGTATTCATTTTCAGAATTTGTTTCCTTACTTCTTCATGCAGACTTTTCATATGCTCCGCAAATTCTTCTGCCTCGGAACTGCACTTTTCTCTCTTATCCAACCTTCTCAGTTCAGACACATTTCTCGGGCTGTTTTCGTATATTATCTGGAATGAAGATTTATTTGTGCTCTTATTGACTGAATTGTTATACTCAAATTTCTCTTGTGGTAAAACTGAATCCCATCCCTTGGGTTGATATGCTATCAAGCATCTCAGTAAATTACCCAGGCTTCTATTTACCACCTCTGTCTGTCCATCGGTCTATGGGTGGTATGCAGAGCTGAACTTCAGATCTGTCTTCAACTTCTTCCACAAAGTTCTCTAGAAATAACCAACAAATTTTGTGTCTCTGTCAGAAACAATGCTCTTCGGTAGACCGTGAAGCCGTACCACTTCCTTGAAAAATAATCCTGCAATGTGAACTGCATCACTTGTTTTTTGGCATGGGATAAAGTGTGCCATCTTGGAAAATCTGTCAACTACTACAAATACAGAGTCATTTTCCCTCTGTGTTCTTGGCAATCCGAGGACGAAGTCCATGCTGACGTCCTCCCATGGCTGCTCAGGTACTGGTAAAGGCTGATACAATCCTGTATTATGTCTTCTGCCCTTGGCCATCTGGCATATTCTACAACTTTGTACAAACTTTTTCACATCTTGCTGTAGTTGCGGCCAATAGTAATTTTCACTTACCAGGGCAATTGTCTTATCCCGGCAAAAATGTCCGGCCAGCCCTCCGTTGTGTTTCTCCTTGATTAAGTTTTCCCGCATGGAACTCCTTGGAATGCATAACTTACTTCCTCTGAACAACATTCCATCTTGGATTAGAAAATCCAACCATCTTGTCCTGTCCTCAGTAACAAGTGTCAAGCAAGCCGTCCAGGCTTCTGCAAAATCCGGATCTTCAGGGTACAAACTCTTCAGTTCTTCAAACCCCACTACTTCCACTGTCATTTTAATCAGTAAATTTTGCCTTCTACTTAAGGCATCTGCAACTCTGTTTGATTTCCCGCTTCTGTGCTTCAGCACAAAAGTATAGCTTTGGAGGAACTCCACCCACTTCATGTGCCTCTGATTCAGTTTTGTTTGACTGTTAATATACTGTAAGGCCTAATGATCAGTAAATAGAACAAACTCCTTTGGCAATAAATAATGTCTCCACTTCTTCAGAGCCTGAACTATTGCATAAAATTCTTGGTCATAAACTGAATACTTTTTCCGAGCATCATTGAGCTTTTCACTAAAATAAGCAATAGGTTTGCCTTCTTGACTCAGTACAGCCCCTATTGCACTGCCACTGGCATCACAGTCCACTTGAAATACCTTGTTAAAGTCTGGGAGTGCCAAAATAGGTTGTTCTGTGACCTTTTTCTTTAATGCATCAAAGCTCCCTTCAGCCCCTAATGTCCACTTGAACTCCTTTTTATCCCCTCTCATTGTTTCTGTGAGAGGTGCACAAATGCTGCTGAAGTTCCTTATGAACTTCCTGTAAAAGCTGGCTAGACCATGAAATGATCTCACCTCTGTGGTGCTTTTTGGGGTAGGCCATTCGATGATGGATCTCACCTTCTCTGGGTCCATTTTTAGACCTTCTGCTGAGATTACAAACCCCAGGTACACTAACTCTTTCTTGACAAAATTACACTTTTTTAAATTTATTAATAACTGCTCCTCTCACAACTTTTCAAAAACCCTTCTGATATGCATCAGGTGTTCCTCCAGGTTTCTGCTGAATATTAATATATCATCCAAATAAACAATGACAAACTTCCCCAGAAACTCCTTTAGTACCTCATTCATGAGCCGCATGAAGGTACTTGGTGCATTGGACAGCCCAAATGGCATGACCAACCACTCATACAAGCCCTCTCTTGTCTTGAAGGCTGTCTTCCACTCATCTCCTTCTCGGATACGGATCTGATGATAACCACTCTTCAGGTCAATCTTCATGAAATACTCAGCTCCACTCAAACAGTCCATGATATCATCCATCCTTGGCAATGGGAATCTGTATTTGATAGTGATCTTGTTGATGGCCCATGAATCTGTACACATTCTCCATTCCCCATCCTTCTTTGGCGCCAACACTGCGGGTACTGTGCATGGGCTCAAACTTTCCCGAATCAATCCCTTCTCCAATAATTCCTGGACCTGCCTGTTTAACTCCTCAGTCTCTACAGGCGTCATTCTGTGTGCAGCTTTATTTGGCAAGCTCGATCCTGGCACCAAATCTATATGGTGGCTGATTTTCCTTATTGGGGGTAAACCCTCAGGCACATTATCCGACACAATATCTGGAAATTCTTCCAGCAGACCTAGGACTTCTATTGGGGTATCTTGGCATTCTTTCTCCCTAGCTCTAGGAATTATTGCATAACATAAATGTTCATGCTTCAAACCGTCCAAAAACTTTCTCCCTTCAACTAAACAGATTCTGGAGCTGTTACATACCTTTTCATCCGCCTCCTTCACGGGTTTTAGCTTATGGCATACACCATTCTTTGTTAATGAGTAGGTGTTGGCACGGCCGTCATGCACAACACTTCGGTCGAACTGCCAAGGCCTCCCCAGCAATATATGGCAAGCATCCATCGATAGGATGTCGCATAGGATCTCATCACAATAATTTCCAATATTAAATTTAACGGAGCACTGCTCATTGACCAAGGCCCTATGGTCCTTCTGTAACCATGCGACCCGATATGGGTGCGGGTGCTTCTTCCTCTCTAATTTTAGCTTGGTAACCATTTCTTCTGAAACCAGGTTATCCGTGCTACCATTATCAATAATAATATTGCAAACCTTGCTTGCACATTTACATCTTGTGCGAAATAAGCTTCTTCTCTGGTCTGTGTCCTTCTCCTCATTCAACAGGACTCTCCTCATGATCATTGCCTCCCCTCTCTCCGCTTCTTCTGAATGTTCAGATTCAGCATCTTCCTCTGCCACAGTAGCTCTGGCCGGACCCTCAGGCCTCTTGTTTGTTCTTTCCTAGTGTTGTGGACACTCGAATGCTCGATGTCCTTCTTCACCATAGTGGAAACATGTCCCACGAAATACTCCTCTTCCAAACCCTCGTCCAGATCCACCCCGTCCTCTTGGGTAGCTATTCTGATCTCGGGGCTGATAAACATCCTCTTCCCTTTGATCCTGGTTACTACTGGCTTCACCAATCTTCTTCGGGTCTTTATACTTTTCTCCATTGGTTCTTCCACCAGTTCTTCCACCACGGCCCCTTCCTCTTTGCTTGCCTTCAAACCGTCTATTCAGTTTTTCTTCCACCTTTAAGGCAAACTGGTAAGCATCCTCAATGGTGCTTACCCGAACTAAGCTCAACTCTTCCTGGATGTCGAGTCTCAACCCATTGATATAACGGGCTACCTTTTCTTTGTTTGCCTCCAAATGTCCAGTTCTGATAGAGATCTTGTAAAACTCTTCGATGTATTCTTGGACAGTTTTGTTTGTCTGCCTCAAACTCTACAATTTTCTTAGCAGATCCAACTCGTAATCAGTTGGAATAAACTGTCTTTTCAAATTTTCCACCATTCTATCCCATCTTGTTATTCTCTCCTTCCCTCTTCTATTCCTCTCCAACTGTATTCCCCTCCACCAAATGTTGGCATGACCCTTCAACTTGGTCTTAGCAAATCTGACCCGATTAGGGTCTTCAACCTCCTCATATTCGAAATATTCTTCTAAGTCATTTATCCAATCAATCACATCTTTTGGATTTAGGTTTCCCAAGTATGTAGAAACCTCCATTTTTGGTTGCTTTCCAATCTGAGAGATGGCTTTGTACAACCTGGCTTGTGCGGGATCCATAACCTCTTCTTCTTCCTCAGACTAGTCTTCTTCTTCAACTTCGTCTTCACTTCCCTCATCCCTTTCGGGTTCGTGCCTTCTGCGTAACTCTTCTTGTAGGGCTTGAACTTGTCTCTGCAAGGCTTGGAAGTCTTCGGTCGACACCACATTTCCTACTCCACCATGGTTTCTTCATGGAGGCATCTTTCTTTCTTCCCCTTCAAATCCTTCCACAGATCCTGGTGTAACTGCCTCTCTCCGGCGGTCTGTTACATGCTCAGGAGCTCCCGCTCTGATACCACTTGATGGCAAGCCGAGATTAACACAACAACACTTCACGTAAATTTACTGTAAATTGCTTGAAACAATTTTACAATATCATCTCCAGGCATAGAACTCTTCTCCCACAATCCCGAACTCACCGGTAGCTATTCTGATCTCAAGGCTGATAAACATCCTCTTCCCTTTGATCCTGGTTACTACTGGCTTCACCAGTCTTCTTCGGGTCTTTATACTTTTCTCCACTGGTTCTCCTACCAGTTCTTCCACCACGGCCCCTTCCTCTTTGCTTGCCTTCAAACCATCTATTCAGTTTTTCTTCCACATTTAAGGCAAACTGGTAAGCATCCTCAATGGTGCTTACCCGAACTAAGCTTAGCTCTTCCTGGATGTCGAGTCTCAACCCATTGATATAATGGGCTACCTTTTCTTTGTTTGCCTCCAAATGTCCAGTTTTGATAGAGATCTTGTAAAACTCTTTGATGTATTCTTGGACAGTTTTGTTTGTCTGCCTCAAACTCTACATTTTTCTTAGCAGATCCAACTCGTAATCAGTTGTAATAAACTATCTTTTCAACTTTTCCACCATTCTATCCCATCTTGTTATTCTCTCCTTCCCTATTCTATTCCTCTCCAACTATATTCCCCTCCACCAAATGCTGGCATGACCCTTCAACTTGGTCTTAGCAAATCTGACCCGATTAGGGTCTTCAACCTCCTCATATTCGAAATATTCTTCTAAGTCATTTATCCAATCAATCACCTCTTTTGGATTTAGGTTTCCCGAGTATGTAGAAACCTCCATTTTTGGTTGCTTTCCAATCTGAGAGATGGCTTTGTACAACCTGGCTTGTGCGGGATCCACAACCTCTTCTTCTTCCTCAGACTGGTCTTCTTCTTCAACTTCGTCTTCACTTCCCTCATCCCTTTCGGGTTCGTGCCTTCTACGTAAATCTTCTTGCAGGGCTTGAACTTGTCTCTGTAAGGCTTGGAAGTCTTCGGCCGGCACCACATTTCCTACTCCGCCATGATTTCTTCGTGGAGGCATCTTTCTTTCTTCCCCTTCAAATCCTTCCACAGATCCTGGTGTAACTGCCTCTCTCCGACGGTCTGTTACATGCTCAGGAGCTCCCGCTCTGATACCACTTGATGGCAAGCCGAGATTAACACAACAACACTTCACGTAAATTTACTGTAAATTGCTTGAAACAGTTTTACAATATCATCTCCAGGCATAGAACTCTTCTCCCACAATCCCGAACTCACCATCCCCTCCCTTACAATTTTTCGAGTTTTTATCGAGGCCTCGATCCTCTAGGCAATTAATGCCCCCGCTAACCAAGATTTCAAGTTCGTCTTCCCCCCGGCCGAACTTTTAAATTTTTTTGCCATAAATGGGCAACTGCCCGATCCACCAAAAAGATCTCATTAATGACTCCCTTTGACCTGCAATTGCCGTCTTGGTCAAATCATCCTTCTGAACCGCCGTCTTACCCATACCGTCCATGCTCTGCAACTGCTGTGATGGCTATCTTCATCTTTAATACACGCGACTGCCAACTCTATCTTTAATTTACATGGAAACCGATGCGTCTATTTCTGGCTTTGTCTTTAACTAGCTATGTTGCTTTAACACACATGGTGGCCACGTGTCTATTTTAGCCCTGCTCAGCCGTCTATGTGTTCACTATAGCTTGTCTCCTTATCCGTCATGATATCGCGACATGTCACGATATCGCGACCCAACTATCCCCCTGCTTCGTTTTGCAAATAATGTCGCAATATCGCGACGTTGTGATATCGCGACCAAACTGTCCCCCCTTCTTAGTCCGCAACATGCCTTTGCTTTATGAAAAGACATCACGATATTGCGACGTCGCGATATCGTGACGTCGCGATATCACGACGGAAGCTCCCCTTCGCCCTTGCTGCTAACTCACGTCGTGATATCGTGACGTCGCGATATCGTGACGAAAACTCCTCCTTGCCCAAGCTGTTAACGCGACGTCGCGATATCGCGATGTCGTGATATCGTGACGGAAACTCCTCGCTGCTGAAGCTGCTAACTATTGTCGCGATATCGCGACGTCGCGATATCGTGACCAAAACTGGTCCTTGCCCTTGCCAAGATTTTGAGGTCACGATTTCGTGACATGTCGCGATTTCGTGACCCCTTCCCAACTTTTGCTCTTGCTTTACAAACTTCCCCGAAACTTTTCCCTTCTTTTACAAAATTTCCCCCCTTGGGAAAGGACTGAAATAAATCAAAATACAAAGTACTTTAAAAAAATTTGGAGGATGCAAGATTGCTCTTCTCTCACCAGATGCTCCTGCATCATTCTGTGACTTTTCTTCCTAAAGGTTTTTTCCTCATCATCTTTTTTAATTTAGAAATTAGGGATAAAATAATGGTTGGTGGTCCATGGTTTATGGGAAGAGATGCACTTTATTTGAGACCATGGAACGAAAATTTTTTAGTTGAGATAGAAACTATTAAGAAGCTTCCAGTGTGGGTTAGGCTTTTTGGACTTCCATATCAGCTTATAAATAAGGATGTTTTAAAAAATATTGGAAATACCCTAGGGGGATTCATCAAGGAAGAACCAATTACCAAGGGGTGAAAGCATGCTATATATACTCGAATATGTGTTGCTATAGATATTTTTAAACCTTTGCCACAATCCATTAATATTAAATCTGAATTAAGAGAATGGGATCAACAAGTAGATTATGAAAATATTACATTTCATTGCCACAATTATTTTGAGATTGGACAGATGGTAAGAGTTTGAAAAGTAAAAATTATGAAGAAAGAGATAAAAAATTCTAGCCATGAGATAAAATTCAAGATGAAACAAGGAAATCATTCAATAATAGAAGCTAGATCAGATCAAGGATATTCCACTTCGAAAGAAGAGGTAAAGATATCCTATCGACAATATCAATTGGTAAGTTTAGAAGGAATTAAAAGTGTAAAAGAAGATGTGGAGATAAAACCCAAAACAAAGACAACAAAAAAGGTCAAGTTTATTCCAGGTAAACATCTTTATTTTCCTCAAGTTGTATAGAATCCTCTTCAGGTAATAAAAGTGCAAGTAGTGAGGATGTTATCCCTTGCACTTTAAGGTTTCAAGAGAAGAATAATATATAAATGAGGTTGGAGGAAACCAATAACAATTTAGGGTTTTTAAGGTAGAATAAGAAGGTAATTACTATAAAATAACATCCTTGCACTTTAAGGTCTCCATGGAAATATAAAGAAGAGTGTACTTTTGAGGTTATTCCTTGCACTTCATATCCTTCAAAAAAAGGTAAACCTAAAGATAAGTCTTACTATGAGCAGTGTGAGAAGATTGAAGAGATTTATGAAGATGAAAGTATTGTTGAGAATGAAAAAAAGAGGAAAACCCAAGAGGTAAAAACAAAGAGAAAAAGAAACACAAAGGAATATTGATATGGGAAAACAAAAACAAATATCACAAGTGTTAACAAGAAATAGGAATAAACTCACAAATAAAAAAAAAATTAACAATGAAAATAATATCTTGGAATATTATGGGAATGAATAAGAACACTAAAAAAATGTATTAAGAAATTGTAAGGTTGCTATAGAAAATATATTTTTGGATATAAAAGTTGGGTAGCAAATATTTTAACCATTCACAATGTTGAATTTCATCTTGAGAGAATTTGTTATAAAAGGAGTTGATTGTGAAACTTAGCAGTTTGAGGAAGATGGAGAATATTTTTGATAGAAGGGTAAATGAAGAATATCACAAGTATAAAGACAAAGTTGGATATGCTTTAATTAACTTGTTGAAAATGTAAAGAGAGCAATATAATGTTTTTTCTTAACGAGAGTGGCCTACAATAGAAGCCATGCATAGCTTATTATATATATATATATATATAATATATATATATATATATATATATATATATATATATATATATATATATATATATATATATATATATATATATATATATATATATATATATATATATATATTATATGATGTTCTTTGTATCATATTGTCATCACAATATTTGCACAATAGATTTAGGTCTAGTGGTTCCATGCCTATACCCAAAGCTAAACATAGTCTTGAACCTTACTTCTCACCTTGACAAATACCCCATATTACCAATCATCTTCACACTTTACATAACTTAATAAATATGACATTACTTCATGATTTAATGAAAAAAGTAGATCTCATGTTTACAATCTATGGTTATTTTAAAACTTTATAATGCACCAATGGTAATTAAAATAAAATAAGTAACATGGAATCTGCACCAGGTACCTTACTAGCAAGTTCCCTCAATCCTATAAATGAGGTTCAGGGTTCAAGCCTTGTGGTATATGCTAGATACAAAAACCCCTCGACTAGCCTGAGGGGTATACCCAAATGGGATAGGCCTCGTGGAATAGAAATTCCTAACCCCCAAGGGATACGGGGAATGGTTTTCCTTAACATAAGGTTTAATCCCTTGCTCCTTGGACCCAACCCTGGCTCTTGAATGCTCCATCTTCAAATCTCTTTCCATCCCCAAGGAGGATCCTAGATTTCAACCAAGACCCAATACCAGAGCTAATATCAAATGGAAATCTCCCTGGAGGGTTGGAACAAGCTTAATTTCAATGGGGCTTCCAAATGAAACCCTAGCACTGCTAGGGTAGGAGGGGTCATTAGAGATCATAAAGGCAACCTGATCCTCATGTTTTTTGAGTACCTTGGGCCTCAAAACAATAACTTTATGAAATCCGAGGCTCTATAGAGAGGGTTTGTTCTACTCAAAGAGGATCCCAAGAAAGCAATCATAGAGGGTGACTCTCTAAATATAATCAGCATTATGAAGAATGATAAGATTCCATCTTGGAAATTCTTCAACACCATCCAAGAATCTAGAAATATTCTTTAGAATCACCCATATATGACCATCCACCACAACTACAAGGAAGCCAATCATGTTTCTGATCTTATGTCCAACTTGGCAGCTTCCTCCAATAGCTTCAAAGTGTGGAGAGATAACTTCCTCGAGGACATAACTAATGCTAAAATATGTGAAAAGCCTAATAATCAGAGTGGAAAGTCCTAATTGAAGGAATTTTGAAGCTAATTTAATCACATGGCTTCTCCTTACCAATCCTAAAGTCTTCATATTTTCCTCCCTGAATGCGGGTAATTGTCATGAGTGGACTAGGACAACACAAAAGTACACTTTTATTAGGTTTAAGCTCATAGGTGGTAAGATGTGGGAAGCTCCTATCCCTCACCACATATTCAAATTATTATGGTGTCCTGACCATAAGGCTAGTGGCACACACGCCAACAAATTCACCTTACTCCACATAATCAGAGCCCTGCATCGCTTCATTTTTTCTACTTGGTCAAACATAGAAAGCTAGGAAGGAATTTCTATCTTCGTCCCACTAATCATGCTGAAAATCTCTGCCATTATTTGTCATCCCAAGTTGTCGATTGCTCTTCCCAACACATCCTGATCTTCCATGCAATGGTTTTTTGACCTCTTTCTAGACTTTCTGCTCGTGTCCCAATCATGCAAATCTCAGGTGTTTTGGAGATGATATTTTCAAGCATTGGGGCAATGTCTTGTTCCTTCTAGAGCACTCCCAAGCCCCAACCTGTGTCTTGTTCCAATGCATTTTTACTCAACATGATTTCATTTTTTTTGTCCTTTTTTGCTCACTCCATTCCTTTTAACTTGCAAAGGCTCTACCCCCTAGCTCGTGCCCCCTTTGTTGTAAACCTTGGTTCAATTTTACTTAAATTTAGCCTTAGCATCCACTCTCTCTTGATTCTTTGCCTTAGTCCCCGATCCCTAGCTAAAATCATGGATTAAATCAAACCATCTCAGCTTAACTTGAACCTCACTACCCATATTTTCATGGATGCCAAAGGTTTTACCCCCTTCCTAAATAAGTTTTTAGGGGTCGAGAACTAGATCACCAAAGACTTCATCGCTTCTTGGAACCAGGGTGAGGTTACAATTTAGGGTGTTCACTTCAAAGTGACTATCAAGATGTTAGTAGAGATCACTGGTCTCTCACTAACAGTCTGCTTCATTCACCATGACAAGCACAACTGGGAGGAAGAAATTGATCAAAGCCTCGATAAAGGTAAAATCCTAGGTTGGGATAAGTCTACCCTCCATTGCTCTTCTCTCCTAACTCCCTGGAACATCGTGATTGTCCCCATCATGCAGTTTGTAACCTGTGATGACCCTGAGAAGCCCCTGAGGAGCTTCTACCTCACCTTTTTCAATCACCTTTAGGATGACAAGGTTGTCTATGTCCTCGACTATCTCCTTTACTCCCTCATTTTGAACCTCGAGAAATATTAGAAGTCCAATGGCAAGCCTCTTCACCAAGACCTCTTGCCTATCATTTTCAAGCATGCCCTAGCCACCCGCCCCCTATCCATAATGTTAAGCCTATGTCTGTCAATCCCCCTAATGAACCCCTCCTTCCAGTCGAGGCCCCATTTTTATGACTCCCCTATTTTTGGTTCAGTTGGAGGTAGTTCAAAGCCCTCTTTGTTCAGAAGTGCTAGGCAAAGTGATCAAAGTAAGTGCGTTGCTACTTCAAACACTCCTACAACATCCATATCCTCTGCTAGGCTCAAGAATCCAAAGGTGGAGCACTCATCTTCCTCAACTCATGTCATTTCTGATTATAGGAGCGACAAATATGACCCTTACTCCTAAATGTTGTTGGATCTTTTGATCATGATCATAAACGCAGCCATCATGTCTCTAGAGGAAGCTTTCAAGATTTTATCCCGCTACATTCATAGTGCTACAGGATCCACTTCAATGAAGAAGGATGACAATAAGAAATGACTGGCATGGGACCCTGTGTCTGGGCCCTTTGGCACGCAAGGATACCTTTGTTTTTCTTTGGTTTATCTAGGTTAGCATATTTCTTTTTATCGGGTGGTATTCAGGTGGGCCGTTTGAAGTCAAAGAAAGTATCTTTTGGTCTGGTGCATATGTCTGGTTAGGGCTTGCCCATTCTAATATCTGTTCTAGTTGATTTTTCCTTCTAGGTCTAAGAGGATTTTTGTTATGGTCGTTTATCTAGGTTTTTGAGATCCCCAACACCTCCTTGGAATTTTTTGTTCTACGTATGGCCACCCGACCTCTACTGTAATAAGGTTTTGGGTTCCTTTCAAAATCCATAATGTAAATACAATACAAATTATCAAAAAAAAAAAAGTAACATGATTTTTTACTACAAATAAATTTTTCAAAAAAAAAAAATTATATTCAAAAAATAAATTAGTTTTTAACATATATCACATTATCCAATCATACTCTATATTATCAAAGTATAGGGTACAATCCTATACTCTAGGTTTTGAATCTTAGACATTTATTTGAAGTTCTAAAGTATTCATAATTAACCCACTTAAAATATATAATTTTTAAAATATTTTAATACATATTGATTGCATATATCAATTTAGATCAAGTTCTTAAAAAACAATTAACTTTTAAAATATTATTTTTAAATATATAAATATTAAATCACCTATACATAGAAGTTTAGATGATTATTTTTATGGAAAATTTACTTCTTGATGTAAGATACATCAATATAAAAAATGAGAAGTGTTATATATAATTAATATTTTTATATCTATGGTGGTATATAAAGATGAAAAAAAATAAGGAAAAAAGCACTAATGTTACAATTTAGATAAAGACTAATATAGTTATTAAAGTTTATTATCAAAACACAATATTAAAAGTATAATATATGAAAACTAAAATTTTATTATTAAAAGTAAATTACAAATTAATGTAAAATTATATAAAGAAATTCAGATCTCTTAAATGTTTATTGAATGTAAATTTCAATGATTTTAAAATTCAAGTACATAAAATCTTATCTAAATGAAGGGCAAACCATAATAAAATTAAAAGAGGTGAATTTGGGAGAATATATTAATAAATATTTAATTTAAGTTTTGATTAGTGTTCATATAAAAATTAATACACTATATTTATACATTATGATTTTTATTAATATAAAATAACAATTTTAAACTATGTTTTTTTGAAACCTTTATATATATATATATATATATATATATATATATATGAAATGACACAGATATATGTTAACTATTTACAATAACATGTAAAACCATCTATTATCAATATTACAACAATGTATTAAACAATATTTGTCATAAATATAAATTTTATATAGTAGTTTAAATAAATACAATTATATTTCTATTATAAGTAAAAAAGCATGTAAACAAGCATAGTTACTAACTCAATCATCATGAGCATGCATGTAATATATAATTCTATAGACACAATACAACAACCCCTTTTCCCTTCATAATATCGTCATATTCATTTGAGTAAAAATGATCCCTACCAAATCTCAATAAGACTGTATCCCTGTTTGAAATTTTATATGTTTATTTTTCACCTCGATCATGGTATCCTTAGCATAGGTAATATATTCCTATAGTTATCATCCTTAGCATACTCTATAAAGGAATCATGCCCACCAACTCATGTTGGGACATTATTTGGCATCCCATGGTGACTCTCCTTCTATCTCTATACTACTTTATGATCCTATGAATAGGGATTTGCATTGTGATATTTATCCTCCCTCAAATACATCATTTATTCTAATGTCTACTACAAGCCTCTATTCAGATGTCTTACTCATATATTGTATGAATATGCCCCCATCCACAAGTGCTAGTATCATCATTTGGCTCCACCATCATATTTCTTAAAAGTTTATCCTTTGATTCCTCCATAGAGATACATTCCTTCCATAACATAATACTCTATTTTAATTTCCTCCATGCTATCCATTAATACAATCACATTCCACTTTATCTTCATCATATTTATGTCTTGTTTTCTTCCTCTTATACCATGAACTATTCACTATGGAAGGGTCTCTAACATGGGTCCATATGGCCTTGAATTTCCTACTCTTGGTACTTCTTTAAGGTGTATTGAATGGATATTTATACCCACTAGTTAAATTTTACTATGGGCCTCCATTAATGGAGCTCTATCACTTCCATGTTTTTTTTCCACTTGAGGCATTGCAATCTCTACTAATCTCCATCATTCTATAAGAATTAAAATTTGAATAAAAATAATACAAGAGATAGTGCTAGGATCTTCTTGCCCACATTCCTTAGAAAAATGCTATTTTAAAATCATTATTGATAATCCAATATTCATGGTGTTCTGATTACTATAACTATATTATAATATTTCCTATATTACCTCCATAATATACATAGCCTCTTTTTCCTTATTGATGTTCTAGTCACTATTTTTAAAATGGAATGTGAAGCATTCTTCTCCATGTCCCAATAAATAATCACCTTATGTATGGTTATTACAAGTGTTATCCATCCATCCTGGATTTGCTCTTCATATCACATAGTTGATGACAAGATAAATAATATTTCACATACTCTTAAGGTGCTACAAAAGTTCTTTCCATATTGTACCTTGTGAAAGACTATTAAGGTTACCTTGGAATAGTAAATATACCTCTAGTAGTGTTTTAAGCCTATCACTTAATAGTTATACTCTCTTTTATGAAGATGTAGATAGTACTAACTTGACGATAAAATTGACATTATATTTGTTCATTTACCCTATGAGCTCATGTTTACCTTATGAAATTATTAATGTCCTATTATTTATTTATGGTTCAATTATAGGTTTGTTTGATTGTAATTAAAATCTATGTATTACATCATGGGTGGTATTTACACCCCATTAACATGACCATTTGAATTATCAGTTGGATATTTATATTCTTTTAATAAGATATTATTTGTGTCTAAAATAAATTTATCATACTTAATGTTTCTGGTTAGTTATATGTGATATTTTTATTTCATTGTTGGGTAATTTATTTGATTTCATATGCTCTTATTGATATTGTATATTTCAACATGGATGATTATAGGGGTGTGAATCAGCATTACTCAATCTAAAAGCTTGGATAATAGTTATAAAAATAATTCCAAATAAGGTGTATTATTCCTAAACCAATTACTATGAAGCAAAGTTTTTCTAGTCAATATACTTTTAGGGTTTCCTAAAATAATTAGTTTTTCTTAAAATATATATTTATTTTATCACTTACAATGGCATATTCACATATTCTAAGTAAATTGTGTTTCTCAAATATTTGATTATGGAACAAGGATTTGGAGTAGAATTTTTAAGATTTTCTAAATACCATAGTATAACAAGTTTAGAGTTTTTTTTTAAATAAACTTATCTTATTTTTCTTTTTTCTTTTTAATTACTAAGATACTATAGAGGAAATATTTTATTGCTTGAAATTTTAAGTATTGAATATAATGTTGTAATTTAATAGGGTATCCTAAATGAAGATAGATTTTTAAGCCAAAATGTTTTCTTAGTACTTTAGGTTTAATATCTACAAAAGAGTTATTTACAACTTTATCTAAATAAAATGGATCTTATATGAAATGGGGTTGACGTATGTTCCAAATTATACAAAATGGTTATAAAGGACTAACCATCAAGAATTATGAAAAATGATCAACACTTGTAAGATCTATGCGCAAAATGAACCCCTTCTCAATCATTTTTCATTTTTTTAAATGAATACAAAATTTAAATTTTTGGCACATAATTAGTTATAGAGTGACACTATACTAGAGGATAGGCTAAGCATTTATTTTGGTACTTTTATTTATATTTTTGACATATATGCTAGATGCCTTGATGGGTGCAACTTTGTGTGGCCTTCCTCATATTTGGAAATGTTAATTGAATCCCTTTGGTAGCAAAGTTTTGATTTTTTTATAGTATATAATAAGCTCAATTTATACCTTGGATATTGATATTCATTATCAACATTGGATAGTTGGAATCATAGCCACTAGGAACCTATGTAGTTATTTATTGGAATGATAAGGGTTTGATCATTTTGGTGGTCACGATTTTAGTAAAAGTTGAATAGTGTATCTCCTCTTATAAGTTTTGGTGTGCCTTTGCTTCTCAATAAATCATGTGGAGGCCTAGGCTGACATATTGGAAATTAAGAAATAAATGAGATAAAAAAAATAGAACAAGAAAATAATAAGATAAAAATTAAAATAAGACAATAATAAGACAAAAATTAAAATAAAACAAAATTGGAATTATAAGTGAAATATCTTCATTAATATTTGGAGATAATTTGAAGCACCAGGAGTCTCTTGAGATAAGGTCAAAGCACACTATTAAATAAAAATAAATAAATAAATATATATATATATATATATATATATATATATATATATATATATATATATATATATATATATATATATATATATATGAATAGCATAATTTGTTAAAGTAGAATGGATAGATTTGAAGATTGATGAAGTATTATTTAGAGGTCTTTTGTGCAATTTTATTTATTTATTGTTTATTTTATCCTTTCTATGATTTGTTAATATATATTTAGAGTAGCACCACATATCACACATTGGTATTAAGGCTTCAATTTTAAATATTGAAGTGAATAAATTGAGGATTTGATTATCTTTACCTAGAGAATTCAAAATTTGAATTCATAGAGGAAAAATTGATACATTATTTTTGTAGTTGTAATGGCTCATGGTAATGCTTTATTATCCATCCAAGAATTTAAATGAAAATAATATGATTGTTGATGCATAAATATGAGGAATTTGTTGATTTCCAAGGAAGTGTGAAGTGTTGTAAAAAATAGATGCAGGGAGCCTATAGATTTGAGTATGTTATCAACTACATAAAAAAGGAACATGAAGTATACATAAAGAAAATATACGTTTGTTTTGTATTACTTATAAGCAAGTCTTGACACAAGAATATTTCCAAGAGTTACAAGTGGTAATACTACCAAAGGATCTTGGGATGCCTTGAAGGTAACCTATCAAGGATCTACTAAAATGAAATTAGTGAAGTTAAAGAAATTGAATAAAAAATATGAAAATTTAGGAATTAAGGGAAATGAGAATATGGGGTATTGTTGTGTAAGGGTGTATGGTATTAGTAACAAATATGTATATATGGTGAAAAACCAACACAAGGATATATTTTTAGAATGATTTTGAGAATATTAACACCAAAATAAAATAATTATACAATTATTATTGAAGAAAGTAAATATTTGATGAAATTGTATTTTGATGAATTGGTGGGGCCACTATTATCCCATAAAGAAAGAATTATAAATAGTAAAAAAAAAATAGAGTAATATATTGCTTCCAAGTTCAAAGTATCAAACAATAATGGGGCTATCTCAAGCTTTAATTTCTAAGTTCAAATAGGGGAGAAACAAAATCATCATTTTACAAGAGGAAGAGGCCATTGTAGAAAAGGATGCTATAGTGGTAGAATTAGATGAAAATTTGTATATAAGAGAAAAATTCAATATCACTATTGCAAAATTTATGAGCAATATGAAAGAGAATGTAGAATAAAAGTAAGCAATGAAGGAGGAAAAAAGGTAGAATTTTTACATGAAGAAGATGAGGGCTCAAAACATTTGTTCTTATGACGTACTCTAATACAAATTTCAACTAAAGAGTCTTGGTACATATATTGTAGTTGATAAAGTTACATACTAGTAATAAGGAGTTTTTTATGGATCTAGATGACTCATACAAGAGAAAACTAAAAATTGGAGACAACAAAGTATTAGAGGTCAAAGAAAAATAAAACTTACAAATTGACACAAAATGTGAAAAAAAAAATTCAAAACACTTACTTTATTCCAGTCTTAAAGCAAATTTTTTAGTGTGTGGCATATTGTAGAGAAAACATACACAATGGTATTTGAGAACAAAGAATGCATCATCTATGAAAAAAAAATGAGAACTAAAAGAATAAAATGTTTCCTTTGGATATTGGAGAAGAAGAGAATAATTTTTGTCATAAATCTATTAAGAATAACAATTGGTTAGGATACCAATGATATAGTCACCTAAAATTTATAATCTTGTATTTATTGAATGCCAAAGGAATGATACTTGGATTGCCTTGTGTAGAAGAAAAACATGAAGTGTGTGAATATTGTCCGATGGTAAATTATCATAAATAGATATTTTCAAAAGAAGGAACTTGGAAAATATTGTATCCATTGCAAATGATTCATCTAGATATATGTGGTCAAACACACATCAAGTATTGGGAAATCCTTATACTTTATCACTTTTGTGGATGATCATACTAGAAAAGAATTGGTATAATTTTTTAATAATAAGGATGATTCTTTTGAAATATGCAAGCACTTAAAATCCATAGTCAAGAATGAAATGGATATATAATAAAAACATTAAGGACTAATCATGGTAGTAAGTATTGGTCAAAGAAATTCAATCAAAGTATGATGAGCATATGATAATAATATAACTGGCAATAGAATATACACCTTAGCAAAATTGAGTGGTAGAAAACAAGAATAGGACAATAATGAATATGAAAAAAACATCATATTAACAAAAGGTTTAGAAAATAATTTGTAAGCTAAATTATTAACAACAATAATATACATTCTCAATGGAAGTGCCACAATTATAGTAAATAATATGACTCCTTATTAAGCATGGTACGAAAAGAAGGATTATGTAAGTCACTTGAGAGTGTTTGGTTATTTTAATTATGTTCATATTGAAGATACAAAAAGGAATAAGTTAGATATAAAAATTCAAGCATGCATTTTTGCAAGTTATTTTGAATAAATCAAGGCATATAAATATTATGACCTAAATACAGATAATGCATTGTGTCTAAAGATGTGGTTTTTGATTAAAGAGAAATACATGGAATAAGCAAAAACTATTTAAATTAAAATCATAATTGAAGGTGTTGGTGTGTCACAAGCATCAATTCAAGGCATAATAATTCATTCAGAGACAAGAATGAAGAGGAAGATAATATTATAGTCACATCAAATTTTTCAAATTTTGGATTATAATTTTGATAGCAAATTCACAATAATCGAAGCACAATCTAAGAACAAAATCAAAGGAATAAGAATATAATATGATGAACTAAGTGCTATCATCCAATATTTAAATAGATCCCTCAAGTTATGAATAAGCCAACCAAAGAAAGATATGGACCAAAACCATGAACGAAGAATTAAATATAGTTTAAAAGAATGATAATTGGGAGTTGTGTGAACATGCAAAGAATAAGGATATAAATCAAGTGAATTTGGTATTCAAGAACAAACATAATAGTGATGAATTAATTGAAATGCATAAAGCAAGGCTAGTTGTAAAGAGGTATGCACAATAAATTACAATAGATTATAACAAGACATATGCACTTGTTGTATGGAAAGACCCAATAAAATGATCTTATCTTTGGCATCCCTAAAATATGGATTGTACATCTACTTGATATAAAGAATGCATTCTTAAATGGAAATATTAAAGAGGTGTATATGGAACAATCACAAATATTTGAATTGAAAGGTAAATAAGGACACATTTATAAGTTTTAAAAAAATATTATATGGATTGAAACAAGCACCAAGGGTATGGTATTGAATAATTTTTGCATCTTTCATGAAGTATAGATTTATGAGAAATATGAATGACCCTAACTTATACTACCAAAGGGAGCGTGATGATAAATTGATTGTTGGCATGTCTATCAATGATCTAGTTTTCATGGTAATTTTATCAATAAAGTGATATTTCGAGCAAGACATGATGCAATAATTTAAAATTAGCAATTTATGTTTAACACATTATTTTTGTAACATGGAGGTACATCAAACACATGATGGGATATTCATTTGCCAATATAATATCAACATGATATGTTTAAGAAGTTTGGTATGAAAAAGATGCAAAGATGTTGCTACCCCACTTAAATAAGGAAAAATAACATGTAAGGATGATGGAAGTGGAAGAGTGAATGAGATGACGTATAATAGTTTAATTGGTAGTATTATGTACTTGACAACAACAAAACTAGAAATTATATAAGTAGTCTCTTTGATTTCAATATTCATGAGAGTAGGTAAGAGAATTTTGAGTATGTAAAAGAAAATTTAAATTTGGAATCCCTTATACTTTATCTAATAATATCAATTTAGTTGGATATAATAATTTAGACTAGGGAGGTTCAATTTATGGTATGCATATTAGGAAATTATTTCTCATTGGGAAATAGTTTACTATCTTGGAGAAATAAGTAATGTTTGCACTCTCAACAACATAGGTAGAGTATATGGTAGCTATATTAACAAGCATACAAGTAGTATGGTTTATGTGGATCCCAAAGGACCTTATTTAAAATCAAGAATGACCAACTACCATTTTTTGACAACATGAGTGTAATTTAAATGACTAAAAATCCTATTTTTCATATAAAATAAAAGAATATTGATTTGAAGCATCATTTTATTAGACTTAGTTAAAGAAAAAATAAGTTGAATTAAAACATTACAATTCAAAATATCAGTACCTAATTTTTTTTTGCAAAGACAGTAGTAAAGAATTAGTTTATTTCACTCAAAGATAGAATGAAAATTTTCCCATTTAGTCTCAAGGGAAATAACATTACAAATTATGATATTAAATTGTTGGAATATATTACATTATTTGGTACATGCTAATGAACCACCTTGGGTACATATTTCGATTAGGTCTTGAGTATTTACTTTATGTAATGTAATAAATGCACAAGTAATATTATAATGTGTAAAGTATTCAATAATGTAATAGTCCATGTGCACATGAGTCCATAGAATAGGAAAGTGAAGAGTCATAGAAAGATGGAATACCAAGAGTCACATCCCATTATATATTGGTCTTTGTGTGAGCATAACATATATCATCTTTTCATTTCATAGGACAAGGTAAAGTAGAGTAGAGTACAAGTTAGATACAATGTAGAACTTGTATGGAGCATGGACTATTTGAGTTCTTCACATTTTGTATGAAGATAATAATTTTGTGAGCTTTCATTAATGGTAGTTTAATGAGTAGTTACTATAGTTTCTTATGAGTTTTACATACTTTGTATAGTACCATTATCTTATATTTAATATTGCATGCTCATTTTAGACCTTGTGGTAGTTGTTTTCATTAAATATATAGTATCGAAATCTAACAATGGTATTAGAGTCACTATGGAGATTGATAGGAGATAGGGAGAGCCACAAGAGAGGTTGAGAGGAGATAGGAAGATATCATTTTTAAAATTTTAAAATTTCTTTTTGGTTAGAAGTAGAGTCTTTCCATAGGGTTGTACGAAAACTCGTGAAGAATAGGACTCATAATAGATCTCTTTCAATTAGATTTAAGGATAACTAGTGAAGTTTATTGATTTTTAGAGATCTAGAGATTTAGATGCATTTGATTGCTACTATCTAAATTTTATTGTAGGGGATTAGCTTCTAGTTGCAATAAAAGAGTAGAATATTGAAGATTGAGGAGACCCAAGAAGGAGGTTCCCATAGAATATTGAAGACTCCATATTGCAGATTGAAGAATGAATAAATTAGCTCTAGTGAATATTGAGAAGGAGAAAACCAAAGAAAGAGGTCCCATTGAAGAACTTCCAGATTTGGAAGATAGAATATTGAGGATTGAAGATAGAGGAGGACTAGGAAAAGTCTTATTTATTATTTGAGGAGCTACAAAATTTGAAGATGCAAGGAAATATGTCTCAAGCAAATTTAGAAGGAGGAAGTAGAAGGCCAGAGAAGACCTATTGATGAAGTTTAAGAAGTGGACATTGATGAATATCTGAAGAAAGCACAAGGTATAAGATTGCAAGAAGGAGTAGTTCTTGAAAAGAAGAATTTGGAAAAATTATCGCCATCCGATAATAATCCTAAAAGGAAGAAATATTTGGCAAGAAGTTTGCAAAATTTTGTAAGAATTTTGAAGACCTCAAGACATTCTGATTCTTGAGAAAGAGGCTAGGGAAAGAGACTATATTTGAAGTCAAAATTTGACAAGAAGATTTTAGGAGAAATAAGATAGAAGATTCCACTAGATTTAAAAGGTTTTGAAGATAGCCATAAAGTATTTTAAGGTTTATTTACAAAGAATGAGATTGTTGATTTTCGAGGCAAAAGTTGAAGGGTCACAGGACAACAAATTAAAGAAGGTAAATATGCAAATAGAATATAATTTGAGCAGATTTTGAAGTGCCCTTGAACAACAAATTGAAATAAGTATTGACAAAAAAAGAAGGTAGCAATTTGGAGGAATTGAATGTTGTTTTTGGACATCAAGATAAAGGAGAATAAATCAGAATTTTAGAGCAGCAAATTAAGATATTTGGACTAAAAATTTGCGCAGTATTAGAAGGAGAAAAGAAAGGTATGATTTGGACAAATTCAGGGCATATTTGACTTTTGAGAGAGCTTTGGACAACATAGCAAAGGAGGAATTGGTAGCATTTGAAGCTGTAAAATTGAAAAATTTTGGACAGCAAGAGGGCAGCACTAATAGCTGCAAATTTAAGAGTTTGAAAGAATGAATTTGGAAAATTGAAGCCACAAAAATTGGTTTTTTGGGCAGCAAATTAAAAGCTAAAAGGCATAAAATTTGGGCAATTAGAGCTACAAAATTGATAAGTTTGAGGCAGCATAGAGTAGAAATGAGAGATGGAAAATTTATAAATTCAAGATAGCAAAGGATGAATCAAATCACCAATAAAGCTACCTACGAAGGAGGCCAAATAAGGTTTGAAAATTGATGTTTTTAAAAGTATTTTATCCAAGTATTATTTAAGTTTTTTAAAAGCACCACATTCAAGTTTCTAAAATATCAAAGGAAAGATCTCAAGTTTATCTTCAAATTTGAAGAAGATAGCATTCACATTGGATTAAAATCTGCAACAAGAAAGGATAAGTTAGATGTGATATACGGAAAGATAAAATATCAATTCCTTACTATATTTTGAAAGATAAATAAACTAACATTTTATAGCAAATATTGGAGGCAACATACTATTCAAAAATGCAAATGTTTTGGCACAAATTAAGAAGCTTGGAGTCACCAAATAAGAAACCATAAAGAATAGATATTAGGAGTCATTATAGAAGCTTGGAATCTAGTTAATGGATTATAGTTATAATTCCTTTAAAATGTTGGTTTATTCTTTACATAGAAGATAAAGGAAATGCTAAATGCTAGTATTGTATTTTGAAAGTATTACTCTTTAGAAAAGTGTTATGATTCATTGATTATGTTTTAATTTAGAACTTTATTTCCTTTAAGAGAGATTTTCAAATTATTTAAATATTTAGACAATCAAGTTTGTATGGTGTTTTTGTCATGAATATAGATCCATATTAAAAAAACCTTGATTCAAGATATACCCAATCTTGGGAGGATTTGTGGTGATACAATAACCAGGTATTTATAAATATGGAAGGAGTTACAATGATGCAATAACCAAATAACTATGAATGATACACCTTGAATTGTGAGGATCAAATTTTTCCAAAGTGGTGAGACTTTTGGGTAGTCCTAAGTTGTGAGGCTTAGATGTATTCCTAGTGGTGAGGTCTAGGAATTATTCATAATATAGTATGGTGGTGGCACATTGAACAATGAGGCTTGGATGACCATGCTCATTACTAGGTGAGTGGTAATGGCCTTAGTTAGCCCATAGAGGTGTGGAAACTAAGCACTAAGGCATCATGCCAAAATAATCTTATATATATGGACTTATTTAGGATTAGGTAATAGGTGTCCCCCTTTAAGTATTATGGGCCTTAAAGGATAATCTCTACGTTATGATCAAGTTATCCTATACTAGTGAGGGTATAATAAAAGTGGGGGGAGCATTGGTGGTGTCCATTATAGATAGTGAGGTTTAGAAAGGTTAACCCTAGAAGTATAAGAATTTGGCCACTCTTATGCACTTAAGTGTCATAAATAGTGATATTGAACTCAAAATATGGTTATGCCTTATATATATATATATATTGGGACTTCTTTGTGAGTTATACCTTGTGAAAAAAATTATATATCTCTCCCTTGGGTCGAGTTGGTGGGTTGTTACAGTTCATATCAGAGTTTAGGTCGTAGGATTATAAGATTATATGGAGAGAACCTATATTGGGCCTTGAATTAATGTGATGCTTTTGAGAGTTTTACTTTTCTAGGTACCTTAAGTTGATTTGGGACAAGGCAGGTATTGCATGTTGTCTTGATCGATCAGACCAAGGAGTAAAAATATTTAAAAAGTACATCTTCTTATTAGTGAATGATACCTTGTGATGAGGAAAGTGTAACCATGATCATTATCAAGTGAGTGATAATGGTATTGTCATAAATTTCACCTTGTAGGTATGCAAGTGTGACCATAATTATTATCAAGTGAGTGATAATGGTCTAAGTTAGTTCATGGGGATATGAAACTAACTAATCATATGTATAGTTTTGGAGAAATTGTAACTTATTAAACTTCTTTTTATGGATAGGATATGGCACATATTTTGAAATGAGGATCATCCAAGAAGGTAGGGTCAACTATGTAGGAGGAAGTTATAGCTCGTCCCTAAAACAAAACTAGAATAATAATGGACTTCAGTAATAAGTTTGGAAGAAAAATGGACTCCAATAAGAAATCTTAAAGAAAAATGGACTCTAGTAAGAATTTTGGAATAACAATGGACTCCAAAAAATAATAATAGTGAACTCCAGTGAGCGGGTGAAAAATATTTCTTCTATAGTTAAGTTGCTTCAAGAGCAGATGGAGTAGCAACAAAAAATGTTGGAAACACTGGTTAATCAAAAGACCAATAATAAGGATGCATAAGGTGGATAGGAATAGAATCCTACTAGAGGAGTCCATGAGGTTAAATCTCAAACTGAGGATGAGCTTACCAAGTACCTTAAGAATGTAAAGACACCTTTTAATGGTAGATAATAGGGTGACGTAGCAAAGTCTTGGTTGAATGAGTTGGAAACTTATTTTTCCATGAAAAATTACTCATCCAAAAATAAAAATATATGGGAGACCCTTCATCTCCAAGATGCAGCCTCAAAATGGTGGAACACATTCAAGGTAGGTAGATAAATCCAAGCAGTGGATATTAAATGGGATATTTTTATAAGGACATTTAAGAAGAGATTCCTATCAGATTAGTTTTATGTAGAGAAGTTTGAGTTGTCTGCACTCCAATAGGGTATATTGACTATGGAGGTCTATTATCAAAGATTCATTAAGATCTTAAAATATTTTCTTGAGTATGAGATCAATGAACAACTAAATGTGCATAATTTCATCTTAGGAGTGGATCCTAAGATTTTAACAGTGATTAATTTGCTCAAGCCCAAAACCATTCAAAAAGGATATGATTTGGCTTGACAATAAGAGACCAATTAACAAACCAAGAAGACCTTCTTCAACTATGGAGGGTTGACAAAAGGAGAGAGAGAAACTCTAGAAGAGAAAGAGTTTTAGGTTTATGAAATAGGATAAAGAGAAATTAATAAGAGTAAAGGAAACCCAAAGTTTAGAATTAAGAAAAATGGGAACAAAGAAAATTATAAGAATTTATAGAGGAAGGAAAATTCAAAACTCTAACCTCATAAGTTGAATAATTTAGCTTAAAATTAGGAAACAAGGGATAAAATACAAGAAATGTATCAGGAACCTAGGATAGGTTATTTCCTTTTTGGGATCCTCATTATGCAAATAAGTGTACCCAAATACCATAGTCTAGTAGCAGAGCCAAGGATCAACCACATGGAATCTATGTAGCCATAGGAAGTCAAAACCTAGATGGTTAGGCAACTCCCATGTTGTTAAATGGTAAGTTGTTCAATAAGAATGTAAAGGTTTTGATTGACTGCAGAGCTAAAGATAGTTTTATTTCCACTAGTATTATTGGGGATATGCCAAAAAAAACTTAGATTTTTGGCACAAGGATGGAAAGTTGAATATGGGTCTAGACAAAATTACTCAATGAATCACTATTTTCCTATTGCTAGAATCACCTTACCCAATGGATCCACTATTTTGCACTTATATGTAGCATTGCTATATGCCTTTGATATTATCCTAGGAATGGATTGGTTAAAAGCTCATGGAGCCCTAATAAATTTTCAAGAAATATGAATGGACTATACTGATAAGGATAAGAAAAGGTTAAGGGTTCAAATTAAGTAAGGCTATTTTCAACCACATTTATTATCAGTTATGTAGCTAAAGAAGGCAATCAAAATAGGTGGAATATTGTATGTAGTGAAGATAAATGACAAGACAAGATAATGGAGATGCAAAAATATTTAAGAAATATTCAATTATGGATAAATTTAGGGATGTATTTCTAGAAGAACTCCTAGGCATTCTACCTCAACATGAATTTGACTTCACCATTGAATTAATGCTTGGAGCTAAACCTATTACAAGGACACCTTTACAAAATGACTCCTATTGAGTTGCAAGAATTGTAACTCCAAGATTTATTGGATAAAGGTTTTACTAAACCTAGTGTGGCATCTTGGGGTGCTCTAGTGTTATTTTTTGAAAATAATGATGGTTTCTCAAGATTATGCATTGACAATAGAAAATTAAAAAAGGTAACCATTAAGAATAAATATTTGTTTCCAAGGATTAATGATCATTTTTACTAGCTAAAGGATGCCATTATATTTTCAAATATTGATTTGAAATTAGTCTATCATCAACTAAGACTTCATTAGAAGGATACTCACAAAATAAACTTTAAGACTAGATATGGACACTATGAGTTCACAGTGCTACCATTTGGGTTGACAAATGTGCCAGCTAATTTTATAAATCTGATGAATAGTGTGTTCAAGAAATATCTAGATCATTTTGTATTGATATTTCTTGATGATATATTGATATATTTCCACACCAAAGAAGAACATGTCTAGCATTTTAGGTTAGTGTTAGAGGTGTTGAGGAAGAACCAAATTTATGGAAAATGTAAGTTCTATGCCTCACAAGTTCAATAGTTGGGGCATATTATATCTATAGAAGAAATTGTTGTAGATCCTCAAAAAATTGAAGCCATTTTTAGTTGGTTGCACCCACTAATGTGTCTAAGGTTAGAAGCTTCATGGGAATCACTGGTTATTATAGGTGTTAAATGAAATATTATTCAAACGTTTTCTACTATATTACAAACCTTTAGAGAAAATGAAAAGTTTAAATGGGTGGATAAGTGTGAGTATGCCTTTGAGAATCTAAATAATAAGTTGGCTACAACACCAATTCTCAGGATACCAAATCCTTATGGAAATTTTATAGTATATATAGATGCTTCTTTAGAATATTTGGGGGGGTATTATCCAAAAATGAGACTATAGTAGCTTATGAATCCAAGAAAATCAAGAAGAATGAGCTAAATTATACTACACATGACCTAGAGTTAGTAGTGGTTGTGCATGCTCTTAAGGTTTGGAGGCATTATTTATTGGAAAAACCTTTTGAGCTAAGGACAAATCACCAAAGCCTAAGGTATATTTTTACCCAACCTATGTTGAATGTAAGGTAGATAAGGTGGATAGAGTTCCTATCCAAATATGATTTTGGTATAGAGTATATCAAAGAAAGAAAATAAGGTTATTGGTGCCTTGAGTAGGAGAAGGTATATAGAAGCATTGACTTAGATTCAAGTAGACTTGATGGATAAAGTTAGGGAAATACAATTACATGATCAATATTGCATTGAAATCTAGGCTAAAATTAAGTAGAATAAGGATTTTAACATAAAATATGGATTTTTCAAAGATAGGGTTATCATACCCAAAACTAGTTATTTAAGGAGAATGATTATGCAAGAGGTGCATAGTTATCCATATTATGCTCATATGTAAGGTTCAAAGATGAGAGAAAACATTAGAAAGACCTTTTATTGGTTTGGAATGAAATAGGATACTAATAGTTTTATTGCTAGATTTTTGGAATGCCATAAGGTTAATGCAAAACATCAGCATCTAGTAGGAAAATTATATCCACATGTTATACCTACTCAGAAGTGGCAATTTTTATCTATGTATTTTATTGTGGCTTTACCTAAGACAAGGTACAAACATGATGCAATACTTATGGTGGTAGATAAGTTGACTAAAGTTGCACTTTTTATATAAGGTAACATCAAGGATGATACACCAGTTGTGGCAAATAGGTTTGCTAAGGAAATTTTTATATTACATAGTTTTCTTAATGTGATTGTATCAGATAGAGATTCTAGGTTTATGTTAAAATTAATAAGGAAGCAATTCCTATATTTGTTTGAATAAAATATTTATTTGTTTTCAAAAAAATTAGGGGATTGTGTTTAGTCCAAAGGGTGGAGTATGTAATGCCCCTCCTTGGTAGGAATTTTGCTTTATTCTTATTTATGTACTGATGTATGGATATCAAATGCATAATATTATTTTATGTTATCAAGATGTGTTAATAGTTGCACTTTATGATTTGATTGTACTACTTTTGAAATATGGTATTGCTAATGAAATTTGTGGTTGCAAGACTAGGTAATCTCATGGGTGGATTGGTATAGGATAATCACTAGAGCTGAGAGAAAAAATAAAATTATGGATAACATTCTTATCGACATCTCAAGGGTAAAATAAACCCTTCATATAGGTACATTGCATATGTGTGTATTTGATTGAATGTACCATTGGACAAGGAGGTTGCTTATAAGCAAAAGATCCATCCTTAGTAGGTGGGTGATACTATTGTAATTATCATAAAGCCGCCTAATTAAGGAAAAATGTTGTTTGCATATAGTTGATTGCAAGAATTCATATGTTGCTGCATGTATTTTGAAGCATGGAATCAGCTGGTTAAGTTAGTATTAATAAAAGTGTTGGTATTGTTAATACTAAAGATATTAGATATCGATGTTAATGGTTAATATTAACATTCAATATTAATTAAATTAATTAGGTGAATAATTAATTTAATTATTATCATGCTAATGATTGGTAGTATTTAGAAAATAATAATGATGTTTTAAGCAAATGATTTAATTTTTCATATGTTAAAATTATTAAGTAAACCTTCAAAAAATAATTTGATAAAATCTTAAAGGTTGGAAAGTGAGAAAGATAATAGTGGGAAATTATCTTGCGCACGTTACAACTTGTTGTAATGTATTGGTATGCTATGGTAGAGAAGGCATGCATGGAGAAAAAAATAAAATATTTTCCAACTTTAAATCTTATTTGCCTTTTTGGTTTATCTTTTTCATGGTTTATTCAAGGGGAAAGGAAGAGGAAGGGAATTTGTAAATTTGGGAGCTAGTAGAAGGAAGACTACACTATAAAAGCTTTTGTAGAGGTATTTACCTGCTAGACTTCCTTGAAGTTGAACGTTGTGTGTGATTGATATGTTGGAACTTAAGTACATCATTGTATGTTCAATTGAATTGCTTATGTTGCTTATATGTGTAGTAGTTTGTATTAATAACTGTTACAATGATTGTTATATTTTGGAAAAGGATTGGATTATTGTTTTAATATATAAGAGGTCTTAACGCTTTTTTATTGGTGACCAGAGGTTTTGAAAGGATCCCGTAACCTTTTACAAGAAGATGATGATTGATAGAAGAGCTCCTAACCAATATATAATAAAAGCAATAGACCCTCTGTGGGCTATCAGAGATCAATAATTGAAACTAAGAGGAGAAGCCCACACAAGGGTAGGAGAGAAAGCCTCACCGAGTGAGAAGAGAAGCCCCCCCAAGGCAACAAGAAATGTTACCCATGTTGAAATAGATATTTCATACATGGCACTAGGTCATGTTTGTGAAGTCCATACTGTAAGATGTCTTATCTTAAGCAATCCTTATTTTTCTTTAGTTTAGGCTTATAGAGCATGGGTTATACTAGTTTGATTTTTAATTATCTCTATTTTAAGAGAGGTCGTGTGGTTTCTTGAGCCTGTGTTGGGTTTATTCATTGCCTCTATGGATACATTTGATTTAGTCATCAAAGATTTGAAGACTGATGTTGTTGTTACATTCTTTTTATATTTTTCATAGGTTTTTTTAGGCTCATAGGAGAGCTACATTTTTAGAGATGTTCTATAATATTTTTTGGTGTTTTTGCCCATCTTTGGTTGTTTGATTAAATTCTTTAATATATTTTTAGTTATTGGCTTTGCATTTGATTGGTATTTTTTAATGTTATGTGAGCCTATGAGTACCTTTTTTTGATGTGTTAAGTTTAGGTTGATCATGGTTTAGAACGCCATCTGTTCCATGATGTCTTAATGCCTTCTTGAGTGGATTATTGAGGGTTTTCCACTCCCATTCCAAGCCTTGGTTATGTAATCCAATCGATTATGTCAAGGCGAGTGTAGTATGCTTGTTAGTTATGTTTTATATTTATCTTTCTTGATAATATTCTTTATTTATTATACTTGTATTATTGCATCGGGTTGCTTTATGTTATAAAAAGCTTTAATAAATTTCAAACATGGAATTATAAATGATTAATGAATACTTTCATTTCCTGTAATTTAATACTTATTATTGATTTTATAGAGTGACTGAAAATAACTTATAGAAGTTTGACTTTGATTTATAACATTTTTTTAGCATCATTATGAAAGTATAATAATGGGATTATTGATTTATGTTGAGTAAATGAATTTGTTATAAAAACAAAGGTTGTATATTGATTCTTAAAGAAGGAAAGAGTGGGATCTATTTTTTGACTAAGGGTTTTATTATTAGTCAATAATAACTAAATGGATTTTGATGAATATTTCTTCTATTAGACTATTGAAATTGTAGTATTAAAAGAAATAAGGATCAATATTTTTTTAGAAGGAAAATAAGGTTATTTTTTAATTTATTAGCAAAGGCATTATCTTTTAAGATTTGAGCAATGTATGGAAAGTATGTTATGAGATATTCTTGAAGTATTAAATGGATGAGGCTTGGGTAGCTAATCCATGATTGAGATAAGTATGGGATTCTCTTAATAAATATAGTATCTTATTGATAGTTTCATTGTTGCATGTATTTTTGCATAGTGTATGTTAGGCTTGCATATATATTTTAAGAGTTGTCCTGATCCCTAAATGTACTTCAATTTTGTTGATGAAGACTCAACAAAAGGAGAGCTTGAAGAAAATATGAATGTTTATTTATGCTCCTAAATATTAAAATGTAATATTATGGGATGAGGATTATCATGTGTTTCATAATTATGAAGAGAAAATGAATATTTTTGTTATATTATTCTAGGAATGGAATATTAATTGTTGTTATTCTTTAATGTAAAGATATTTTAGTATTTGGTTAAATGGAAAGAATGTATGATAGAAAGGAATGATGAAATATAGTTCATAGTATAGTTATAATTCCTTTAAAATATGGGTTTATTCTTGTTGGAATATTATATTATTTGGTACATGTTTAGATTAGGATTTTATCTTAGATTAAGACTTAAGTATTTACTTTATGTAAAATAATAAATGCACAAGTATGTGCAATGATGTAAATGTACATGTAGTCCACATGTACATGAGTCCTTTAGAATAGGAAGAACAAGTGTCATTAGTTAGGTGTGCATGTGCACAAGTGTCTATCATGCAGAATGCACATGCATCCTTAGGTTAGGAAAGTGAAGAGTCACATACTAGTATATATGTGTGTGTGTGTCTATGTGTGTGCGTGAGAGAGAGAGAGAGATAAAGCATTGTAATTTAATTTGAAGAATGCATTGCTCATAGCATGCATTAGTACATCTTCAATATAAAATTTCATATTTTTGTGAGTTTATTTTAATGGTTATTTCATGAGTAGTTTCAGAAGTTTCTCATGCTATTTACTTGCTTATTAGATTACCATTAACATAGTCATAATATTGGATGCTTATTTCATTACTTGTGGTTGCATTTCCTTCAAGTTTATAGCTTCAAAAGCTAACCGTGGTATTAGAGCACATGGTAGATTGATAGGAAATAGAAAGAGAGACAAGAGAGAATATTGACAGAGATTCAAGAAGATATCCATTGAAAAGTAGAAGAGAAGTCGTAGGAGTTGAAGTCCATTGGAGAAGTTCCTAATAGTGAAGAATTTGGGATAATTATCACCATCCAACAACAAGCCCAAGAGAGATTCTTGAAGGAGAGTTGAAGCCACTAAATTATAATTTCAAGTAGCAAGTTAGAGGAGCTTCAAGGTTGCAATATAGACAAGTTTCACGCAATAGATTAATCAGGATTAAAGCTACAAATTGGTGAGGTAAAGCGTTGTTTTTGGATAGTACGGAGGAGCTGCAATTTCAAAAAAAACAAGGCATAATTTAGGTGATCCAAATCACCAATAAATCCACCATAAAACCGAGATTAAAAGGTAAGCAACTTAGATGTGAAAGGTTCATTATTTGAACACTTTTATTTGGTTCATTATTTGAACACTTTTATTTGGTTCATTATTAAGTTTATTAAGCACCATATTACAGTTTAAAGTTGCAAGGAAGTAATTTCATATTAAATTCTTCAAGGGAGTGCAGAAGATAGTTTCTTATAAAATTAAAACCTACACATATTAGATAGAAGTTAGATATATTTTGAAAGAAAGAAAAATTTCAGCTTTCTATTATTTATTGAAAGTTGCATAGATTAAAGTGCATTTTAAGCATTCATTAAAAGGAGAAAAAAGCCACCATATTAAGGAAGGAAAAAACTACTCAAAGTTTAGGTGCAACTAAGGTATCTTATATTACTTTCAGTTCAAACAACACCATACTTATTTTCTATATTATATCAAAAATAAGATAAGGATTAAGTATCTTAAAGACACCAACTTAACATATCTTTATAGAATCCAAGTGGCAGTATTAAGTAGGTTAAAGGCTCAAGCTACATAGCAAGGGAGATAGATATCCAAGGGCTCAATATCATCATGATAAAAGTGTTTAAAGACACCAAATTCTAGTGCCATAGTCTTCTTGAAGGTAGCACTCAAGGAACCTATAGTAAAAAAGGTGATTAAGTGAAAATATTGCAACACCAATAGCAAAAACAGTGCCTACAACACTTTAGTATCTATGTAAGACATCATAGTGCCATTGGAAGGATTTTGTAAAGCAATAGGTATAAAAAAAGTGCAAGGAGACTACCATCAATTGATACCCAAGCGAACATAGAGAAACCATATTTGAGAAGGAGCCATCATTGTCGAGGAGGAGCCACCATGCATTAAAGTTCAATAAATCTTGATGGAATAGAATCAAAATATCTTGCAAAGGAGTTCAAAAGGCATCAAGGTTATAAGGTACTATTGGCCATTTTGTATTCATTGGAAATTTTGTATAAAGCGATAATATATTTGTCTCTTTTATTTTTTGGATAGTTGTAATAAGTTGGAATAATTTTCTGAAATCCAATGCATTTGAATGTATTAATGGAGAGATGTCCTTCAAGGTCCAAAAAATGGAGAGAATGAGTTTCATAAAAAATCTTGAGTGAAATCGCCAGAAAATCTTGTGCATTGACGTTCGCCCTTCCTTAGGGGCGAACGTCCCTTGCACCCTTTCTAAGGGCGAATCAGTTTTGAAAGCAGAATGGCAAAAAATTAAAAAGTGACAAATTGCGTTCGCCCTCTCTTAGGGGCGAACGGGTCGTTCACCCTTTCTAGGGGCGAACGTGCCTTGGCATCGCCTAGAGGGGTCACGCGCCCGAATCAAATTACGTTCACCCTAGTTGAGGGGCGAACACACCGTTCGCCTCTCCTATGGGTGAACCACTTAGTGTGCACACCCGAATCAAATTATGTTCGCCCTAGTTGAGGGGTGAACACACCGTTCGCCTCTCCTATGGGTGAACCACCTAGCGATGATAGAGAATCATGTTCACCTTCCCTTAGGGGTGAACGTGTCGTTCGCCCTTGAATTGGGTGAACCTGTTTGTATCAAGATCGCGCACGTCTGAAGGGGCGAAGCTAATGTTGGGTGAAGATAAATCGAACGAATGGAACTTTGGTCAAGATGTTGAATTTGGCATTAAATGAAGGGCACTCTCAGTTACTCCATTTTGTGGATCACGAAGAGGAAGGCGAAGGGAAACGAGCCTTCATGATTTCCAATGTATCAGAGGCGATCCGAAGAATTTAATATTTTCTCCTAACAGGCGCACCTCCGTCCGAAGTTCGAATTTTCAAGAATTTGTTCCCCTGGCGAATGGATTTTCCAAGAACTCAAGGAGGATTTTGCTGATTTTGTCTTTGATTCTCAGACATTCTTCCCTCATATGTATTAAATGAAAGAGGCGAAAACCTCTATAAATACTAGGTAAATTTCATTGTAAAAGGGGAGTTAGACATTTTTTGTGAGAGATTCCCTTAAGCTCTCTGCATTAATAGAAGGCATCAGACTTCTGAATTTGTGAGCGGTCTTGTGTATAATTATTTTTTGTGTAGTGTGCTTCTATTTCCATTCGCCTATCTAATTTGCTATTGAATTTAAATTTTGTCGTTGGATTTAAAGTTGCTAAGGAGAAAGCGAATGTTGGAGTACCATTTTGATAGTTATTATGGCAATATTGTGAGCTTGTTCTATTTTGTTTCCTTTCATGAATGCTAATTTGTGCTTGGGTTTTTTCCTGCTAGTTAGTCTAACACCAATTCTGCACTTTGGCCTATGGCCATATTTCCCATCTCTTTCCATTATTTCCAATTTCTTTCCTGCATCCTTAGTCTTTTACCAGTTTTAGAATTAGTTCGAGAACCAGCCCTCTCTGGAGATTGGCATGGAGGACATCTCTTTCCTCCGGCCTTTCAATGTTGGTCGTATCTAGGGTGCATAAACGTAGTGTTTATTGATTAGGCAGATATTTGACCAATAATTTTTGGCACGCCCGGTGGGACATTTAAGGTTCCACTTCCAACAACATTAGGTTTGGTGTTCACCTTCCTGCTTGAGATTAGAACATCTGGCGACTCAATTTTTACCCAGAACTCCGTAAGCGTGAGGATGGAAAAAGTTATTTCTCATGAATACAAGATCAAAAGCCAAAAATCCTGATAATCAGATTAGATTTTATGAACTAGACATTCAAAGGCTAGGAGAGCATCCTCAAATAGCCACTTTTTGATGAACATCTTCACTTCCTCATATCTCATCCATACCATCTATTTCATCTTCCCGGTTAGCTGGTGTGTTTTCTGCCCCTATGAGTCCTGTAAGCACTGCCACCAGTTTCCCTCAACCTCCACCTAGTACAACCGCTAACATCCCGAGGCCTACTCCTCATATTCCCATCCACATGGCCTAGAATCCTCCACCACATCAACAACTTCCAAGGCAGTTTCTAGCTTGGAATAGCTCAGGAGCACTAAATTTGCAGGCACAAAATCTCGTACCTCAAGTTGCTCTAAAGGCTTTACCCACATATGATGGTACTAGGAAAACTGCCTATGAGCATATCCAAGATGTAGCCTCTCTTGCAACTATTCATGATATAACTGATGAGGATGTGATGATAAAACTTTTGGTCCTATCATTAAGAGGGAAATTGTTGTATTGGTACCGGTATTTGCAATCGGGTACCATTACCTCATGGGATCAATTGGTAGAGTTGTTGATTAAGAATTTCCATGAACAAGCTGATCTGTATTCTCTGTTGCACCAGTTCACCTCAATCCAAAGACATCCACAAGAGGAACTTGTAGATTTCAATGTCCGATTTGCATGAAGTTGGCAGAGGGTCCCAGATGGGTTACGACCAACTCATGAGCAAGCAACATTTTATTATCTTCGAGCACTCAATACCGATATTGGTATGGCGGTGCACCAGGCTAATGTGACTACATTCCTCGATCTCTATACACAAGCTCAAAAGGTCGAGTCAGATTTGATTGTTGTAGGTAGGCTTCCTCCGAAGGCGACAATGCCTATCCTCCCTGATCTGCCATAGTATCTTTACTCTAATGCATTTTTGTAGCCTATGCCATCGATGTATCCTATCCCTTCATGGAATTTGGGCTCTCCTCAAGTAGCTCCTATCCCTATTCCATAGTCATCTGCTATGAGCTTTCCACCATTTCCCATCCTATCAGTAACATCACAACCTTCAACCATTTCTTTTCCAACACTGCCAGCACCCCCAATGCCCTTACCATTACCTGCACCTCCAATGCCCTTGTCGTTGCCAGTGCCAACTCCATCACCCAATACAGATCCTCTCACGACCTTGTTACAAGAAGTAAAATCCAATAATGCGGCTTTGAGGATGATATCTAATGAGCTTACTACTATGAGGAAGAAGCAGGCTGAGGCTGAGTTTCGATCAAGAAGGTTTTAGACTCCACCTATAACCCGAGAACAAGTATCTATCAGCAAGGGACCCGAGAAAAACACCATGATCCAAGCAAATGATGAGAGTAACGTATCCGAAAGGACATATTGGTGTTCTACATGTAATGATCCTCATGGTGAAGACACATGTATGGTACATCTGAACTATGTTCAGACATTAACAGAAAGTTCTTCGGGTGGGCAAGTCAACATGATTCGAGAGATGGAGTGTAATTGTATGGTGTCATCCCTAGAGCAAGTTTCAGTCCTTACTAGGTCTAGAAAGAAGCCAATGACTATTGATCCTGTAGACTTGCAACCTTTGAAAGTACCTATGGCTCCAAAAGCATAGGAAGAAAAGTGGGCATCCCCGACAAAGATTCTTGATGCTAACAAATTTAAAAACTCATCACCTGATCAAGCACAAGATAAGGTGCAGGTTCAGCCTTCAACTTCGCAATGCATCACTACTACTCCATTTCCTAGAGAAACTAAAGAGCAAGCTAAGGAAAGACTCAAGTATCCTTCATTGATGAAAAGGCAAAGAGTCGACGCTACGTAGCAGTACCGAGACAAATATGAGCGACCCTTAGAAGAAAAGGTCTCACCTACTCGTGGCTATAGTATCATGGAAGAAATGAAGAAAATCCCAGCAAGGATTAGCTTATATGATGCATTGCAATTACCTAGGCAGATTGATTTATTGCAAGAATCTCTAAAGACTGCCAAAGATCAAAAGAAAGATCATTTACAAATAGTCTTGGCTCAAGCGCTCCCCACTTCAGCGATAGGTAAGAATCGGCCTCCCCCATTTTACTTATCTTTGAGAATGGAAGGGTGGATCATGCATAATTGTATGATCGACTCTGGTGCTGCCACTACTGTCATGCCAAAGGTAGTATGTGAAGTAATGGGAATGGAATATACAAGAAGCAGCCCAGGAGTTTTACAATTGGATGGTACGCCAGTTAAGACTGTTGGAGTAATCAAGGATATTCCAATAGTGCTCCATAGCATACCATAGATTACCGTCATCCAAGAAGTGGTGGTTGTTGATTTAGAGCCCTACTTTAGCATGTGCCTTTCAAGAGAATTCATAGCTAAGCTAGGAGGTTATCTTTCCCTAGATTATTCACATCTGGAGATTCTATTCAAAGGTAGGCGAATTCGCATTCATAATGAGAAGCCCTCCCCTTTTCATATTGAAAAAATTGAGGAGGTAGAACAAGTCCCAGGCACGATGAACATGATGACCGAAGAATTGGAAGAAGTTGACTTGGTTGAAGAAATACCCTAGGAGCTTGGTCTGGAAGATGAGTTCCTACTGACATATTTCAATGCTATGATCAAAATAGATATTGGTTGTTATTCAATTCATAAGATAGAGAAGTCCCAAGAGCAAGTCCTTGAATCCCCAGAACCTATTTCGCATCAGTTATGGAAGTTGTTCTTTGATGGTGCTCGCTGTAAGAATGGTGCAGGAGTAGGTGTTGTGTTGATCTCCCCTGAAGGCATACAAAAAACTTACTCCTACAGATTGACCTGGAGCTATACAAATAATGTGGCTGAATATGAAGTGTTATGCCTTGGCTTAAAAAAGGCCAAAAAGTTAGGAATCGAACAACTACAGATTTTTGGTGATTTTGAGCTTATTGTTAATCAAGTTACAAATAGATGTGTATCAAAGCAACATTACTTGAAGGCTTATCACAATAGAGTATGGGATCTTTTGGAAGCATTTAAAGCTTTGAATATTCAGGCAATTCCTTGGGAACAAAATAGACATGTTGACATTTTAGCTTCCTTGGGCG
The DNA here is from genome assembly GCA_028583015.1 of Wollemia nobilis. Classification (NCBI taxonomy): domain Eukaryota; kingdom Viridiplantae; phylum Streptophyta; class Pinopsida; order Araucariales; family Araucariaceae; genus Wollemia; species Wollemia nobilis. Next base: position 12,637,647 of record JAQPPZ010017016.1, read on the forward strand.
CTAATTATTCTCCTATTGAGCAAGTGGTTCGCAAGCCCAAGACAGTAAGGGTGATTTATAGACCTTCCATTCCAGATAAGAACCTCTATTGGTAGGTGTTTGATAATGATGAGAAAATAGTGAATTTTTTGCTAAAAGAAGTTGCCAACGTAGAAGATAGGATTCTTGTGGAAGAAGAAAAGGAAGGAATGATTCAGTTAAAAAATAATCACATTCCTCGAGGTTTGATTTCACTAGAGAGTTTATTTGATCAAAGTGATAGGGCTGATAAGCATAGGATTAAGGTGGATGCTAAGGAATTCAGAGAATTGTAGTTGGAGCCAGGAAAAGTTATCAAGATTGGTATTGATTGTGAACCAGATGAGATTGAGGGCATTAGAAATTTGTGCTCCGAATATCTAGACATAGTAGCATGGAGTTATCAAGACTTGAAAGGATACGACAAGAGCGTGATTCAGCATACTATCGAGCTACAAGAAGGAGTTAAGCCTTTTCGGTAGAAGCAACGCCCTATTAATCCTAAGATCGAGGTTCTCATGAAAGCAAAATTACTGAAGATGCTTGAGGCAAAGATCATATACCCTATTAAGCATTCCACCTGGGTGGCAAACTTGGTTCCTATAAGGAAGAAGAATGGGGACATACGTCTATGCATCGATTTTCGAAATTTAAATTAGGCGTCACTCAAAGACCACTATCCTCTGCCTCAGATAGACCAGATTCTTCATGTCATGGCTGGTGCTCAGAGATTTTCCTTGTTGGATGGCTTTTTTGGGTACAATAAAATTTGGGTTAAAGATGAAGATCAATACAAGACGGTGTTTACAACTAAGTGGGGCACATTTGCTTACCAACGGATGCCCTTTGGACTTTCAAATGTCGGAGCTACTTTTCAGAGAGCCATGGACGTCGCTTTTGGTGAGTTGCTAAATAAAATCATTGTGATTTATCTTGATGATATGACGGTGTTTTCACATTGCAGAACAGATCATGTTTTCCATCTAAGGCAAATATTCAAGAAATGTCAAGAATTTGGGATTTCTATAAATCTGAAGAAATCAATTTTTGCGGTCAAGGAAGGGAAATTGTTGGGACATGTGATTTCGTAGGAAGGATTGGCCATAGACCCTGCACGAGCTGAAGCGCTTATGAGTTTGTCATTACCAGCTAATAAGAAAGATTTGCAGTCCTTCTTTGGATAGATAAACTTCGTGCGTAAGTTTATTGTTGATTTTTCCCAAGTCGTCAAGCCCATGATCGAGCTCTTGAAGAAAAATATGGAATTTAAGTGGACAGAAGCCAGGAAGCGGGCTTTTCAAGAAATCAAAGAGAGAATTACTCAAGCGCCAGTGTTAATCAACCCTGATTACTCCAAAGACTTTATACTTTATGCAATGGGTGAGCAGGAGAGCTATGCTGTAGTACTAACGCAAAAGCAACATGATGGCGAAGAAAAGCCTATCACTTTTCTAAGCCAGGTTATAGCACCACATCAGGAAAAGTACAACTTTATAGAGAAACAAGTTTATGCAGTGATGAAAGCCTTGAAGAAGTTTCGCCACTTTGTTTCTCAGAGTAAAACTATGGTTTATGTCATTCATCCTGATGTTCGAAACTTCATCATTCAAGGAGAACTGGGTGATAAAAGGGTCGGATGGGTCTCGAAGATCCAGGAGTATGATGTAGAAATTAAACCGACGAAATTGGTTCGTGGACGCGCTCTATGCCAGGAGTTGGCCAAAAGCGTTGTTGTTGAGACAAGTCGCGAAGATGTAATTTGTGCAAATAGTGCAGCAGTCAGCAAGGAATGGATCGAGGAACTCATTGAGTATTTTGTTTCTGGAAGGTGTCCTAGCCACCTTAACCCCTCACAGCGTCGAAGGTTCAGATTACAAGCGCTCAGGTATGTACTATTGCCCAATGGCCTATATTATAAGAATATTGATGGTATACTTCTTAGATGTGTAAAATATTTCGAGAAAGAGAAGATTCTGGAAGAATTCCATTCTGGGCTATCAGGAGGGCATTATGCAGGTAGGCCTATGGCTCTAAAAATTATTCGGGTAGGGTATTATTGGCCCACTCTATTCGTCGATTCACATAAGATAAGCCAACGGTGTGATAGTTGTCAAAGATATGTGGGTCGAGTTAGGAAAGGAGCATCACCATTGCATCCAATCCAGGTGGAAGCGCCCTTTCAATAGTGGGGTCTCGATTTTATAGGAGTTATAGATCCACATTCCTCTGTCGAACATAAATATATTCTGACCATGATAGACTATTTTACCAGATGGGCAGAAGCTATACCTACCAAAAAGGTAGATCAGGCGACTGTTATTTCTTTTTTGGAAAGCCTTATTACCCATTTTGGCATACCGGATTCTTTAGTCACCGACAATGGCACTCCCTTCATTGGAGCCAAAATTATAGAATTCGCCAGTAGATATGGAATTTACCTGAAGACCTCTTCCAACTATTACCCATAGGGGAATGGATTGGCTGAGTCAACTAACAAGAATCTGCTCCAGATTTTGAAAAGAATAATGGGCGACAATAAGAAGAGTTGGCATTTGTCATTAAATCAGGCACTTTGGGCTGACTGCATTTCAGTGAAAAATTCAATAAAGACCTCCCCGTACGCTTTGGTGTATGGGAAAGAAGCTATCCTTCCTACGCATATTGAGCTCCCTGTGCTCCAAGCATTGCAGATGTTTCGTGATGATAACGAAGAAAATGATCCAATGGAGGCTAGATTGGCGCAATTGTTGCAATTAGAAGAAGAAAGGGAGCATGCTTACCATACTTTCGTAGAACATGCTGCTGAGATGAAGAAGTGGTTCAAGAAAAAATGACTGATCGAAGCTTCCAGGTGGGCGATTTGGTACTGAAATGGAACGAGAAGAAATCAAAGCCAGGAAAACATCAAAAATTTGATGCAATATGGGAAGGACCTTTTCGAATTTTTGTTGTCACTTCTTCTAATGCATTTCGACTTTGTGACATGGAAGGGTATGAGCTCCCTATCCCAGTGAATGGCCTTCATCTGAAGGCTTATATTTCGTAAGGTTTCAAATCAAAGGTAACATCCTGTATATATGTAAATATTTTCATGCATTTTAAACAATTCTGCATAGGTATAAATATGTTCTAAAAAAAAAAAATGATGGTTAAGACGTCATTCACCCGAAAAAGAAAAAAAAAGAAAAGAAACTCAAATATTGGTAAAGAAGTGATAGAGTTTCGCATGCGCCTATTGAAAGAGGTGAACGTCATGTTCACCTATATTTAGGGTGAACGCACTTTGATGATGTCATTAAGAAAAAAAAAAGGGAAGAAAAAAAAACAAAGAAAAAAAGGTTGTTTTTCTCTTTTTAGAAAAAATGTCATTTTTTCAGGAGGCGCGCTATGAGATTTTAAAAACACATGCGCCCATGAATTCATAAGCGCGTGAGAGGGTTTTTGCTGAAGAAGATATTCCCAAGGAGTACGTGGCGATAATCGAAAGTAGTGGGCGATAAATTCGAGTAATGATTTCCGAACGTGGGAAGCATTCAAATTGAATTTTTCAAGGTAGCAGGAAAAATTAATGATCGAATGAGTAATGGTTGGGTTGGTTTCCCTAACAAGCTTCTAGCACTAGGGCACATTTTTCTATAATATTGTGTAGTGCAGAGGGCACATTTTTTTAGGAGGATCCGACGATGAACCAGAAAAGAAGATTTTCATGCCTTGGAAAGGACATTTGAGCAGTTTTCGAAGAATATTTCTCCCCAAAGGTGCACCTGCATTTAATTCTATAATTACTACAGTAGTTGGTAGTGACTCTATAAATCTTGGGAGGTAAAAGGCTAATTTTATTTTTTCTCCCTAATTTTTTAAATATTTTGCTTCTCTGTATCCTGTGCTTTGAAGTGTAGAAGAATTTTTGAGATCTCGGAGTAGGGAATTGTAGAAGAGTCATCACTTTTTGTTTAGAAAAATGGGCAGACGCAGTAAAGAACCAGCAGAGGTGTAGGAGGTCATAGAAGCAAAGCCCGCTAAGAAAAGAGAAAGAAGTTCAAGGGCCAAGAAAGCCCGACAAAATGATTATGTTGGCCTGGATCCTTACGAAGATAATATGGCTGAGATTGGTGATTGTTTGATCATGCATAAAGGAGTTGACCAGTTGAGGGAAGAGGTCAAATGCATAGTAAATTAGGGAGTTTCCTACAATAGTTGGCTCACAATGCCTCACAATTCATAGCTTTCATGGTATCTTTGTTCGCTTATGCATCCGTGCCCTGAGCTTATTCAATTAACTGCACAATTTTATGACTCCTCTACTAGGGCCATCCAAAATGCCAGACAAGAGATTCTATTCACAATTACACCGGATGAGATCCAAGAGGCTTTCACCTATGGGGTAGGTGCACCGAATTATGCAGTAAACAAAAATATCCATACGGATGAACAAGAGGATAGGTATGTCTCCACAGTTACAATGAGATAATTCATGGAAACTCAGCTTGTCAAAGATCCATAGATGGGGCAGCTGCCGAGTTTGCCTAAACTTCTTTTAGAATTCAAGTGCCAGGACATCTATTCCATGCTTGCCTGGATTGTTGGGTTGCCCTCAGATGAAATGGTGCATAAATGGCAGGCAACTATGGCTCAATGTATTTCCAAGGTGGAGTTTTATTCACCCGCTGCTATGAGGTAGGGTGGAAATCCGATTTATTTTGATTGGGCCGAATTTATTTCATGGAGAATCAATTCGTAGTTACAGAGATTGCAGGAAGGGAAATCTAGATCATTTTGGTATACTTCGTTGCTAGTATGGTTCTTCTTTTTTCAGATGCAATGACATTTTTCTTTTATCGTTGTTACGTAGATGGACGAAAAGAATGAGCCTCTATCGGTTTATAAGTGGACTCAGGTGTTAACAAAGAAAGAGTCCATCTATAGCTTTAATAGCTAGTTTTTGGGCCCCGCCATTGAATTGCTTTGTGGTAGTTGTGACCGAGTGCCTCGCGACTTGAGAGATGCAGTTGTTTCGAAGCAAGAGGGTGACATATTTTTGCTCACTCAGGGCATGGTAGTTCAAATTTTTGGATATACAGGTAAACCATTTTTGTTGCCTTATTTTGCTACTATGCACATTTTTGCAATGGAAGTTGTGCACCAGATGGATTATATCAATGATATATATGGCTCTGGATGAGGAAAGAAGACAACTTGTACTATGCCCTTCAAGTTTGGAAGTATAGAAGTGAATCAGGTTGGGAAAAATTACCTGCTGATGGTGGCGCTTCAAGACCTAGGTTTAATTGAGTTACCGCAGCATTGGCGCTATGACCCACTCGAAAAGTTTTTGGAGTTTATTAAGGCGAAGTCCTTTCATTGTTGCCCATGCCCAGATATTCAGAGGTGGTGAAATAATTTTGATGGGCCAGACATGAACTGGCATATAGAGAAGATGTCCTCCCTTCCTCCATGGCATGATTACTATGAGCAGGAAGTGGAGTATAATCCAAAAAGGAATGCAATACATATTCCTCCTCCGGGTTTGTTCACAACTGTCCAAGAAGCGAATCCTGATTGGACGGAGGAGAAAATTATGAATTGGTGGATGATGCACGTTCATAGGAGGAAGTCGTATAATGCTTATGGGATGAAGCTTGATACCCAATTTTTTGAAGTTTATGATAAGTTTGTGAAATCTTATCAGCCCGTTGCTTTTGCCACTATTTTACCATAAAGTTTTTAGTAGTCCGAAAGTGGTGAAAGTGAACCTGAAGAGGAAAATCCTATAGTTGAGGATGACATCAAGGAAGAAGAAGAAGAAGAAGAAGAACAACAATATGTCTTCAAAAGGTGATCACAAAGGATGAAGCACCCTCAGGAGGAGGTTCCCATGCCCAAACAATAGAAACAACCGATGGCACCTCCATTTCCTAAAGTAGCTAAATGACCTCATACTGGTGCAACTACTACTTCCACTATTACAACACCCATGTCCTTGGGTACTATGATTTCTACCATGCCAAGTTCTACAGTCACCTCTATTCCGGTAGCAATGCCTTCACCCAATGTTGAACTTCCTACTTCTGTAGCACAAATATTTCCAATGGCGCAGCAAGAAGAGGAAGAGCAACTTTCTGAAGATTCTCATGTTGAGATTCTGAATGAGGGGACAACCCTAAATGTTGGTGAACCAGAGGTAAATCAAGAAGAGGAGGCAGTTGCGCAACCTCCCCCATCTATAGAACAAGTGGCACCCGTGCCCCAAGGTACGTCATATTTTCCCTCTTCTTCTCTCTCTCTCATCGAGCACACAATGATTTCTTCTTCGGTCCCATCTGTTACATTTTTATCTCCTCCACTTTCTATCTCTCCACCTTTTGGTAGTCCTTCCATTTCATTTTCTATGGTTTCTTCTTCCGCTTCGACTTCTTCCATTTCTAAAATCGTTGTTGCTCCTTCTTTCATTCCCGCTCCTTCATCTTCCATTTCTTTTAGTTCATATGCATCGGGGGCAAATCCTTTTTTTCGTCCCCTTCCCTCAGTCATCACTTCCTCCATTATTATGACTGTTAGTACCCAAGTTCCATCTAAAATTAGTATAACTGTAGCCGCACCTGTGTCTTCCACTCCCTCCACCCTTTCTCTTCCTTCCACCATTCCCGTGTCCATTCCTTCATTGCAATCTGTGTCATCCGTGTCCACTGGGCCTGGTCGCCCAAAAGTTTTTGTTCCATTTACACCATTTTTGGAGCTGTAGACTGTCCCAGATGTGCAGGTAGCCCGCAAGCAGCTAGACGTTGAAAAATTAAATTGGGTGCATCTGAGCTCTTCCCAATGGTTGAAGAGTATGCGATGAAAGGAGGCTTTGGTGCTAGTGCATCCAATCAAGAAGGTGGCTTTCGATCCAATTTCCAAGGAGGCTCATATGACAACATTCACTCCGCTGGTTCAGAAACCTCAAGGTGAGTTGTAGCCTGAAGATTATGTTTTTGAGACTATCACTGAAGATCTGACGTGGATTAATCCCATTGAAAAAATGGGTAATATGCAAGTTGATATGAGTTCATTGTATTTGCATGGGGAGCATTATAAAGAGAAATATTTTGAAGTGCAAAATAAGGTGTTGGAGCTTGAAAGTGCCTTGGCCAAGAGCAGGGTGATAGAAGAAAATATGGCCATCAAAAATGAATATTTGTGCAATCAAGTCCTGGTGCACTTGAAGGAGCATGATGCCGCTAGAATTGAAATGCATAATCTTTAGCAGTAGGTCGAAGAACTCAAGAAGCAGCTGGAAGCCAAGGCCGCACCTGTTGCAGGATTTTTGCATGATAGTGTAAGAGATATTCGCCTTCGCTCCATCCAAAATTCTACCAAGTTGGCCGCACAAGCCGTCAAGGTGTTGCAGTACTTATGGGAAGTAGGGATACAAATCCATCTTGGGCAACAAATGATTGATTCAGTGGAGGAGTTGCTTTCACCCTATATGGAGACAGTTGTGAAGATACAAGCATTGTTGAATACGTCTCTGAACATTCGCCCTCTTAGTGAGATGGATTATGCCTGGTCCCGAGTGCGCATAACCCTGCGGAGCTATTTTTAGTGCATGGACCTTGTAAATGAAGGGTGGGCTGTCCTCAATACTATTGAGCGAGAGCATACTATTTTGATGTCTCATTTTGAGACTATCGACCGGCTAGGTTTCACTACCTTCCTGGATGAATGGGGTGAACCTCTTTCGATGGAGCAATTGCAAGAGCTCTGGAATGCATTTATTGAAGATACTATGGACATTAATGCCTTGAATGATCCCCTTACTGAAGTGCAAGTGTTGCCTCTGATTGAAAAGTATACATGTTTGTAAGAAGCAAAATAGGAAGAAGCAGAATGCGCATAGTAGGCATCCAAGAAGAAAGCTTCCATAGTGAAGAAGGTAGCAAGCAAGCTGGCAAAAAGAACTCTGCACCCAATGGATAAAGGCATGGGATCGCTTGCATCCATGCGAGTTGGATACCCCATGAGTCACCAAGAAATGTTGGCCATTTTGTATTCATTGGAAATTTTGTATAAAGCGATAATATATTTGTCTCTTTTATTTTTGGATAGTTGTAATAAGTTGAAATAATTTTTTGAAATCCAATGCATTTAAATGTATTAATGGAGAGATGTCCTTCAAGGTCCAAAAAATGGAGAGAATGAGTTTCATAAAAAATCTTGAGTGAAATCGCCAAAAAATCTTGTGCATTGATGTTCGCCCTTCCTTAGGGGTGAACGTCCCTTGCGCCCTTTCTAAGGGTGAATCAGTTTTGAAAGCAGAATGGCAAAAAATTAAAAAGTGACAGATTGCATTCACCCTCCCTTAGGGGTGAACGGGTCATTCACCCTTTCTAGGGGTGAACGTGCCTTGGCATCGCCTAGAGGGGTCGTGCACTCGAATAAAATTATGTTCGCCCTAGTTGAGGGGTGAACACACCGTTCGCCTCTCCTATGGGTGAACCACTTAGTGCGCATGCCCGAATCAAATTACGTTCACCCTAGTCGAGGGGTGAACACACCGTTTGCCTCTCCTATGGGTGAACCACCTAGCGATGGTGGAGAATCACGTTCACCTTCCCTTAGGGGTGAACGTGTCGTTCACCCTTGAATTGGGTGAACCTGTTTGTATCAAGATCGCGCGCGTCTGAAGGGGCAAAGCTAATGTTGGGCGAAGATAAATCGAATGAATGGGACTTTGGTCAAGATGTTGAATTTGGCATTAAATGAAGGGCACTCTCAGTTACTCCATTTTGTGGATCACGAAGAGGAAGGTGAAGGGAAATGAGCCTTCATGATTTCCAATGTATCAGAGGCGATCCGAAGAATTTAATATTTTCTCCTAACAGGCGCACCTCCATCCGAAGTTCGAATTTTCAAGAATTTGTTCCCTTGGCGAATGGATTTTCCAGGAACTCAAGGAGGATTTTTCTGATTTTGTCTTTGATTCTCAGACATTCTTCCCTCATATGTATTAAATGAAAGAGGCAAAAACCTCTATAAATACTAGGTAAATTTCATTGTAAAAGGGGAGTTAGACATTTTTGTGAGAGATTCCCTTAAGCTCTCTGCATTAATAGAAGGCATCAGACTTCTGAATTTGTGAGCGGTCTTGTGTATAATTATTTTTTGTGTAGTGTGCTTCTATTTCCATTCGCCTATCTAATTTGTTGTTGAATTTAAATTTTGTCGTTGGATTTAAAGTTGCTAAGGAGAAAGCGAATGTTGGAGTACCACTTTGATAGTTATTATGGCAATATTGTGAGCTTGTTCTATTTTGTTTCCTTTCATGAATGCTAATTTGTGCTTGGGTTTTTTCCTGCTAGTTAGTCTAACACCAATTCTGCACTTTGGCCTGTGGCCATATTTCCCATCTCTTTCCGTTATTTCCAATTTCTTTCCTGCATCCTTAGTCTTTTACCAATTTTAGAATTAGTTCGGGAACCAGCCCTCTCTGGAGATTGGCACGGAGGACATCTCTTTCCTCCAGCCTTTCAATGTTGGTCGTATCTAGGGTGCATAAACGCAGTGTTTATTGATTAGGCAGATATTTGACCAATAGGTACATTGCGAAGTTTTTTTGGATGCTAAAGAAGAGACCTCCACTTGTCTCATCACAGATATCTTGTGCCACTTGGCACATCAGAAGGAGAGAGCCTACAGTTTCTTGATAACACCTTATCAGATAATGCTTGCACACTAAAATGGGGAGTTAAGCCTAAATCATTTGTGACTGAAGGTAATTGCTCAACCAGTTCAAAAAATAAGTGTTGGAGTTATTTTCTATGTATAAATATGGTGAAACAAGAGCACCAAACATTTTTTTTTTAAATTTAGGTAAAACATTTTGCAGGGCTAGCTTGGTCTGGGAAAGACCAACCAATGGTTCTACACCGTCAAAATCACCTGGGTGTCACACCCAGCCCTGACCCCACCAGCATTGTCCAATGGATTTTGGTACAAGTAGAGATTCTAATCATAGACCTTCATAGGATTGCCTTACCCTCTCCAAATCACCTATAGAAAATTAGTACCAAATGAATACTGAAGTAACAAATGGTCTTAAGCTTTTAACGCCAAGATGATATGTAGTTACAAGTAGCACGAGAGGACCATTACTAAGGCATCTAAAAATACCTACTCACTCCAAGTCACATTGGGGATCAACAGTACAAGGTTTTAGACTGAGTATTTGGAGCTCACATGTGGATGAAGAAGGAAATTGCATAGTTTTATAACCACTGTATCATAGTTGCAGGGGTAATACGTGCTTTCTTCAGTAAAACATTTATTTTCTAAGACATCCTCCAACCAACGTGCACAGTTTTTTGAAGTAGAAGTATTATTCTTACTTATCAAAATCAAGGAGAACAGTGAAGGAGCACCAATTTATTGCAGTGAAGACTATTACATTCAACTCATTACTAACCCTTTCTCACCATTGTGTAGAGGATGTTACAGTCACTGAAGATCAAAGGTCATCGTACACATGGAGGAAAAAAATGCACGCTAAAAATTCATTAAAAAAATTGCATGATAAACTTGAGAAGAAGCAAAATTATAGAATTGCTAGAAAGTTGGAAAATTATTAATATTAGTCTCTTATACAAATTAAAGGGACATAGAGAATCCAACTTAAATATCTTAAAGATATTGAGAATTTTATCAATTGAAATTGCATCTTTAGCTTTCTACAAGGAGAAACGGAGTGATTGTCTTAACAATAGGAGTTGAACATTATATCAAAAATTGTCATCAAAACCATTAGGGAGATAAAAAGAATTCAACTCAAATGAAATCTATGTATATTATCAAGTCATACTCAAAAAATTTGGTAGACAGAAGATATTCTACAAAACTTGATAGTAATAGCATTCTATCAAGATTGATCTGATACTCAATTTACTTGAGAGAGATAAAGCATTCTACAAATTTAAGAATTAAAGAAGTTCATTAAGTTTGATCTCAACATACTAGGGAGTCATAAGGAAGTCAACCTCAAAGGATTAGAACATTCAAAGCTAAAGCAATTATGGATATAGGAACAAGTAAATATATAACAAGAAATCCACAATGGTTTGATCACCTTGAAGTCACAAATATTTTTTATTTGAAAGGGCTAATTACAAACCTTATTTCAGTAACCAAACTAATTGAAAGTAGAGATATGGTAGAATTCAAGTATGAAATAGAAGCTATAGGACCTATTAATAATGGTACATATGCTCTAGATTCATTTGGGTTCACACAAGATATTTTTGTTCAAGAAAACGCTAATGCATTTTTTGATAAACAAATTACAGGGAATGGAAAAGAAAACTTGATCAATTGTGATTCAAATTTACCTTCCATATTCATGCACAACAATAAAATAATGGAAGTGATGAAGAAAAAATAAAACAAAGGATAATATGATTCTAGGAACAAAGGAAAAAGAAAAATTCTTATACAAGAATTTGATGACTATGAAAGAGCTCAAGAAACTTGTAATCTTGAAGCCACAAAGATTGAAATATACTAACCATTCATTTGATCAAGTATACAAGAATGTAGAATATTGGAGAAAGTATAAAAGACACATGAACTCCAAGAATAAATTGAATACTGGACCAGATCAAGTTGAAGAACATATTAAATACGAAGACCATATTGAATATTAAACTCTTCAATACCCAAATAATGTAATACAGGGGTGTTGGAATATATTGCATTATTTGGTACACGTTTAAATTAGAATTTTATCTTAGATTAGGATTTAAGTATTTACTTTATGCAAAATAATAAATGCACAAGTATGTGCAATGATGTAAATGTGCATGTAGTCCACATGTACATGAGTCCTTTAGAATAGGAAGAACAAGTGTCATTAGTTAGGTGTGCATGTGCACAAGTTTCTATCATGCAAAATGCACATGTGTCCTTAGGGTAGGAAAGTGAAGAGTCACATACTAGTATATATATGTGAAAAAGCATTGTAATTGAAGTTGAAGAATGCATTGCTCATAGCATGCATTAATAGATCTTCAATATCAAGTTTCATATTTTTGTGAGTTTATTTTAAAGGCTACTTCATGAGTAGTTATAGAAGTTTCTCATGCTATTTACTTGTTAGATTACCATCAACATAGTCATAACATTGGATGCTTATTTAATTACTTGTGAATGCATTACCTTCAAGGTTATAGCTTCAAAATCTAACAATTATTTCATAGAAGATAAAGTAAATGCTAAATGCTAGTATTGTGTTTTGAAATTAATAGTCTTTAGCAAAGTGTTATGATGCATTGATTATGTTCTAATTTTGCACTTTATTTTCTTTGAGAGATATGTTCATATTATTTAAATGTTTAGACTATTGGGTTTGTATGGAGGTTTTTGGGCATGAATGTAGAGCCATATTAGAAAAACCTTGAGTCAAGATGTACCCAATCCTAGGAGGATTTGTAGTGATGTAATAACCAAGTATTTGTAAATTTGAAAGGATTTGTGATGATGTAATAACTAGATAAGTGTGAATTATACACCTTTAATGGAATATTGAGTGTTCCCAAAGTGGTGAGGCTTTTGGATAGTCTTAAGTGATGAATATTGGATGTATTCCTAGTGGTGAGGTCTAGTAATTATTCACAAGATAATATAGAGGTGGCACATTAAATGATAAGGCTCAAGGGACCATGTTCATTACCAGATGAGTGGTAATGGCCTTAGTTAGCTCATGAAGGTGTGGTAACTGCATAGTAAAGCATTACACCAAAGTAATCCTACATAGATAAAATTATGTAGAGTTAGGGAATAGATGTACCCATTTAAGTGTTATGGGTCTTAAATAATAATCCCTACATTGTGGTTAAGTTGTCATATACCAATGATGATATAGGAAAAGTGGGGGGGCCACTGGTGGTGTTCTTTATAAATAGTAAGGTTTAGAAATTTGAACCCCAAAAGTATGGGAAGTTGGCCACTCTTATCCTCTTGAGTGTCATATGCAGTGAAAGTAAACTCAAAATGTGGTTATGCCTTACAATGCTATATTTATATATATATATAGATTAGGACTTCTTTGTGAGTTAGTCCTTGTGAAAAAAAATATCTCTCTCCCTTGGGTTAATTTTATGGATTGTTGCATTTTGTAAAATATTATCAAATGATCAAGTTATATGAGGATAGTCTCACCCATAAGCCTTGCAAAAGTTATTTTCCATAGCCCTTTGAAAATTTTCTCCTACATTTGATAGTATGAATGGCATCCATTGATATTCAAAGATCCCCCATTTAGTGGTGAAGGCTATAAATGTTGGTCTCCATCCTTAACCCAAATTTGATTATATCCAAAGAAGCCATCTAGGAGTGAAAACATTTGTGACCCTACTACTTTCTATAGTATATAATCAATGGCTAGAAATGGGTATTCAAATTTCTAAAGATGACACAAAACCTTATATCCCTCTTTTTCTTGTTAGAACTAAATTAGCAACACAAGTAGAGTGTTTTATTATAAATATAAGCTTTAATAAGCTTTAATAACTCCTTTTTCATCACTACTATTTTTGTATTAATTAGACTTTGCTTCTATCTAAAATGTCTAGACTTAGGTTCTAATTTAATTGTAGTTCTATGATATTGTGGTCATATACTTTAAGGTCTTCATGGGACCAAGCAATAATATCTCTATATTTACCATAGATATCCTTGAAAATATTATTTCCTTCTTGAGTGTAGTCTTTCACAAGTAATAGACTCTTTCCTTTGACTACCTCAACTAGGTGATATGTAAATGATTTTACCTTGATATTATTTCTTCTTGAACTATAATCTAGGATAAATGGATTTTATAATGTGATTAAGATTTTAAGTAATTGATTTGATTTTAACTGTATGACTCCATCCTTGATGTCATCCTCATATTAATTATTTTCTTCAACATGTTGGTCCTCTCTATATATAAATTATATGATTTTCTTGTCATTATTAAAGGCCTTCTAGTGGTCAAAGTTATCCAAAATTGTTGGTTTAAACATAACTTCTAGTTATTTTTATTTGTCCCACATATTGTTTGTTGGGTCAAATTAGGCTATTATTCCTATCAACTCATCGACCTTTAAATTTGGCTCTCTAGTTATTTTCTTTGATTTTATAGGAATGAAGTCCTTCAAGTAAATCCTAGACTCAATGGTTATAATATTTTAATCATTTATTGTTCATGGAGCACTAAGAACTGACCTTAATTACAATTAGTTTAGAGAAAACATATATTATTGGGTCCTTGATTTTCATCTTCTTTGTTTTCTTCAATTTTTTAAAGAGTACTTCATATTCAACCACATTATTTGTATATTTAAAACAACAACCAATAGGTATAGTGCAATTGTGCTCCTTATGGACTAATTATACCCCAATACCTTCTTCATTCCTGGTCCTAGTTCCATCGAAGTACATAGTGTATGTATGTTTATCTCCTCAACTTATAAATATATGGAGGTTTGACGAGATATCCATAATTAGGTAGTTTTCTAAATAGGTTTTTTAATAGTCCACTTTGGGGTCTCTATCATTTTATAACACATTAATTATTATATCCATTTCTAGATATTCACCACCTTTCTAGTACTTATCATCTTTGATGTGTTCTAGCATCTCATTCTAGTTCATTTGCTTTCATCTTCTAGTTTGTGTAGGAGATAGTTGCAAGGTGGTTCATTCTCATTCCTAGTTATTTTCTCATCTTTGGGAACCTTCATAAGTATATTCGATTGCTAGGTAATAGTCTATTCACAACTTGCATATTCATTCTCTAGATAACAACATACCAAAGTATGGGGGAAGGTCCAGAACTATTACTTCTTATACCACCACAAACTCTAGATGTTCTACTATATTCATGGTTAGATCTTTGAGAACAACAATTTCATTGACTCTCATACCATCCATTTGGATTGAATTTTTAGTATTCTTACTATAAGGAAGGTCCATTTGTTTGCAAACAACTTTGGGCATAATTGTAACTACTATGCTTGAATCCATTATGCAACTTATGAGAAGATAATTTTTATCTTGGTATCACATTGAATAGGGGTAACTTTAGAGTTTTTTATTTTGGAGCATTACATACATTGGATTCACTAACTTTGATATTTTATGATTGATCTATTATCGAATTCTATAGATTTTTTATGTGAACTATAGTGAAATTTATATGCTTATATTCTATGTAACTTTACTCTTTTTCTTTTAGGACTTCCTATACCAAGTCCCATTTTCCAATTAGGGCTAATTCTTCTAAAATACTAATTTTGGCTAGTGTTATTTTCATCTCTTTTATAATATAAAGTGTGGTAATGTAGCCCTTTCTTCTTGTGGTGAAACTTAGGGATTGCCTATGGGCCATTTTTTATCCTTTGCATATAAGAGAGGGATATTTCAAATGTATTTTGGCCTCTTTTTAAGGGTATCCCTCATTTTTCCACCCTCATTTTCAACAAGTTTACCCATTGCTTCTTTGTATTTTTTGTCTAATACTTACCCTTTTCCTTTACGTTCCCTCTAGTATTTGTCATTTGATTCCCATTGACTTCCTCATTGAGTTGTCTCTATTGCCTTATTCCTTTTATTTTTCTTCTCCTCTTCCTTTTCTTATGATGCTATGATAGGACCTTTATATTTCAAGTGTAAATTGACCTTCCCTTTCTAAGTACCATTGTACATTTTCTAGTGTCGACCTACTAATTTATTTATTATTCCTTAGTCATTTTTCTCTTATCCTTAGTTTCAACTCCCTGTAGAATGGAAAATTTGACATCATATTCAAAAGTTTTCTCCTAATTTGTTTCTATAGCACTAAATATTTTTAATTTTGTATTGTTAGGACTGGGTATGGTTGGTACCAATTGTAAAGCTTGATACTATTGATACATGATAGAGTTCATTATAGGATCCATTGGACTAGTGGTTGTAGCTTGTTGAACCTAACATTGCTAAGTGTATTAAATAGTTTAAGAACGTTTGATAGTACTCATGCATTTCATAATATCGTGTCTATCATTTCAAGGAAGACACCATGTTATTTTGGCTTCTATATTGGTATTAACCATGTGATTGTAAATCTAATTTTCTCCTTTACTAGCACCTTGTTGATGCACCTTGTTTTTTAATAGGTATTGGGAGGTGGTAAATTCTATGGTTGCTAATTTATAGTATTTTTTTATTTCACTAAAGTCTTAATTACTTTCAATATTTTTTTCACTATAAATTTATTATTGGATTCATTACAAGTTTGGATGGGGTGGTTAGGGTTGGAAGTGGTAGCTAGAAGGATACTATAGATGATGTATTTTTTCCGATATGAGTGATAATGTATTGCAACTAAGAAGGATGACCAAACACATTTAGTGTGGAATTAAGGATTGAAGAAAATTTAGTCATGGATTTTTGCACAAGTGTATTATGGTATGTTTGGACTGCATACGTCACTGGTGGGGTTGGGGCACCTTCCCTGCCTAAACAAGAACATCTTCTCCTCAAGGTGCTTATTTGAATGTTGAAACTAGTGTACCATGGTTAACATAACAAACCACTAGAGCTAAATTGGAGTGTAAACTTTAATATAATATCATAATGCATGTTATTCATTTGGCCTAATATTTTGTGGAATTATATTCAGATCCCTCAAGAACCTAGTATCAAAATTATGAATATTTTCTTAAGGATGTCTTTGCATTGTATTTAACTAAAATAAATTAAGTAACCATTTCCCATGCTGCCAAAACTATGTATAAATGGTTCCACTATTGATGCCTGACTAGTAACTAAGTTATCTAGTAATCCTCTATACCGTAAGGTACCTTTATCATGAAGGGAATATATTGGAAAATGTACCATTATGTCCTCCTCCTGAATGTAGTAAATTAATTTGAGTGATGATAGATCACTAAGGTGATCTGGTGTTAATTTATTCTCATTCCAATAAAAGGTAGGTAAGGCTCTAATAACCAGTGGAGGAGCTAGAGGATAGACCACTAGGTTCAATGGTCCTTGATAGTTCTAGTTTAAAATTTTATTTTGTGGTCTAAGGGGCACTCCTAGATTATTTTTTTAAGGAGGTTAGTTGTACTATTGTTGAGTAGAAAGGTACATTGAATAGCTAGTAGGAGGGTATAGTGATATTAAGGGTATAGATATGGAGGGTAAAAAGGAAGAGGATACTAAGGTGACAAATTCTAGTAATCCTACTACTTATTGAGAGGTGATTGGATATTTTTTGTGTAGGAGTATAATCTAAGCCTATATACAAGATTTATTGGTTTTGAGGGATTGGATCTTACACATTTTCTACACTTGTCTAGTTGGAGTGGTGTTGATCCTTAATTTTTCCCTAGAATACTATTACCTCATTTTCCTAACCATCACTTGCATATTCTAAGCAAAGTTTAGGTTTAAGCCTAATGATCTTATTGGATTTGAGGACTAACTTAGAGGGATGTTGGAGGTATAAGAAAAACGAGATCCTAGTAAGCTTCATACGAGGTATATTTTGTGTACCAAAAGTTGTAGGTTGGTTACAAAGCTAATTCATAAAGAGGGTTATTTAGAAGGTTGTTTACACCAACTGGTATCTAATATAAGTGACTTGTGTAAGTCACTATAGGGGCTAAATTAGACCAAGCCGACTTTGTTGGGGCTAACAAATAACTCATTTTCTAACTTAAATAACCAATTTATAATGGAATGGAGCCTTGGCTAATAGGATCAGTTATGGATTTTTTTTCTTTTAACAAGACAAGACAATATCAAAACCTCTTCAAACTCATACTCTTGATGTACCCACATGGTAGTTTGTTCTTTTCTCTTTCCTTTAGCATTCCTTTGATGATACTCGATGATCTCTATTATTTGTTGATATTTTATCATTTTTTAAGTTTTGGATTGCTTATTCATATTCTTACATATATGTTCTTACACAAAGAGTTTGAGGTTAAAATTTACTAAAATTTAAAAAAAACTAAAACTATTCCTATTCAGTGACTCACTCACAAAATGGAGTTATTCGCTTGTAATTTTGAGGGATTCACTAGCAATATTAAAAATTTTAGTATGCTAAAAGAAAAGCAATTCCTTAGAAAATGTAGACAATTCACTTTCTTTTTCAAATAATTCACTCAAGTTTTTGAACATGGAAAATTTTCGAAAGGTAAAATTTATAGAAAAGTAAATAATCTAGGTAGGTCACTTAGAGCGATTTATTTTTTAGACTTGAGTAAATTAACTTCCCATGATGGAGAGAGAAAAAATTTATCTTTCCTAGTGAATCTTTGTTTAGAATTAGATCAAATCATTTGTTATTCTAGCCTTAGATTAATTTCACCATATTAGTTCAAAATGCTTGCTATTCTATAATTAGGAAAAAAGTAGCTAAGAATCCACCTTATTTGTTTCTTGCCTATAGAAAATGTATATATTAAGTTGAGTTAAAGTTTTAATGTTTCTCAAATATAGCTTGGTGTATTCATCCTCACAAAAAAAAATTGAAATTTCATGTTGGAGTTGTCATTCATAAAGTACATATAAAATTCAATCATATATAATAAAACATTTATCAAAATTCAAGTAATCTAGGCTTAGAACTAAAAAACTTGACTCTTGGCTTTAATGAATACTTTTAGATTCAAACTATAAAAATATAGGTTTTATCAAGCTAATCACTTGCTAAATTGAAGAAAAATACTTCAGATTACCAAGTGAATCACTCGCTTGTAAGTACTTAAGGATTTCTAGTGTTTATTTAGTGAAAAAATCAATTTTGAGCCAATCACTCTGTCTTGAAAAATGCATTTTGGCATAAAAATCAAGAAATTTTAATGCAAAGGTATGGAAAATGAGGGTTTTATCCATCAAGCAAGCCAGAAATTATGTTGATCCAAGGAATTGTCCTAACTTTTAAATTAGATTATGTGCTCCAAAATATGATTTTCAACAAGGTTGGATGGGTTTTCCAAAGGCTTCCCCAAACATCTATATTTAGGCCAATTCTCTATTGTCCTCTTTAATCTAAACTAAATTGCAAGAAAATAAATAATGAAAAGGAAAATGTATGAAAACTAAAGTACAAAAAATGAAATTATGAGAATTTTAGAGTGCAAGAAATTGAAACCAAATGTAGATTTTACACTATAGTGAGGATATTGTGTGATTAATCAACAAATAATAAGTCAAGTAACATTAATATCTACCCATTCATCTGATTATGAAAATGATAAGTGAATGAAAATATGGGCTAGAGGGGACATGCCACAACCATTGTGCACTTAGAAAAATAGGAGGGAAACTGATGTGATGCATAAGGAATTGTCAATTTATTACAACCTCATGAGTACAAAGCACAATGTGTATTTCATAGAGTGTATCTCTAAATTCTCATGGATAAAATATGAATACAATGAAGGCCTTAGGCCTCTATTTATAGTAAATGTTTACTTATAAGTTACTTGGGGTGAAAAAAAATTATTTCTACTAAAAGAAAAAAAAATTGGGAGTAATTATAGAAAAATTTTGAAACCTCCAAATATTACATACCTCTAATTTTACCTCTACCAAGCTTAGAAGGCTTCAAAAATGCTTAGTGGCCACAAAATGCCAATAAAATCGCTTTCTAGAAGATCTTCCTCATGATCCACATCAAATTTCACATATATACCTATATGAGAAATTCATTCAAGTTTGTTGAGCAATTTTATTATATTTGTGAGTGATTCACTTGTAATTAACAAGCAAACCAACAACCTTTGTTAAGTGAATCTCTCCCTTGATACAATTGGTGTCTTTTGCAAGTGATTTGGTCCCTATTAAATTTAGCCAATTCTTTGATATTTTGGGGGTATTTCCTATTGTCTAACCTCCTATTTTATTTTCCCCATAAAATTAATAAAATTTGCAAAGGTAGTTTCGAGGTACTAGACTGAGGTATAAATTTATATTAAATTAGTTGACATCCTTGATTACCAAGTATTCCATTCACATCCCTAATTAAATAGATATGATGTAATAATGTTCAATTATTTTGTATAAATTTAGTTGATTACCAAGTATTCCATTCACATCCCTAATTAAATAGATATGATGTAATAATGTTCAATTATTTTGTATAAATTTAGTTGCATAGTGAAATATATCCTTTCCATGATAACTACATTGATATATTATCTTAAATTTAGACAAAACATAAATTATATGAAATAAAAGATATAAGTATGTACATCTCCCTCAACATTAAAAAGATATATTTTTTTACTTGATCAAGATTTAAATACCTATTTTATATACTATAAAGTTGATAGTATAAACTAAAGTTAAAACTAAACTTTTCTTAGCCAACACAAAGTATTATATGTTTAAAAACATAATATAAAAATCACGTTTAAAACCAAATTTTTTGCTTGTAATATAAAAGTATTTATCTACTTCAAATTAAATTTAATAATTAAAATTCTAGTATATTTTAACTTATAAATAAATCTTATAGAATATCATTAACTTCATCATTTAAATTACTTGAGTTTTAAGGACGAGACTCATGCTTGAATCTTGGTAAGTGTTGAATCAGTGAATGATCATGACTTCTAATAACGCACTCCATTTCCAGTATTTCAATAGTTCATCAAATGGAAGGAATTGTAGTTCCTTCCAATCTCTACATTTAGGTTGGCTCCATGTTATCCTTGCTTATTATAACTATAGCATACTCTAATTTCATGAAATTAAATTGCAAAAATTAAAATGCATAAAAAGTAAATTTTGAAGTCTCGTGGTGCAAGGGATTCAAATAAAATAGGCTATAATTGTAGCGAGTGTATATCAATCAAAACATGAGAATCCTAATAACAAATATTTCCATTTAAAAAATATGAAACTATGGAATGGATTATAAGATGGGCAAAAGGTAAAGTAAAATTTATAGTTTGTAATGTTCATAAAACCATAGTCCTTATGATATGAACCTCATAAAGGATGTTATTTACTCAAATTATGTTTATCCAACTAAATTATAGTTACTAAAGTATGGGATACAACTCTACCCCACATAGGATTCAAATTTTGAATCTCCTATTCATAGTTCAAAAGTCTTAATATCAGGTACACTCGAGTTGTTTATGCCTTATTCACCATGTCTTTTACAATCCAAGAGGGAAGTACCACAGATAAAAAATAAACATATCAATTTCATGAGATATAAAATACAATATGGGTCTCATAGAGTGTAGTTATGGATTCTCATGGTCAAAATATTAATACAATGGAACCCAAGGCTCCTATTTATTGTAAATTTTTACACCTGAGTTACCTAGGGTGAGAAACTATTACTTAATAAAAGTATAAATTTGGTGGCATATCTAACAAAATGATAGACCTCTAAATGTGACATGCTTCTAAATTACCTATAGTAGACTTACAATGCTTCTAAAATTAGTTTTGGTATCATTACATGCCAAAATATTATTGTTGAGGATTCTCCTTTATATTCTTACCTTTATTTTTACCCCTCTATAGGTTAATGAGTAATTCACTATAGAAATTAAGTGACTATAACACCCCTCCTTCACATGACTTATTATTATGTATGGTTGCATGGAATTTTAATGCATAGCTTCTTTTTGGAATGTAAATAAGTGTGGTAGTTGCACTTGATGACTGACTCTTTTTCTTGTAATATGGTATTTTTTATGCATTTATGGTTGCAAGAGCAGGTACTCTCATCAGTGGATTGAAAATGAGGTAATCACCTAAGTCAAGAGAAATAAAGTAGGAAATGATGGTGACGATTTATTCATTGACAACTCAAATTGTAATAA
The DNA here is from genome assembly GCA_028583015.1 of Wollemia nobilis. NCBI lineage: Eukaryota > Viridiplantae > Streptophyta > Pinopsida > Araucariales > Araucariaceae > Wollemia > Wollemia nobilis. Next base: position 12,659,519 of record JAQPPZ010017016.1, read on the forward strand.
TTGCGCTTCATTTAGGTTGCATTGCATAATTGCTTGTGTTTGAATACACCGTTGGACCATGATATTGCTTTGACAAAGGATTCATCCTTAGAAAAGTGGGGATAACATTTTGGTTATCTTAAAAAGCCACCTACTAAAGGATAAAGCAACATGGTGTATTATTGCTTGGAAATATCTTGTATTGCTTTAGTTGTTGAAGCATAGTTTGGCTTGATTGTACCCAATAAAATATTAAAATAGTTAATGATATTAATGCATGTACTATTAATATCAAAGATAATAATTAATATTAGTATTTGATATTAATCCAATTTACCTTTGGATAAAGGTAATAATGGTATGTTTGAAAACTTAGATTAATTAATTATGTTAGCAAGCTACAAATAAAGGAAGGAATTAATTTAGTCTTTGCTTAAATGTTTTATTTAAAGGTTTTCCATTTGGAAAAAATATTATGGATAATATTAATTAAAGGTATTAATAGTTTTTGAAAAAATATATTGCATGGCATTTTGAGACATGATTCAACTTGTAACATCTAAGATTAGTGCTTTGGTTGGTTACATTATGGGCAGCCAATGTTAGAATTTCTTGGCTCACCCACACTTTAAGAGAGCAAGGCTATAAGGGATAGAGGATTCCTGCACTAAGGGTTTATATATGAAAGAATGGAGGAGACAAAAATGAGCATGGATTATATTGTACTACTGAATATCCGAGACTTGTAGACTTGGTTTGTAATGTTTGGAATTCAATTTAATTATTTATTTGTTAGATGTGCATTGTAAGAATTTCTTGGTTCTTTATTCTTGGTTTTATTAAGATACCTTTTTCTTAATTGTTTAAGAAACTTGGTTTTAATATTTAGATTATATTCCTTTTTATCTTGTTGTCATCATCTTTCCAATTGGGATGTTTCCCTTTGCGGTTTTGGATCTGAGGATTATTGCATGCCTTGGGGCCTATTGTTTAGTAGTAGGTTTAGGATTGAATTACCAATGTGGTAATGATACCTAAGAACCTTTCATATCATTTATTTATATAATGGAATCCAATACTTTTGGTTACGATTTCATCTCACGCCTGTGTTAACTTCGTTGCTTGTTGGTTAGTATTGAGCACTCAAGTCTATGGTAGAGATTGGGGGCTTGGTTGAGTTGTGAGTGCAACCAGCTCTAGAGGGTTTACTTATTGGTATTGTTGCTACATTAGATTATGTGCCACCTTTATTTTTATGTTTTTTTTATCTTTAGGTAAGGCATAAGGTTGTAGTGGTTGTATTAATGCTTTGGATAAGCTTTCAATGTTTGTGTCTTGAGATTTTTTGGAGTAAACCGAATGCTTATTTTGGTTTAATGAGAATAGATTATTTTATAATATTATATAGATAAATAAATTAGATTATTTTGTATTCTTTTATAGATAAATAATGCTTATTTTGATTAATTTTTTTCAAAATAAAATATATTTTTTTGTAATCTTGTATAGATAAAGAAAATAGATTGTTTTGTAATCTTGTATGGATAAAGAAATAAATTATTTTATTGTATTCATGGATAGCTAAATAATGATTCTTGGGTTGGTTTTGGGGTTGTTATAGTGAATCACTTGACTATACTACCAATTCACTAGTTAACCCTAAGCACTTTGCTTTTATAAGCAAGTCAAACCATTTTACAAGTGGATTTATTTTGAGAAAATTGGCACTTATTTTGAAACTGTATTTAGAAGGTTTATTATTTTAGAATGTCAATAGAAGGATAAAATTATAAATTCCAATCCCTTATAAGTAATAAGAGATTTTTTTTTTCTTCTTAGAAGAGTATTGTAGGCACCTAAAATACATCATTTTGAGAAGACTGTCTATATGGACATATGACCCCCTAGGGTAGCCTTAGGGCATAACAGTAATTTTTATCACTTCAACAAGAAGGATTCCTCCTTTATAGCATGGACCATCATACCCAAATATTGACTCTATAGGTTGCTATGTCCTTGTCACGATTGCTCTACCATATGATGGTCGTTCCTGTAACAAACTCAAAATCAATGCCACGAGAAAAAATAGTTTCAACAACCAACCAAGCCCAAGAACATTTGCAAACATTTGTGGGAAGATTCTAGAATGGTTTTTTGCCCTTTTTAATCCTAACTGTTTCTTGGCTTCTCAAGGAAGCTAGGATTTCCATTGAAGAAATCTATAAGAAGACACCTTGCCTTCATTAAACTCTCTCTCAGTCTCATGCAATGAAGTGCTATCAAATTGCTCTTGAGTGATCTTGCTAATTCTCCATAGTGAAGTACTATTGGATTATAATCGTGGAGCTTTCCAATACAAAAATGGAATCCCTTGGAGTTTGAAGACCAAATTTAACCATATTTTACCATCAAACATCCTAATTTTAAGCTAATTCCCATAATTTAACTATGCTTCAAAGAGCGCAACCCTTGAAAATCAATTTAGTATACCAATATAGGTTTTTCACGCATCAATCATAAAGAAATAGTTTGTTGTTCATTTGGTCGCTTCACCTTGAAGTGACCCGCAGGCACCGCTGCCCTACCCTAGGATGGCCAGTAGGCTAGATCGCTTTGTCCCAGAATGGTCTCTCGATGATATCTCCTTTTTACTATTTTATTAGTTATAGTATATTTAGCAACATTTAAATTATTTTTTAGCCTAGTTTTCTTCAGTTTTCATGCATCTTTTTATCACTTTCAGTATTTTTTTACATTTTCTTATCATGGAATATGGACCTCATCATGAGAGGTTCCATATTTTCTATTAACATTTTGTGATTGTTCTTTTGTATAGATTTTAGATCTTGGTAGGAGATATTCAGTACAAAGATTCATCAATATTTATCTCACATAGTGGAGGTCACAAGAAACTCCTCCCCAAGTCATTTTTGAAGGTGCAAATATCCTATGAAATACACCTACCTTTGTTTCTATATTGTAAATTGTATCAAATTGGTATCTATCCCTAAGAGGGATATCTTTGTAACCACCTTGTAAAGGACAATTTCAATATTAATAAGAAGGGTACCATTTTATTTTATTCCATTGTCTCATGATCGTTACATGATTATGCTTACAATTTTATTTTATATAATTATTTAGGTGTTAGATTTAAATATCTACAGTGGTGATCATGATCAAACTTTGGCTAAATTTTCACAAATTTATCGCTAATTACATGTTTTATTGTTTTTTGAATTTTAGGTACCACCACTCTAGGCTAGAAGGGATCAGAGGAGTCGTCGTCCTACCTTGTGATGGCTAGTAGACCCCACCACTCTGCCCCATGATGGCCTCAAAGCAAAACCACAAAAATTAGAGAAGCAAAAACTTCATCAGATGTAGGTTGCACCTGTAAGTTTTTTCTATAATTAATTTTCTTACTTTTCATATAAAAAGATAGAATTTCATGTCTAATTGGAAAATATAGAAGAATTTTAAAATTTGGAGTATTCTTCTTGTTATCGCTCCTAGGTCCAATGACCTTTGTTGATGGTCGCTACTGGGTCAAGCAGTCTCTATTTCTAGCCATGTCTGTGTTATACAACCTCTGATGCAAACTATATTACATAGATATGGCCTCTATTTATTGACTATGTGAATTGTATTCTTGCTACATGTGCAAAGGCTAATTGCATATTAGGGTTTTGTAGTTCTGAATTTTCTAAAATTAAAACGTTCTTACCTAGAAATTTGAAACATTACTTTATGCATTAGAAAAAGTTATTGATTGCTCTATGTTGCATTTTTCTTTTCACATAAGATAAAACAAACCCACACACACCACATATCATATTAAACATCAGTGATTTGGAATTCATACCCAACCGTTGATCAAGACCAATTATGGTGGCCTTCATCACCACCTCGTTCGTTTTTTTATGAGTATTTCACATTCTATTTTAGCCAAGGATAGTCCAAGAACTATCATAGATGAGGAATATAGCATGTATCTCTCTTAGAAGAGGTATATCAATGATCAAGGTGAATTGGGTGATGACTTGTAGGACCTAGACTCCCTCATTGGATTTGGACTTCATCACCAAATATTGGTGGGTTTCACAACCTGGACTTCATCACAAAATCTTGGTGGGTTTCACAACCTGGACTTCATAACCAAATATTTATGGGTTTCACAACCTAGAATTCATCACCAGGTTTGTGTGTGAGAGGATACAAGTGAAATACCTTAAACTGAGTATCTCATCAATAAAATTAAAACATGAAAAAAAAGCAAAAACAACAAATCAAATTACACCAGAAAATTTAGGAATCACAAAGAAATATTTAAACAAGATAATCATTTTGTATACTTTGTATTTTTCCTTTTTGGTTTTCTTAATCAATAAAACATGATAAATATGAATAGTCGAGCTCAACCATGAGTCGACGAAGTGGAAAACTTACAAGGAGGCCCTGAATACCTCTGCTATAGTCCTAATGATCTCCTCATTCCTGCACAATGTCCAAATATTCATCGTGAAGCTAATGCCTCACATAGAGGATAAAACCACCATAGTACCTTTGCTCGGATAACACCAATGGGTTATTCACATGATCAAGTGGATGATTTTGTTAGCTAATGTAAACCTCACACCACCACAAAATATAATCGATCTATCAATGGCTCTATTAGGGAATTCCATATTCCTCCTATATCATGGCCTTTGTCGCACTAAACTTCCATAGAAAGCCCACCAATTCAACCGGTGGTCACAATCAAAAGTAGGTCAGTACAAAGTTTGCGTACTCCATCAACCAACATGACCATGAGCAAGTTAATACAATAGTCCCCTAAATATCAGGAAACTCTCATAAACATTTTGGGTTCAATCAAATTACAACCCCACGATCCTGATGCTTTCACTAAATTTGTGGGACATATACAAATATACAAAGATCTTGTTATCACTTTTTAGGATCACGAGATCAAATTCGTACCTCCAAACATACCTGACCCTCCTTTGCACATCATCACATACATATACAGGATCCCCTTTAAAAAAGTATTTATCGACATAGGCTCCATGATAAACATTATTACCACAATCACACTGAAGCATCTCAACATCCTGCCTTCACACATTGCAACATCCATGTTCACCTTACAAGAATTTAATGATGTTATATCTCCCATGGTTGTCATGATAGTCCTCCCCATTTAGGTTGGATAGAAAACCATACCTACATTGTGCTACATCTTGGAGGGTTCAAGACAATACAACATATTGCTTGGATGGCCTTGGATGAGAGCCATGGAGTGCATCCCTTTCATAGTTCATCAATACCTCAAATACATACATGAAGCAAAGGTCCATGTGGTTCATGTCGACCCAAGCCCATTTAAGTATTACAATAATATGGATCATCCATAGGATCCTACTCTGTCACCCATGCACCTAAACACTAAACCCAATGATTTTATCTAGAGTCTAGATTCAACCCCGCGGTTCATCGTGGAACTACCTTCACCACCACCATTACCATCGGTTTCTCCTACCACTCCTCCTTCATCCTAGATTTCTCCAAGCAAGGATAAGTCAAAAAATCCAATCACGAAGATACCCACAACTATCTCAAACATATCAATATAAGACATCCCCACTTCTACCAAAAAGGAAAAACCCATAGTTTTTATAAATGAATCAGATCATCCATCGCATTGCAAGTCATAGTTCACTCGACTAGTATTTAACTCGAAGAGAACATAGAGGATAATGTTATGTTTACACCTATCATTGAGTCAATTAAGGATTTAGGTAGACCTCTTTTCAAGTTTACACCCATTGGTTCCATCCTTGATTCTTCACCTAAACATGAGGGACCAAAAGATCACCCTAGATAATTTGATGAGGTATTCATGACTTTTCCAAGCACTAATACATCTTCCCATGATTTTTTGGTAATGGTCAATGTTACGATAGAGAACTAGACTCCCCTAAATAAATCCACATAATTGGTAGCTCCATTAAACATTGCTTCTACATCACAAGTTCCAACACCACCGAAACTAGTCACACCTAGTTTATTGCACACAACATCTTGATAAGAGCAAGAACAAGTGTATCCTTTATGCCAAAATGGGGGTGATCAAGTTGTTATAGCTGATCATTCCAAAGTGGAACAAGAGCATGAGTTAATTCAAAAACAAGAGTAGGAGTATATAATCACTAAAAACAATCAGTAGAAAGCATCCATATCTCCTCAGATAATGGAGACTTGTGATTCACATCTACCTAATGATATTATGGAATCCACACCTAATTCACTTTTAGCATCCATAAATTGCCATATAAATTCATCAACAACTATGCAATAATCATCCCCATTAGTCTTATAACAAATTTTGGATCATCTAGCCAAAGTTGAGACACAAATGGGTCACCAAAATGATGCTTTGTAGAAAATTATGCATCAACTCATGAACATATAATTACAGCAATGAATCACATCTAAGGCCAAACCACCTCCTTTACAAACGTAAATAAAACCCCAATAGGATCATACGTAGAGTCGATTTTGCCACCCACCTCGTATTTATATGCCACTACCCAAATATTTGGCATCGATATTCAAATAATTATGCAATGTGAAGACCATTACTTTTCTTGAATTACATACACCAGATTCAAATCTCCCAAAATCTAAGAGGTATATAGAGGATATATATTATATATCATCAACAAAATGTTCATGATATTCAGGGTTGTTATGGATTCAAGAATACAATACAAGACATGCTTGAGAAGAACTAACTACAATTTGACAATCCTCTCACTATTGAGGATCAAGAATTAGGCATAGGTGATGAATTATTACCTACACTAGTGAATCAAGAACAACAGCCTAAAAATATGACTGAGACACATGCAACCCATCCACCTCATCAAACTGATTTATCATGTCCACTTCACTTAAAACATCAACTTTATACCTGGAATCTATTATCTGAGTCCATTTCAACCATTTTTCAAAATTTACAAGAAGCTAAGGTAATCATCTTACCTGACGTGCACCCATTAGACCCAAAAAATACTAAATCTAAGGGTTATAGATAGGATCACTTCTACCTTTATCATCGAATAGAGGGTCATGACATTAACCATTGTTATGCTTTTAAAAATGTAGTCCAAGACCTTATTGACAAAGAGGATTCACCCATAGACGGTTCATTCACCTCACCTCAACCTATCATAATTCAAGCCACATCATCCCATCTATGATCCCAAGGTCAACCACAACTTTGTATTTGATGACTATTTCAGCCCTATTTCAAAAACTCTATGAGGCACATGTAATCACATTACCAAAAATAAAACTTAGAAAACCTAAACCTAGGTCAAATAATGAAAGCCTCTATTGTACTTATCATCGTATAAATGGGCATGACATTTGAAATTTCTACCCATTCAAAAATTTTGTCGAAGAGATGATAGAATGAAATGAGCTCCACACATATGGTTCACTTGTTTTACCCCAATAGGACATTGGTATTTCATAAAATTTCTTGTTGTAATAGGAGGTATCATTTTCCATCACTCCTCCTAGCCAAACCAATCACATTGCATCATACAAAATGCACATTGGGGGTTTTCAATGTGTCACACCTTCCCCATCATCCACATCATAATCGATGAATAAAATTAGGGATTATGAAGGCACCACACTTTCCCTGCTTTCACTAATCATCACACACACTAGGGGTACATAAGGTATCGTACCTTCCTCCTAAAATCATAAAATATAAAAATAACAAAAACAAAAAAATATATAAAAAATACCAAACAAATTAGAAAACATAAAAACACAAAAATAATACAAAACATAAAAATACAAAAATATTTACATTATGTTACCATGCATTGTATTATATGCATTGAGTAGTTGCATTTGCATTAATATAAGTTGTGTTTACATTTGTATTAATTATTCCATGTTTGTATACCAATTATGAATCTCAAATCATTCGTACCAATCACTAACATGCATATATTTTCTTTATTAGCTTTTTCTTATTAAGAGGTCCTCATAAATAGGATAGATACCATATGAATATCATCAATGATATTTAGATGACCACTAACTATTTTATGCACACCTTTTAGTTTACAAAAACTTATAGTTAAAACCCTAACATATCACATATCATTATCATTCAAATTTCCCTTGTGAGTAACTATGTTTTTCAACACAACTAATGAGTTGTTATAAGGTGTATATTAGGGTTTTCAGTCATTCATCCATCCCTAGTTATCTTTAAATATTTTGTAGAAATATACCTTCACTTTTAGAAGTTAAGGTATCACTTTGATAGTACCTTGCATATGTCAAAATCCCAACACAATTATACACATTAACAATCCAAGTCTAAACAAGGAAAGATGACACTACAAAGTGGTCCTTGTCACCTTAAGTGAAAGGTTTTTCACTTGCTCATATTATTATGTGCATGGTCTAGGATTTTTAGAATTGAGAAAATGACAAGCTCCCCCCTACCCAAAAAATCCCTTGATCTTCCACAAAATGAGCAAAATTCCCAAAAGAAACAATGATTTTCATCACTAAGCAAATACCTTGCTAAAAAAAAATTATGGTTTTCACCACTAAGCATGAGCAAGTATCCCAAAAAATCAAAATAAAATAAGGGGGTAATGATATTGAATCCCTAGAATATTTAGTATTTAAACACCATGGCATAATCTCCATTATAGCAATGGGTTGAATGAAACTTGTCTAGCAATGGAGTAGCATTGCGCATGGTGATATGTCTATCATATTAGAGATATTTTTTACAGACCAATATTGACCTATGGTTGAGCTAGCTTTTTATGGATTGTATTTCCTAGTAGTCGAGTCTAACTATGTCCAAAATTAGGATTAATATGACCATATGGCGATCCTCATTACAACAATGGGTTCCATGAAACCTGCTTGGTAATGAGGTAAGCTTATGCCTCATCTAATATATTCACTTTGCACACACAGGGATACTGAATATTTGGGTCTTCTTAATAGTCTTGTATCTTTTAGGAGTCTTTTTTAGTTAGTATAAAACTTTTTATCAATCAATTAGGGTGTTTGAGTCTCACAAAAAACCTAAAAATCCTCTCATAGCACCAAATCATCTCACCAATAATCATAGTTTTCCTTATAATATTTTGTTTATTAAGGGGTCCTCATAAGATAGGATAGATACAGATGAATATCAGCAATGATATTTAGACAACCACTAACTATTTTATGCACACCTTTTAGTTTGCAAAATCTTATAGGAAAAACCCCTACATTTCACATATTTCATCTCACATATGCATATACAAACGTATAACTCCTATGATAAGGGTAATATTTTAATTCATGATTCTTATACATTATGTGGTGTATACCATTAGTTTTTTAAACATAATTATATTCATTCATTATGTTTTAATAATTAAAGCATACATGTACAATTTGCATTAGAACATCCACATAAAATTAAGGCATTACATTTTTCATAGCAATAACAAAAATTAAATGCATAATCAATTAAATAAATTTAAAAACATGCATTTAACATCAAATATTGCATCCATATACGAATAGATCATAGTGAGTCCATACATCTAAATTAAAAAACAATTATTCATACATCCATCATATAATCATTGCATGTCATTAGTACATCACATGTATAAATCAATACATCATCACATCCATCAATGCATCCATAACTCATAACACATAAATCAAAATCATAAACACATGATGAGCCATAAAATGAGAAATATAATCATGTATATATATATATATATATATATATATATATATATATATATATTTGAATGTCATAAGTACATCATGATACAAAATTTCCATAGGCTACAATAGAGTGGATCCTCGGATATTGCACTCTCAAAAATAAGAGCACACATAGATAATTCAGGTTGGTCCTACACCTCTACTCTCACCCCCACCCTCAGCCCCACTTTGATGATATTGAGAGGAGCATCTATACTCTGACCTCTATGGAGGATCTTGAAATATGGGAATCTGCTATCTCACTTACAACTACTCTAACTCAGTCTACCAACTTTTATGTGATTTCCCTGATGAGGATCATGTCAGTAGTATACCTTCATATCGCTCTACCTCATCCTCTAAGCTCATAATGTAAGCTCGATTTGATCGTCAATGACCAAATTATCGAGCCACCTATACCTAAAAATTTGTCACATCACCCATGGCCTATTCACTTGTACCTATCTACCCCTATGCCATATTCAAGGTATCCACCTAAACATATAGAGCATCTTGCTTTGTTGTCTTGGCATCCCTCTCTATTGCCCTTGTAGTCATCTACGTATGCATAGTATCCCACTCTACTATGAATATATCCCTTTCGGTAGTAACTCGGTCTATATATATCTATGCTATGACTATATGGGCTTTGAGGATATCTCTCTTCTCAAAAAACCCTCTCCACTGCTGCTACCTACTACTGAGCTAACTTTGGACTATAGCAAGGATAGTCTTTGGCTCCACTAGTCACACCTATATGATCTGCAACCAATATCTCAACTGAGCCATATCATCTGTGGGATCATACTCATAATCCTCACCCTTATCCTGTGGCTCCTCTACCTCCTCTGTAGCCTAGACCCACTCCTCCTCTATCCTATGATATACTCATCACCTAGCCTCATCCATGCCCTCATCCTCTACTACCTCAGTAGGCCTACCCATCAAACCACCTCCCTACAATAGCCAGGTGATCCACCATGTGTCATACTCAACATTGATACCTAGGTCTACTAATCTGATCTCAACCACTATCGGATCCTCATCATATACAAGTATCCCTACTCAATGCCACTCCAACTATGTCTTATCTTCATGATGGTGGTAGATGATGGGTTCCTCTTGGACATCCTGAAAGATTCTAAACTATCATCTAATGCAAGAGTAGTGGAAGTACTCCTGCTAGGTACCATGATGCCCAATGATCCACCGTCCATGCCTCATACACCCTAGATACTCTATAGCCTCTGGACATTAATGGAAATCCAAGTAGGGCCTCAATACTATTAAAAGACCTAGCATAGTGTGCCAACCTCCCTAAATCTATCTGGCTCTATCCATTATCCCAATTGCGTCACCACTAAGCCACGTAGCCAATATTTGTATCTCCTAACTCGGCTTGTGGCATTGGTAGTCCTACTGGCTGGTCCACTTAGATGTGCTCCCATCCTCATATATGGAGGAGCAAACTATAGCCCAATTCCATCCACCTCTAGTGTTGAATATTATAGAGCTCATCATATAGATAAGATAATAAGGTGCTCCCCCACACCATAATGATCAATAATTGTATATCACACTCAATTAGATCCTGCACCATGTCAAGAAGGTTCCAAGGAAACCTTGCTTTTGAAGATTCTGGTGGTAGGATTTTTGAGATGATTCACATTACTACTCCCTAGTTTTGAATGAACACATCAACATCGTACCATGCTCTGATTAGAACTCTATCATGGTCCATCTACACTAATGCAACATCTACCTCCCCTCCAAAAATCCTTTGAAGAACTCTTCCTCATTGTAGGAGGGGAGTGGAGATTATAGGGAACCCCTAGATTAGAATACAAAAAATATTATAGACTTACTCGAGTGTCACAGTCATCTCGCCAATAAGGAGATGAAAAATATTGGTCTTGTTGTCCCATTTGTGATCCAGGGCCATCATATATGCCTGATCTGACATGACTGTGGGAATGTGTACCACATGTTTAAGGCAAATCACCATAAACCATGCATAGTTGTCATCACTAAGCTAACTCCACAACTCACCAAGTAAGGTGGGTTCCCTACAATGGGTAGTCAACATCAGATTCTCAACTAACACACAAATCAACACAAAAATAAAAAAAAATAAAAAAATGCATAATAAATCCAAAAAATAATAAAAAATAAAAATTGGTAGCCACTCTAGGCCCTGACGGTCGGCAAGCACGATCGCTGCACTCTAGGATGGTCATCCCAACATCCAAAATTTTTATTTATGGTGTTTGAATGTGGCTGCCCTCCCCCAATATGACCTCCAACCCATCAAAGGGGTGTCGCTTCTGCCCAAGATGATCCCATAGTGGCACCTAAAAATAGGTATGACCCCATGCCAAAAATTCAAAAAAATAAATTAAACCTACCCCCCTACCTAGCCTAATCTCTACATTCCTAATCTAGGATGAGGTTCATTTTCCCATTACTTAATTTTGTTAGTTTTAATTTGTAAAATTAACAAAGAGGGAATGAGATTTCTACCTTCCTAGCTCCGAATCCTCTGCTCATAGAGGCCTCTGGCTGATCCATCGTGGTAGTGTGTCAAGTTTCTAGTAGTGTTTCGTATCAAATAATCTCTCCTCTACCTCACTGCTCCTTTTTCTATCACTGCTAGCTATAAAAATGACATTAAATATTTGTAAATTTTCTTTTATATTTTTCAAATTTCTTGATTGCCCTAAGGGTGGAGCGGTCACATTTTGGTGTGACCATCATACCCTAGGACAAACCTAGAATTTGCAAATTATCATTTCTATACCCTAGGATGGTCCTAAAATGACACTAAATGCACACATTTTGTTAATGGCATGAGCCTCAATTTGGACATTTAACCACATCTAATGGTCTAAAATATCAAATTTGCAAATGACAAAAATATTTCACACATCAAATGGGGCATTATCAGTATCATACTTCCCCAATCAGTAATTAAACAATTGAGAAATACAATACAAATCAAGGTAGTGTGCCTTCCTGATAAAAGGTTTAATTCAATTCAATCACCAATTGTGCAATCCTGGGAAGCACGCACCTCTACTCTACTTATACTAAAATGAAATGAAATACCATGAAATGCATATAACATAGAAATAACAAAGAAATATCCTTTTATTTATATTGAAACTCGGTTACATATTGGTTCGTCCGAGGGATACCCATTTCGATACAATGAATTAAAAGTGGAACAATGGTGAATAAAATGTCCCTCACAAAGGGGTGGTGCACCTTCACAGGCTTTCTGATTCTACACACAAACTTGTCTAAGGGCTTACAGATGCCTCCTCTTGATCTCATCCTGGAGGGATCTCATGCTTTGGATACTTTTACTTGGTCCTGTGAACCTGTATCTGCGTGCATGGAAACAACAGAGCACACTTAGTAGAACAAGAAGCCACCCAAGATGATGCCTTTTGTTAGCATATAAATAAGAATAATGTGCATTGAAATATAGCATATGTAAGCAATATGCATATGAAAATCAGAAATATTAATCTAAATACAATGAAATATTTAGATCTATGCTACAGCCATGTGAATGAAATAATATTAAATAAATATCTGTTACTTAGAAAAAAGGAATCCACCATTTTAAAACCTGGCTATGACTATGGGACGCTATCAAAGATAGTGGCCTCTGACTTAAAGGTTACTGTTGGTCATCAAATCTGCCTAGGAAAGGATTTGGGTAAGTGTATGCGCCCTAGACCTGGACCAACATTGAAAGGCCGAAGGGAAGAGATGCCCCTCGTGCCAATCTCCGGAGAAAGGCCGGCTCCTATGCTAAACTACTTTGGTGTTTTGAGATAAGGGTGCAGGAAAGAGATAAAAAGAGTAAGGGTGCAGGAAAGAAATAAAAGGAGTAAGGGAAGAGAGATCAATGATTTAAAGTGGGAGAGAACAGGAAGCACGATCACTAACTAACAACTTGAATAGCAGCAAAGAACACCAAGAATAAATGAAAGAAATGCCACATTAACCTTCCTATGTATCCTCTGGGCGAGCTCCAGGATTCTCCTTCTCCCTTTCATCGAAATTCAGGGTTCGGAGTAACGACGATTAGGACAAGCGAATATAACAGAAACCACAACCCACCGGGCAAGCATAAAAGAAAACCAATATAGCATTTTTCCTCTCCTATGTATCCTTCGGGCAAATTTTAGGGTACAGTCCCCAATCGCACACCGAATTCAGGATTCAGAGTTACAGTATGCAAATGAAGAAAGACAAAAGAAATAAACACAGAAGGCAGCATACAAGAGAGAAATTGAGCCCAAAGCTCTTTAGTATTAATCGTAGGACATCAAGTTACAGCAGCTTTCTAGCAGAAATTTCCCCCTTTTTCATTACAATGCCTGGGTTTTTATAGAGGACCCGACCCTCTGAGCCATAATTACACAAAATGGAGGAGTACATCCTCGAAAGCTGAGAAGTCGGCTCTTCGCGGCTCTCGTGACTGAGCTCTCAATTCCGTTACCAAAACTAGCAGCTACGACCGGGTCAACCGGGGAAAGACGCATTAATGAGCCGCCTGGATGTCCTTGGTCTCCGGGTGCAGTGCTCGAGTGGCCGCCATGCTCGTCGGGCTCTCCATCATGGACTGATACTTCATTTCCAATTGCTAAAAATGAACAACGGGCTTGTCGGGCATGAAAAAATGTATTTATGAGGCACTTGATCACCTCGAGAAAATACCCGGCTTGGAGCGCATGCCTTTTGAAGCGCTTCGCTAAATTTTCATTCACACTTCGCTTCGCAATGGACTCGAGCCGAAGCATATTCTCCTTGATTTGTACTTCGCATGATGGAGCTTCGCAAAATAGCTTCGGGGGTGACGAGGGCCGAAGTAGATTTTCTTCTCAAGATGGGCTCTTCATTTCTCGCCTTCGTTGAAGATGTGCCAAAACTGCTTCGGTGAGGCCCTTCGCCCGAAGTAGATACTTCGTTGATGAGCTTAAAAATGCTTCGCCGTGATCCTTCTTCAAAACTGCGGTTCGGGGGTATTTTGGTCGAAGCTCATTCTTGCCTTCAAAGATGTTGCATTCTTTCTGGCCGCTTCTACTTCGGGTGAAAGTACTTCGCATGAAAGTTTGCCGAAGCAGATGCTTCGCAACGACTTTTGATGAAGTAGAAATGGTTCGTTGGCGGGGAGGCCCGAAGTGAGTGCTTCAGCGGCCTTTTGGTGAAGTATTTTCAATGTTTTCCCTCTTCAAATCTCGCTTCGCAAGTTTCTTGCCCGAAGTATCATTTTGAAGTGCTTCGGGCCCGAAGTAGTTTTCATTCTTCTTCCTTTGCATTTTGCTTTGGCAACATCGCTTCGCAAAACTTTCACCCGAAGTAACTACTTGAAATGCTTCAGGCCCAAAGTAGTTTTCTTGCCTTAGCCAATTCGGACCGCGATCTTCCTTCGATGAAGCTTTACTTGAATGTCGCTTCGCAAAACTTTTGCCCGAAGTAGCTGCTGGAAATGCTTCGAGTGCGAAGCTCTTTTTCTAAATTCTTCTTTGGCAATGCCACTTCGCAAGATTTTCTCCCGAAGTAGTTTCTTGAAGTGCTTCGGGGCCGAAGTAGATTCCATCCTTAGTGATTTCCTTCTGTGAAGCTATCTTCCTTAGCTTGTTCGGCAGCGAAGCTCTTTCTTCCTCCATTTTATGTACAAGGGGGTGGCAGGAAAGCCAAAATTGTTGCAATACTTGAAAATGTTGTTTCTAAAAAGCAAGGGAACAAATTCATGAATTTAAAGGAAATACTTTACAAAAAATTCAATTTTTTTCTTTTTCTACCCCTTGTGCAATGTGACAAAATTGTCAACATTCTTGGCGGCTCGCGGGGCAACGAGCTCGTCTCGGTGGGAGAACCCTCAGCTTTGATCCATTGGGCCAGAGTTACCTCCAGACCCTTCTCCTTTTTCCACCTCTGGGGGCGCTTCCACAGCTTGTTCTCCCTCTTCTTCTTCTTCGCCTTCTTCTTCTGCTTCTTCTGGCGGCTTCCTCTGGCGTGGCTTCATGTTGCGGCGATGGGGCAAGGCGATCATGGATTTTTCTCATGGTTCGGTGGACATGAGCCCAGGCACCCTTTGAAAAAGGCTCTTGATCCTGTAGTGCCTTGACTAAAATGTGGAACCGATCGATCTGCCCGATATCAGCATGTTGGGCCCTGGTATACAGATCATTCAGGCAGGCCGTGATCTTGCAGTATCTCAGAATGAAATCTGTGACCTATTTTTCTGTTATAGGCTCTGCCCATTCATCTATTTCTGAGACGTCACCCTCAAAATGAAGCCATGTCGGCTTAATCTCTTCCTTGGTCAGAAGGTTCCCATCATCATCCGTGAAGCTCAAGAAACCCAAGGAAGAGAGATCTTGGAAATAGCCCATCGATGCACGTTGCTCATCCTCGAACACATCCAGGAGGTCCTTCGCCTTCTACGCTTTCCTCACCTTGGAGAAGAAGGCACGAACTATGGCCTTAGCTGTAGACCAATCTCTAGCTATCCGACTCATCGCAGGGACCTGCAAGTCCTGATATTTAGCGCTTTGGACATCGAAAGCTAATTTGAGTCGGCCTCTAGCTTTCTGAGTAATCTCATCGATGATTGGCCTTCCTTCGGCAGTGGCATGCTGTGCTTCGATGGTGTAGATCAAAATTGATAGGGCACTGGAGGCCCGAGACCTAAAATTTTTGAGCAAGTGCGAGCGAATCTCCTTGATTCTGCCTCTATCAAACAACTCCAGGTTTGCCTTTTCGAACAACTGCTGCTGTGTCTGCAAGATTTTGCTTTCAAGTTCCTTGGCCTTCAGCTCATTTTTGGCCTGTCTCTGCGCTTGGTGCTCAGCTGAACACTGTAGTTGTAGTATTTGTTGTTTGAGGGCGTGCGTTTCCTTTTTCATCAGCTTACACTGCTCCTCTGAATCCTCCAGCTTGGAGCGGATTCTAGCTAGCTCCTCTTCCAACTTGATGTTGGCGCTCTCTGCTTCGAACCTACGCTGATTAGCGATGTTTGCATGCGCTCGAAAAGTCTCAATCCCGACATGCATAGACGTAGACTCATTGTCTATGTTCAGGTGCTCCAGGTCCTTGGTCTTCTCCTGATAGTCGTAATCTACTGGAGTCATTTCATCCAGAGGCTTCTGGACCTTAGGGACCTTCTTCACCTTATGCAACTTTCCAGCCTTCAAATCGAAGACAGCGCATTTTTCAACCTGGGCCAGAGAGCGCCCTCTCTTCTTCCTCGCCTCCTTCAACATTTTTTCTGTATTTTGTCGAGCTAGGAGTAGCTTCTCGGCTAGAGGGCGTTCCTTTATCATGGAGAGTTTCGACTCAAATAAGGTTGGATCTCCAGCCGAAGGGGTAAACAAATACAAAGAATGAATGGGGGATGCCTCACCAGCAGGTTCGGTGATAGGTGTACTAGGAGTCCCAGCGAGTGCAACAATGCCATGTGAGGTAGGTGAATGAGGAACAGGGTTCGGCGAAGTGGTGGCAACGGACTTGTCCTGGCCTGGTGACTCGAGTGGAGTGGGGCTAATGGGATCGGTGGCAAGAGGCAATGCGTGAGGAGGTGACTGACTTTGTGAGGGAGGGAGAGACTGATGGGGAGACTCGGTCGAGACCATGGTAGACACGTGAGAGACTAAGGCAAAGGGTGGAGAATGCTTACCTACATGCCCTTCAGGCAGAGCGGTCGTAGTGACTTCTTGCATGATAGGCTCTTGCTCCTTTTGGGCTTTGGCACTCCCAACCTCCACAACTTCTACTTCGGGGTCTCCCTCTTGTTGGAGGAGTTCCTCCACATCAATGACGTCTATGTCTGGGACCGTCTCGGCACTTGGTGGCCCCGCATCTTCAACATTTGCTTCGGTTGGGCTTGATATAGGTGGTCCGATAGGAGCACTTGCGAGCTTTGTGTGGGGTCACTTTGGGTGGCTCGGAGGCACTTGAATTTGCTCTTGCCTCTTTCTTTTCTTCCTCTCCAATGGTTGCTCTGCCTCTTCGATGCTTGTGTCATGGCTTTTCGATGGTCCCTATGGTAGTGCCGTTGGTGTAGCTTCGGTTTCTTCCTCTTCTTCTTGCTTCGAAGCATCGTCAGCTCCTCTTGGGCTTTCGCCCGATCCTGGGGTAGCTGGAGGAACAAAGTCAATGAAGGATATGGACTTCCAAGTTTCAACATTGGCTTCATAAAGAATTGTGAAGTCTTTATCTGCTGCCAAGAGTCCATAAGAATTCATCTTTTGGTGATGGACTCTCATTATCCACCATTCCCTTAATTTTTCCTCGCTCCAATTCTTCAATTCTTCCTTTAAATCATCCTTTGCCTTTCTCCAAAATGTGGAGCTTGGAGTTGGGAGGGGGTACTAGTCAGGGTCAAACTCGACCTCCATGGGGTAGAACTCATGCCAGGGAGGCAATGTCCTCATTCTCTCCAAATGCCACTCCAGATCCTTCCCATTGGGATTATTCCTTTGTTCCACAATTTTAGGGTGGGGGCAGATGTGGAAATTCTTGAATTTTAAGTGATCCCTCATTACTCCCAAGGGATCATAGAGCCATTGCTGAGGAATCTAGAGCAGGCCAAAATTGGCAAGCTTTTCCTCCAGGAAAACGTTCTATTTTAAGGCAAATACTTCAATTACTCCCATCCTGAAGGGGAAGTCATAGGTATGTGCCCATTTTTGACCATGGTCGTAGATGGCGTTGGTTGCGTCGCTCTGTCGAGCGACCTCCAATGCGAACTGGTACTCGGAGGGGTAGACTGGTAGCAGGAAGGGTTTCCCAATGAAGCCGAACATACGAATTACGAGCCCCTATGTCAGTTGAAACACATCTCCCCTTTTCTCTTGCACCACTCTATCTCTCAAATTGAGGGGGACCCGAGGGCAAGAACCCTTCAACAAATGCATAGCGGGTCCCAAAAATTGTTGATTAAAAGAATAATAGGACTCTGTCCTCAATAGGAGGGGAGTCCACTGGTACACCGATAGAGGATTTCCATCCTCGCCGCTTGGAGAAATGGTGATATGGGGGAATCGCTTATGTACTTGGTAGAAAAACAACCAGACAAGGAAAGAACAGGGTGCGAAGTACTGGCCCGTCATCGAATTCTTCATACTGGTGAGCCGCGTATGCAAGGTTCGGGCCACCCATTCTGCCCAATCAAAGAAAACTGGGTTGGTACTTGGTCTTGAAGCATCAGGGGCATAGAATTCCCCTCTTGAAATACATTCGGCCAAAGACACCTGCCAAGGTTGCACCGAAGCATCTGTCGACAGGCCCGCCACCCATGCAATGATGGAGAAAATATCGATGTTCTTGAAGGCCGCCAAGGGTAAGGGCATCTGGGGTAGCTTGTTTGAAGGGAGCCCGCTTTTGAGGTTCTCACGCAGGAATTTCAATATGTAGCTGTTGGAGGTGAACCTCTCCATCTGTTCGCTCAGAATGACGTTGCGAACGGAATAGCCCTTGGGCGGACCTTGCTATGGCGCGAAGGCTGCTTGTACATCTTCCTTTAGAATGGAAAACAATTTATGACCTGAAGCATCCAACACTTGCCTGGATGCAGGTTGGTAGTTCTATGCGATAGCATAGATTAACTCTGGACAGTGGTGAGCAGGCGGGGTCAAATACCAATAAATTTGAGAATAATAGGCAGCAACCCTCTTATTCTCTGGGGTGAGTCTGCTCACCATAAACTCAATAGTGCATCGGAGGTCGGACACACCCTTAGAGAGCTCCGTGTCTCTAATTTTCTCCCACCCATCGATTGGTGGTTCTACAAGCTGCTCCTCCTCAGAGTCATCTCCTTCTTCTATCGGCTATTTTTTCGGGCGAGGGGTGAGATTGATCTTCTTAGGAGTATGCTTTTTCTCTTCCTTGCCCTTCTTTGTTTTTTTAGGGCCTGCAACTTCAGGCTCCTTCCCCTTCTCTTTGGAGTTCTTCTTCCCCATGTTGAAAATGATGGCGGCAGAGTCCTTGATACAGAGGGCTTTGATGTGAAGGGCTTAGATGCAAAGGGCAGGAGAATTGCAGAGTAACCGAAGGCTCTTAGTCTTGCATGAACTGATGGATAAATAACCTCCTCCTTGCTAGAGCTTCACATTTTATAGCCTTAAAAGGTAACTACCTCAATTTATGGCACCTACCAAAATTAAATTTACACCTCGGACGGAGGAGGTCGTCGTGTCCTTTGATTGGCTCTGCAACGACGTAGTACGTGGGGCCACATGCTTTGATGATTATGCCTTGTATTGGAGAAGCAACCTACTGCCACCTCATACCTGGGCGTGAGCTTTTCTCTTAACCGAATCGCCTCGGGATGTGCTCCACCACTTTTGCCTTAAATTCACCCACTTTGAACTCTTTTCAAGGTTGTTGTCTGCACGTTCTTTGAGGCACATTTTAAATTCTCTCGTCTCGCGCGTTATTGGTTCAGCGAAGTTGAAATCAGCATTGAAAATGCTTCACGGTGAACCTTTGGTGCGGGCTACTTTTTGACGCTTCGGGCCCGAAGTACTTCTCCTTCACCATGTTGCCACTTTGCTTTGCGAAGACCGCCTACCGAAGCTTGCCTTCTTGGAAACTCCAAACTTGCTTCAGAAACTGCTTTTCCAGGGCTCTTTTAAAATCTACTTCGCAAAACTTCTGCCCGAAGTAGCCTCTTGAAATGCTTCGGGTGCGAAGCTCTTTTCGTGCCTTTGTTTGAATTTTGGTTCGGCCCTTTTGAGGGTAAAGTGCTTCACTGCGAACCTCCTTGCAACCACTACTTCGCATCGAAAGTCCTCGAAGGAGATTTTTGAGTGTAATACTTAGCTTTTGCAATCATAAAAAATGTATATACACAAATAAAAATTATAAAAAAAATTTTTTTTTGAGTTTTACCTCAACGATGAAAAGTCTTCAGATGAAGACCATTAACAGAGATCGGCAAAACCTGGCCATCTGCATCTTTGAGGATGAAAGAGTTGGCCGAGTTCACCTTCACAATTTCGAATGGCCCATCCCAGAAGGCATCCAACTTGTCATGATTCCCAGGCTTGGCCTTCCAGGAGTCCCACTTCCATACCAGATCTCCCACTTTGAATGTGCGATCGGATGATTTTTTCTTGAACCAATCTTGGGTGACCTGAGCATGCTTAGCGAAGTTCTGGTAGGCTTCCTCGTGATCTTCCTCTAGCTGCAACAGTTGAGCTAATCTATTTTCCATTGGACTAACTCCATCTTCTTCTAACAGCTACAATGTAGGGATCTCTATATGGGTAGGTAAGATGGCCTCCTTACCATAGACCAGGGCATAAGGTGAAGTCTTGATTGACTTCTTGACTAAAATTTGATCGGCCCACAAGGCCCGATCTAGAAGAAGATGCCAAGTCCTTTTGTTCGTCTCTATGAGCTTTCTTAGCACCCTCAACAAAGTCTTGTTGGTGGATTCTGCCAAGTCATTGCCCTGTGGATAGTAATTGGAGGATACTTTATGATATATCCCATGTTTGTAGAAGAAATCATTGATTTTGGTGCCTGAAAAACTAGGACCATTGTCCATAATGATTGCTTCGAGAATGCCGAACCTGGTGATCAAACCCTCTAGGAAGGCGATTACAGTCTCTTGATCCGCATGCTTCGTAGGGATCGCTTCGGCCCACCTGGTGAAGTAGTCAGTTGCGGTCAAGATGAACTTATGTCCCATGGAGGAGTTCGATGATATGACCCCTATGAAATCCAACCCCCATTATTGAAAGGGTGTTTCTACTTGTATCGGTCGAAGGGGCATCGAAGCATTTCTGCTTCGGTCAGCAAACTTTTGACACTACTCGCATCTGCGACAAACGACGAAGGCATCGATGAAGAGTGTGGGCCAATAATAACCCGCCTTGATTATCTTTAATGTCATTGTTCTCCCTACGAAGTGACCTCCAGATAATCCTGAATGGAATTCTCCTAGGACTCTCCTTTTATCATCATATTTTATGCACTTGAGAAGGACACCATCAATGTTTCTAAAAAATAGGCCTTCAGGGCGCAAAGTATATCGAGAGGACCGCATCCTAAAATGCCTTCGTTGTGAAGCATTTAGATGTGAAGGACATCTGCCGGTGTTGAAGTACTTGATTATCTCACTAACCCAGTCCTTCTCATCCTCTTCCTAGTTTGCGAAGCATCCTTTGACTGGCGAGTCATCCCATTGAGATTCTGTCGCTTCGGCCGCTACGCTCTTCGCCAATTCTTGACACAATGCGCGACCGCGAACCAGTTTTGTGGGCTTGATCTCAATGTCAAATTCCTATATCTTGTTCACCCAACCAGCTCTCTTGCTTCCCAATTCTCCTTGGATGATGAAATTGCGCACGTCGGGGTGAATGACAAAGACCGTAACCCGACTTTGGGAGATGAACTGCTTGAACTTCCTGAGAGACTTCATTACTGCATGCACCTGACGTTCTATGAAATTGTATTTCTCTTCATGGGGATTGATCACCTGGCTCAGAAACGCGATGGGACGCTCTTCACCATCTTCCCCTTTTGTGTCAGGACCGCAACATAGCTCTCGGGTTCCCCTATGGCATACAGGATAAAATCTCGACTGTAGTCAGGGTTGATCAAGACCGGTGCCTGAGCGATTCGGGCCTTAATCTCTTCGAATGCCTCCTTTCTCTCTTTCGTCCAGATGAATTCGGTGCCCTTCTTCAAAAGTTTGGACATCGGCTTGATGACTTGGGCGAAATCGGGGACAAACTTCCTCACGAAGTTGATCTGGCCGAAGAAATATTGAAGTCCTTTCTTGTCTATTGGGAGTGGGAGCTTCGTTAGAGCCTCGGCTCTGTCGAGATCTACAATGAGGCCCTTTTCTGATATCGCATGTCCCAACAACTTTCCTTCACTGACTACGAATATGGACTTCTTCGGATTGATTGAGATGCCAAACTCTCGACATTTTTCAAAAATTTGTTGTAGGTGTACGGGGTGATCCTCCCTTCTTCGGGAGAAAATGGTCATGTCATCTAGATAGATGATGATAACCTTATTCAGAAGCTCACCAAAAGCTAGATCCATCACCCTCTGGAAAGTGGCACCAGCATTCGAAAGGCCAAATGGCATTCGTTGGTAAGCAAATGTCCCCCACTTGGTGGTGAACGTTGTTTTATGCTGGTCTTCGTTCCTGACCCAGATCTGATTGTATCCGGAGAAACCATCGAGCAGGGAGAAGCGTTGAGCTCCAGCCATCGAGTGCAAGATCTGATCGATTTGTGGAAGAGGATAGTGGTCCTTGAGAGAAGCCTGGTTCAGGTTGCGAAAGTCCACGCATAACCGTATATCTCCATTCTTTTTTTGATGGGGACTAGGTTCGCTACCCAAGAAGAATGCTTGATGGGATAAATTATCTTTGCCTCGAGCATTTTTAAGAGTTCGGCCTTCATCAGGACCTCGATCTTTGGGTTAACCGACCTTTGCTTTTGTCGAAAGGGTTTGACCCCTTCCTGCAATTCAATTGTATGCTGGATCAGCTACCGATCGTATCCCCTGAGGTCTTGATAAGACCAAGCAACTATGTCGGGATACTTCCTGCATAGAGTCTGGATCTGTTCTATCTCTTTCGAAGTGCAATCGGTTCCAACTTTTATTGCTTTTCCAGGTTCAAGCTCTAAATCTTGATACTGCTTTTCATTAACTTTGATCCTGTGAGAGAGTGCTCGATCATTCTGATCAAAGAGGCTTTCAAGAGTGATCAGTCCCTTGGGAACGTGGTTATTCTTCAATTGAACTAGCCCTTCATATTCTTCTTCGTCAGGGCTTTTGTCTTCGACTGTGGCGGCTTCTTGAATCATGAAATTTACAATCTGCTCATCATTGTCAAAGACTTGCCAATGTAGGTCTCTGTCCGGGACAGAGGGTCTGTAGATCATCCTCATAGCTTTGGGCTTGTGCACCATGTCTTCTGCTGGAGAGTACTTGGCTGCGATGGATGCTAGAACATCAACATGTCGATTCTTTTCTCATGGGATAGACTACAGATTGAGAGACTCGAACTGGTCACACAGGTCCCATACCCTATTGCGGTATGACTTTAGATAATGTTTCTTTGAAGTGCACCTGTTTGTGACCTGGTTGCATACCAGTTCAGAATCTCCAAAGATTTGGAGGTGCTTTATGCCTAACTTGTCAGCTTTCTTGAGTCCTAGGCATAATGCTTCATATTCTGCTGCATTGTTGGTGCAGCTCCATATCAACCGGTAGCAATACTCCTTTTGCTCTCCGGATGGTGAAACTAGAAGAATCCCTGCCCTAGCACCATTTTTACATCGGGCGCCATCGAAGAACAACTTCCATAGTCCTTCTTGGGCACTTGTTCTATTCTCTGGTTGGGTGTGTTTCTCAGGCTTGGCGATCGCATAACATCCTATCTCGGTCTCTACCATGGCATTAAAGTCTGCCAATGAGAACTCATCTTCATAACTTAGTTGCGCAAGAGATTCCTCGACCAGGTCCACCTGCTCTACTTCCTCCACTATTGCATTCATCTGGATCGCTGCTCTCTTCTTCGGACATCTTCTGCACAAGGAAGGAAGAAGGCTTTTCATTGTAGATCTTCACCTTCTTTCCTTTGAATGGAATCTCCAGATGAGAGTAATCCATAGACAGATATCCACCCAGCTTTGCTATGAATTCCCTTGACAAGCACATACTGAAGTATGGCTCCAGTTCGACGACCACTACCTCTTGTATGACCGTGATCTGAGGCATCTTATGTAGTCGAATAGGAATGTCTTTGATCACTCCTATAGTCTTCACTGGGGTACCATCCAACTGGAGTACGCCTTGGCTGCTTCGCGTATATTCCATCCCTATTTCTTCGCAGACTGCTTTCGGCATGACTGTTGTCGCGGCCCCAGAGTCGATCATACAGTTATGTACAATATACCCTTCCATCTATAGAGACAGGTAGAACGGAGGTGGTCTATTCTTCCCCATAATAGATGTGGATAGGGTCTGCACAAGAGCAAGCGGTGCTACCTTTTTTGCTTTAGTCATCTTCAATGATTCTTGCAGTAGGTCCACTTGTCCAGGTAGTTGCAGTGCATCGTACAAGCTGATCTTGGCTGGAATCCTCTTTAACTCCTCTACAATGTTGTACGCCAGGGAACTGAGCACCTCGGGTTCCTTTCTCGGCTCATATCTAGTGTGATACTGCTCCATAGCTTCAACTCTTTGTCGCTTAGTCAGTGAAGGAAACTTGAGCTTTTCCCTAGCCTGCTCTTTAGTTTCTGCCTGAGGTGGTTCGACAGAGGCCTTTTGAGCTTTTTCTTTGATCGATGTAGGTGGAGGAGCTTCGTTCGGGGCCGAAGAAGATGATTGTCCCTTCTCGGGTCGAGCGTGCACTTTCAAGGGAGCCATCTGAGTAGCATCCACTTCTATCGCCTTCTTTCCTCCTCTGGTAAGCACTGCAATCGGCTCTTCTTCGCCAATCGCCAGGTTCTGACTCATTTTCCTGATGACGTTGACTTGACCGCCATGACTACTGCTCGCCAACGTTTGTACATAGTGTTGGTGCAGCATGCAGGTATTCTCTTCATGCGGATCATTGCACGTAGAGCACCAATATACATAATCGAAAGTGCTCGGAGCTTCATCAATCGTAGCATTTCTCGTCGAAGCCTTCCCTTGCTGGACTGCTTGGTCTTTGGTAAGCGCAGGCGTAGGATAAGACCTTCTCGGTAGAAATTCTTGTTGCGCTTGCTTCTTCTTCACAATGGTCATGTCGTTGGACAACGTCTGAACTATGGAGTTCAGAGACTGCATCTCTTGCAGAATTTTAGCTTGCATATCATCGACTTTTGGAACGAGTGGCAATGAAGCCATCGTCGGTATTGGAGGTAGGGCAGGGAATGCCGAAGTGATAGTGGGCTACGGAGTTGAAAATGTGGGAAAATGAATTTGTGGAGTGGTGATTTGAGACACAATAGGATTCGGGTTCCAAGATGAGATCGGGTATGTAGGGGTTACAGAGATCTGCGAAGCGGTGGTGCTCGCATACTGGGATTGAGGGAATTCAAGAAGTATGGGCATCGACATCCTTTGGGGAAGCTTGCCCATAGCTATCAAATCCATTTTTGCCCTCTTGGCTAACTCATACAACTCGAGAAAAGTATTGATGTTAGAATATCTTACCATGATACTGATATCAGGGTTGAAAGCCCGAAGGAAATAGTATGTTGCAGCTTCGTCGGTTGGTCGAAGTCCAACTGGTACTCTCTGCCAGGTTCGAGTGAACCTAACATTGAAGTCTATGATCTCTTCTTGTGGATGTCTCTGGATTGAAGTGAACTGATGCAGGAGAGAGGTAGGATCGGAGGACTCATTGAAGCTTCGCATCAACTGCCCGACTAACTGGTCCCATCCCATAATAGTACCAGGTGGTAAAGATCTATACCAGTAGAGGAGTTTTCCTCTAAGGGAAAGAACCAGAAGCTTTACCATAACTCGCTCCTCTGTGATGTCGTGGATCACCGCCAGAGAGATTATGTCCTGGATGTGCTCCAGAGCAGTCTTCCCAGTTCCATCGAACGTTGGGATCTTCTTTATAGCAGCAGGTGGCACTTGCCCTTGTCCCGCTAGATTTAGTGGTGACAAAGAATCCCATGCTGGGAACAACCTGGGTGGTGGTTGCTGCTGCATTTGTTGTTGTTGTTGTTGTTGTTGCTATGCCATACTTGCTCCTAGATTTTGAGAAACAGGAATCCTCGAAGCTCCTCCTTGATTGCTAATAGGATGACTAATAGGAATGGAGGCACTAGGATGCTTCGATGAGTTGGGAGGATTGGGAGGAAAACTAGATGTTGTGCTATCAGAAGTTAGGCCTTGTTCATCAACAGTAGCCTCTTGCGAGGATGTTCCACGTAATAGTGACTCGGGGGTGACCAACCTTGATCGCTCCCCAAAGGCGTCGATATCTAGCTCAAAGAACTCGGTTTCCTCTCCTCTATTCCTAACTCTCCATCTCGTTTGCATGAAGGCACAAACTTTGGTACTGGTCTTTACGACTTAAATATTCTCGGGTAAACAGAGTCGCCAGATGCTAAGAGTCTTTCGATAATGAGAGCATCGGTTCTCACTACCACTAGTCAGGTGAGACTGACCGGGTCACACCGGGAACTGGTTAGAACTATTGGCCCCGGTGGAGACGGGTTTGAGATTCACGTTCTTAAAATATGGGACCTTGGTCCCACCGGGCGTGCCAAAAACTGTTGGTCATCAAATCTGCCTAGGAAAGGATTTGGGTAAGTGTATGCGCCCTAGACCTGGACCAACATTGAAAGGCCGAAGGGAAGAGATGCCCCTCGTGCCAATCTCTAGAGAAAGGTCGGCTCCTATGCTAAACTACTTTGGTGTTTTGAGATAAGGGTGCAGGAAAGAGATAAAAGAGTAAGGGTGCAAGAAAGAAATAAAGGGAGTAAGGGAAGAGAGATCAATGATTTAAAGTGGGAGAGAATAGGAAGCACGATCACTAACTAACAACTTGAATAGCAACAAAGAACACCAAGAATAAATGAAAGAAATGCCACATTAACCTTCCTATGTATCCTCTCGGGAGAGCTCCAGGATTCTCCTTCTCCCTTTCATCAAAATTCAGGGTTCAGAGTAACGACGATTAGGACAAGCGAATATAACAGAAACCACAACCCACCAGGAAGCATAAAAGAAAACCAATATAGCATTTTTCCTCTCCTATGTATCCTTCGGGAAAATTTTAGGGTACAGTCCCCAATCGCACACCGAATTCAGGATTCAGAGTTACAGTATGCAAATGAAGAAAGACAAAAGAAATAAACACAGAAGGCAGCATACAAGAGAGAAATTGAGCCCAAAGCTCTTTAGTATTAATCGTAGGACATCAAGTTACAACAGCTTTCTAGCAGAAAGTTCCCCCCTTTTTCATTACAATGCCTAGGTTTTTATAGAGGACCCGACCCTCTGAGCCATAATTACACAAAATGGAGGAGTACATCCTCGAAAGTTGAGAAGTCGGCTCTTGCGGCTCTCGTGACTGAGCTCTCAATTCTATTACCAAAACTAGCAGCTGTGATCGGGTCAGCCAGGGAAAGACGCATTAATGAGCCACCTGGATGTCCTTGGTCTCCGGGTGCGGTGCTCGAGTGGCCGCCATGCTCGTCGAGCTCTCCATCATGGACTGATACTTCATTTCCAATTGCTAAAAATGAACAACGGGCTTGTCGGGCATGAAAAAATGTATTTATGAGGCACTTGATCACCTCGGGAAAATACCCGGCTTGGAGCGCGTGCCCCTGAAGTGCTTCGCTAGATGTTTGTTTGCAACTTCGCTTCGTAATGGACTTGAGCCAAAGCAATAACTCCTCCTTGATTTGTACTTCGCATGATGGAGCTTCGCAAAATAGCTTCGAGGGTGATGAGAGCCGAAGTAGATTTCTTCCTCAAGATGGGGTCTTCACTTCTCACTACTTCGCTATGCCAAAACTGCTTCGATGAGGCCTTCGCCCGAAGTAGATACTTCGTTGATGAGCTTAAAAATGCTTCACCGTGAACCTTCTTCAAAACTATGGTTCGAGGGTATTTTGGCCGAAGCGCATTCTTGCCTTCAAAAATGTTGCATTCTTCTGCTTCTACTTCGGGTGAAAGTACTTCGCATGAAAGATGGCCAAAGCAGATGCTTCGCAATGACTTTTGGCGAAGTAGAAATGGTTCGCTGGTGGGAAGGCCCGAAGTGGGTGCTTCGACGGCTTTTCGGCGAAGTATTTTCAATGTTTGCGCTCCTTCAAATCTCGCTTCGCAAAGTTCTTGCCCGAAGTAGCCTTTTGAAGTGCTTCGGGCCGAAGTAGTTTTCATCCCTCTACCTTTGCATTTTGCTTTGGCAACACCGCTTCGCAAAAATTTCGCCCGAAGTAACTACTTGAGGGGCTTCGAGCCTGAAGTAGTTTTCTTGCCTTAGCCAATTCGGACCGCGGTCTTCCTTCGGCGAAGTTGTTCTTTCGAAATGTCGCTTGAATGCCGCTTCGCAAAACTTTTGCCCGAAGTGGCCGCTGGAAATGCTTCGGGTGCGAAGCTCTTTTTTACTTGCTAGAATTTCTTCTTCGGCAACGCCACTTCGCAAGATTTTCGCCCGAAGTAGCTGTTTGAAGTGCTTCGGGGCCGAAGTAGATTCCATCCTTAGTGATTTCCTTCGCGAAGCTATCTTCCTTAGCTTGTTCGGCAGCGAAGCTCTTTCTTCTTCATTTTATGTACAAGGGGGTGGCAAGGAAAGCCAAAATTGCTGCAACACTTGAAAATGTTGTTTCTAAAAAAGCAAGGGAACAAATTCATGAAATTAAAAGAAATACTTTACAAAAAATTCAATCTTTCTAGCCCTCTGTGCAATGTGACAAAATTATCAACAGTTACCTCAGGTCTTATGGGTAGTGGAAGTCAATCCCTTGCTCAAATTGATGTTCCAGGGGTCACCTAGTGTGTCTCCTACACTGATTGGTGGTTGGGAATGATGGATCTAAATACTGATGCATGGACGTGGCTCAGTCGGACGGTGCTCCAATGCTCCTCAAAGGGGCATAGATTTGCTCTCCATTTCAATAGGGCTTCATTGCACACAATTTGAACTCTCTCTCTCTTTTGCCTTCCTGGAAGTCTGCATATGTAGCCTTCCTAGTTTTAGGTCCAGATCTAGGGCTTGGCTTCTTGGGGAAGCCAAACTCCAGATCTGCATGCCAACTAACTATTCCAGAGGGATGGTTCAGTCTTGGATTGGCATGGAAGGGGCAGTCAGGAGGAACTCTAGGAGTTCCTCATCGAGATCCCTTTGAAATGCATGCAAACTATCATTACTGCCCATGATTTGGGCAATCCCTCATGGTAGTTCGTGTTTTAGTGCTAGCCGTTGTCATCAGTAGTGGCTAGCTGTGGCCGCTCTCAGCTTGAGTGGCCAGGATTGGTGGCCACTCTGGTCAATAGTGGCCAAGCCTAAATGGGCTAGAACTTCCCCTTTTGAGTGGTTAGGACCATTTTTGCTCTTGGAAAGGTCCAAGATTGGTCATATGGTCTATGAATGTGCCCATATGAGTAGTCTCCTAAACATGACATATTTTAGGTGTCTACAGATGCCCCTTTTTGGGATGCATTATGGGAAAACATAATGCGGAGAAAAAATAGACCACCTAAGGTCACATTGTAGGTTGGATGATGATCATTGATCTGATCAACATTGGATGCCCTAGTCATGCGGGAGGGTGCAAATCCTAGAATCATTACTTCCAACAAAATGGAAGGCTTAAATTTGTGGAAGTTTGCACTCATTCATCAAGCGATCGGGTAGCTTTAGTACTACTATAGGTCCGAAAGGAGGAGAGCTACAAACTTAACTATCATATTTGCTTTTTGCCCCAACAAAGGGTAAGCTTATGATAGTTGTTGGAAATGATTCATAATACGAACGCAATTTGACATGATCGAGTGATCTTTTGTTGACTTTGATTATGATTGTTGAAAATTTTGACTACCCCCTCAAGCGACGAGTCGATGAGGAAAGGAAAATGAATAAAGCGATGAGTCACTTGACCAAGATGAATGATTTGGACCTTTTTAGAGGTTTTATTTGATGATTTGTTCAATGTTAGATGCCCCAATCATGGAAAGAGCATACATCATTGAATCATTACCTTCGATGAGTTGAAGAACTTGATTTTGGTAAGCTTAAGTCAAAATCCTAGCCTTGGTGGCAATTAGGAGATAAGCTTAAGTCTAATCCTAGCCTAAAAGAAAAAAGTAGAAAAAGCATAATCAAAAAGCTAACCTTAGCTAATTAGGAGATAAGCTTAAGTCTAATCCTAGCCTTGGCGACAATTAGGAGATAAGCTTAAGTCTAATCCTAGCCTTGGAGAATAGACAGCAAAATAGATAAGCTTAAGTTAAAACATAAATAATAAAAATTAGAGATAATCTTAAGTCTAAAGGAAAAGAAAACAAGCTAACACAATTAGAGACAAGCTTAAGTCTAATCCTATTACAATTAGGAGAAATCTTAAGTCTAATCCTAGCCTTGGGCAATTAGGAGATAAGCTTAAGTCTAATCCTAGCCTTGGAAGCAATTAGGATACTAGTTGCCTGACTGCTTGAATTTGCTTTTGATATTTTGATTTATTTACCCCAAGCAAGGGAGGAGCATGATTGTCTTCAACAATGATTCTTGAATGAATGCACTTAGCTATGATTAAGCATTTAAATGTTGTTATTATGACCAATGGGCTTAATGGATGCCATTGGGACATTTTGGGTGACCAAAGGGTTTATGGATACCTTTGGAGCTTTTTGGGTGACCAAAAGGTTTATGGATACCTTTGGGGCTTTTGGGTGACCAAAGGGTTTATGTATACCTTTGGAGCATTTTGGGTTGACCAAAGGTTTTATGGATACCTTTGGAGCTTTTTGGGTTGACCAAAGGGTTATGGATACCTTTGGAGCCTTTTGGGTTGACCAAAGGGTTTATGGATACCTTTGGAGCTTTTGGGTGACCAAAGGGTTTATGGATACCTTTGGAGACTTTTGGGTTGACCAAAGGGTTTATGGATACCTTTGGAGCCTTTTGGGTTGACCAAAGGGTTTATGGATACCTTTGGAGCTTTTTGGTTGACCAAAAGGTTTATGGATACCTTTGGAGCATTTTGGGTTGACCAAAGGGTTTATGGATACCTTTGGAGCTTTTTGGGTGACCAAAGGGTTTATGGATACCTTTGGAGCATTTTGGATTGACCAAAGGGTTTATGGATACCTTTGGAGCATTTTGGGTGACCAAAGGGTTTATGGATACCTTTGGAGCATTTTTGTGATAAAGATTTGGACCAAAGGGTAACAAAGTTTTAGATACCTTTGGACTTTTTGGGTTGACCAAAGGGTTTATGGATACCTTTGGAGCATTTTGGGTTGACCAAAGGGTTTATGGATACCTTTGGAGCCTTTTGTGACCAAAGGTTAGACCGATAAGTACGGAGCTTTTGGGTACCAAAGTTTTGATACCTTTGGAGCCTTTTGGGTTGACCAAAGGGTTTATGATACCTTTGGAACATTTTGGATTGACCAAAGGGTTTATGGATACCTTTGGAACATTTTGGGTGACCAAAGGGTTTATGGATACCTTTGGAGCCTTTTGGGTGACCAAAGGGTTTATGGATACCTTTGGAGCTTTTTTGACCAAAGGGTTATGATACCTTTGGAGCCTTTTGGGTGACCAAAGGGTTTAGGATACCTTTGGAGCCTTTTGGGTGACCAAAGGGTTTAGGATACCTTTGGAACATTTTGGGTGACCAAAGGGTTTATGGATACCTTTGGAGCCTTTTGGGTGACCAAAGGGTTTATGGATACCTTTGGAGCCTTTTGGGTGACCAAAGGGTTTATGGATACCTTTGGAGCATTTTGGAGTTGACCAAAGGGTTTATGGATACCTTTGGAGCATTTTGGGTTGACCAAAGGGTTTATGGATACCTTTGGATATTTTTGGTTGACCAAAGGGTTTATGGATACCTTTGGAGCATTTTGGGTTGACCAAAGGGTTTATGGATACCTTTGGAGCATTTTGAGATTGATTGCTTAACTGTTTGATTGTTGATTAGGGGAGGTATGATACCAATAATGCCCCAATTGATGTTTAGAAAATATTTTTGTTTTGATTTTATGTTATGGATGCAATGATGGATGCTATGCCTAGATAATGATTTGATTATGCTATATGTATGCAATGTACTGATGACATGTACTAGCTAGATGAAATATGTATGCTTAGATACTATGATCTATATATATGGGATTTATTATTATATATATTTTTCTATATATGATGTATGATTAGATGTTGTGACTTAGATGTAGATGGACTACTTATGATGTATGCATATATGGATGCAATGCTTATTGTTAAATGCATGTTTAATTTTGATTTAATTGTATGCATTTAATTTATGTGATATGATGTGATAGATGATATGTAATGCATTAATTACATGATGGTGATCTAATGTAAATGAACCTATATGCTTTAATCACTTAAAACATAAGGAATGAATGTGATATGAGTTTAACAATCTAATGGGTGACACCACAGAATGTATAACAATCATGAATGTAAATAATAACTCTTATAATAAGAATTAATCATTTAAGCATCCAAATGTGAGATGAGATGATGTGATATGTATGTGCTTTCAAAAAAAAAAAAAAATGATGATTTGACTGATGGAATGATTTGTTGCTATGAAGGGATTTTTGAGGTTTTCCATGAGACTCAAACACCCTAGTTACTCGATCAAAAGTTGTATACTGACCATACAGAGCCCTTGAAGGATAAATTTTTGTTATGAAGACCTAGATATTCATTATCCCTATGTGTGCAAATGAATATATTAGATAAAACATAAGCATACCCCGATGCCAGGAGGGATTCATTCAGCCCATTGTTGTATTGGGGATCCTCAAATGTTCATCCTGATCCTAAGTTGGACTCAGTTGGATTAGACCACTAGGCGGTACAAGACACCTAAAGCTAGCTCTTCCACATGCAAACATTGGTCTGTACAAAAGCGAGATGCTAATGTGATAGACATATCATCGTGCGTAAGGATACCTTACGGTTCATCCATGCTGAGAATTCCAGGGATTCAAGTTCAATACTCCCTTCTTTTCTTCATATTTATTTGGGATACTTGCTCATGCTTAGTGATGAAAATCACTGTTTATTTTGAATTTTTGTTTTTCTTTTGAGCAAGGGATTTATGTAGTGATGATAATCACTTGTTTATTTTGTTTTTGAATTTTTGCTTTGTTCGGGATTTTTGCTTGTTTTGATCAAAGCAAGGGATTTATTTGGGTAGGGGTGAACTTGTCCTTTTGCCAATTCTCAGAATTTTCAAACCGGTCACACAGGGGGATGAGCAAGATAAAATTTTCACCTTAGGATACCTAATACCACTTCACAGTGTTCATCTTTCCCTTGTTTCAACTAGGATTTTAGTGTTTTGATTAGTGATAGGATTTTGAAATATACCAGGTGCTATCAAAACTAAACCTCACCTATCAAAAGCAAAGATAACTTTCTACAAAGTTTGATAAAACCACTAGGTATGGCTGAGTGACCGAAAAACCCTAGTATATTCCTTATAGCAACAGGAGGGGTTGTGTTGAAAAACACAGTTACACACATGGGTTATGGATGATGATGGATTTTGAAGATGCATGATTGAGGTACAAACATGGTGTCATTTGTAAGATTGCAAACATAAATGTATCTAATGCAAATGTAATGGATGCAACATGCCTATATGCAATGCAACTATATGAATGCAAATGCGGAATGCATAATGTAAATATTTTTGTATTTTTGATGCTTTCAATTGTTTTTGAGTTTTGATTATTCTGAATGTTTTTGAACTTTTTGATTTTAAATTGTTTTTGTGATTTTATGTTTTGTTGTTGACCAAAGGGCTTATGGTGCCTTTGGGGTTTTTTGTGAATTGACCAAAGGGCTTATGATGCCTTTGGAGCCTTTTGTGATTTGACCAAAGGGCTTATGATGCCTTTGGAGCCTTTTGTGAGTTGACCAAAGGTTTAATGATGCCTTTGGAGCATTTTGATTTGACCAAAGGGCTTATGATGCCTTTGGAGCATTTTTGATTTACCAAAGGGCTTAAGATGCCTTTGGAGCATTTTGTGATTTGACCAAAGGGCTTATGATGCCTTTGGAGCATTTTGTGATTTGACCAAAGGGCTTATGATGCCTTTGGAGCATTTTTAATTTGACCAAAGGGCTTATGATGCCTTTGGAGCTTTTTGTGATTTGACCAAAGGGCTTTAAGATGCCTTTGGAGCCTTTTGTTTTTAAGATTTTCTATTGTTTTTGGTGATTTTGAAATTTATGAATGTTTTTTATATTTTGTTGTTTTTACAGGGGGAAGGTATGATACCTTAGGTACCCCTAGTGTGCATGTTGCCTACTATAATGTAGTCATATTTCTTAGGAAGAGTGATAGAAATCAACTCTCCCAATTGGGGCACGGACCTCTACAGGGTGCCCTTGTCTTGGTGGGGAGAAATGAGTGAACCATCTTCACGGAGCTCATTTCATTCTAATAGGTCTTGGACCACCTTCCAAAATGACTGAAAGCTATGGATGTCATGCCCCTATATACGATGATACATACAAAAGAGGCTTTCATCAGTGGACCCATGTTTGGGCTCTCTTTGCTTGACTTCGGGCAACACAAATGCATTTGCCTCATACAACTTTTGAAATAAAGTTGCAGTAGTCATTTCAAATGTGACCACTCATTGAGGTGGCTTGTTTGGCCTATGAGGCTATGACTGACCTTGGGGTCTCAATTGGGATGATGTAGCCTCTATTTTGGTAGGCTGGGGTTCTATGGATGAACCATCTATGGGAAAAGCCCCACTATCTATGAGATCTTGAACCACATTCTTGAATCCATAACAATTGTGAATGCCATGGCCCTCTATTCGATGGTAGAGATAGTAATGGTCCTCCCTATAACCCTTAGGTTTAGCTTTGTTTGGGTCTAGAGGTTTTATGATGGGTAAGGTTAAGACCTTAGCTTCTTGCAACTTCTGGAAGATGATAGACATAGGCTCATTTAAAGGAGTCCAGATGCACTATGGATGCTTCGAGCGTGCAACATGCATTGGCCTGGTTTGAGGACCAGGTTGAGCCCTAGGTATATCACTTGCTTGCTTAGGGGGCTCCCCTTGCATTTTGGATGCAAGGGATGGATTGTAGACTAAGATCACTTGTTGGTTGACAACCCAAAGTTGCTTCTTTTCAAGCATGTTATATACTATGGCTCAAAATATTTGACATGATTGAATATCATGACCATTTTGTCTATGATATAGACAATGTAACTCTTCCTCATACCCTTGGGGTTTTGGATGATTTAGATTCAACTGGTGCACCTCAGGTAAGGTGATGGCATTCACAGCACACAATCGATTGAAAACCAATTTCATAGGCTCAGGCAATGAGGGATGCTTGTCAGGTTGTTGAGGCGGTCGAGTTGGTGCTAGCTCTGGTTGAGGCTTTTCTTGTGGCTTCACAGGAGATAGTTTGACCTTAGATGAGGGTTGCTTTTGTAATTCTAGGTTCTCAAGTTGGTTCATGATAAAGTGCAATACCTCATTTTGTTGCTCCATTTGTGCCTCTATATTATAGAGGTGATTTTGCATATGCTCCAATACTGATAAGGCTCCCATGTGTATTTCTAGTGATTGGTTTAAAATACCATTTTCTACTGAAGGAGGTGAAAGAGTGGGTGCTAAAGATCCACCAAGTAACTGTAAATCACCCATTTCCTTCATTTGAGTCGATGTGGAGGCTTCATGATGATCCACTTCGATAGTGGTATCCACATGCTCATGTTTATGACTCAGTTCATGTTTCTATTTCACTTTGTGGTGTTGAACTATGTCAGCTTTGGTACCCCCAGTATGATGTGGGGGAAACACCTATTCTTGTTCTTGAGGAGGCACCATGAGAAGTGAGTCAAGGGTGACTAATGCTAATGGTTTTGACCCCTTCAATGTGGCAGCAATGTCTGATTGCACCATATCTTGTTTTATCTGCCTTAGAGTCACTTGGTCTTCTGACTTAATGTTAACCATTGCCATGAACTCTTGAGAAGGCACTTTAGATTTTGGACCAGTTGAAGGTGCTTTAGTCATGTTAACTGATGTTTTCTTCTCCTCATCAGGTAATATGATACCATGATTTTTGGTGATGGGAAAAGGTAGCGACTTCTTGATGCAAGCCTCAGTCGAATGTTTGGTGATTTTATCCAAATGAATGTTTGGAGGCCTGCATGCCACCAGAGTTTCTTGTGGCTCATCAAACTCCTTGTAATACTTGAATGGCTCAAGATCATGGGGGACCACATACACTTGTCCTTGGTGTATGAATTTTAGATTTTGGTGCACTATGGAAGGCACACATTCCATATCCCTCATCCATGGTCTACCTAGCAATATGTTATACTACCTCTCACCCCCAAGATATGGCACAATGTAGGTATCATATTTATCCCAACCTGTATAGGTAGGATTACTGTGCCAATTTTTGGGGAAGTGGCATCATTGAAGGCTCTCAATGTGAATGTTGAGTCCTTAATGCGTGAAGGTGACAAATTTAAATGCTTCAAAGCTGCAGCCATGATGATGTTGATAGATGACCCAGTGTCAATCAAGACTCTCTTGTATAGAATTTGATTGATGCTTGCTATGATGTGTAGTGGAGGATCAGGTTCATCCATAGAGATTGGATTAATCTCTTATCTATGAAAGGTAATCATAGGGTCCTTTTGTAAGTGAATTGAATTCATTATTGGTGTGGATCATGATAGATTATTATCTTTAGTTGAATTTTTTGGTATGTTGGGTTGATCAAGGTATCTTTTGCTTCCTATTGTAGTATTGATCATACCGATAAAACCCTCATCAGGTGGGGCTATGTGCACCTCATTGACATGCTCAACTTGATTGTTGGGTGCTATGTTTGCTTCATGTGTAGGCAAGGGGTCTTGGAAGACTCTTATCTGAAGCTCTTGCCTCTCGATCATATCCTGCACTAAATCTCTAAAGGGATGACATGTCTGAATGTCATGACCCCTTTGTCGATGGTACATGCAATATAGATTTTCTCTGTGTGCCTTTGATCTACGCTTGTTAGGCTTCCATGGATGGATCTCTAGAAGATTGATTCTTCGTACCTCATATAATCGATCAAAGAGTGATGCTAATGTCTCTAGAAAATTAGTATATTGTCATTGTGGCTGATGTTGTTGGCCCTGTATCTGATTCTATTGCATATGATTTTGGGCTAGAGGAGGTTGGTCTTGGTAATTATGTTGCATTGGTAGAGGTGGTGCGACCTAGTTTGAGGATTCAGGGATACTCAAAACAACTTGATTGATTGGGGCCACATTTTGTTGCATGTTGCCACCTGTAATATTCTTGTTTGGCCATTCCCTTTTGTGGAGTTGAATATCACCTTCCTGTATCTTGATTGCCTCAATGAACTCAACTTGTTCTAAGGCCTCCTCAAATGTTTGATATTGTTGCAATTGTAAGAGAAGTGAGATTTGTTTTGAATAACTTCTCGTAAACATTCGAATGAGCTCTATTGTTGGTAGGGTGAAAGGTAGTTTTGACATCACCTTCCTCCACTTATTTCCATACTCAATGACTGGCTCATCATCAAGTTGATGAAGGCTAGCCAAGTCAGTCAAGTTTATCATTTTCTTAGCACTAGAGGCAAAACATTGTAGGAATGCATCGACTAATTGCTCAAAGGTGTATATGCTATGGTGTGGTAGGTGATTATACCATTCTAAAGCATCTCCAACTAGTGTTGTAAGAAATATTCTCAACATCAAGGGGTCATTGTCTTGAAAATGGAAGCACATATTGATGAAGATTGTCACGTGCTCTTGTGCATCTTCATCATCTTTGAATTTTTCAAGTTGAGGCATCTTGAAATTTGATGGATATGTCGGTGATGACACTGATGGATGCAAAGGTTGATTGCTAAGCTGCTTTAGTGTAGGTTTTTGATAAACCAACCTTTGGTTTTGTTTCTTGAATGAATTTATCCGATCAGCTAGCGCTTTGTATGGCCCTGACGAAATGATATGATCTTCCTTTTGTCACCCTTGATTAGGTAGAGGAGGCCACTTTTGATGTTGAGGTTGATGATAAGTGTAATCATTAGGTACCTCATCATAAATGGATTCAGGGTAAGCATCCACTTCTTCCTGATGTTCCCATTGGGACTCTTCATATGATTCCTCATCGTATTGATCTTGGTACTATTGAGGAGTATGAGGTTCTTGATGATAACCAGATAATGGCCTTTGATGTTGAATATGATTTTGGCATGGCCAAGGGGAGAGCCCTCGAGATTGCACTGGATGCCTTATGCGTTGTTGCATCCTCTGGGTGCTAGGTGTAAGCACCACTTTATGTAATGCATTTTGCACTTGCTCTTGTTGTATCCTTTGTTGTTCTTGTATCTTTCGTTGATACAACCTTTGTAGGTGTGCTCATTGTGAGTCCACCCCTTGTTGATTTAATTGTTGTTGATCCAACTAGAGTTGATCCATATATTATTGTTGGTTAAGTTGTGGCCTCAGTGCTTGATGTGTATGATCCCATTGTTCAGTTGTATGGGGGCTATGTACCCTCGTATTGGAAATATGAATGGGTTTGTCATGTCTTTTCCCCCTAGTAGGATCTATCACTTGTTTTCCATGCTCCTTAAAGGTTGCATTGACCTGATACTCTAGTTTATGAATTGGCTATGTATAGTCTGACGATGTAGATATGCAACATGGCTGCCCCACGTACTCTTCATGAGGAGTAGGAGGATGACTTGGGTCCTCTTCCTCATCTATGAGGAATGATGCATATTCAATCTTAGATATAATATTTATATATTCAGACTACATAGAAGCACAATGTGTATATGCAGAATGCTCTCTGTGAGGAGTAGGGGGATGACTTGCTTGATCAAATGGGGTGGTTTGTTCACCCAAGCTAGGCCATGGTGTGCTCTCATTTTCATTTTCTGATTGATGTATAGAGCAAGCTGGGATGTGAACTTGTGACATTGACCTACTAGGCCCCTTAGTGGGTGGATTGTTCCTTATATAGAATTCTATCAAGGTGTTCCAGTCAGGAAGGTTTCCTGGAGGACCTGTGGGTGCCTCCCTAATAGGGATATCTCAAAGGTTTGACTCCCTATGGATGGTATTGATGTTATGATAAGACCTGGGATGCCATTCAAGGATGGCCATGTCCTCTAGACTGATTTGGATATGTTCAGTGGTTATGGAACCTGATTCCCTCTCTAGATTGGAGGTCTTGCTCACCATGGGAGGTCTCCCGGCCATAATTTTTGTTATAAAAATTTGACTTCCAAAAAAAAGTTGTAAGTGTTATATATCAAAATGATCAGTGCGATGAGCTGATCACAATGGGCTATGACTCCAAAAAGTGACTTCCGGGTCAAAATTTTGTATTTTTGAAATAATTGGCCAACCGGGGCTCGTGGGGAAATGCCCACTTTTAGGAATTTTTGGGAAATTTTGAACCATGAAGAGTTAGGACTCAAAATTTTTGGGAGAGGTGCACAAGGGGCTAACTAAGACAACAAAATAAATTTGGCAATTTTTGGAGTTGTCTAGCCCATTTTATGACTATTTTAGTGCAGTTTTTCCCTATTTTCGGCTTCGAAAATAGAGTAATCATAAAACCAAAATAACTTTTTTGTTATAGCTCCGATTTGCATGATTCTCGATCCGTTGGATGCAGAATCAAAAAGTAGATTTTTTTCAATAAATTTCTTTGAAAAATTAGGGTTAGGTTGATTACCCCAGCAATAAAGAAACACACAAAGCAGACAATATGATTATCTCTTTTAAGGATTAAATGTGTGTCCTAAGAACTTGTTTTGTGTGTTTAGATTTGTTGTTGATATTGCTTTCTTGTTCATGTTTTGGAATTAGAATGAGGGAACTCACCCAAAGTGGTGACTAGGAACACTAGTGCCAAGCATGATTTCTCAAAAGAGTCTAGGGTACACCACTTAAATCCCAGTGGGGGGTTCGCCTAGCTCTTCCACTCTGATTCAACAATCATTCCAATAGTGGGAGACAACTTGAACACAAGTGACCTATACCAACTTAAGGAGTTCCCTATTCTATCTAAGGATATCTAGGGGGCAAGCCGATGGAAGGAGGTGAATTCCAATGTCACCGGTCTGAATTGGGGGTTGGTGATGAAATCCAACCTTACCAATGTTATTGTGATACGTGCAAGTGTGTGGGGTTCTTTTTAACCTTGCATGTAAACAAAATGCATCACCAAGCAAACATGATATTTCCTATATGCCTAAGATAAAATATGTTTCATTTTAGAAAGATGCATGTATTCAGCTTATATGATCTTTAAAGAATGCACTTCCTACTTTATGAATTAATGGCCACTGGTTGGGCCACATGCAAGCAAACTAAACACACAAAAGCCTAGCACGCTGGAGACTAGGGTAGACCTTACAAGCAGAGGCCCACTATTCCTAGAAGTGCCTAGAGGAAACTAAAGAAAACTCTAAGAAACATCAAATGCATTTTATTTTTCCATTTTTCTTTATATTTTCCTAATTAAATGTAAGTTTTCCCTACTATATTTTGATAGAAAAACATAGACAGAGAAAGACAAAAAGGTAGAGAGTTACCCCAACCTGAAATCCATGTTTGATGAAGCCTAGGATGACCTCTATGGCACTTTTATCCCAACTACTATTGACCAAAGTGGCTATTTTGTTGCTACCCCAAATCTCTGGCCACTATACCAGAGTCTCTCCTCTACAACTAAGATCTACTAGTCGATGTCGACTAGAGCGGCCAAACCTACACACAAAAAAATACCCAAAACATTAGTAAAATAGCCAAAAATAAAAACTTGGTGGGGGTCCCACCATGATCGCCATATGTGTGACCCTAGGAAGCACGCACCTCTACTCTACTTGCAATATTATACCAAAATGAAATGAAAGACCATGAAATGCATATAACATAGAAATAACAAAGAAATATCCTTTTATTTATATTGAAACCCAATTACATGTTAGTCCCTCTAAGGGATACCCATTTTGATACAATGAATTACAAGTGGAACAATGGTGAATAAAATATCCCCTCGCAAAGGGGTGGTGCACTTTCATAGGCTTCCCGATTCTACACACGAACTTGTATGAGGGCTTACAGATGCCTCCTTCTCCTGATCTCATCCTAGAGGGATCTCATGCTCTGGATACTTTGAAATGATCCTATGAACTTGTATCTACATGCATGGAAACAACAGAGCACAATAAGTAGAACGGGCAACCTCCCCAGATGAGGCCTTTTATTAGAAAATATGATAATCTAGATAAATAAGCATAATGTGCATTGAAATATACCAGATCTAAGCAATATGCATATGAAAATAAAAAATATTAATCTAAATGCAATGAAATATTCAGATCTATGCTAAAGCCATGTAAATGAAATAATGATAAATAAAGATCTATTACTTAGAACAAAGGAATCGACCATTTTAAAACCTAGCTATGACTATGGGCCACTATCAAAGATAGTGACCTCTGACTTAAAGGTTACCTCAGGTCTTATGGGCTATGGAAGTCGATCCCTTGCTCAAATTGATGTTCAAGGGTCACCTAGTGTGTCTCCTACACTGATTGGTGGTTGGGAATGATGGATCTGAATACTGATGCATGGACGTAGCTCAGTCGGATGGTGCTCCAATGCTCCTCAAAGGGGCATAGATTTGCTCTCCATTTCAATAGGGCTTCATTGCACATAATTTGAACTCTCTCTATCTTTTGCCTTCCTAGAAGTCTGCATATGTAGCCTTCCTAGTTTTAGGTCTAGATCTAGGGCTTGGCTTCTTGGGGAAGCCAAACTCCAGATCTGCATGCCAACTAACTATTCCAGAGGGATGGTTCAGTCTTGGATTGGCATGGAAGGGGCAGTTAGGAGGAACTCTGGGAGTTCCTCACCGATATCCCTTTGAAATGCATGCAAACTACCATTACTACCCATGATTTGGGCAATCCCTCATGGCAGTTCATATTTTAGTGCTAGCCGTTGTCATCAGTAGTGGCTAGCTGTGGCCGCTCTCAGCTTGAGTGGCCAGGATTGGTGGCCACTCTGGTCAATAGCGGCCAAGCCTAAATGGGCTAGAACTACCCCTTTTGAGTGGTTAGGACCACTTGTTGCTCTTGGAAAGGTCCAATATTGGTCATATGGTCTGTGAATGTGCCCATATGAGTAGTCTCCTAAACATGACATGTTTTAGGTGTCTATACTAATTACCCAATCAATTGCTTACTTTTTACCTCGCACTAGAACATAACAAATCAATTGTCAGGCTTAAAAGGGTGCACCCTTTGCCTCATCATCTCAATTTCAAAAGGCCCTAAATATGCCTAGTTTCATTTGGTCAATTTCAAAAGACCCCAAAGATTCCTATTTTCCTTTGGTTTATTTCAAAAGGCTCCAAAGATACCTATTTCCTTTGGTAAAATTTCAAAGGCTCCAAATATGCCTAGTTTCCTTTGATCAGATCTCAAAATGTTCCAAAGATGCCTAGTTTCCTTTGGTCAATTTCAAAAGGCTCCAAAGATGCCTAGTTTCCTTTGGTCAAATATGAAAATGTTCCAAAGATGCCTAGTTTCCTTTTTAGGCCATATGACCCCCCTGGGGTAGCCTCAAGGTATAACAATGATTTTTATTACTTCAACAAGAAGGGTTCCTCCTTTACATCCTAGATCGTCATACAAAGGGATGGCCTCCAAAGGCTGCTATATCCTATGATGGCTAGAAGTCACAGCAGCTCTACCCTATGATGGTCATGCCTATAACAAACTCAAAACTAGTGCCATGGGAAAAAACATTTTCTATAGCCAACCAAACCCAATAACATTTGCAAATAGTTGCAGGAAGCTTCTAGAATGGTTTGTTGCCCTTCTTGATCCTAAACATTTCTTGGCTTCTCAAGGAAGTCAATATTTCCATTGAGAAAATCTATAATAAGACACCTTACCTTTATTAAATTCTC
Source organism: Wollemia nobilis (assembly GCA_028583015.1). Taxonomy (NCBI): domain Eukaryota; kingdom Viridiplantae; phylum Streptophyta; class Pinopsida; order Araucariales; family Araucariaceae; genus Wollemia; species Wollemia nobilis. The sequence continues at coordinate 12,703,037 of JAQPPZ010017016.1, forward strand.
TCTTAGTCTCATGCAATGAAGTGTTGTCAAATTGATCTTGAGTGATCTTTCTAATTCTCCATAATGAAGTGTTGTTGGATTACAATCATGGAGCTTGCCAATGCAACAATGGAGTCCCTTGGAGTTTGAAGACCAAATTCAACCATATTTTACCATTAAACATCCTGATTTTGACCTAATTCCCATGATTAAACTATGCTTCAAAGAGAATAATCATTGAACATCAATTTAGCAAGCCAATCTAGGCTTTTCACACATCAGTCATGAAGAAACAATTCACTGTTCAGTAGCTACTTCACCTCCAAGCAACCTGCAGGTGCCGCCACCCTACCCTAGTATGGCCAATAGGCCAGGCCACTCTACCCTAGAATGGCTTGTGTATGACATCTAATTTTTACTATTTTTTTAGTTACAGTAGATTTAGCATCATTTAATTTGTTTTCTAGCATAGTTTTATTTAGTTTTCATGCATCTTTTTATTGTTTTCAACATTTCTTTTCATTTTCTTATCATGGAATATGGACCTCATCATGAGAGGTTCCTCATTTGCTATTAATATTTTGTGAGTTTTCTTGTGTGCAAATTTTAGATCTTGGTAGGATCTATTCAATACAAATATTAATAAATATTTATCTCACATAGCGGAGGTCACAATAAACTCCTCTCCAAGTCAATTTTGAGGGTGTAAAGATCCTGTAAAATACACCTACCTTTGGTTATTTATTTTAAATTGTATCAAATTGGTATCTATCCCTAAGAGGGATATCTTTGAAATCACCTTGTAAAGGACAATTTCAATATTAATAATAAGGGTACCATTTTCTTTTATTTCATTGTCTCATGATGGTTACATGATCATGCTTGAAATTTGACTTTATATAATTGTTTAGGTGTTAGATTTTTGTATATCTACAGGTATGTCAATGCACTCCACCGTCGAGAGGGGTTTCCTATCTATACCTACCTAATCTTGGTGTAAGTTAAAAAACCAATGGATAAGTACAATTTCAATAGAATATTTATAGAGGAATGTTCTAGTAGCTAGACAGTGATGTAAACTTGATCTATGTACAAAACTAAATACATTGTAGATAGGAGATTGAGTACCTTCTAAAAATTTTCTCTTATGGTCAATTGTTTCTCAACCTATTTGATGGTTTCTCTGATATAATTTAGATTGTTTTATGAATATGATATAAATAAGAAGTATCCTTTAGAATTCATTACCTCTATCTTTAATTTTTCCTAGAGGATCATGATCTATTAAATGTCAAAGGCTCTCTTTATATTGGCATATGTTTTCCCTTATTTTAATATCACTAGTTCTTCTTGGTGTTGGTTGATCTTTCGATCCCTCTCTTGTTGGGGTTCTTAAAGGTATTTAATATATTATATTAGAAGTGTCTTCTCTTAGTCATATTGTTCCTTAAACTAGATATATCCCTAAGCAAGTTATTGTGAGAGATCCTCCAACTATTATTTATTTTCTTAGCCTTATAGGGCCAGTATTTGAGGTCCTCAACTTGTTTCTTTTATTGATCTCATTCAAAGGAGTCCTTATTTAGTGCCTCATTTTATTACTAGAGTCACTTCTTATCATATTTAAGTTGTGTCACCTCTTTCTAAAAATACTTGTTCTTCTTTTTGAGTGCCTCATCCCTTATTTCTAACTAGTCAAATTTCATGGACATACCAATGGAAAGTTAATTCACAAGTAGGATCATTTCTGTTTCTCTCAAATACCACTTAGATACTTTAGTAGTAAAGTTAGTAGGGGATGATGCAAAATTGGATGGATCACTTTCCACTACCTTTGTTATGATGATCTTGTCTCCTTTGTATGCCAATTGTGACTATACCAATATTAAAGTCTTAGAGGTCTTAATACTCAACCACTTATTTTATTTCTTCAATTTATTTTCCACTATTATGATGAAATCAAATGAATTTTGGACATATCTTTCCTCAAACTCATAGATGTTTTTCACATAAAGTAATAAGTAGGACCTATAACTAAACTAGCCTCTAGGGGATCTCCTATAGACTCAATCACCATGGATGGGGTGGGTGATGTCACTACCTATTGTAGTAGTATGCCCTACAATGGTGGTTGGTGTGATTAAGATGAGATGGTGGTAGAGTGAATTGAGTGGATATGCTTATGTATATTATGGACATGAAAGGGCATAAGTCATATGGTAGATTTAGTCTCTCTATTAGCCATATGGATAACATATGGATGGATAACAAAGATACCATTGGTAAATACATGGATGATGGTGAAGGGGATATGTCATATGGTATCAATGGATATGAAGTGGATACTTGAATTAATATAAATGGAAATTAATTAATAGATGTGGTGCCAGTGGTGATAGTGACAATTAGAAGTAGGGTGTATTTAATAGAACCATGAGGTGCATTGGTAGAGGATGAGGAAAGTGTAATAGAATAAGGGATGGAAGAAGATTAAAAAGTGAGAATAATAGAAGTGAATAGAAAAATAAATGGGAGTAATGGATGGTGGAATGGAAGTGAAAGTGGATGTAGTTATAGCCATAACTTTAGTTGTTCCCAACTAAAGAAGGGTTCCTCCTTGAGGGATTTATCCTTCCTCAATATAAGGTACCTACTATTGTTATTACTGGGATATTTCTACCTTTTCAAACATGGAACTATATCTTTCAAACCTCTATTGTATTTCTATTGTTGTATATCATACTACTGGGTTGACAACTACCAATGTTGATGCTACAAAATAGCAATTTTTGACATAGGGTATTTGGTGGAATTAGCAAACTACATGGGTCTATTGAAGATTTTATCATTTTATTTTCCCTCTTAGAACTCATTGGGTATATTTGGTACCATATGGTAGAGAAATAATTATCAAACGGTCTATATTTGTTGATATTATTGAAGTGCATCTTTTGTAGCACTTCTACCTTGCTAGGATATTTCTATTTGAATATCCCAATTTTCTAAAGACCTCTAGTTTTTTATAGTTCATATTTATGTCTAGGACAAAATCATCCTTGGACTTGGTATAAAAGAAGTGTCATTCGAATTAATTATTATGCCATCTCTATATTTTATCCCTATAGATATGGGTATTTCCCATTGTGGTGGTTAACTTCTAACTAGGGTTACCTTACTTTTGGATACAATATCTCTTCTCATGAGTAAACATGGTATCCAACCTCTTATCCCTTATATTGTATTTGAAATATCCCTTTGGTTCATAAGACCAATTTTCCCTTAGTTATTACATACCTACATCCCTTATTTTTTCCTCCATGACTTGGTGCAATCCTCATAGCTTAGAAGTGATCTTCATGATGGGTTGGTTAAGTGGGTAGAAAGTGGTTCTCTTCTACCTCTTGAAGTATCTTAGGTCCATGTAGTTGAGTTGCTTATATTCAAGGTTAAACGTGTAGTTAGGCATAAATGCTAGAAACTCAAAGGGTATGACTAAAAATCCATAGAGATATGAACAAGAAGGTCCTCCCCACTTAGAAATATCCATTTGGTTATTCTTGGGACTTTATAAATTGCCTGGTCTCATTTTATAGTCTTGGAAAAGTTTTCTTGAACTTATACACATCTTCATAGAAGTAATAAGAGGTTTATTTTACTTCTTAGAAGGGTATGGCAATGCACTCCACTATAAATAGGGGTTTCCTATCTATCCCTACCTAATATATTTGTAAGTAAAAAATCAAATGTATTTTAATACATGATTAGCCAAGCAAGTTAGGATATATAGGTGAACTTCCTATCCTCCTTAAAATACTTTAGATGAATATCCATTTGATCATCTATATATTTATAATATCCAATCATTTGAGAGTTCCCTATATAAGTTTGTATTACATGCATAGGGTAATGCCCTCTTCATAAATTTTTACATCTAACCTTTCTCTGAGCATAACAACTATCTCAAATAACATAATTTGCACATCATCCTCAAAGAGTTCCATATCTAGGGGAACATTTAAGTCTATCATCTTATTTGAGTTATTCATATAGGGGATTAGTAAATCCCTACAATAGTTGGTAAAGAAACTATAATAAAAATCCTTCTAGATCTTAGGGTTATAAAATATCCACATCACTGGGTCATCATACACATTTAGAATTTTTTAATGTATCCTTCCTTGATGTAAAACAATTATTTACTCCATTATAGGGGCCTAATACTTCTTCCTAAAGGGGTGTATGTTTTAGCACATTCTTCTACCAATTTTGAATAACTCCACATGTGGGGAATCATATCATAGCCAAATATGATATCCAAATCCTACTTATACTACATGAATATATCTATGGACCTAGGGTATACCTCCTTAATAATTCTCTTTTGACAGTCCCAATGGAGTGTTTGAACTTTCCCTCTTCTATCAATATATAAGAACCATCAAGTAGCTTCTGATGACTTTGAGGGGGAAGGTTGTCTCTCTCTTTCCTCTCTTCTTCTTACCTTTCCACTTTGAATATTTTTATTCCTATGGAAAATATATTACTATAAATATGGGCAAATATGGGTAGAACAACAACTATGAAAAGATATGATATTGGGTTTTGTTATAGCAATGATAGGATTCCTAAGGTAGAAGAGGTGTCCATAGCATTCAAAATAAGAAAAAGATAATGTTTTAAATATCGAGGTAACATTTACGAAATATGAGATCTAGAGTAATATGAGATCGAGGTAACTTCCAAGTGGTTCACTAAAAGAATAGAATGGTTTTATTCTCTTAAAGGTAACTTAGCAATTTTTGGTTTTCAAGCAATCCGCTCAAAAATACAAGCAATTTGCTTACAATATGGATCAATTCATTCACACAAAATCCACTTGGAAGTTTTTACTGTTTGGGTAAAGTGGTTAGGTAGATATTAGTTTGTTCATTTCCCTTAGGGGTTTTCTTAGGGTATCAGATGAAAATTTTCTAGGATTTTTGTTGTCATTTATTGGCATAATGAGCAATCTATCTTATATATTGAGCGATTTGGTTGTGTTTTAAGACTTTTTCCTAGGCATATTCTTATTGATTAATTAAATTTGAGTGGGTCCAACCAATATTAAGAGAATACCTTATAGTTTTCTACCCTCTTAAAAGAGGAAGGGAATACCATGTAGTTGCAAAGGTATACAATTCATCTAAGCCATTTGGCTTGGATGGTAAGAGCATGCAATTCACAAAATAGTTAGACATAGTTTATATGGAGTGGTTTTATCACATGTAGGGTGACAAAGAAATGGTAAGCATAGTGTTTTGTTATGAGTGGGGTGTAAGGCATGTAAAATGGGAACAAATGCCTTAGGTAGGGGATTTATTCTCATGCCTACTCATGCATAGCATGGATACCAATTGGATGGGTAGATCGACCCACTTGAGGTCAATTTGATCACCCTAGTAGATCATGCACTAAATGGGCCCCTTTTGAGTAGTTCACTCATAATTTAAAGAAAATTTCTTGCAAAGGGGAGTGATTCACTCCCATTCCTTGAATTATTTTAACACAACAACAATGACAATGTACCACCTATAATATAGATTTAATGGCATCTCATGGAAAAGGAAATTTGGAGAGAGAGAGAGAGAGGAAAAAAGGAAAGGGTAAAAAATAGGACTCGTGAAAGTAAAGGAAAGGTGAAATAGGTAAAATATCCAAAACGTAATAGTTTATAAAGGAAAATAAAATATGTCTACATATTTACAACTTTCTTTGGGTCATAATTCCTTCTAAATGAGTTAAAATTGCCACACATTTATCAAAATTGGTAATATTTTTCATCCATAGTGGTGAGATTATAAGCATTTGGACCCAAAATCTAAATAATTTGATAAATTTTGATCCAAAGAGAGTTACACTTTTTGTGAGCACTTATCATAGCTCAATCATCATCTTATTTGAACACAAGATCACCTTATTTGTAGTCCATTTTGGTGGATTTTTTATCAAACCATAGTTTGAATACCTCTTGATGTTGAACTATTATTTTGAATGATTGTTTCCTCTTATTCTAGAGCCAATAGAGCATTAAACCTTGCTTGCATTACTTTAGTATTTGTATCTTCTAACTTCAAATACTATGAAATTTAGAGACAAGGGAGTTCCAAATTGACTGGTAGCATGGCTTTATTTCTATAGACTAGCTTGGAGGGAGACTAATCTATTGAGGTATCAAGTGTTACTTGATTTATCTAAATTTCCTTTTAAATTTTATTGTTCAAGTCCATTTATAACTTGATGATCATTTCCTTTAGGAGCTTTATTATGTTCTTGTTTGTTGATTCTACTAGTCCATTGCCCTAGGGGTAATAATTAGAGGATGTCTTGAATAAGAACTTATATTCTAGGGAAATTTTCATCACTTTGGCCTCTTTTAAATAGATGCCATTATCAATGACTATGGTGGATGGTGTCCAAAATCTAGTGATGATATCTTCCAATAACTAGACTACTACCTCTTGATTGGATGATTTGACTAGTATCATTTTGACCCACTTTGTGAAATAGTTCATTGTTGTGAGGATCCACCCATAGCCTATGCTAGATAGAGGAATTATATTTCCAATTAAATATAGTCCTAATTACTAGAAAGGTTTAGTAATGATGACTATATTTAGGGACATCGGTGCCTTTCTTCTCTTTCACATATATAGCAAGATGTGTAGCTTTTAACCCATTGGAAATAATCAAAGAAGATAGTAGACAAATAATATCCTATACTTCAGAATTTATGATCTATGGTAGGTGCAAAATAATATGCTCCCTCATCATGGTATTATTTTATTAGGGCTTCTATCCTTTCTTCTTATTTACACCTCAACAAGATGCTAGCATATCCCTTTCTGAACAAGACACCATTTAGTCATGTATAATGCATTGCTTTCTACTTGAATTAGAATATTTCTATGGATTTCAATGTATTTTACACTTTTATAATTTACATGTATAAATACACATATCCCATCAATATTTTTTTTATCATCAAGCTCTATTTCTTCCACAGGATGATTGTCTTTTGGAATAGATGTTGTCAAGTTTTCTATAGACACCCAAAATTGATCCATTTAACTAAGTCAATTTACCTCTAGTATCCACTAAGCTTTTTATAAATACAATTATAGCATGTTTAAATTTAGATCTTGTTGTGACTCCCCAAAATTGGGGACCCACTTGAAATTTGAAAATTGTTTTGAGTTTTGTGTTCGCATGTTGTTGATTTTATTCATGGTGTTGAAAATCAATCTTCGTAAATTTTTTTTTTATTCATGGTGTTGAAAATCAATCTTCGTAAATTTTTTCTATAGTCGGTTTCACTGTCATATGTTATGTATTATTTGTTTATGTAATTTATATTTTCTTTTTATTTTTATTATCTTGTTTTTGTTATGTTATTTATGTTTTCTTCATTATATTTTATTTATTGGTTATGATTATTTCTATATCTATTTAGACAAGATTGTTGTTTTTGTTATGTTATTTATGTTTTCTTCATTATATTTTATTTATTGGTTATGATTATTTCTATATCTATTTAGACAAGATTGTTTAGGGTCTTGTTTATGTTATTATATGTTGTGTTTTCATATGTTTTATCTTTTCATTATTTTTGTTTGACTAATTGTTTAGGGTCTTGTTTATGTTATTATATGTTGTGTTTTCATATGTTTTATCTTTTCATTATTTTTGTTTGACTAATAAATGGTTTTATTATGTATTTGTAGGTCTCAAAGGTGGGCACCGTATTCAAGGAGCATTCGAAGTCACCAAGAGGCACGTAGAAGTGATTAGATCATCACTTACATTATGATGACTTTTACTTAATAAAATACTTTGTGAAGTTTCCCTATTGCATGTGGGATGAATTGGCAATGTTCAATATTGAAAATATTTATTGATTAGAGAACACATCACCATGGCACATGATATTAGGGTTAATATCGATGATGTCAAAAATGCAGGTTTCCTGGGCAGATAAGTATGGATTAATTGCGGATGATTCATCGGATGAGGAACATCATTCAGGATGTAAAATGGATAGAAATGGTTTTATCACTATTTTATGATTATCCACCTCATATGCAGATATTGTTTAGTGTTGGAGTTCATGTAAATAATAAAAGTGACAGGTGAGCAGAGGTCAGTGTATGAAATATTAAATGCTTAAGGTCTCATCCGAAGGTTCGTGTTTATGCACATATGAATCAGGTTATGTTTCATGATAGATAAGTCACATTGTGACCGCTAGGAAATTTTGAATATGCACTAGTGGATATCGAGTTCATTTGCAGTGTATTGGAGGGACCATTTTCTGGTTAGCCATAGTGTAATTGCAAGGTGAGATAGTTCACCTGTAATAAGCACTGCATTGAATATGTTTGTCATATTTCGTGTAATAGAACACACTAGATAGAGAACTCATAGGTCAAAGTTGTAGTAATACATGGATATATGGATAGCTAACGATTTTATGATAGCCTCATGACAGATTCCAAATAATGAATTGAACTGAGCATATGGTTGCTAGGGAAAATTGGGCAATGAAATTCTGATAAAACTTCCATCAGAGACTTGGTTCGTAATTGTGACTGTTATGGCACTATAGACACAGGTAAATGGAGACCAATAGTACGGGGTACAAAGAGGTGAATAGCGCCTAATAAATTCTAGAAGTAAAAAAAAACATGAGAAATATTTAGTTTCATATTAGTCACTAAGGACGTTGTCGTAGTGGATAAGACTATCATAATTTGTTTAGGAAACTCATGAAAATCAACATTCAATGTTAGCAAGTATTGTCCAAAGACAACAAAAATATAAATTTTTTGTTTAACATTGGAACCAAGCTATTATAGGCCTGATAATTATCTCCAGAATGGTTGGTATGCGCAGGAGTGGATCAAAATTTATCAATTCAAATCATGTTGTTAAATGTGTATCTTTGATATACACATTAGCAATGCCTTTGCCCACTATTAATAGCATAAAATTTATAATCGAAGTTTCATATAATGTGCCCATAAAGTAAGTCATATTATTTTTATTTGATAAATCATAAAGATATGATGCATCGCTGCATATGGGAGAGTTAAGATAAATTTTAAAAGGAGTCGTAGAAGATGATTATAAAACAGGTTGTCGATTGGTTATGAAGGCGGTTCTAAAGAAACTGTCCATTAACAGAATTGTGTTCTTCTATAAAGTATAGAAAGAAAATACAAGAAAGGGTTGGATGACTGCACATTAAAGGATTCAGAGGAGAAATTTTATTGCAGGTTATAGAAAGGGAGCATTATTTAGTTACACAAAAGGAAGCTATAAAGATTTATTTATAAAATATATGAATTTTATTGTAATGAAATAAGCACTGCGGTGGTATTTCATGAGATCAATGAAATTTATTTATTTTCTTTAAAATAGGTTTTGTCCACAGAATATCACATTTAGCTTATATCTAATTGTGAGCATTAGATTGGTGTAGGTTAAATTTATGTTTCAATATTTTTGTTCATCGTTTCATAACCTACAAATTAGTTTAATATCATAATTCAGTCTTCTTTACCATTTCTTTTGTTTTTTTTTATTTTAAATTTGAAAATTTGGATTATAAGCCCTAAGTTCATTTTATAAGATCAAATCTTATGATTAGGGCATATATCATTTATTTTCCAAATAAATATAAGTAAATTATATATTTGGAAAATAGATAGGTTTAAAAGTTTCAAAATTTGGATTATAAGCCCTAAGTTTATTTTATAATATCAAATCTTATGATTAGGGCATATATCATTTATTTTCCAGATAAATTTACATCAATTATATATTTGGAAAACAGATAGTTTCAAAACTTTTCATCACCATAAGTTTTAAAATTTTAGATTATGAAGCTAAGAAACATTTATTATTCAAATATTTGTGTAAATTTTATATTTGGATAAATAAGTGTTATGCTTGTTGGAAGGTTGCAAGACCCAAAGTTCCATATTATAAAGGTGCAAAGCCTTATAATTAGGGTCAATTTTATTTATTATAAAACCCTATTTCATAATTATCAAGGTTCAAAGCTTTATAATTAGGGTTTAAATTTTTATATTTGTTCATTATTCAAATATTTAAATTTCAATTTTATATTTGGATGAACAGATATTTAAATTAAATAAAACCTTAATTTTAAATATTATAAAGTTCAAACTTTATAATTAAGGTTTATATTTAATAAATTTTATTAGAATTTTCATAAGCTTTAATTTTATTAAAGTTTATTAAATTTTAATTTAATTAAAAGTGCTAAATGAAATTTATTTTAAAGTATTTTGAAGCATTTTTAATTAACATTTTGTTTTGAAGTTGTAGAATAAATTTGCATAGTTTCAAGATTAAAATTCAAAAGGTAAATTTATTTTTTCTCATTAGAAAGTGAATTTTATTAAAGGATGCATAACAAATGATGAATTTAAGTCAAAACACCTAAATTCTAGGCCTCTTGTTATCAGTTACTTGTAAACCATTGAGGTATATTAAGCACTTATTTTAATACATTTTCATGATACATAAAGACATTAAGTGAAAGAACCTTGGAGAACTACATATCTTCTTTACAAGAGAGGATTTCGATCCTAACTGTAGGGTGATTCTGTAATTGGACAAAATCATACCCCAATAGATTTGGCACTAGAAGGAGGGCCCGAAAAAAAAAAGTTACTTTAATTTTAACATTTCATTGTTTGTTATTGATCATTCACTTGTTCATTTTTGAAAACACATGCTTAAAATGAATTATTTGGATCATGTGATTTCATTTTTTTACATTGATATAGTATTTGAGTGTTGTATTTTTAGAGCATTTAAAATTCATTAAACTGGAGCCTAATAAAATAATCACTAGATCTAAAACAATAGAATCCACTTTATTTCAAAGTTTATCTCCTACTAGGAGACATAGGAGTAAGAACCACATTGTGATTATCTCTTCACCAATTAGTACTTCAAATCCAAATCCTAATTTATCTTTAAACACACCACTTGTCACTATGGCAGCTCCAAATATTCCAAATTTAGCATGGATGGGAAATCAAAGGAGTCCATTGAAAATTCCTGGTGACGTTCATGAGATGCCTCAAAACATAGAAAAATACTTAGCTAAGTACAAACATGATGGTTCACATTTAGCAGAGGAAAATATACAAGCTTATACATATGTGTTAACTAGATTGAAAATTGAACATAAATATGTAGTTTGTAGGTTATTTTCGCTAAATCTGGATGAAATTACTTATGATTGGTATGTATGTATTCCTGCTGGATCCATTACTTCATGGAAAATGTTAAAATATGCTTTCATTACTCAATTTAAATTGGCTATAGATCCTACTAGCATCTATTTGCAATTTGCATCTATACAAAGAGAACCTAATGAACCTTTACACATGTTTAATACTAGGTTTCATAAAATATTTTCAATACTAACTACCCCATATGCTATTGTAGAACCTGCAGCCATACAAATGAACTTTGGAGCACTGGATCCATTGACATCAATGTTTGTAAGGAGAGCAGCACAAATCACAACTCTCACATCAGTTTACACAAAAGCACTCACAATGGAGCAACAACGGATGCCATAAATTCATGGACTAGGTCAGTTACCATTAATTGGTTATCCAGGTATGTACAACCAAGTACCAATTATTAATAATGCTTTGTCTAATAAAATGCCGATGCTAAACACAATATCGTTTTCCACAAATACAATGAATTCTACATATGCAAACAATTCTTTGTTATTAGAAAGTCAATTACCTGCACATAAGATAGTTAATAATAATGCAACTAATGCACCTATATTTGGAAATGTAGCAACGACACAAAATACACCTTCATTTCAAAACTTTAATGCACAACAAAGTAATCCAATGTTTGCACAAAATCAGAGTAATTCTATGTATACAAACCCATGGTTAAATCATAATATTCAAAATTCTATACCAAACCAAAACATTCCAAGTGGCTTTTAATCCAAATAAAGTTCCTACATTAAAAATTCATTTCAAAATGAATTCTGGGATGGTGTAAATAGGATCAAGAGCAAAAGTGTGGGTAGGATCAGAAGTGCTATCAAGAGTAGGATCGGGTCAGAAGGCTTTCAATGGGGGTTTCATGAGCTGGGGCATTGGATCATGATAGGCATCTAGGGACTCGAGCCTGGAGGTAGGTGGGAAGGGCACATTTGGGGGCCCCTTCTATAATGATCATCTGGACTATCTGAACAAAGAGCTTCCCAAAAAAGAGGTCAGGGAGACTTTCCTTGGGGTTCCCAACAAACCCTCGTACATACAAGTTATGGCGGGTGAGACGAACTGCCCCCATCCCTTATCCCTAGGTTTATCCCTGGCTGGGATGCATATTTCCATTATAGATGATGTATTCTCCTCATTTGTGTCAGGGTCCTCCTTCTCCCTAGTCAAGAAATTCATTGGGGGACACCCAAACATGGAAACCATTCATCGTTGGGCCCACTTCAAATGGAATACTGTAGGGAACTTAGAAATTTTTGCCCTATCAAAAGGGTTTTTTCTCATTAAGCTCAACAATAGGGATGACTCCAGCTAGATCCTCATGAGAGGGCCCTAGTTTTTGGATCGTAGAAGTCTCTTCCTCAGGCGTTGGGCCTTCAATTTTAACACTAACACCCAAAGCATAAATTATGCCCTGATATGGATTAGGTTGCTGGATCTTCCATTCCACCTTTGGCAAGAGGATGTGCTTAAAATCATCATGCGAGCCATAGGGGAACTTGTGGCTTTTGAATCTGCTAAAAAGTGGGTTCCAGGATGGTCCATGCCAGGTTATGTGTCAATTCGAATCTTGAAACTAAGCTTCCATATTCAGTCACCATATCATCTAGGTCCTATTTTTGGTGTCAAATCATGGAGTACGAAAACAAGCTAGCTTTTTGCACCCAATGCAGCATGCAAGGGCACCTCCTCAACTAGTTCCCCCTCAACAAGCACCCCAAAGCACCAGTTCCTAAGGAATCCCTCTTGAAGGTTCCACCCAACAACAGGTTTCCTCCTTGAATCCCTCTCAAAAATAGGTGTCATAGGTAACCTATAGCCCAGCACAAAAAGCTGCCAGAGGCAGGTGACAAAGGGAAGCAGAAGGCCAAACTGATCCCGTCAGATGATTCCAACCAGGTATGTACCCACCCCGATCCCAACCTTGAAGTTCCAATAGAAGTTTTGGCCTCCCTTGAGGAATTCCCCTTCAACCTGATGGTCCATTCAAGCCCCTAACCTCCTCGTCGAGTTCCCCTAGCAATCATCCCCCACGTCATCCCCCAGTCATGGACATCCTTATCTCGATGACTGATCATGACCAGGCTTATACCCACCCTCTCCCAAACCCTATAGTTCCAGTAGAAGCTCTAGTCTCCCTTATGGAACCCCCCTATCAGGTTGATGGCCCAGTCAAGCCCCTAAATTCCCTAGTGGGCTTCCCCATTGACCCCACCCCACCCCTTCCCACGATCACAGGAATCCCAAATCTAATCCCAGAAATCCTCCTAGAGCATCCTTCATATCCCCCTCCCCACTAGCCCCCTCCCTCCTCCCCCATTGCCCTTAAACCCCCTCTCCCTTTGGACCTTCATCTCCCTCCCCGGGCCCCTTTGAATGGAGGCTCAAAGATGTTAGAGGATTATAATGAGGGCAGCCCATATTTCTCCCATTCGACCCCAAAAGGATTCATTCCCAAATGAAATCATAGCAAAAGGTTCACAATATATTATAGTAGCAAGAAGAATATAGGGTGGCCCACCTTAGGTGAGCAGAGAAGGAAAAAATCTAAGGATGACATCGCCAATAGCATGTAGTCGACCCTCCTGGATGATGCCCTAAACCTCCCAAAATAAGAACCTCTCAAAACAAAACCTCCCACCCAAAATGGGAAGGGAGGCAAAAGACCCCCCAAGGGTGCAAAATGAAGATACTCACTTGGAATGCGAGAGGTCTCAATGGATCCCCCAAGAGGTGCATCCTTGCCCAGCTCTACAGGGACCACAAACCGACCATCCTCCTTCTCCAAGAAACTAAGCTCGATGAGACTTCTTCTCCCAAAATGGCCAAAATAGTTTGGAACACTAGTGAATTTCTCTTCTCCTTGACCATAGGCACAACCGAGGGACTACTGTGCCTATGGGATCTGACCACTATCAAAGGAAGGTTGATCTCATCCTCTCCAAGAATCATCAATATTATGTTCCACAGTTTGGTGTCCCGACAGACCTGGATCCTCTCCAATATTTATGCCCCCAATAGCCCAATTGAAAGAGCATCCCTATGGGATGAAATCAGCCTCATGTAGGAAGCGTTCAAACCCCTCCCTTGGATCCTAGTGGGTGACTTCAACCTATTCCCCTCAGAAAAATGTGGGGGAATAACTTTGAACACCATAAGCATGGAGGAATTCGGGGCTTTCATCGATGCCAACAAGCTCATGGATGTTCACCTAAAGGGAGCTAACTATACCTAGAGCAATAGAAGGGTCGGGGTAAACCTCATCCAAGTAAATTTAGATAGAGTCTTCCTGTATAGGGAAGCCATTCCCCTATTCGTAGACTCAACCCTCCTCACTCTTCCTAAAATAGGATCAAACCATAGTCCCCTCCTCTTTAAAGTTGGTGGGAAACCTCCATACAAGCGCCCCTTTCAGTTCGTATCCATGTGGTTCCACCATCCTGACTTCAGGGCATAGGTGGGAATATGGTGAAATCAACCCGCCAATGGATCCCCTGTAGGGAAAGTCTTATAGAAACTGAGGTCCCTCAAGGACAACCTTAAGACCTGGAATAAAGAGGTGTTTGGTAACATCTTTGAGAGCAAGGAAATCCTGAAGAAGAAGCTGGAAGACCTAGAGCACAAATTTTAGGAAGGTTGTCAGGATCCCGGGTCCAGGGAGGAGGAAGGTAAAATCCTAGTTGACTACCACAATGTGCTAGCAATGGAGGAGACCTTATGGAGATAGAAGTCAAGGGACTTGTGGCTTAAGGATGGTGATGCTAATATCAAATTCTTCCACACCTCCACCCTTAGAAATAGAAGCACCAACAGAATTCCTGAGCTCATCTATAGTGATGGCAGAGTTACAAGGGATGAGGAAGAGATCAGATCCAAGGCCTCCAGCTACTACCAGGATCTCCTTGGTACTGCATCCCCATCTTCCCCCCAGGATGCTAGAGCACTCCTTGAGCACATCCCCCTCCATCTCCTTAGAAACCAACAATATGCTTCTCAACCATCTTATGGATAGGGAAATCAAGGCAGTATTATTCTCCATGAAAGTAGATGCCACCCCAGGCCCTGATGGCTTCCCCCTCGATTCTTCCAATATTTCTAGGATCTGTTGGGACAAGAAGTATGCACCACCATCAAGGATCTCTAGTTTTCTAGTTCTATTCCCAAGGGTATCAATTCCACATTCATTGCCTTGATCCTTAAAACTTAGGTAGCCAAGTCCCTATCTAACTTTTGCCCCATTAGTCTGTGTAATGTCCTATATAAAATTCTAGCCAAGTCCCTCATGACCAGGCTCAAGTAAATCCTCCCCCAAATCATTGACCCCTACCATGGAAGCTCGGTCAAAGGGAGGGTCATCGCATATGGGATCGTCATCATCCACAAGGTCTTACACTTTGAATCTCTTGCCAAGAAGCCAACGTTCCTTCTAAATATGGATATGAAAAAAGCCTTCAATAGGGTCAGCTGGGACTTCCTTGTCGAGGTCCTCCTCAAATTTGGTTTCCACCCTTCCTGGGTTGACCTCATCAAGTGATGCGTGATGTCCCCGTGGTTCTTAGTGTTGGTTAATGGTTACCCTATAGGATTTTTTTCCCAGTTCTAGAGGGCTCAAGTAGGGAAACCCCCTATCCCTGATCCTATTCATCATTCTTATTGAAGCCTTTGGGTGGACCATATCGAGTGCAACCAAAAATGGGCTCATCACCAAGATCAGGGTTACCTCTGGACTGGCCCCGGTTTCCCATCAACATTTTGTGGATGACACCATCTTGGCCACCATCGCCTCTGTGGCCCAAGACAAGATCATCAAGCAGATTCTCAACTTATATGAAAGTGTGGCTGGGCAAAATATAAATCTCCTAAAAAGAAAAATTTACTTTATCCACACCCCCTTGGCAAGACAGGCCAAGATAGCCCGGATCCTAGGTTGCACCCCGAACGCCCTCCCCGCCACCTACCTTGGCCTTCCCCTATTCTCTAGATTCTCCTCCAAGGCCCTGTGGACCAATGTGGTTGAGAGAATTCAGAGGAAGTTGGCTTCCTGGAAAGGGCACCTTCTATCCCAGGCTGCCAAAGCCACTCTCACGTATGCCTATCTTCAAAGCATGCCAGTGTATTTCATGTCTATTTTCATAATCTAGGCCTCCGTTAGCACCCACATTGAACAAATTTAGAAGTGATTCTTTGGTCTAGGATTTAGGAGAAGAAGAGGATCCCAATGGTCTTGTAGCCCCTCGTCTACCAGTCCAAGATCAAAGGCGGGATCAGCCTCTGACGGGTCTCCCTGATGAACACGACCCTCTTGGCCAAACACGCATGGAAAGTGCTCACCAATTTCTCGGTCAAGTGGGTTAGTATTGTAAAAAGGAAATACCTTCAGTACCACCCCTTCCTCAATGACCACCAACCACATGATGGGTCTGCTTTTAGAAATCCCTAGTCCAAACAAAACATCTCACCCGTAAATGGATCAGATGGATCCTGGGTGATAGGAGTAGGATTGATTTTTGGGATGACAAGTGGATCCAAGATGAAGCCTTGAAGGAGGACAGAGACCTTTCAGCCCTTAGAACCCGATTGGAGGCTTATAAAAGGACCAAGGTGGCCAAATACATCATCAGGGGCCAAGGAAATCTAGGTTGGTGTCCCATAGAAGACGTTTGGTTTCCCCTCTAGGTGGCCAACCTCTCTGCCCTCCTTGGTGTAGCCATCATTCCTTCAGATGGAGGTGAGGACAAGTGTGTTTGGCATGGCACTAGCAGTGGATCCTTCTCGGTCAAGTCTGCCTACTCTCTTCAAAGAGACCCCCAAGAGGCCCAATTCCCAGTCAAGCAAGTGTGGGCCAAAAATCTTATCCCCAAAATTAGCTTCTTTGCTTGGACAACCATCCAAAATAAAATCCTCACCATTGAAAACTTGGCCAAAAGGGGTTTCTCGATCCCAAATCGGTGCTACCTCTGTTGCACCGATTGGAAATCAACCAACCACCTCTTCCTAAGTTGTCCCTTCTCCTCTGAGGCTTTGGGCCACCTCCTCCATCACTTCTCCATCCAGTGGGCCCCTCCCAAATCCATCCTCGACCTCTTCATCCAGTGGTCCACCCCCTTCTTCCATCCCACCCTCTGCACCCTCTGGGCCTTCTACCTCCCCCACCTGATCTGGAAGCTTTAGCTAAAGCACAATGGTAGAGATTTCTCCTCCTCGCCCAAGGCCCCCCTAGCAGTGGTGAACAAAGCCCTTGCCTATGCGTCAAAGAACTCCCACCTCCTCTCCTTACCTTGCCCTCCCTTGAAGCTGAGCGAGATCACCCTCCTTGGCTCCCTTGGAACATAGTAACCTCATCCCAACCCCTCCCCTTCCCCATCCCTTGGAACCTTAGTTATTTGGATGGCCCCCCCTCTCGAGTGGGTCAAGATTAATTTCAACGGGGCCTCCAAAGGAAATCTCGGTTCCTTAGGAGTGGGTGGGATCATTCATTATCATGAGGGTAATCTAGTCCTTGCCTATGTGTAATCCCTTTGCACCCAAATGAACAACTTTGTAGAAGCATCGATGCTCCTTCATGGCCTAATTATCCTCCAAGAATCCCCTAGAAAGGTAATCATCGAGGGTGACTCCCTAAACATTATCAATATCATGACAAAGCAAAGGGACCCCTCGTGGCGAATCTCCAACATCGTCCAAGAGGCCCACATAATCCTTCAAGGACTCCCCTAGTCATCCCTCTGCCACATCTACAGGGAAGGTAACAAGTTGGCAGACACCATGGCCAACTTTGTGGCCTCGTAGACAGGCCTCCAGATTTTGAGATATGACTTTCTCGAGGACTTGTTAGCCGTGGCTTCCTAAGAATCTCCCTTGTGTCATAATGTAGAATCCTCCCAAGTAGAGGTCTGGAGATTCCATGCTTTGGGCCCCATTGACCTGGTGCTCCAAGCTCCATCACGGGCCCACATGGGCTACTGACCCCAGCGTGGGTTTTTCCTACATGTCTCTTTTAGGCGGGATGTCTAGCAACAACCACCTCAATGGTCGGGTGGGTCCGAGCAGATTTTATAGTTCTTAATCCAGCCACAACATCATTACTAAGTTTGGCCTCATACCCACTCAGATCACTTGTCATGATGTTTCCACCTTATCCTTCCACCACTATGATAAGCTAGCTTCCCCATGTCTGTCGGCCATTTGGCCCCTGCTCAGAGTGCCGCCTTAAATTTTGTATCCCAAGAGACCATGGGAGGACATCAGTATGGATTTTTTTCTTGGCCTTCCAAGGACACAACGAGGGAATGACTCCATTTTTGTTATGGTTGACAGGTTTTCGAATATGTATCATTTTATTCCATGTCAGAAAATGAGTGATGCAGTTCATGTTGTAGGCTTGTTTTTCAAGGAGGTGGTAGGCCTTCATGGTCTACCCAAGAGTATAGTATCTGACAAAGATACCAAATTTATGGGTTATTTTTGGAGGACTTTGTGGAAGAAGCTAAAAATTGATTTGAAGTTCAGTTCTACATACCACCTGCAAACTGATGGACAAACAGAGGTGGTGAACAGAATTTTGGGTAATCTTCTAAGATGCCTGGTAGGAGATAAGCCCAAGGGATAGGATTTGATTTTGCCACTGGCAGAATTTGCTTACAACAATTCTATTAATAGAAGTACTGGTAAATCACCATTCTAGATTGTGTATGGGAACAACCCAAGGAATGCTTTTGATTTGAGAATGATGGGTAAAGGAGAAAATAGTAGTGCTGAGGCTGAATATTTTGCAAAGCACATAAAGAGTTTACATGAAGAGGTACAACAACACATCAGTAAGATGAATACTCAGTACAAGGTCAAAATAGATCAGAAGAGGTGTTTTAAGGAGTTCCAAGTGGGAGATGAGGTCATGGTTCACTTGAGAAAATAAAGGTTTCCTATAAAAACCTACAACAAGCTAAATATGAAGAGGTTTGGACCATGCAAGATCATAGGTAAAAGAGATTCAGGAAAGGCCTACGAAGTGGAACTGCCAAGTGAGTTGAATATATCACCTGTTTTAATATTTTAGACTTGACAAAATACCATGAAGGAGGTAGTAGTGAGACACCAAGTATATATTTGTGGAGTATTCCAGCGTCTACTCCAGCCACAGATGAGATAGAGGAAATACTAGACACTCGAGAAGAAAAAAGTACCAGGAACAGGCAGTATTCATAATATTTGGTCAAGTGGAAATGCAGACCTGTAGAAGATGCAACTTGGTTGTCAAAAATAGAGGTTGACCACCTGGGTTTTCTTCTAACAGTACAAAAGTGAAGGTCACTTCTCAATCCACCCTGGGTGTCTGATGCAAGAGCATCCAACGAAATTTGGGAAATTTTATTTTTTCCTAAATTTTAGTGCATTTTTTCGGGACCATAACTTCTCAACTGTAGCTCCGATTGACATGAAATTTGATAGGGAGCTATTTGGGAGAGTTCTAAACAAATATGACTCCCTCGAGTCCTATTTTTCCAAAAAATCCAATTTTTGGGGCCAAATTCCATCATCTAGTGCCCTAAATTAGGTTTTAAAATTACTTACCTAGTTTTTTATGTTTTTCAAGTTGTTCGGAGGTTAATATATCATAATTTATTTAGATTTAGGACTTGAAACTTTTTTTTTGGGTTGTCTATTGTAATAGGGATGTGCACCCTAATTTTTTTCCCCATCCGACTCATTTTCAATTTTTAGGGTTTTTTGGCTATATAGCCACAGAATGAGGGTTTGTGAGGGGATCTTTTCCAAGTTTTTGAATGAGAATTGGTTTGAGCAAGTTTGGCTCTCCATCAAGTGGTATCAAAGCTTAGGGTTCCTGAGTGTGTGAGCATATTGCCAAAAGTGAGGCAGTTTGCACCAAGATCTGTGGAAGGGTTGTGAGAAGAGAGTGAGGAAGAATGCCTCCACGAAGAAACCATGGTGGTGGGAGAAATGTGGTGCCTGAAGGAGATTTAAGAGGTTTATAGAGGCAAGTGCAAGCCCTACAAGAGGAGTTGCGAAGAGGGGTTGAGCCAAGGAGAGAATACCGTAGTGAAGATGAAGCTTTTTAGGTTGATGATCCATCAGATGAAGAAGAAGCAATGGATCCTGCAGAAGCTAGATTATTTAGGGCCATATCTCTGATCGAGAAGATACCAAAGTTTGATGTCTCCACGTATTATGGGAATCTCAATTCAGAGGAGTTGATTTATTGGATCAATGATATGGAGGAGTATTTTTAGTATGAGGAGTTTGTAAATCTAGATCGGATCAAGTTTACAAAAACGAAGTTGAAAGGCCATGCTAGCATATGGTAAAAAGAAGTGCAGCTAGAAAGAAATAGAAGAGGAAAGGAAAATATAACCAGATGGGATAAAATGTTAGAGAAGTTGAAGAGGTAGTTTATTCCTACATATTACAAATTGGATCTGTTGAGGAAAATGCAAAGTTTGAGACAGTCAAGCAAATCTATCAAAGAATATACAGAGGAGTTTTATAAGATCTCAATCAGAACTGGCCATTTAGAGGCTAATAAGGATAAATTATATCATTACATAAATGTTTTAAGAATGAATATCTAAGAATAACTCAGTTTGGTCAGGATGACCACCATTGAGGATGCATACATCAAGCATCATACTAACCAACTAGATCTTGTAGTCTAGCCACTTGAGCCTGCAACCCTAACATATCCCCTACAACCTATATACCTACTATGGTATTTCATAAGCCTATAGTCATAGTAGCCATTTGAACCTATAGAGTGTCTCACTCTACTATCTGAGCATCCCTCTAGGTTGTCCTAACATCCCTCATGGTTGTCGTAGCTATCAACTGAGTCTGGAGAGAATCTATCTTGATAGTCATTATATTAATCACTGCATAAGTCATAGTCATCTATACCTTGAGGATATATATCTCCTTAGAGTACCCCCAACATAACTATTATCTAGTGCACAGCTAACTCTGACCAATAACGAGAGATGTATCCCACTCTATCAACTACCCATATGAAGTCTATAGCTATGCTTGTGTAGCCTATAGTTGTATCTATAGTTGGGTCACCTCATATGATGGGACACCTACCTTTCCATTATCCTTAGCCTAGGCTCATCTGTCTACTCATAAACCTATCCCCACTCACCCTATGTCTTGCAATGCACTCATCACTCATCATCATTACCACCCTTATCTTTTGCCACTACTACAGTTTTACCTGTAGGATCGCTGCCATGCTATAGCTGATTGACCCACTAGGTATCATACTCTATGTTGGTCCTCAGGTCCTCTAATACAATATCTACCACTATATAGTGTACCTCCTCTAATAGTACCTCCACGTGAGGTAGCTCAAATTGTGTCTCATCACTATGGTGATGATAGAGGATTGGCTCCTCTGGCACATCTTGAGAAATCCTAAACTATCGAGTCACTCAAGAGTAATGGAAGTACTCTCACTCAGTCCCATGGCATCCAATAAGCCATCTCCCACATCTAACTCTAGCTATATACCATGTAGCCTCGGGCTAGTTGGGATAATCCAGGTAGGATCTCCATATAACTTGATCATGTTGCAATCCCTCTAGCGACCTAGTGTAATGTGATAGAATACCTCCATGTGGCCGAATCTAGCCAACCTTCTAATCTCGTAGCCACCAAGCTACTTAGCATATGTACTCATAACCTAGATCTACTCAGGGCACTAGTAGTCCTATAGGTCGATCCACTTAGATATGCTCCCAATCCCATATTTGAAGTAGCAAACTGCATGAAGAACACAAGCTTATACTGAGAAGGGGGTGAACAGTATAAGACCACTTTTTATTTTTCTTTCCCAATCAATATTATGCAATGTATAAATAGAAATATCAACATTAGTAATCAAATCAATGCATAAAACACCATACACAATAGATACACCATAATTTAGATGGTTCACCCAATGTGGGTTACTCCACGGAGAAAATATTTTACTAAAATTTTCTCAATCAATCTCTTGGGAATCCTTCCCTATTACAATTTTTATGGACCTCTATCCAAAGGAAATATCAATCCCCTCAATAAATTTTTTGGATCTCTATCCATAGGATAACTCCTCCTCTGCTCTGGCTAGTGATCCTCTAGAATACTATTACCTCCACTACACTGGCTTGTAGATCTCTCTCCACTGAAGACTCTTATCCCCACTCAGAAGACATATCTTCACTACCCTGGCTAATGGATCTCTATCCACTAGAGACTATTGTCCTCTCTGATCTGTCACCTCCAAAGCTTTGTCTCAAATATGCTCAATAGGTCCACTCAAAACCTGCTCAAATCTACTCAATAGGTCCACTTAGAACCTACTCAAATATACTCGATAGTTCCACTCAGAACCTGCTCAAATCTGCTCAATAGGTCCACTCAGAACCTACTCAAAACTACTCAATAGGTCCACTCAGAACCTACTTAATCTACTCAACAAGTCCACTCAGAACTTGTACAAACTGCTCAACAAGTCCACTCATAACTTGTCCAAACCTTCTCAACAAGCTCACTCAGAACTTGTCCAAATTTTCTCAATAAATCCACTCAAAACTTGTCCAAATCTACTCAATAAGTCTACTCAAAACTTGTTCAAATATGCTCAAAAATATCACTCAGAACTTATCCAAATATTCTCAACAAGTCCACTCAAAACTTGTCCAAATATGCTCAACAAGTCCACTCAGAACTTGTCCAAATATTCTCAATAAGTCCATTCAAAACTCGTCCAAATTTGCTCAACAAGCTCACTTATAACTTGTCCAAATTTTCTCAATAAGCTCACATAGAACTTAACCAATCTCATAGAAACATAAAGTGAATTGCTAGAGACCCAATATGTTTCAACTCAATGCTCAAAAACTTTCTCAACTCAAATCAGAATATAGGATAGTTTGTTTTATGGAACTTGAACAAACACTTCACACATCCACTTTAATAGGCTCAACCAACTCTACTCAACCAATCACTTAATGAAACACCCCTTTATCACAAACCCTAGTCCAAGCATATAAAAATCAACTCAAAATTTTTCCAACAATGCTTAACAACAAATCTCACATAACAATGATACTCATGTTCTTTTCAAACCCTAGTTCAAGTTCTTTGCATAACAACTCTCTTCAACAACAATGCTTATAAATAAATATTCACATAACAATGGTACTCATGTTATTTTTGAAAAACCCTAAATCAAGTTCTTCACACAACCAATGGCTTCAACAACAATGCTAATCAAACAATATTTTGATAACAACTCTTTATTCCAGAAAACCTTGAAGCATTAACTCAAACACTCTCAAAAAGGAAACCCTAATCAAATCCTTTTCTCTCCAAACTTTATTTTCCAAAAATTCAATCAATCAAATCAACTATGGAATAATGTGCTCATACATTTTTCTTGATGATGAAGGGATATCATAAATATGCCACACTTACAATCACTTCTTTGCAAATCTCAAAGAAATTACAGGATAATAATTTTCTCAATGAATCACAATACAAAATGATATAAAAAAAATACACCTTATCACTCCAACTCTAAAATAATATCCAACATATTCATAATAATCTCTTTGGCAAAAATCCCTTTACAAATAAAATCAACACTCTTAAAGTCTCACTCCTCCAATATGCAAATATAATAATTAAGACTTTATTTAAAAATAAAATCAAACTCCTTATAACTCCAAATTTTATTAAAAATAATTTCCAACAAACACCAATTTCTAACTAGCAACCCTTTCAACTATTTCCAACTAGTAACCCTTTTAACTCCCAAATTTAGGCAATATTAAAAATAATAAAAATTTAATTACCTTACCTTTGGAGGGATTCAAACCCTCAATGCAGCCCATGACCAATGCCTTTGCCATGGCTCCAACTATCACTCAAGCTAAGCGCTCGCTTGGGAAGTGGAGAGCACAATGTGCTCAATGAACCTCCCTCTCTCTACCAAATAAAAATGTGCATCGTTCCTTGGTGCTACCAACACAATGGAAACACTACCACCACATTTTGAATGTAGGCAACTCGATGTCTCAACGTTTTAGCCAATGTCTCCTTGCCACTAGTCCATGTTGCCTAGCTGGCTCTCAAAATTTTGACACTTTCAATTTGTTCTCAATCGTTGTCACACAAAATATTAATTTGGTGTCTTTTCTCATGAGCTCCTCTTCATTCAATTTGCATATAAAATAACATTCGAAGAAAGGATGATTAAAATGCCTTTAAGGCATGGTATATATAGCCTTTCATCCTTTATGCAAACACGTCGGTGCTCCTCCAATATTATTCGATGTCGGCGTTCAAATTAATTTATAAGTGATTTAAATTTATTTAAATTTAAATGTTATAAATTAATTTAATAAAACCTTTGGTTTTATTAGGGCCTTCTCTTATTGCACAACTTGGTATTAATGATATTAATTTATAAAATTTAAATGCATTTTGAATTTAAATATTTTATAAAATAAATATTAGGCCTCCTTTTAACTTTGCAATAAGCCTCCTTAGGTTTTTATGAAACACCTTTTAAACTAAGCTTCCATATAAAATTAAAATATTATGGAGCCCTTTTGCCTTTAACTTATGCACTGATTCTCTTGACCTTTGGTGTTATTTGAAGCTTCTTCTTGGATATCAAATGACAACCTTGACAACTTTTTTCCTTGACGAAGTCCTTGATATTAATGATGATTTCATCTGGTGATATCAATGACAACTTTGACTTAGGAACTCAAAATTTCCAACACTGCACCCCAATCCCATCCACCTCCTATGATGTATCTCATATAGCTTGTTATATAAGTGTGCTAGTAGTTTCTACCCTATGCCATGATGATGGGATCCTCTTTTTCACACTCTAATAAGTCCTTAACAATGTCCAAGAGGTTCCAGGGGAAACTCACTCCTGATAGGTTGCGTAGTAAGAAATTAGAGATGACATACATCACAATTTCTTGAAGATAAGAGAATACATGTTTCTCATACCATGATCTGACTAGGCCCCATCATGGTCTATATCTATCAAGACCTCATATGCCCTCGTGTCAAATATCTACTATAGAAACCTCGGCCTCTATAGAAAATGAGTAGAGGTAATGGCCAATCCCTCTATGGGGATATTATAAATTCGGTATACATCCTCTAAGTTTACCATCATCTCCACACAAGATTTTGTGCATAAGAGTTGCATGATGGTAACAATGAGTTGCAGTCTATCATGATGAATGTATGGTGCTAGAGCAATTACAAGTAGAATTTCCCAATGGTTAGAGAGATTAGAGTCCAAAAATGGTGCAAGTGGAAGATGTAATGACCAATAGTGCAAGATATAGAAGTTTAACACTAGGGGAACTACAATTTTATAGGCTTGATGGTGAGGGGGATGAGAGTCCAATATTAGAGTAGCTATAGGTTGGAACATTTTATGATACATAGAGTGAGAGTTTGATATAGAAGTAATTGTAGATGGGTTTGCCTAATTATGTGTGTGATGAGAAATAAAAAGAGGAAAGCATATTGTAGCAACAAATTAATATTTAGAACTATTCATAGGAATATTAGTCTAGGAGAAAGGAGAATCAAGCTAGACCAATGTGGAAGATGGTGTAGGAAAATAAGGTGATGATCTAGAGTTATATTAGTTGTTTTGGGAATTCAAATGAAGAGTATTATGTACTTGAGTAGGAGGTGTAGAGGGAAAAAACTACCCTATCATGTACGATTCTTGATTGGATTCATCGGGATCTAACGTGAACCATGGGGTGTGTTATATTCTCTACACTCAAGGACACGAAAGGATGGGTTCACCAGGAATGGTTTTAGGACTCACTCCAATTTCAAGGTGGGAATATTAAATGTATCAATTAAGCATGTGCCTATGTTTACCTTTATATACTAAACTATGAAAATAAAAGAACAATGCAAGGCACACAAGATGCAAGAAGACAATAACTAACCCTAATATGATTCTTTGATTGAATGATTTCTAACCCTAGGTTGCAATAATAAAATTCTTTATATTTTGAGCAAGGGCACAAGGGAAATGCACAAACAAGACTAAACCCTAAATGCACATTGTATGCTTTTATTCTTTTCAATGCCTAAAAAGTGGTTAAATATTTTTTCTTTTTATTTGTAACCTAGATTGTGAACAAGAATAGCAAAATCAAACAACACATAACCTAATAATTTTATCAAGGGTACTTATATATTTTTTGTGTTTGATCTAAGGTTCATATTATGTATAGAATATCCAATGGTTTCAAACCTACAAAATAACTTCACAAACCCTAGAAAATTTGATCAACAATTTGGAGGCCTGCTTAAGCCGCTAGAAGATTGATCTTGGAGGTGCAAAAATAAAGTTCCCTTGGTCCTTTTATTTGATTGTTCATAATAAAAATGATATTTGACCTTTGGAACAAACACAACGAAATATGCAAACATGAAATAGCAAATGAAGTGCAAAAAAAATGAATGCAATACTTGAAAAAAATGCAATTTTGAAAACTAGGGTTTGGGGACAAGTAATTTCCCCCAAGCCAAAATGAAATGAAATACAAATGAAATAGAATGATAACTAGAAACAAACATAGAAATAGAAAAAAAATGTAAAGAGCACACAAATCAAATCTCTAGGGTTTTTGGATGAAGAGTCATCCCAAAATTCAACTAGATAGAATTTTTTCCTTATAGGATACCGAGCATGGATTTAGTAACAACACCGAAATGGATGTAGAGCATCCAACGGGTGAAAGTAAGGATTTCATATAATACATGTCCTATAGTGGATAGGGCATGGATTCATGCAATAGGGCTTAAAAATCCCTAAACAAAAATAAACAACAACAAAATAGGGATTGAAATGAAAATGCGAATTACTGAATGCAAAGAAACACCTGGTGATCTCATGAAAGAAGCAAGAGCCAAGGTGGAAGACCTCTCCTCCCCCAAGAAGGAAAATTGTCATCAAGGCTTTCTCCACTTGCAAAATCCCAAGGAACACCAACAATAGAACACCAAAGCACCAAAATATAAGAGGACTCTAAATTTACATGAAATTTTTAGATTGCTAGCTTGTAATCTCAAGAAGATAACTTTGAGAACTTGGAACTTGTTGTGTGATCTTAGGAGGAAAAATAGGATCCAAGATCTTTATATATAAAGGTATTGAAGGGCTAAAAGGTGGGAAAACACTGCTCCCCCTCCCATGGCTCCTGGTTCCTGCCCAGTCCCTGGCTCAACCCAGGTCATCCCTCCTGGGGAGTGGTTGTTTGCAGATGATCTCCTGGGGGGAGATCCTTCTCCACTATCTGCGCCCCTCCCGGCCGGCTAGGGTTTCCTTGGTTGTTTTTTCGAACTGGTGCTTCCCAGGGATCCCTGTTTGGTTGGGGATCCCTTCCCTTTTTCCCTCAGGCTTCCCCCTGGGGTTTTTTGCAGGTTATTCGCGTGGATCTGGTCCCCTGCATTTCTCGGTGCGGTGGAGGTGACGGTTTAGGGTTTGGATAGCTTCCCCATTTTTTCTTGTGAATCCTCGACAAGCTCTGTGCTTGGACGAGATTCTTGGTCCCTACTACTGGGATCCTCTTATGTTTTCTCGGGGTGGGTTCCTTGTGGTGCAACTCTCTGGTCACTTCCTGATGGGTTGGATCCTCTCTATGCTGGTTGTCGGCTTCCTGTAGGATGGCTCTCGTTGAATGGAATGTTTTCCCGGTGGGCGGCTGGTTTCTCCACAGGGCGGGATCCGCAAAATCCGTCGATTTTCCTGCAAGGCAGGATCCTTTCTTTTCTGCTGGTTTCCTAGATGGTGGGATTTCCCTGTTGCTTCCTGCTAGGCAGGACTATTTGTGGTGGTTTTGACTGCTTCCCACGAGTCAGGATTTTATTGTAACAGTTTTTATTTGCTTCCTGCTAGGCGGGATCTTCTTGATGGTGGTTTTTGGCTACTCCCCGCTGGGCGGGATCTCCAAAACTACTTTCTTTCTTATTTGTTTGTTTCCTGCTGAGAGGGATTGTTTCATGCTTACTGTTACCGCTAGGCAAGATTTCTATTTTGGTGTTCAGTTTCAAGGGATTGATGCCCTAGGCCCATTGCTTATGTAATCAGGTTTTGGGATCCTTGTTAAAACCCGTTGTAAATACAAACACTACTTACAAAAAAAAAAAAGGTAGGAAAACAAAACTTAACCTTGATTAGGCCAACGTACCAAAAGGGTCAACTTAAAATTTAGGTTTTTAAAGAAAAAATCATAAATTTTCTGAATCTGCACCCCATAAATTATCAAGCATTAATTAAGTCAAGGTCAAGAAAAACAAGGTAAAACACAATAAAAAGGGTCCAAACTTGATTCTAGAAATTTTGAGAACCTCTCAAAGGAAACCCAAGGAAAATTACTCATTTGGGTAGGTCAATTTTTTGTGTCTATAGAAGGAACTACAACCCTTATCGATAAAGTGAAGAAGAATATAGGTGCATGTATGATTTCTAAACATGGAAAATTAAAGGAGATGAAGATCACTAAATGAGGAAGATGCACAAAGAGTTGTGTTAATGAGAGAAGATCCACTAGATCAAGAACCTTAGAGAAATGGGATTGAAGAAAAGGATATGCATTTGCTAGCTATAATTGGTCATCAATAATAAGGAATGCATATAAAAATGTATCAGTTGTAAGAATAATATGAACAAGTACAATAGAGAAATGAATAGTTAAAAGCACAAGTAGATCATGAGGTGGTGATATTACAAGATGATATTCAATATAAAATACAAAGAAATATTATAGTAAATAAAACACTTTGAAGAGATACATTTTAAATCCCCTCATCTCTAGAAGGCAAAATGAAGAAGTAGGGAACATATTTCTATAGTGTGTCCCTTACAAGTGGTGAAGATGAATCAAGCATGATAACTCAAATACTAGACTCAAAATATTAGGGAGAAGAGATATTCTAGTCCTACAACAAGTTTTCCATGTAGAAGAGAGAAGTTATAATACACAAACCAATTACAAGGAAGAAATACAAACAAGAAGAAGAATTGGAGGTCTACCAGAAAGTATAAATGGTTCCTTGGGGAGTCAAAGTAGTTTGCAAGGGCTATTAGGCAACCCAAAGCACATGTGTGGAGTAGGCAAATTAGGTGGTCTAAGATGACCATTAGGTTCCTGTTGGCATTTTTACCACACTAAAATTAAATTTAAAATTATGCCTAAGTGTGCAATGAGTTTCACCCAACAAAATTTATTTTCAGGCAAAAATGCTAGCAAAATTCATTTTTGGGCAAAAACGCTGGCGAAAGCTCATTTCAGGAAAAAATGGGTAAAATTCTGGGTAAAAATACCTTTTCGGGTGAAATTCTCAATGAAATTTCCTTTTGGACAAAATTTCAAGTGAAAATGCCTTTTTGAGCGAAATTCCCAATGAAATCCCTTTTTAGGCGAAATCATGGTGAAAATGCCTTTTCAGGAAAAATTCAGGGCGAAAGCACATTCTTGGGTGAAAATCAGGGTGAAAGTACATTATGGGTGAAAATAATGGCAAAAAAACATTTCAGGCCTCATCTTGGCAAAATTGATTTTTGCCATTTCCTCCAAGATAAATTCGTTTTCTATGGCGCTTTGAGTGAGGATCATTTTGGGAAAAATTCCAATGCCGAAAAATTCAATTTTTGGAGCAAAGGAGTTAATTTTTCTAGAGTTATTGCTAATAAAGATTAGATTCGATGGATGACCAAAATATTACTGAAATTAAATGTTGTCCACTTTGCCCTTGACTCTGGTCTGATCCTAATGATTTCAAGGCACCGTCCACTATGGTGAATGCTCATTTTCAAGGCACCACTACGAAGATAAAAATTTTGCCATTGATTTTGGCTGAGTCCCAATGTGCCATTTTTCAAAATTTCTTGTTGCTTTCCAATGTACCACCAGATTGGTTTGTTGTTGCTGTCGAAGAGAAAATTATAGTCGATTAATATTTGACTTACCACCATTTTATTTAGTGATCATTCAATTTTGGAGGTGAAATCCTCTATAAATACTAAGAAATTTTATGTAAAAAGGGGATATGGACATTTGTTTGTGAAAATATCATAGTTTAAACCTTTGCATTGATTCAAAGACTATTTGGATTTGAGTTTTAGATCATTTTATGTATGTTTATACTTTCTGCTCTGCATTTCTATTAGATTTATATCTTCATTGGTGGATTAAATTCTGAGTCTAGATTTAGTTTTTCAATGAGGAATGAATGCTAGAATGCTATTGTAAGTCATGCTTTATAATACAATCTAAGTTCAATTTGTGTTCTATCCTTCTATTGAATGTTGTTAGTTTAAACTAGGTTGTTAATCTTGCTATTAATTCATCCCCACATTATCTCTTCATCTTACAACCATATTTCTCTTTCTTTCTATTAATTTATTTTCCAAATATTTATACCAATTTTTAGAGTAGCAAGGGAACCAACCCCCTCTAGATATTGTCCTGAAGGACATTTCTTTTCTTTAGCCTTTCAATGTTGGCCGGGTTAGGGTGCATACATATATTTTATCCTAGGGCAGACTCTTCCAACATAAAGTCCATTTTAGGCCTCATCTTGACGAAGTTAATTTTTGCCATGTTTTCTAGGCGAAAGTCCATTTCAGGCCTCCTCTTAGAAAAGTTACTTTTTGCCATGTTTTCCAGGAGAAAGCCATTTTTTATGGCATCTTGAGTGAAGATTATTTTGGGGGAAATTTCAAGGCCAAAAAATTCAATTTTTGGGGCAAAGGAGTTAATGTTTCTAGAATTATTGCTAATGAAGATCGGATTTGATGGATAACCAGAATATTGCCAAAATTAAATGATGTCTACTTTGCCCTTGAATCTGGTGAGATCTTACTAATTTTGAGGCACCGTCCACTATGGTGAATGCTCATTTTTGAGGCACCGCTATGAAGATGAAAATTTTATCATTGATTTTGGCTAAGTCCCGATGTGCCATCCACAAAAATTGCTCGTTGCTTCCCAATGTACCATCGGATTGGTTCATTGCTGCTACCAAGGAGAAAATTACTGTCGACTAAAATTTGACTTACCACCATTTTGTTTAATGATCATTCAATTTTTGAGGTGAAATCCTCTATAAATACTAATAAACTTGATGTAAAATAGGAGGATGGATATTTGGATTGGGGAGAAGAGATATGCTAATCCTACAACAAGTTTTCCATGTAGAAGAGAGAAGTTATAATATACAAACCAACTCCAAGGAAGAAATACAAACAAGGAGAGAATTGGAGGTCTACCAACAAGTATAAATGGTTCCTTGAGGATTCAAAGTAGTTTGTAATGGTTTTTAGGCAACCCACAACACATGTGTGGAGTAGGAAACTTAGGTAGTCTAGGATGACCATTAGGTTCCATAGACCATTTGAGTTTTTCCATCCAAATGGTGAGGTTAGTTGGATTCTTTCTTGATAGTTTAAGGGGAATATTTTTCCCTCTAGGTACCCATAGATTTCATAGCTAGTGGGATGATCCATCACAACTACCTTTTATTTACACAAGAAACAACCAAGTTTTGCATATACATCATGTTGGTTTGTTAGTACTATCTAGTGGTTATCATCCAAATAGGATATACCATAGAAATAGGTGGTGAAGAAATCAAAGGAGACCTTAGAAAAAACTTAGATAGTTCTAAGGTTTTCTTGGGAGTAGGGTATAGATAAAAAAATATGTCTAAATTTGGTGAACCATCATGGAGAAGGCAATGAGGAATATGGTCAACAAACAAAGGTAGTACATAGTTAGACCACTCAAATCAGATGATACAAGATGACTAATGATAGTGGAATAATGAAAAATGAGATAAGACAATCTATTATACAAGTGAAATAGGTAGAGAAAGCACTTGTATGTTGGACTACCATAAAACTTCAATACACTACCATACAAGTGGGGATTGTATGGTAAGTGGCCATATAAATGTTTATTGTTGTACAAGAGGAATTTATCATACATGTCAAATTGGATGTACAAATGGTGATTGTATGATATATTGTTGTACAAATGTGACATAAGGAGAAGTCATCATACAAGTGCAAGGATTTGAAAGACAAGTCAACTAGATGAAATATGTCATCAAGAAGAAGAGACTAATTTATCGATAGAAGATAGTGCTATCGATAGAAGATAGTGCAAGTGGTTTTTTACATGGCTATATAATTTGGATGGTGGAGATAACATTCATATGCTTTTAAAAAGGGGAAAATATAAAAATCATGTTGTTCAATTTTAATGCAAAGGTGTCAAGTTGGTGAAGTGATAATTAGTAACTAGTTGTAAGATGTACAAAATATTTAACACCTAAACATATAATATGAAATCAAATTGATAATGCAAATTATGTAACCATAATGACAAAGAAATAGAGAAAATAAAGTGTCCTTCTCATTGATATTTGAAAATTATCTTTACAAGAGGTTACAAAATATCCCTCTTAGGGATTACACCAAATTGATACAAATTACATCAAGGAACCAATAATAGGTGTCTTCACAAGATCTTTGTAATCTCCCAAAACTGATTATGGAGGGTTTCTTAGCAACCTCTGCTTGATGATGTAAATATTTAAGAATATTTATGATGTTTTGCTCCTATGGAAACCTGATATGTACACAAAAGCACTTACAAGTGATTACTAGCAAATGTGGAACCTCTCAAGATGAGGTCCATTTCCTATAGTATGAAAATGAAGAAAAATACATAAAATAGTAAATAAATGCATCTAAAACTGAATGAAAATATGCTAAAATGTGTTAGAAATAAAATTGAATGCTGCTAAAGCTAATATAACTGAGAAAATATAGAAAATCAAATGTCACAAAAAGACCATCATTGGGTAAAATGGCTGGCTCTGTTAGCCATCATCAGGTCTGATTATTGTGTCTGCGGGCCGCTATTGGGTACAGTGGCTGCTAAAAAAATAGCTTGTTCTTCATGCTCGTTGTGAGGTGATGCTCAATTTGACTATCAAATTGATTTTCAAGGATCATGTGTTTTGAAACACAACTGAATCACAGGAATTAGGCTCAAATTCATGAGAATTGATGATGCACAATAGTAGGATTTGGCCTTCAAGCTCCAGATAATTCCATTGATGGGCATGCAAACTTCATGATGCGATTTGGGCAACACCTTAGTGCATATGAGAGAAGGTTCTCTTTGTTTATCAAATCAACAACACTTCATTGTAGATAATTAATGATCTATTCTCTCTTTTTTGAAGTTTTTGTGCACCTTTTATAGATGTTCCAATTAGCATCTTGGCTTGCAAGGAAATCCAAAATCAATATTTTATTAGGATCTTGGCATCCCAAGCGTCACTTTTGGAAGCTTCTCACTGTTAATAATTACACACAACTACTTTATAATGGATTTAGCTTAGCTCAAGGAGCCTGAGTTTGTTATAGGTGAGGCCATCCTCGAGGGGAGTAGCCTGATCTCGGGGCCATCATTGGGTCCAATGGCTGCCAAGAAGCTTCTAAGTGTAGTGACCCTAGGGAAGTGGTGCACCATCCACTAACTACTCTACTTGTGATTCGATTGAATCCTTTAATGTTTAAACATGCAATAAATGAAAGGCATAAAGCAGATACAACCAGAATGCGAAGAAAAAAATGAATGAATGCTTTTTGTATTGATATTACCAAGATTCGGTTACATATGAATCCCTCTAAGGGATACCCTTCATTTAATACATGATTTTACACACAAAGAGGGAAGTAGGTGTATAAAATATCCCCTCACACAGGGGGCACGCTTTATCAGGCTTCCCGATGATGCACATGAAAATGTATGAGGGCTTACAAATGCCTCCTTCTCTAGGTATGATTGCTAGAGGGATTTTATTGCTCTCGTATGTTGTGGATTTTCCTGATTGAACCTATAGCCCTGAAATAAATGAAACAACAACACACGCTTAGATGTTTGAGATTACCTCCCTAGATAAGGTTGTTAGCAATGAATAAGCTCAATGGAAACAAATGCAATGAAACTAGTGCTATGAACGTGAATAACTAAAATAAATATTATGCTAATGAAATGCAAGAGAAAGCAAAATAAAAGACACTAACACCTAAAACCCTAGACTAGGTTGTGGGCCACTATCCAGGACAACGGTTGCTAAGGTGAAATCTCTCTATATTGATCCAAAGGCTATGGGATCAAGTCTACTACTAATGTTAAAATGATTACCTTATGTGTTCATATTTGCT
This sequence comes from Wollemia nobilis, assembly GCA_028583015.1. Classification (NCBI taxonomy): domain Eukaryota; kingdom Viridiplantae; phylum Streptophyta; class Pinopsida; order Araucariales; family Araucariaceae; genus Wollemia; species Wollemia nobilis. Next base: position 12,737,645 of record JAQPPZ010017016.1, read on the forward strand.
CTCCAATTCGATAGGGCTCCACTACAAGAATAAATCTCCAAGGGAAGCTCTCCACGTCTCTAAAATCTCTCCTCAATGATCCAACCTATTTGATATTCTGATGTGTGATGTTCTCTCTCCCTCTGATTGATAAAAGAAATATCCCTAGTGCTTTTAGGTTTACTCCTTATAAAGTGTTTGAAGCCCTAGGTCAATGTTCTAGCCCTAGGACTGAATCCCTCATGCATACTAGGTGTTAGCATGAGAAGCTCTTTGTTTTTCTATGTTTAACTGATGTCTAAATTTAGACTTAAGACTCCCATGTAGACTGGCTATGAGGAGGAATTCAAAGTTGTCCTCGCTCGTCATTATTGCATGTAGATTACCACTTCCACCAAATATCAGGCTGTATGGGTGGAAAAATGTATTTAAATCTTAGCCGCTATTGTCTACAGTGGCTAAGGTTTGGCTGCTCTGAGCTACAGTGGCTGGATTCTGGCCGCTCTAGTATATAGTGGCCAGGCTTGGATGGGCTGAAAATGCCCCAAATGAGTGGTAAAAACCACTTTTGATACTTGGAAGGTCCCAAGGTTTAGTCACATGACCTATGATTTTACCTATGTGAGTAGTCTCCTTGAACATGCCATGTTTTAGGTGTCTACACCAAGGGGGATAGTGGCAGAGGCTATAAAGGGTCAAATTGTCTTATTTATATGGTTAGAACCACTGGGAATACCCAAGATGAGTTATATGGCCGTAAAGATGTCCATATGAGTAGCCTCCTCAACATGACATGTTCTAGGTTTCTACAGATGCCCCTTTTTGAGATGTGTTGTGTGAAAGCACAACACTGAGTAAAAATAGAGAACATAATGTCACATTGCAGTTTGATTGATGTTCATTGATCTTGTCAAATTTAGATACCCCAATCATGGAAAGAGCATACATATTTAAATCATTACCTCCAAAAAATGGGTAGGCTTTATTTGAGTAAAACTTTGATGAATCTAAAGATAATTGGGTAGCATTATCGAGCTACATATTCTACTAGTCAGACTGATAAATGTTTAGTTCAGTTTTTTTGCCTTTTGCCCTAGCAAATAGGGAATCTTATGGTAGCTATTAGCAATGATTCATGGAAAAACATAATTTGAATGATCAGGTGTTTAATTATTGATTTTGATTATGAATTATTTGATTATGACTACCCCCTCAAGCGATGAGTCAATGAGGAAATGGAAAGTGACAAAAGCAATGAGTCACTTGACCAAGATGACTTATATGAGTGGTTCAAGATGATAACCCATGTAAAATGGAAATTCTTGTTACAACTATGATATGAACCATTATTAGTAATTGTACATCTCTATCCTGTGGAGTAGTCCAACCACATAGCTTTATTAGAGAATCAAGATGATAGCAATTCAATTAGAGCTTGAGGTGAATCACCATGTTCAATGATTTGTTGAAATTTTATAGAAGAATGAAATGTACACTTCATTATTGTGGAGTAGTCCGACCACATGACCTTATTGGAGATTGAAGTGAAGATATTTCTATTTGTTGATGAATAATTTGGTTCAAATGGCCTTATGGTAATTTAATCATCTTATCGAATTGCATGGATAGCAAGTCCCTGCAACCACCAAGTGTATAGGGTAAAGAACTAGATACGAGGTGCATTTGAGATTTAGTTTTTTAATTTTTTTTAATTTTGCAATTTTTGATGAAAGTGGACATTAGATGTTAAATGTCTAAATTTAAGCTCATGATGCTAACATTTATTGCCATTTGGATGCTATCCTAGGGTACAGTGGTGATGATCTACAAATTTTGGGACCTTCGTAAGGTATAATGTTGCACAAAAATATGACCACTCATCAGGAGAATGACTACCAAATTTAGAAAATATAAAATCAATTTTGGCAATTTTTATTGTCATTTTATAGCTGGCATTGAGAGAAAAATGATCTATGAGGTAGAAGAGAGAGATTCTAATATGGAACGCTATCGAACTTACACTAGAAGACCATGATGGACCAGGCAAAAGCTTCGATGAGAGGTGGAGCTGGAGCTCCTAAGGTAGAACTCTCAATCCTTCTATTGTAAATTATGAAATTTAAAATGAACCTCACTAAGTAATGAGATAAAGGAACCTCATTAAACTGTAGGTAATGAACCTCACCCTAGTTTAGGAATGTAGCTTAGGTTAGCTTAAGGGTAGGTATTAATTTTTGGCCTTTTTGGGATGGGAAGTGACCCCACGTAGGTGCCACTACGGGGCCATCCTTGGCAGGAGTGGTTCCCATTTGATGGAAAGGGGGTCATCATAGGGTATGGCAGCTACGGTTGAATTCCAACGATAAAAAATTTGACTATTGGAGGTGGCTGTCATAGGGTTCGACGATGGTTCCTGATGACCGTCAGGGCCCAAAGCAGCCTCTAACTTTAGAATTTTTTTTTGTTTGATTATATATAAATATATATATATATGGATTTCAATTGCATTTATGTTGTTGGGCATCAAAATTTTATGGCTCGGGCTATGGATCCCCATTTATTCACAAAGTTATGGAGGGTGGTTGATAGATATGATTGGGCATGATTTGAGGTAATCGAAATCAAATAGGTTGTGCGTCTATCGATAGTTATATCAGATTAGTCTTATCTCATGGCTCTGGTTCATCGTTGGGATAGCAGGACCAAAACTTTCCATATCTTGATTGATAAGTACACTCTGTAAGGACAGTAAGCTCAAGAGGGAATTGTTGTTACACTTGTACAATACACCCTAGTCTACATGGACAAGGGACCCACTTTTTTAAATTGTGATGAGTTTTTCTTGTTTGTTTGGACTTCGTACTTAATTTTAAATATGGTTATTGATGAAAGCAAACATATAATGTCTTCTATGGATAATTTGTATCTCATGCATTACCATTAAGCATTAAAATTATCATGTTTGATAAAATAAAAAATAATAATTAAAAAAAAGAGATAATAATGAATATAATAAATAAAATAAATAATACATAATAAATTCTAATGCCTACATTTACTTTTGTCTTATAGATGCTTTGATGCAGATTCTCTTACACATTATGACATAGATGCCCTAACACATTATGATGCATATCTGAAGCATTATGATGCATATTTAATAAAAATGATCTAATGCATATATGAGGTAGATTCTTTGATGCACTATGACACATATATGATGCAGATGCTTTGATGCATTATAATGCATATCTAATGCAGATGCTCTAATGTATATATGAGGTAGATTATTTGATGCATTTTTATGCATATATGATGGATTCTCTTACGCATATGCATAATTGAGGTGTAACCTCTTAATTAATTGTAATATTATGTGAAGATACCTCTCAAATTGTATAAATATAGGGTCACTAGTCATCTAAAAGAGTAAAAAAACATCCATTATGCTAACTCTTAGTCTTTATTTCTTTCTTGTTTGTTGGATGAGCTTTCTGAACCAATCTTAGTAGTGCTTTGAGAATCATTCATGTAATCCATCGAAGAAGGTAACTCTAGAGCAAATTGTGTTTTTTATTTGAAGATTACACCATATCGGATCTCAAGCTATGTGAATGCTAGTCATACCAAGATTAGTTTTTGGGATTGTCGCTTTACTGGATCAAAATTGAATATCAGGGCAATATATGTTTGTTTATTTTATTTTATTTCTGTTACTCTTCTACCTTTTCTTTTATTTTTCTTTAAATCTTGACTAGACTAGAAATAGGTTAATTTCCATTTAAAGCATTAAAATATTTTTTCTCTTTTTTCCTCTTGCTATGCAATTTAAAATCTTGAATGTTTGCAAATGAATTATTGTCATGCAAATTAAAAAATTCAAAAGTTACTTTTATTTGCAAGTAAAATTTTTAAATATTTGCAAATGAATTATTGTCATGCAATTTTAAATATTTTATAATTGCAAATGAGTCATTGATGTGCAAATAAAACTTTCATATATTTGCAAATAAATTATTCGTATGCAATTGAAATTTTCATATTTGCAAGGAATCATTTTTATACAATTTAAAATATATAAAAAAAAGCAAATAAATCAGTGGCAAGCAATGAAAAATTCACGTTTGTAAATAAATCATTGATGTACAATTCAAACTTTCATATTTGCAAATGAATCATTGATGCACAACTAAAACTTTCATATATTTGCAAGTAGGATATTGCTATGTAATTTAATATCTCATAAATTTACAAATGAATCATCTCAATGCAATTAATATATTTACATATAAATCATTGTCAAGCAATTAAAAATTTCATATATTTGCAAATGGATCATTGATTTCAAGTAAAACTTTCATGTGTTTGCAAATAAATTATTAATGTGCAATTAAAAATTTCATAAATTTAAAAATGAATCATCCCAATGCAATCAATATATTTGCAAATTAGTCATTGTCAACCAATTAAAACTTTCACATATTTGCAAATGAATCATTGATTTCAAGTAAAAATTTCATGTATTTGCAAATAAATTATTGATGTGCACTTGAAAATTTCATATATTTGCAAATGTATCATTGTTGTTATACACAATAAAATATGAGTGCAATATATGTGGGTTGGAAGACTATATTTTATAGGGTTTAAAATTTATAGTTCTCTTGCTTAGTTTCAATTTTGCTCAACTCACACATGTTGTAATATCTATGTATTGGAATTGTTTTCAAACAATTAAGCATTTGACTTTAAAATATTGTGCCCAAGAATTTATTTTATGAGTAAATACCCCTTGAAGGAATAACTATAATGACCTCTAAGTCTCTCCATGCTTTCCAAGACCTCACATAATTGAACCTTGGGAGAAAATATTTCATTTTCAAGAGGGAACAAATTATGTTCCAAGTATGTTGGTTTACCTTTGGCAATGTGTCATTTGCACACTCAAAAGTAATAGCCTTTGTTGAAATTTATTGGTGATCCAACTCAACACAACCGTTTGAAATCATGTTATTTTCACTTGTACAAATATCATATGCATTACATAAACCAATTTATAATTTATAAAATTGAATTTTATCTCATTTCTAATAACTTTTAGATGAAATACTTAAAATAATTATATAATATTCAAATGAATAATTAAAAAAAATGGACCTAACTATAGATAAGTGCTTATACAATTTTTTTAAGTTGGGTATATGGGGTTGAAACAATCTATTTACTCTTAGTTTGGAAAGTGATATATCGAAGCAGTTTTAGTCTTTTGTGGAGGAATTTTAGCAAAAAGGGTGGAGATCTTGTAAATATAAAACTAGACAACTGTGTAGAAGTCTAGAGAACTATCTGTGAAGGAGGTTTGACCTCCATTATGGAATAATGCTACAGTTTTGATGAAGATTTATCTAGGAAGGCTGTAATGAATTGGAAGGGGGATTGGGTTAAGATTGGGGGAGTGGTACTTACCTTTTCCCTTCCTCTAATTTCCAAAGCAACAAAGTTGAATATCAATGGAATATTGATCAAATTTTTCCAAAAATTAGTTAATTATTTGTAACACTCTACTAAAGTTTTAGTATCTTAGTCTACTTTGGTATTGGTGAAGTTTTGTAATGATGGTTTAAAGATCCTTTATATTAACAGGTTTTGGGGACCCTATCAAAAAACCCACCCTTATATTATTATTTTCTTGATCAAAAATTAATAATGTTTCAAAAAATCATATTATTGTGTTAACACAAATAATATTATTACATGATGTCCATAACAATAAAGGGATTTGAACTTGACACGTGCTTATACGATTTATTTCCATTTATTGTTAGTCAACAATACCCTAGATAAAAAATGTATTAGTATGGGTTGGCTTATCATAAGAGTGTCTAACACAATAGAAATATTTAAACTATAATTACAATTATATGATTGCATTCCATTTAGTTAATACCTTATATCAACTATAGACCATTTTAAATATATCATTTATATTATTTTAAAATATGATATATGAGTTTTAAAGAATAAAGGCTAAAGCATGTGTATTCTTAAAAGTTCAATTTTTTCCACATTTCAATCCATTGGATTAACTATAACATTTTAGTTTCTAGTTGCATGAGTGGAACTTAACATTTATCCCAAGGAGCTTGGGATAAGTAGTGGAGAGAAAGAAGTTTATCACCCTAAATCAAATTTTCAATATTATATGTGAACCTTCTCATTTTTTCCAAGATGTTTGGAATAAGTGGTGGGAGAGGACTTTCATATTGTTAACCACAAAAATTTAGTACAACCTAAGGGGACTTGGCGATGAAGGATTGGGTACCATAAATAGAAGATTTAAGGTTCAAATTCAAAAGGGAGTAAGGTTTGTGTACCAAGTTCATTTAAATTAAAATAATATGATAAGGCGTAGTTCAACTTCATAGTAGCAACTACATCTTACTCATAAGGTTGAAATTTGATTCGTGAGAATATTCGGATCACAAAGTGCCATTAAGACCAAATTCCCATAGGTGTCATGGCAATACAATTTTTTATATAACACTATGTAGTTAATTAAAAAACCATGATATATGATATCATGGTCATGATTTATTATGAGTGAAACACATTAAAATATCGTATGTGTGTGTGTGAGAGAGATAGAGAAAGTGTCTATGTGTGTAATATGTGATCATGATTATTTATTAAAAAAAAAATTAAGCATATTACTTGGAAGTATTCCAGTTGCCTTTAATGGGTTACATTATAATTACAATGACACCTAGAAAGAATTTAAAGTAAATTAATTCTGAAAAATATGAAAACATTTTTCTTTAATATTAAAAAATTATGAATATGTCTACATGAAATAAGAATAAAACATGTAATTAGATAGGATAAGATTGTGATACCTACCTTGGCAAGACCATTTAAAAGAAATGACAATGTGTGTGATTTATTGTTTCAATGCCTAACATAGATTATGTTATGAACATGCAAAATATGTTACAATAATGATTATGTAGTATGAATATGGTATTATTTCTTAAAGTGGGTTTTGCAAGGTAACTATGCTTGCAAGTGAAAGGAAAAATTAACCACCAAGAAAAGACCCATCCAGGTGGATAATTGTAAAAATAAATATTTTATTAATATCTAGGATGGGAAATCCCAAGCTAATAATTAGAAGCCAATTTCAATGTATACATTTGATTTAATCATCTTTATGAACTATCACTACCATTTCATGCATGCTTTAATTTGGATTAAAGATGACTAACGTCCCTTGTTGTTATGCTAAATTTTGAGAATTAGGAATATTATTAAATTTAATTGATTAATTTGGAAGTTAATTAATTAAGGGAATTTTTATATCTCCTTTACTTGAATTAAATTAGTTAATGTTATTTTTAATTTAAAAAAAAAGGCTTTATCCAAATTCTTTTAATAAGGGCATAACTCCTTGATTTTATTAAAATGAGCTCTATTCATGTTTTTAATGGGGAGATATAATCCCTTTCTATCAAGCATGGGCCTTGTAATGTAATTAATGAGAAAAAAATTTCCCCTATAAACTTTCCAAAAGGAGTATGTTTTCAGAATAAAGGAAAAATATTGGATGCAGATGAAAGAAGTAGTGGTTGCTCTGTCAGTTATGAGGAAGGTGGTGGGTTTTAATGAGAAGTACATTCCCTAAGAAGTGTAGCAGGAAACAATGACCTTCTTGGTCGATGCACATCAGAAGGAGAGAAGGAAGAAAAAAGAGAATACAAATAAAGGGAGTGCAAAAAAACAAAGGAAGATAGGGAGTTGAACGGAAAAATTTTCAACCCATCCAGAGCAATAGGAGGTCATAGAAATAGGTTTGAGAAAAACTCCCTTTTGCTTTGATAAACCTATATTCGATTATTGCCTTTGTTGTTTAAAAATGGGCTTTGTAGATATTTTATGATGCCCTCCTTTGGTTTATTATGTATATGTATTTAGTTATATAATGCTTGTTGTTTAAAAATGGGCTCTATAGATATTTTACGATGCCCTACTTTGGTTTAATATGTATATGTATTTAGTTATAAAATATTTGTTGTTTAAAAATTGGATCTGTAGAGATTCAACGGTGCCCTCCAATTTACTTATATTTAATATTTTTGAATAGTTTTTACATTGTTAAATGTAGATCTCGTAATGTGGATTTCATTTATACTTTAATCAAATGTGGTTTATGTAATGTTCTATCTATGGTGTTTCACTTCCTAAGTATGGGTTCTTCTTCATCGACACCTCCTTATATATATATGTATATATATATATATATATATATATATATATATATATATATATATATATATATATGTATATATATATATATATGTATACATATGTATATATGTATCTTATTTTATGTCTTACCTTGTAAAAATTTGGGCTCCTATAAATGTTGTTTCAGTGCCCTCTAGGTTTTGTTAATGCTGTTATGTTGTAAATGCTTGCTTGACAATCATGGACTCTTGCAGATGACCTCTGTTTCTGTTCATTTTATTTTAAAAAGAAAATAACCCCATCGTATCATATTTTCTAAAGCCTAAGATTAAACTTAGGCTAATATTTTATTTTGGTGTTGGACCACTTGGACATCATCGATGCATGGTGCCTTCATGCTTGAAAAGCACAGAACGAGATAAGGCCACTCAGGCCTCTCCATTCCTTTATCCCACATGGGATAAGAAGAGGGTTTAAGGATGCCTCATTAGGCGCAAAGACCCCCCATAGAGTATCGATCACTAGAAAGTGGTCAAATGGACTCTCTAGGAGGAACACCTCGAAAGCCTGATTGTTGGGCATTTATGTGGTAGAAGCTACGTGGTCTATTTGACTATTTTTCCTATTTGACTTGAGGACCAGGTGTTAGATTTCATAGGATTTTTGACTCGATTTGAATTGTGAATGTCTTAGTTATAATTATTCCTTAAACACGTGACCTGTGTGTTTACCTTTGATCCATTTTTAATTTTTTGATCCCTCTTCTGATTGGTTGTGATTCAACACTTTGTGATTGGTTGATGATTGAGTCTCCCGCTTGGCAAAAAAAAAACAATTTATTTTATGATGGATTAAATGATTAATCTAGGGATAGTTAAGAAAATGTTATTGTAGTCTGACATAAAGAGTAGAATAAATGATTTATCAAATATTATATGATAAATCTAGGTATGGTTAAGTTAATGCATAAATGATTACTCCATAATAGTCTATTATCTGTTAAATTATTTATTGAAGATTGATGCAGAGGTAGATTAAAGGATTTATCAATGTTTCATTTAGGGCTAGATTAAGTGATTTATCTAGTGGATATATTAAATTTTTTATCTATGATTTATCTAATGGATGGATTAGATGATAAATTAAATGAATTATCTCTAGATTATGTAATGGATAGATTAAATGAATCAATTATGATTTATTTAGGATTAGATTAAATTATTTATCTATGATTTGTGTAGTGGAAAGATTAAATGATTTGTCTATGATCTATTCAGGATTAGTTTAAATAATCTATTGATGAATCGCTTAAATAATAGATTAAGCGATTTGTCTATGATTTGAGTGATCAATTGGATTGGTTTAACATCATTAGAATGGGACGAAATATAATTTTATATATTTATATCATTATTGTGAGGTGAAGTCTTATATAGTAGATGAAAGGATTCATTAGTCCTCTAAGAAGAGGTTGTACCCTTATATGTTGTTAGCAGGAAGGAAGCATCTTGAGAAGGATGCATATGGAACTCATTCAAGAGAACTATGGAGCTCCCTCACCAAAATTTGTAATATGAATCAAGGGACTGATTCATTTTTTAGTGCCATGAGGGTTATGGGACTCTCATGCTTTGATAGAAGGAACTTGGGATTCCTTTGATTAATTGTATTAAAAATAAGTTAATTTGTGATATAAAATGGACATTTCAATGCTGGGTTTTTTCCATAAGGGTTTCCCATGATATATGAGGTGTTATGTATTTATGTGGTGTATATTTATATTTTATCTTAATTTTTATAAGTAACTACTAAGATCTTATTGCTCTTAAATTAAAATGGAATTTTATCGTAATCTCTTAGATCATGCATTAGTTGTTTGGCAATAATTTTATGGATCAATGATAGTGCTACTCATATCAATTGTGAATGATGTGCTAAACAAAATGGAAAACATCCTTAGTTGTGAGAAGGATATAGTAAATGCATTTTATGTTTTGAATAAACCTTTGCATGTTGGATCTTAGTAATGCAAAAAGGAGACACCTAATAATTCATACCCACAAATTAGGGTATAGAGCCAGACTAAATGATGTAAAAGCTAACTCATCGTGGATATGAGATGGATAACCTAAACCTAATATGCTTAGTGCACCTACATATATGGACTTATATACGATGTAGTTATGGGTGCTCCCCTTTCAATAGATAGAAAGGGATAAGCTAGATCATTAAGAAAATGGGATAACTTTTTTTGTAATACACCTAGTACACTTACATAGATAGACATATGTAAGGTGTAGAGATGGGTGTTCCATTTGAAAAACCTAAAGGGATAAGTTGGCTCATCATGGGGATGAGATAGACAACTTAGCTATGGGACACTAAGTCATTAGACAACTTTGTAGAAAGGAATTCATGATAGGAAAGGATGAGTAAATCCCAAACAAGTGTATAAAGGAAAAAAAATTACTCTTGAAGGGGATGAAATATTTAGGTTGTTAAATTTGGTATCAAATATCATGGTCGTAGGACTATAAGCTTACCTAGATAATACCTAGGTATAGTTATACTAGGTGATAAAGAGTTTTAGAAGGTATGTGTTGTGGTTCATCCACAACACACCTCAGAAGTGGGGACCCACCTTTGTTTTTGCAGGTTTTAGGGAAGATCTCAAAGACCCGGATGCTAAAAATGAAGAAAAGAAGAAAAATGCCTAAGTGTTGAAAGGGTCGCGAAATCGCGACATGTCGCGAAATCGCGACCTGTCTCTCCATCGCTACGAGTTGCCGAGAGGAAGCACAAGGTTGAAAGTGGTAGCGAATCGCTACCACTTCGTGAAGCGGAGGCTCGAAAGAAAAGTGGTAGCGATATCGCTACCACTTCGTGAAGGGCCGAAGAAAGTGGTAGCGAATCGCTACCACTTCGTGAACGAGGCTCGAAGAAAAGTGGTAGCGATATCGCTACCACTTCATGAAGAAGGCTCGAAACCAAAGTGGTAGCGATATCGCTACCACTTCATCGAAGAAGGCCCGGAACCAAAGTGGTAGCGATATCGCTACCACTTCTTGAAGAAGGCTCGGAACCAAAGTGGTAGCGATATCGCTACCACTTTTTGAAAAGAAGGCAAAGCAAAGTCGGTAGCGATATCGCTACAACGAGCTACTGTGGGCGTACGGACCAAGAACATGTCGCGATTTCGTGACATGTCGCGTTATCGCGGCTAGGAAACGGAAGAGGCCAAATGCAAATTCTGTCGAGATTTCCATGGGAAAGCGTTACGAAAGGTGCAGGAGACGTAGGACACGTGGCAGAAATGACGAGAACCGAGTAACGTTTCATAACAACGATTCTTGGCGCGAGATCGAGCGTTACGATTGCATGCAAAGGTTAGAATACCAAAAGGCGGGAATTGAAGCGAAGGGTCCCGAGATTCGAAACGAAGCGTCATGGAGCAGCCGAGAACGCGCGACAGAAAGGTTAAATAGCAGAAATGTAGATGGATACAGAGGCTGGAGACTGTAACAAAAAAAGCATTACTTATTGAAATAAAGGATTTTTCTTTGGTAACATGACTTTTGTGTGTAAAATCAAAAGGAGATCGAAGCCAAAACTATTGTTTTACTGTCAATCTTTCCGTTGCATCATTTTGTCTTGTATCTATTTCGTTTACGCCATGGGATGGGTTACGATAGGTGAATGGTAGAATGATGCAATTATATTCTTTTCCTTAGAGTCTTGCATCTGATCTGATTAGATTGTGTGTTAGTACAGATCTGATCGGTTGGGTTGTTTTGGGGACTTCATCTCTTAACTTGGGATTTTGCGGGGAGGAGATCGTGAACCATTTTAATATCCTTCATTATTTTCCAGGTGATTCAAAATAACGAGTTTCTGTTTTATTCCTTGATATGCTTAATTTCATATCAGAGACTAACATTGAAATAACGAGAACTATTGAATAGAGATAAAGCGAACAGGTTAACCTTAGAATAAATTGTGAATATTAGAACATCAAAAGGATTTTTGTTTATTTTTGATTAATCAAACAAGTCAAGATTATAAAGTTCATTGAGAATCAACAAAGGCCCCTTGTTAATAACTATCTGCAGAATTTGAGTTATTACGGGATATATCGGTTGTATGTATTAAATTGAAATTCATTTTTATATACGTAAAAGTTGTTTCACAAAGAAGCTTGGAGAAATAATAAAAGGAAGGAAAATAAAATAAATTATTTCTTTGCAAGAAAGAGTCTTTTGTTCGAGACTCTAAGTTGCGTGTTATTATTTGTAATATGACAAATTAACACTCAACATTTTGGCGCTAGAAGGAGGGCCTTATGTATTGCTTTGCAATTTTGATTTGTTCTAACAATTAACGTGGGTAGTTTTGTTTCCACCTATTGTGCTTGCAGGTGTAACATTTAGACATTTTATCTGCGACGAGTTGAGAAATCTTTTAGAGTCCTAGAGTGTCCAAGCTGGCCCAACTTGAGTACATTGCTACTAGGTCTAAAACTACAGGGAAACTATCTTCCAAAGCCTTTCTCCCACTTGCTAGGAGGCCGAAAACCAAAACATTAGAAGTTGAAATACCACCGAGTATACTTGAGTTAGGGATTTCTTTGGACTCAAGTACCTCTAGTGGGCATGAACCCTTAAGTTCAAGTGGGATAGTAACACCAGTTGTATCTGTCTCCATAGTTCCAGGAGTTCCAATTGTTCCCACAAGGTTGACACCTTTGAATAACATGGCCCAACAACAACAACAGCCACCTGCCCTTTGGTATGGTGCTCAGAGTTCCCCTTTAGATATTCCCGGGGCAGTCCACGACTTGCCTAGAAACATTGAAAGGGGATTACCCAAATTCATTCATGATGGTCCAACAACAGCAGAAGATCATGTCCAAATCTATAAAGATTACATGTTTAGGCAGGGGGTTACTCACGAGGATGTTGCCTGTCGAGTTTTCCCTGCTAGTCTAGACCACATTGCTAACGAATGGTATCGAAATTTGCCAGTAGGGTCCATAACTTCATGGGCCCAGCTAGAAACTGCGTTCATAGGTCAATTCAGACAGTTAGTAGATCCCTCCATGACATACAATTTCTTCGTATCTTGCAAAAGACAAACCAATGAGCCCATTCGAATGTTCAATCAGAGATTTCAAAAGCTATATACGAATGTGACTCGTCACTTTGCGGTAGACCACTGCAATTGCCTTGCGGCTATACTTCGGAGCCTTAGATCCTTTAACATCTTTGTTGACTAGAAGGAACCCTCAAGTTACAACCCTTCCTTTGGCTTATGCAGAAACAATGACTCTCGAACAGCAGATGAACCTGCCAGGCGCAGGATTGTCTCAATTGACTGGGATGGGACAATATGGCCCATACGACCAATTTGCCATGATGAACCAGGTAGTAGCACCACAGGCTCCGATGTTGAACAACTTCCAAACACCCACCCAAGTTACGCCATTGTCAGGTTATCCAAATGCCGTTGTTCAAACACGAGTTTGATTCAAAATAACTCGATGGGTTTGCATGGGTTCGGTATGGGCAATAATCTGTTGACCATGTCGGGGTTTGCTCCAATTAACACGCCAAGCTCAGCGACTTATCCAACAATCACTCCCATTCAAAGTGTGAATCCAGGATGGAATCCACCCGCCCAAACTCAAGCCATTCAAAATGGGAATCCGGGATGGAATCCACCTGCCCAAACTCAAGCCATTCAAAATGGGAATCCAGGATGGAATCCACCTGCCCAAACCCAAGCCATTGTACCCGGTCCGGAGGTGGCTAATGCGGCCAACACAAGCTGGACACTGCAATTGCGGTGCCTCAACCACAAGGGTCAGAAGCAGCCATAGAAAATATGAAAGAAACGTTGGCCAAGGTGTTGGTAACGGTGGGGAATGTCAATAAAAAAGTTGATCAGGCCATGGGCCATAACCGACCTCACAATCATAGAGGAAAAGGAATGTATAACACGCGGCCTAACAACGGGCGGGTACCCAATCCCGTTGCCAACCGAGTAGACATTTCGGAAGGCTGTGGAGATGCGGGATCTTGTGATAATGATTGCCCTACTGTGGCCACGTGAAGCCGGAGTCTATGCTAACGGAGGTCATACATTCCCATGAAAGTGAAGAAGAGGAGGATGTAGAATTTTTTGGAAGCGAAGATGAAGAAGCTTTGGAAGTTCATGCAAACAAACGTTTTGGGAAAGCAAATCACAAATATTACACTAGGAGTTCTAAAGAGCCCAAAACTTCCTCTGCTCCTCCTAATAATCAATTACTCCCTCCTGACCCTAAAGGAGATGTCAATCCCCCTCCTCCATCGAAGGTCGAAAAGTCTAAGATGATGCAAAACTTGCCAAATCCAGAAAAGCTCACTTACGATTTGGTGGAAGATATGAAGAAGAATAGGGCCAATGTATCGATGTATGACATGGCCCGATTATTAGGCCAAGAAGTGAGTTCACCAAAAGGATTAAATCCATCTGCACAAGTTCATGAAGCTAAAAGTCTTTGAGTCCCAAGTGGTTGTACAAAAAGAAAAACGAGATATACCTCCCTTTTTGGTAACCATTAGAATTGCAAGTAAAAACTTGCACAATTGTTTAATAGACTCAGGGGCCTCGGCTACTATCATGCCCTTAGAAATCTGTAAAATATTGGGACTTACACCAAAGCCTTCTAGGAGCGGGGGTGGTGCGGTTGGACGGAGTCAACCATGGAGGCGATAGGAGAGGTGGGTGATGTGCATATTCAAGTCAATTCGGAACCCGAGTTCAACGGCGCATAGACATATTGGTGCTCGATATTCCTATCAAATATGGCATGGTATTGGGAAGAGATTGGAGTAAGAACCTAAACGGTTACATTGTGACGGACTCTTCACACATGTGGCTGCCTTGGAGGGAAGTGGCCAATCAAATTCGAATTGACAGTGAACCCAGACTCAAAGAGATGATCACAGATTACAACAAGCCGAACGAGATCCAGTACATTGAAGGTGAGTTGGGAGCATCTTGTTTGGACATAGAAGCACTCAAAAATACCCATGATGAAAGGATGGGGCACAACTTTATTGAAGGACATCAAGACATTTGGACCTTAAGATTTGATGGATCCAGGTCCGGACAAGGAGCAGGAGCCGGTGTTGAATTGTCATGTTCGGACCGGGGAGCCTATATTCGCTGCATACGGACTACGGTTCCTGCCACCAACAATATGGCAGAATATGAGGCTTTGATTCTTGGACTACGGTGGCCATTCGAAAGAAAATTAAATATATCAAAGTCCTTGGTGATTCGGAGCTGGTGGTGAAACAAGTGAGGGGACAATACATATGCAAGGACGAGCGGCTCGGGCTTTACCGAACTAGGGTCGGAGATTTAATAGATGAGTTTGACGCCTTTAACATTTCTACGATCTCGAGAAAGGGCAATCGTACGGCGGGACTCCCTAGTATGTAGCGGCGAGTATGTTGAAGCCGGTGGACCATAAGAAATGCAAGAAGTTCTCTATAGAGTTGGTCCCTTGTCCCTCGATACCGAGATAATGTTACGAACTTCCAAGTATTTGATAGTGACGGGCACATATTTCATTTTGTCACTAATTACGGTATATTTGAAAAGCGGTACATAGATGAAGAAGAAAGGGACGTAGAGGAGGTAGTTTCGAAAGATAAAAATCCTGTAAAAAACAACGGGATGCACGATGAGATAGCTTCATTAGAAAAAATCTTTGATATCGGATGCAAACCAAGAAAAGGTAAAAGGGTTCCATCTCCTGGAGAGGCTTATGATTTGGTTAACATTGGAAGTGCAGAAAATCCCGGGAGGTATTCATAGCAAAAGCATGTACCAAGCGGGAGAAGGATTCCATAGCAAATGCATTAAAAGAATACATATATTGCATTGCTTGGAGTTATAAGGATTTGAAAACCTATGATCAGAATGTCATAATGCACACGATTCCATTGAAGCCAAAGTCAAAGCCCTTCATGCAAATACAAAGGTGAGTTAATCCATTATTAGAACCCTTGATAGAGAAAGAGGTGAAGCGGCTATTAGAAGCTAAGATCATCTTTCCCGTTAGGCATTCCACGTGGGTTGCTAACCTAGTCCCTGTGAGGAAAAAGAGTGGAGAAATAAGGTTGTGCATTGATTTCAGAAATCTCAATAAGGCATCCCAAAAGGACAACTACCCGTTACCCACCATCGATGAAATACTCCAAAAGGTAAACGGGTCGGAGATGATGTCATTCCTGGATGGTTATTCGGGATATAATCAGGTCCTTATCCATCCTAGTGATAGGATGAAGGCTGCTTTATGACAAAATGGGGCACCTTTGCATACAGGAGAATGCCCTTCGGACTATTGAATGCAGGTGCCACTTTCCGGTGAGCTATGGATTTTGCTTTTAAAGGGCTTATTGGTAAGTGCATCATTGTTTACGTCGATGACATTCCTGTATTTTCTAAGAACAGGGAAAACCATGTCAGGGATCTTAAGAAAGTCTTTCAAAGATGCGGGGAACATGGTATATATCTCAACCCAAAGAAGTGCATCTTCGGGGTAACGAGAAGGAAAAGCTGTTGGGGCATATAATATCTAAGGATGGAATTTCCATTGACCCTGAGAGAATAGAAGCCATACGACAAATTCCTCGTCCCAATAGCAAGAAGGGGTTGAGATCATTTTTCGGAAAGATCAATTTTGTCAAAAAATTTATCGCAGATTTTGCAGAGATAGCAAGACCTTTGAACGACATGCTAAAGAAGGAGGTCCAGATCATTTGGATAGATGAAAGGATAGAGGCTTTTGATAATATCAAGGATGCGATTTCTAAAGCCCCGGTTTTGGTGAGTCCCGATTATACGAAGCCTTTCTATATCTACACATTTGCTTCAGATCACTCCTTTGCGAGTGTTTTAACTCGAGAAGAGTGAAGGCAGCATTGAAAATCCCATTGCTTTCTGAGTAGTCCTCTCAAAGATGCGAAGCTGAGATATTCTACCCTAGACAAGCAAATGTATGCGCTTGGTTAAGACTGTAAAAAATTCAGGCACTACATAGTCCACAGTAGGGTCTTTGCTATCGTCCCAGATCCTGCTTGTCAAAGCCATGTTCATTCAGAATGAATTAGGTGAGAAGCGTGGTAAGTGGGTTTCAACTTTGCAGGAATTTGATACGGAGATTCAATCGATGAAGATAGTGCGGGGGCAAGGGTTAGCTAAGGCAATCGCGAGAACGAGGGATCTCGCAATTCCTTGTCAACATTATGAAGTCGTGATGTAACCAAGGAGGAGTGGTATGCGGATGTGGTGTACTATCTACTAAATGGTAGGTGTCCATCATTTTTGAATGCTACTCAGCGTGAGCCTTGCGTTTGAAGTCTGCTAATTTTCTAGTTAGATGCGGCACATTATACGGAAAGAACCATGAAGGTATTTACCTTCGTTGCGTTGATCAAGAGGAGGCGGTGCGAATACTCGAAGAGTTTCATGGTAAACATGGGACGGGGCATGGGTGCGCTAATGCCACAGCCCATCAAATCCTCGGAGCCGGTTATTATTGGCCTCAACTATTCAAGGATGCCCATTCTCATGTGAGGTCATGTCACATATGTCAAACTGCAGCCAATAGAGATAGAAACGCTTCCATGCCTTTACAGTCCGTAATCGAGTCCAGACCTTTCGTGCAATGGGGCCTGGATTTTATTGGGATTATCAGCCCCAATTCATTCGATGCTCACAAATATATTATGATGGCTACGGACTATTGCACGAGATGGACCGAAGCTATCCCCACAAAGAATGCTACTGCAGAGGTGGTCATTAAATTTTTAGAAGATAACATTGTCACTAGATTCGGGATGCCTAACTCCATCGTAAGTGATAATGGTTCGGCCTTTTCCTCTCTAGAGTTTGCTAATTGGGCATTTGATAACAGCGTGAGTTTAAAGTTCTCCTCCAATTATTACCCTCAAGGTAACGGATTGGCCGAGTCATCCAATAAGAATACGTTGATTGTCATAAAAAAATTGTTGGAAAGGAATCCATGGAACTGGCACAATAAGCTTAAGTTGGCCCTTTGGGTTGACAGAATCAGAGTCAAAGAAGCAATAGGGACATCTCCTTACCATCTGGTTTATGGACAAGATCCCATTTTTCCTGCAAATCTCAGATTACAAACGCTGCACTTCATGAAAGATTATTTTGGAACTAATGATAAACTTGAGTCTAGACTAACGCAATTAATGCGCTTGGATGAAAAAAGGGATGAAGCTATGCTTCATTTTAGTAAACACCAAGACATTGTAAAAATATGGTTTGACAAAAGGTCTAAGGCCAAGGCGTTTAAAATTTCAGATTTAGTCTTTGTTATGGGACAAAAGACATGAGAAGAAGGGGGAACATGATAAATTTGATTACCTTTGGTTAGGTCCCTACCAGATTTCAGAGATCCTAGGGGAAAATAGTTTTAGACTAAAAACCTTGGATGGAAAGGATTTGGCACTACCTATCAATGGGTTGCACTTGAAGCATTACTTTCAAGCATGAGGTAGTTGGGCTTTGTATTATATGTAATAACGTTGTAATTTCTTGCTTTCATTTTTCATGTTTAGGTGTGTATTATTTTTTTTTTGACATGTCTAAGCTTTGTATTAATGTTGTGATCTGTTTCTTTGTGTGCAGATTTGATACTTAAGTGTGTGTTTCAGGAGATATCTAGTTTTGTGTCAATGCTTGTAATTTAGTTTCTTGATGTGCAGATTTGATATGTTAGTATGTATTCATTTTTTATTTCAGGTTTTTCTTGTATTAATGTTGGGTTTTTGCGTTTGTGTGCAGGTTGGACATTTAGGCGGTGGTGTTCCTTTGATTTCCTTTTCATTGCCTTATAAAAAAAAAAAAAAGAGGGAATAAAAGCTTGATGTTGAACACATGCCTAAGATTGGGAGAATATGAAACATTGGAATCATGTTGTAAAAGCTCCACATGTAATACAAACGGTTAATTTAGATCATTTGAAGCTTGTGATGCATGAAAAAGTCGGTTTTGCATGACAAATCATCTCATTTGCAATTCAAGAAATAATGCATTCATGTTCCATCTCACTTTTCATACATTTCACCGTAGTGGCATATGCATCTTAGGTGCAATTCATTTGAGTATGTTGAATCCTCTTAGGGTTATGTTATAACATAAATCTAAGTAAATCCTAAGGTTGGAAGCTGAGTCTTGAAGTATCTAGGACCAAGCACGTTTCATACATTAAAAGGGATCTTGAGCAAAATGATCAAAACCTAACTTGGAGGAAAAGGTTGGGCGAAAATGGTTTTCATGTCTATCCTATTATGCAACATGATCCTAAAAACAGTGGTTTTGACCACTTCCATAGAGCTTAAAGCCTAAAATCGGAGTAGTAAGGATAGGGTTAAATTCTCATCTCGGTTGGTTGAGAATCTAATTCCCCAAAGCTTTGATTGGACCCACATGGAGTAGTAAGGATAGGGCATAAATTCTCATCTCGGTTGGTTGAGAATCCGATTCCCCAAAGCTCTTATGTTTCATTTTGTATTAAGTCTTAGATTGTAAGGATCGTACTATTTGTCCTCTGCAAAGGATGGGTAGTCATCCCCAAGGTCTAAGTAACAAGATTAATATTTTCCATTTACATTTAAAATCTTGGGTTGTAAGGATCGTACTATTTGTCCCTAACCGGGATGGGTAGTCATCCCCAAGGTCCAAGAAGTAAAATAAATAAATTTTTCCCATCTCATCCTTATATTGGATTGTAAGGATCGTACTACTTGTCCTCTGCAAGGGATGGGTAGTCATCCCCAAGGTCCAAAGAAATGAAGATAAGTTTTGGATTATGGGGTTAGATAGGCCCATGCATGGCATCATGTCTTGCCTAAAAAATAAGACCACTGATTGTCTAGAGGGTTAGACTAGCATGACCATTTCTTCCATAATTGGTTTAGTTATTTTGCTCAAAGTGAGGTAAAGAATTCTAAATCGGAATAGTAAGGATAGGGTTAAACTCTCATCTCGGTTGGTTGGGAGTCCGATTCCCCAAAGTTCTGATTTCACATCCACTTGCACATGGGTTCAAGATAGTAGGGACTCATAACCAACTTTGGGATATAATGAACCGTTCACTAGTGGATCCTAAGAGGGTTTGGCGAGTCTTGAATGTTTGCACATAATACTACAAGAGTGACTATGCATTTTCTCATGGCATATTCGGTAGGATACACAAATCATTCACAATTTCGCATATGCATTCATGCAAAACCGATGATGGAATGTGGATCAAATTCAAATGATAAGGAAAGGAATTCATTGCACACACGAGCTAGTACTTGATGATTCGATAATTCATGTACTTCTGATTTTGGGCATTAGTTATATTGATTATGGGCTAACCCATGTTTTCAAATTTGTGATTTGTGTTAGGTTGGGTTCTTACTAAAATGCTCAAGAGCATTTGACAGTGAGTCGCCATTTGTTGTGGTTCATCCACAACACACCCCAAAAGTGGGGACCCACCTTTGTTTTTGCAGGTTTTAGGGAAGATCTCAAAGACCCGGATGCTAAAAATGAAGAAAAGAAGAAAAATGCCTAAGTGTTGAAAGGGTCGCGAAATCGCGACATGTCGCGATATCGCGACATGTCCGAAATCGCGACTGTCTCTCCATCGCTACGAGTTGAGAGGAAGCACAAGGTTGAAAGTGGTAGCGAATCGCTACCACTTCGTGAAGCGGAGGCTCGAAAGAAAAGTGGTAGCGATATCGCTACCACTTAGTGAAGCGGAGGCTCGAAGGAAAAGTGGTAGCGATATCGCTACCACTTCATAAAGCAAGGCTCGAGACCAAAGTGGTAGCGATATCGCTACCACTTCATCGAAGGAAGGCTCGGAACCAAAGTGGTAGCGATATCGCTACCACTTATTGAAAGGAAGGCTCGGAACCAAAGTGGTAGCGATATCGCTACCACTTTTTGAAAAGAAGGCAAAGCAAAGTCGGTAGCGATATCGCTACAACGAGCTACTACTTGGGCGTACGGACCAAGAACATGTCGCGATATCCGTGACATGTCATGATTTGTGACATGTCGCGTTATCGCGACTAGGAAACGAAAGAGGCCAAATGCAAATTCTATCGAGATTTCCACGAGAAAGCGTTACGAAAGGTGCAGGAGACGCAGGACACGTGGCAGAAATGACAGAACCAGAGTAACGTTTCATAACAACAGTTACTGGCAGAGATCGAGCGTTACGATTGCACGCAAAGGTTAGAATACCAAAAGGCGGGAATTGAAGCGAAGGGTCTCGGGAGTCGAAACGAAGCGTCATGGAGCAGTCGAGAACGCGTGACAGAAAGGTTAAATAGTAGAAATGTAGATGGATACGGAAGTGGAGGCTGTAACAAAAAAAGCATTACTTATTGAAATAAAGGATTTTTCTTTGGTAACACGACTTTTGTGTGTAAAATCAAAAGGAGATCGAAGCCAAAACTATTGTTTCACTGTCAATATTTTCGTTGCATCATTTTGTCTTGTATCTATTTCGTTTACGCCATGGGATGGGTTACGATAGGTGAATGGTAGAATGATGCAGTTATATTCTTTTCCTTAGAGTCTTGCATATGATCTGATTAGATTGTGTGTTAGTATAGATCTGATCGGTTGGGTTGTTTTGGGGACTTCATCTCTTAACTTGGGATTTTGCGGGGAGGAGATCGTGAACCATTTTAATATCCTTCATTATTTTCCAGGTGACTCAAAAATAACGGTTTCTGTTTTATTCCTTGATATGCTTAATTTCATGTGAGAGACTAACATTGAAATAACAGAACTATTGAATAGAGATAAAACGAACGGGTTAACCTTAGAATAAATTGTGAATATTAGAACATCAAAAGGATTTTTGTTTATTTTTGATTAATCAAACAAGTCAAGATTATAAAGTTCATTGAGAATCAACAAAGGCCCCTTGTTAATGACTATCTGCAGGATTTGAGTTATTCGGGGATATATCAGTTGTATGTATTAAATTAAAATTCATTTTTATATACGTAAAAGTTGTTTCACAAAGAAGCTTGGAGAAATAATAAAAGGAAGGAAAATAAAATAAATTATTTCTTTGCAAGAAAGAGTCTTTTGTTCGAGACTCTAAGTTGCGTGTTATTATTTGTAATATGACAAATTAACACTCAACAGTATGCAACCTCTAATAATATTTATACCTTATAGGGAGTAAGGGTAACTATTGGTATCCAACTTTGAAGGGATTTTGTGGATAACTTATCTAGCTAGTTAGTGGTACAATTAGAGGGAGAAATTATGACCTGACTTAAAATTACTCTCTTTGTGTGACCAAGATAATGGTACCAAGAATGAGAAGAGGAAGGGCTACCCCACAAAATAGGTAGACCCAAAAGAGTGATGTTGAGGCTAGCACCCAAGATGAAGATTCAAACAATTCTAATAGAGAAAAGGAGAACCTCATTATGATAGTCACTCTAATTTAAGAATATATGGAACAACATAGACAACTATTGGAGGCCATAGTGAACTGGGATTCATAGGTTAGGAACTCTGAGGTTAGGTAGGAAAATGATCTTGCTACAGGGGCACAAGAGGCCAGAGCTCTATTGGAGGCAGAAATAGCTAGAGATTTGAAGAATGTACACTCCTCCAATTTTAATGGAGAATAAGGAGGTGATGCAATCGAGGCTTGGCTAAGGGAATTAGAAACTTTCTTCACTATGAAGAATTACTCTACTGGAACCCAAACATCATGGGCCACTTTGCACTTATAGGGGGTTGGACTAGATTGGTGGGAAAATTTTTATGAAGAACAAGGAATTGAGGTAGTTGACCTGAAGTAGGAGGATTTTGTCGTAGCATTTAAGGAGAGGTTCCTTATGGAATATTTATATACCAAGAAATTTGAGGATTTTACCAACCTTCGACAAGGAAACAAAATGGTGGAGGCCTACTATCAAAAATTTGTTAAGTTGTTGAAGTATGTACCCACCTACGATGAGAAGATGAAGATCCACAAATTCATCTTAGGGGTAGATCCTAGGATTGGGCATGAAGTGAATATGCATGAGCCTAAAACCCTACAAAAGGCTTACGATCTAGCTAGGAAAGTAGAGTCTTATCTAAAGCCCTATTTTAACTATGCAGGTTCATCTGAGCAAGATCAACAAGCACTCAGGAAAATAAATAGTGCGAGTTTCATGAAATGGGAAATAGGATAGAAAAATAGAAGCTTCCCAAGGCATGATAAGAGGAATATTAAGAAGCAAGGAAAATTTAAGAAAAATTTCCAGGGAGGAACAACAACACAAATAACAACAACAATAATAACAAGCCACCACCTCAAAGGTAGCCCAACTCTACATAAGTAGAAATAATAGAAGGTTAGAAGTAGGGAATGCACCCAAAACCCAAGGATGGATGTTACAATTGTGAATTTTTACACTACTCCAATCATTTTCCATACAAAGAAGGACCAAGCTCAAAGGGAAAAAAACCCACTTACAAGATTTACGTGACAATAGGTAGCTAGAACTTGGAAGGGCAAGCCACTCCTTTTCTCTTAAAGGGTAAGATTTTTGGTAAAGATGTAAATATTTTAATAGATAGTGGAGCTACTGATAGCTTTATTTCATCTAGTTTAGTTAGGGATATACCAAAAAGGCCAAGATTTTTGGCACAAGGGTGGAAAGTCGAGTATGGTTCTAGATAAACCTACTCCATGGATCAGTGTTATCCTAAGACCAAAATTACCCTACCTAGTGGCTTGACCATAGGATATCTTTATGTAGCACTGCTACATGCTTTTGATGTAATCTTAGGGATGGATTGGCTACAAGCTCATAGAGCCATCATCAATTTCCAAGAAATGTGGATTGAATATTCAAAATATTTCAAGGAAATATTGAGAATCCACAACGAGCAAGGGACATTCCAACCCTAGATTCTTTCTAGCAATGCAATTAAAGAAGGCCATTAGGAAAGGAGGAATGGTTTATATTGTAAAGCTTAATGAAATTGAAGAGGAAAAGAAGGAAGAAGTGTTTGGAAAACACCTAGTATTGCAAGAATTTAGGGATGTGTTTCCTGAGGACTTACCTAGACTTCCTCCTAAGCATGAATTTGATTTCACTATTGAGCTAAAACCTAGAATAGAACCTATTCATAGGACTCCTTATAGGATGAATCCCATTGAAATGCAAGAGCTAAAGGTACAACTACAAGGGTTTTTGGAAAAGGGATTGATCAAACCTAGTGTGTCACCATGGGGTGCACCTATGTTGTTTTTCAAGAAAAAGGATGGTTCTTTGTGATTATGCATAGATTATAGAATGCTTAATAAGGCAACCATAAAAAATAGATATCCCCTACCCAATATTGAAGATATTTTTGACCAACTAAAGGATGCCACCATTTTCTCTAAGATTGATTTGAAATTTGGATATCACCAACTAAGGATCCATGAAGAAGATACCCACAAGATGACATTTAAAACTAGATATGGGCACTATGAATTTATAGTCTTACCATTTGGACTGAAAAATGCACTAGCAACATTCATGAACCTGATGAATAGTGTATTCAGAAAGCATCTGGACCAATTCATCCTTATATTATTGGATGATATTTTGATTTATTCTCAGAATAGAAAGGAGCATGATAGGCATCTTAGAATCATGCTAGAATTGTTAAGGAAGAATCAAATTTATAGGAATTTATCTAAGAGTGACTTCTATGTGTCAAAAGTACAATATTTAGGGCATATAATATCTGTAGAAGGGATCATAGTAGATCCAAAGAATATAGAGGCTATTCTGAATTGGCCGACACCCACAAATGTGACTTAAGTGTGGAGCTTCATGGGCATGACTAGTTATTATAGGTACTATGTGAAGGATTATTCCAAGATAGCCTATGCAATAACTAACCTTCAGAGAAAGGGGAAATAATTCAAGTGGATAAATAAGTGTGAGGCTACTTTTGAGTTGCTCAAATAGAAGCTTACCATAAAAGCCATATTAAAGATCCCAGACCCTTAGGGTAACTTCTTAGTGTGTACATATGCATATTTGGAAGGGTTAGAGGGAGTGCTATCACAAGATGAAGTAGTCATAGCATATGGATCGAGGAATCTCAAGAAGCATGAGGTTAATTATGCTATGCATGATCTAGAGCTGGTAGCAATTGTGCACACTCTTAAGATCTAGTGATATTACCTAGTGGGAAGACCCTTTGAGTTGAGGACCGACCATTAGAGTCTGAAGTATATATTTACCCAACCTTTACTCAATGCAAGATAGAGGAGATGGATGGAGTTCCTCATTGAGTATGACTTTGGGATTGAATACATCAAGGGAAAGGAAAATAAGGTTGTTGATGCCCTAAGTAGGAGAAGGCACATTGCTGCCTTAACCCATAGCCATGTGGACTTGATGGATCAAGTCAAAAAGATGCAATATTAGGATGAGTATTGCAACCAAATTTGGGCTAAAATGGAGAGAAACCCTAAAGAAAGCAAGGATTTTGGCATCAAGGATGGCCTTCTATGCTTCAAGGATCAGGTAGTGATCCCCAAAATAGGTGATCTAAGGAGAATGATCATGTGAGAGGTGCATATATCTCCTTACTATGCTCACCCAAGGGGAGCAAAGATGAGAGAAAATATGAAGAAGACCTTTTATTGGTTGGGAATGAAGAGAGATATCACTGATTTTGTTGCTCAGTGCCTTGAATGCCAAAAATTAAAGGTTAAACATAGACATCTTGTAGGACTATTGTACCCACATGATATACCCATACAGAAGTGGCAAGTTATTTCAATGGATTTCATTGTAGGTTTGCCAAAAAATAGGTATCAACATGATACAATCCTTGTTGTAGTCGATAGATTGACTAAGGTTGCATATTTTATACCAGGGAATACCAAGGATGATACTCTGATTATGGCTAATAGATTTTCCAAGGAAATATTTAGGCTTCATGAATTCCTTGAGGTGATTATCTCAGATAGGGACTCTAGGTTTACATCCAAGTTTTGGTAAGTTTTACATCGTGCCATAGGCACAAAACTAAATATTAGTTTTGCATACCACTCAAAAATTTATGGGCAAATAGAAAGGGTGAACCAGGTCTTGGAAGATATGCTTCGCATGTATTGCATGGATCAAAAGTCTTAATGGGAAGACTACTTACACCTTGTAGAATTTTCTTACAATAATGGCCACCATTCATCCTTGGGTATGGCCCCATTTGAAGCCTTGTATGGTAGGAGGTGTAGAACACCTTTGTCTTGGGATAATCTAGAGGACTAGGTTGTGCTTGGGCTGGACATGGTTAGGGAAATGGAGGAACAACTTAAGATGATCAGATAGAGGCTTAAGGAAGTCATCGATCATCAAAAAAATTATACCAATTTAAAAATGTCACCAAGAGTATTCTCTATAGAAGATAAATTATTCTTGAGGGTTAGGCCCATGAAGAGTATCATAAATGTTAGAGTTAGAATATATTACATCATTTGGGTCATGTAAATGTACCACCTTTGGTACATAGTTAGAGTAGAGATTACTTTAGGGGGAAGTTAGCTACTTACTTCAAGCAATGTAATAAATGCACAAGTGTCAATGTGCATGTTGTAATGTGCAAGGTGTCCACTTGTACAACTAGGTAGAGTGTTGGCCAAGGAATCTATTTTCCTATATAAAGGGCCTCATAGTGATAGATCATAAGATGCAGCATATAGATATCAAGAGCATTGTAGTAGAGAGTAGATAGTGGTAGAGCTCCTGTATGGAGCACAATGTAGTTCTTTAGCTTATATTAATGGAGTGACCATATCCTCCATACTACATTGTATTTTTACCACTTTCTATTTATAGTATATTTTAGTCATATTGCAGACTCACTTTCTTTCATCTTATCAAGACCTGTGTTAGATCTCTCCCACTACATATATCCTCAAAAGCTAACAGTGGTATCAGAGCCATGGTGAATCAAGATAGGAATAGGGAGAGAATCACAAGTGAGGACTAAAATAAATCTCAATTACAAAAATTTTGAGATTACATCTGGCTAGAGTCTTTCCACAGAGTTGCAAAAAACTCGTGAAGACTAGGACTCAACATTCATACCACTAGATTGAAAAATCAACTAGTGAAGATTATTATCTCCAGATTTATAAGTTCTTCCATTCTAATTTCTAACAACTTGTTGCAGGAAAAGGAGATTCAAGAAAAAGGTTGGGAAGCTTCCTACAAGAGATTTAGGAAGAATATCTTCTTAGAATCATTCCAAAACTTACAACAACAAGGAAGAAGACTAAATATTTCAAAGACCTCAAGAAAGGTCCCATTACAAGAGCTACAATCCTACAAAGTGCAGAAGTGAAGAAAAAGGCCACAATAGCCTTATAGCAGACTCAAGGAAGAAGAGACTCCAGAAGATGAGTCAAGGAGGAGATAGGAGATTGGTGATCTCCATTCAAGATCAATACCTATAGAGTGTAGAAGTAGAAAAGCTAGAGAAGCCTAGAAGAAGAATAGGCAGAAGCCTAGAAGAAGAATAGACCTAAAAAAACAAAAGCCTTGATCTAAAAAAGGCCATAGAAGCCTTAATTCTAAAGAAAATTTTAGAAAATAATTCTTGATTTAGAAGATAAAGTTCATGATTCAGAAGAAGACTCTAAAGAAGAGTTCTAAGAAGACTCTAGAGAAGATTCCAAGAAATAGGAGATTGGTGATCTCCATAAAAGCCTACAAATTGTAGAAGAAAGAGAAAGGACCAATGAAGTCCCATTCTAGAATCTAGAAGTAGTAGAATCAGATATCCGAGAAGAAGATCTCATCACCAACACTTCCAAAAGTAGAAGGTTGAAGAAAAGGTCTCAGTTGGAAGACCAGAGAAGCTGCAAGATAGAATACCTAGGAGAGGTCTCAAGCAGAAAAAGAAGAAGGCTTGGAGAGCCTTATTGCAGAGCTCGTAGAAGCATCATTAAAAGAGTTCCTAGGAGAACTCATTGGAGAAATCCACTACCAAGGAGAAAGCTCCTGATAGTGAAGGACTTGGGATAATTGTCACCATCCGAAAACAAGCCCAAGAGAAGAAGAATTTGGCAAGGAGTGCCAAATACAGAAGAAGAATCTAATGAAGACCTCAAGACATTCAAAATCTTGAGAAGAAGAAGATCTTATTTGAAGTCAAAATTTGACAAGAATATTGAAGGAAGATTTAGATAGAAGAAGCCTACCAAATCCAAGATATTTGGATATTACCTCTCATAGAAAGAAGGCACAAGTTCAGAGAAAGGAGTTCTCTGAATCTATAGTAGAAGGTAGAAGATCACTGGAAGGATCAAGCCACCAAACCTAAGGCTCAAGATAGAAAGTTCAAGACCATAATTTGGTGAAGCAAGAAGTTATTCTAGATAGCCAACAAGAAGTTATGAATTCATCCACTACAAGGTAGCAACTTGGTGAAACAAAACACCAAGATCTACATCTACTACAGAAGCCATTAAAGGTAAGCAACTAGGGTGCAATTAGTTGAACTTAAATTAGGGTTCATTATCAAATTCCATTAAGCACCATATTTGGATTAAAGTTGCAAGAAGAAGGGCTCATATTATAGTCTTCCAGAAAGTGCAAAAAGGAGAATTCATTTTAAGATATATTTGCACATTAATAGGAGTTGGATATTTTTGAAAGAAATAAAATTATCATCTACCTATTATCTATCTAGAAAGCAAGAAGACTACATCCTACAATATTGATTGTAGTGAAAATTGTAGAATATTCATTAAGGGTTCTTTATAGATTACTCTTAAGAATTGTAGAAGATTATTGAGTGCATTAGAATTCATTTTGAGAGTTTATTATCATTAAAAGTGCATTATTAATCCATTAAGCACTATACTAGTTGATCTTTAACTAGTTACTCTCAAGAAATTAGTTTGTGTTGTTAAAGGCACAAAACTAGCACAAAAATCTGTAGCATTGCATGGCCAAAGGAAGCCACCAATACAAGAAAAAATGTGGAGAAGGAAGCCACCATTAATATCCTTGAAGGAAGCCTCAAATCAAGACTTGGTGAGTCTCAAGATTCAAGGAGAATATAAGGATTTCATTTAAGTGTAGAGTGCAAAAATCCTTACTTCAAAAACAACATCTCATTAGCTTGGATTAACTATCATTAAAATATCCAAGGAAGAATATTAAAAGAGGCAAGAAGGATTTCATAAAAAGGTCCTTCATATTGGTGCAAATATAACTATTACAAAGCACCTCTTTTGTTCCTTTGAAAGGACAAAAGTAATCCTATTTATAGGAAGCAGCACAGACATCATATTTTATAGGTTGAAGGGTAGAGTTTGAGCAAGAGGAAGGAGCCACCGAAGAGCTCACATGTCTAAGAATCAAGGTGTTTAAAAACACCATTTCTCCACATCCAATCTAGCCCTAGAAGCAAGTGTGTCACCTACAACATTGGAGCTATTATAAGAAGCCATTACCATCCGAGTCTACATAGAGAAAAGGGTAGCATACAGAGGGAGATCATCTACATAGAAGAAGTGCTATCAAAGCCAAGAAAAAAGGCTAGCAATCAATTGTTATAAAAGATATACAAACAACATATTATAGGCATAAATATACAAAGGAAGAAGTGCTATACCCAAGGTTTCTACTTGGAGAGAATGACCACCATTGAAGAGCATAAGAAGTTGCCATAGGACCACCATTGAGAGTGCCATAGAACCAAGAAGCAATACAGTTGGTGCCATCCATTATCCTCATCAAGATAGCATGCGAACAAAGAAGAGGGAATGCTTGCATTTCAAGAAACATAGCAAGCCAATGCACATTTCAAAGATATAGGTAAATATAGGGCATCAATGCCCATCGTTGGAGCATTAGAAGAAAGGTTTACATGCACAAGCCATGAGTGCCACTTGGCACAAGAGCTCTAAGCATCCAACATTCGTAAATAATCCAACGCTCACCCAGGAGGAGTTACAAGTCTTTGGGAGGTTACCACCAAACTCATCATTGCATACATTGGAATATCAATGCCTACTAAGTAACGCTCAAGTGACACTTATCCAAAAGTCACAAGGAAGTAGTCCTATTTAAGGCATCCATATTGAAGAAGGAAAAGCATCTGAAGGTCAAAGAGAAGACTAGCATTGAATGGTGTGAAGCATATTCAGAGGAAGAAGGCTAATTCAAGCCTGTGCACCATTCAAAGGAGAAAGCCAACATTTAAGAAGCTATCATAAGATCAAAAAATACAGTACCTCATTCAATCAACAATCCAACATCTCATTCATGGAAGGAATACATCATAAAACCAGCCATACCAGCATTCAATTCATAGAGGATAAGATCGAGCATTCTTTAAAGAAATATCAACATCGATTATAGAGAAAATAAGTGCTACGTAAGGGAGAATTCAACGTCGATCAAAGAAGGCATTGACTACCATTTCAAAGGATTCAAATCTGCCACCTCACAACATCAAGGCAAAGGAATACGAAGGTAAATCATATACTATTTATTGCTTGCTATAGACTAAGGATATATTGGAGTTATAAGGGCACATTATATTTACTATTGCAATTCATTCACTTAGCATTAGTAATATATTAAGCAAGCATATTCCAAAATACTTATATTTGCAAATAATAAAGTAGGAGGAATAAGGATTTCAACTTGGAAATTAAAAATCCTATTATTGCAAATATTATATTGTTTTCTAATATTCCATATTAGGGAGTTATAAGGAATACTACATCAAAGTAGGTAATTGGAATTTAGAAACATTAAATATTAAATATCAAAGGCTATAAAGGAGGTCTATTAAGGAAAATCAAGAGTTGGAAATAAATTGGCATACTTGTCTCAAACCATATTAAAGGGACAAAAGAAATCCAACCAATAGAACCTCATCAAATTAGAAAGTGCTTAAGTTCAATAGGAGTAATAAGGTGTAATAGAAGTTGATTTTTGCTACTTACAAAACATTACAAAATCAACTCAAAATTGAACTACTATTCTCAAAAAGCACTTTATCAATCATAAAGCATATCCAAAATCACTAGGGAGTTATAAGGCATTCTACAAAACTTGATAATAATAGCATTCATCAAATATTATCAAGTACTTAATCCATTTGGGAGTCATAAGGTTTCTACAAAACCTAGAATTTCACCAAGATATCTTCAAATCAATACTAGAGAAATTAAAAGAAGATCACAAGGATCATCATGGCATAAAACAAATTATTTCTTGCATAATCCCAATTACTCAAGGGACCAAACTATTTTTCTAGAAAAATAAGGTAAATGTAATCTTAGTATATGAAAAACTTTTGGAGATAACTCAAGGAATATAAAAAAGACCAACCATAGATGATACTAAAATTCATAAGTTTTATGAAAAATATGCAAAATCTCTAATGATAATAACCTTTGCCATCACTAATGAAATACAACCTTATATCAGTTCAGAAAAGACATCTACAAAAGCATGGAAAATCTTAGAAAAAATATTTGAAGGAAAAAATATTTGAAGGAAAAAATATTTGAAGGAAAAAATAAATCCACTATCCTACATCTTAAAACTTAACCACATTCTCTAAAAATGAATAGTGGTGAGAACATAGAACTATTCCTAAGGAAATTGGCAGATATTAAAGGGATATTATTGGTGGAGAACAGTTCTAACACAAGACAGGAAACCAGAAAAAGATACCACTTGGTGGAGAACAGTTCTAACACAAGACAGGAAACCAGAAAAACAAGAGCCCAAAATTTCTTATTCAATACTTCGGAAGAATTTTACAAGAATATACAGCCATCTGCCATTTTCCAACCCCTTCTCATTACAATCCATGGGTTTTTATCGAGGTCCCGATCCTCTGTGTTTTCAAACTTCCCACGATCTACAATTGCCACCTGGAACAATACTAGAAAGTCGCATTGATGAGACTCTAGGTGAGGTGCGCGACTGGCTGCCATACCCAACGAAATATTCTTCTCGATCTGTTGCTTGCTATTATTTGCTATAAATGCATCTCTAGATATCCTGTGCGAGTGGCCAACGTGCCTGTTGAAATCCTCCTTTGAAACTGCTACTTCACTGCCGCTAACTTGCCGTGCACGAAGGGACGCCTTTATGAAAGCTGGGAGTGCATGTTTTTCTGTTTGGTCATGATATCACGACATGTTGTGATATCATGACCATTTCCTTTCTATGCCTTCTCTATCCTACTCCCGTCGCAATATCGCGACATGTCACGATATCACGACATTTCCTCCTTCAAGCCTTCTCTCTCCGTTTTGGCCGCACCATTTTTTTTGTCGGCCTCCGTTCTCCTGTTTCGGTCATGAAATCATGACATATCACAATTTCGTGACCTTCGGCCCCCCGCACCTTTGCTCCCTGCTCTGGTCACGAAATTGCGACATGTTGCGATTTCATGACCTTTTGTCTTTCGTGCCTTTGCTCCCTACTTTGGTTGCGAAATCGTGACATGTCATGATTTCACGACCTTTTGTCTTCCACGCCTTTGCTCCCTGCTTTGGTCATGATTTCGTGACCTTTGGTCCTCCGTGCCTTTGTTCCCTTGCTTTGGACGCGATATCGCGACCTTTGGTCCTTTGCACCTTTGTTCCCCCTGCTTTGGTCACGATTTTGCGACATGTCACGAAATTGTGACATGTCGTGATATCGTGACCTTTTGTTCATCGTTTCTCTATCTCCTGTTTTGGTCGCGATATCATGACAATTTTTGTGTCACGATATCACGACATATTTTTCTTTGCAACACTTAGAAAAAAATAACAACAAAAAGTTTGGTTGATGCTCGATTGCTTTGCTGCCCTCGGATGCTCCTGCATCAGACACCCGGGGTGGATTGAGAAGTGATCCTCACTTATGATATTTGAGAGGAAGACCCAGGTGGTCAACATCTATTTTTGACAGCCAAGTTGCATCTTCTACAGGTCTGCCCCTCCACTTGATCAAATATTCAGAATACTATTTGTTTATTGTGCTTCTGCCTTCACGAGTATCTAATATTTCTTCGATCTCTTCTGTGGTCGGGTTAGACTCTAGAATGTTCCACAATTCTGTACTTGGTGCCCCTGTATTGTTTCCCTCATGGTATTCCACTAAATCTAATATGTTAAAAATAGGTGAAATTTCAAGCCCACTTGGCAATTCCACTTCATATGCATTGCCTGAATCCTGTTTTTCCAGTATTCTGCATGGCCCAAACTTCTTCATCTTCAACTTGTTATAAGTTTTGGCTGGAAATATTTCTTTTCTGAGATGGACCATGACTTCATCTCCCACTTTGAACTCTTTGAACCATCGCTTTTGGTCTGCTCTTGCTTTATACTGAGTATTCATTTTTGTAATTTTTTTCTTCACTTCTTCATGCAGGATTTTCATCTGTTTCACAAATTCCTAAGCCTCTGCACTGCACTTTTCTCCTTTATCTAATTTCCTCAGCTCAGAAATGTTTCTTGGACTATTTCCATATATGATTTGGAATGAATATTTGTTTGTACTCTTATTGACAGAATTGTTGTATGCAAATTCTGCCTGCGGCAAAACCAAATCCCATCCCTTGGGTTTATCTGCTATCAAGCATCTTAATAAATTACCCAGGCTTCTATTTACGACCTCTGTCTGTCCATAAGTCTGTGGGTGGTATGCAGAACTGAACTTCAGATCTGTATTCAGCTTCTTCCACAATGTTCTCCAGAAATACCCAACAAATTTTGTATCTCTGTCAGAAACTATGCTTTTTGGTAGACCGTGAATTCGTACCACTTCTTTGAAAAATAACCCTACAATGTGAACCGCATCACTTGTTTTCTGGTAGGGAATAAAATGTGCCATCTTGGAGAATCTTTCAACCACCACAAATACAGAGTCATTTCCCCTCTATGTTCTCGGCAACCCAAGAATAAAATCCATGTTGGTGTCCTCCCATGGCCTCTCAGGTACAGGTAACGGCTGGTATAATCCTGTGTTTTGCCTCACGCCTTTTGCCATCTGGCATATTTTGCAACTTTGCAAAAACCTTTTCACATCTTTCTAAAGTTGCGGCCAGTAGTAATTTTCATTCACCAGGGCAATGGTCTTATCCCGACCAAAATGTCTAGCCAGTCCCCCGCTGTGCTTTTCCTTGATTAAGTTCTCCCGCATGGAACTCCTTGGAATGCATAATTTACTTCCCCGAACAACATTCCATCTTGGATTAGAAAATCCAACCATTTTGTTCTATCCACAGTAACAGGTGCCAAGCAAGTCGTCTAGGCTTCTGCAAAATCAGGATCTTCAGGATAAAGACCCTTCAGTTCTTCAAATCCTACCACTTCCACTGTCATTTCAATCAGCAAATTCTGCCTTCTACTTAAGGCATCTGCAACTCTGTTTGATTTTCCGCTTCTGTGCTTCAACACAAAGGTATAGCTTTGGAGGAACTCAACCCAATTCAAGTGCCTTTGATTCAGTTTTGTTTGGCTGTTAATGTACTGTAATGCCTGATGATCAGTGAATAGAACAAACTCTTTTGGCAACAAATAATGCCTTCACTTCTTTAGAGCCTGAACTATAGCATAAAATTCCTGGTCATAAACTGAATACTTTTTTCGAGCATCATTGAGCTTCTCACTAAAATAAGCAACAGGTCTACCTTCCTGACTCAGTATAGCCCCTATTGCACTACCACTGGCATCACAGTCTACCTGAAATACTTTGTTAAAGTCTGGAAGTGCCAAAACAGGCTGTTTTGTGACCTTTTTCTTTAATGCATCAAAGATCCTTTTAGCCCCTAAGGTCCACTTGAATTCTTTCTTATCCCCTCTCATTGTTTCTGTGAGGGGTGCACAAATGCTGCTGAAATTTCTAATGAATTTTCTGTAAAAGTCGGCTAGACCATGAAATGATCTTACCTCTGTTGTGCTTCTCGGGGTAGGCCATTCCATGATAGCTCTCACCTTCTCTAGGTCCATTTTTAGACCTTCTACTGAGATTACAAATCCTAGGTATACTAACTCTTTCTTTACAAAATTACACTTTTTTAGATTTATTAATAATTGCTCCTCCCGCAGCTTCTCAAAAACCTTTTTGATATGCATCAGGTGTTCCTCCAAGGTTCTGCTAAATATTAATATGTCATCTAAATAGACAATGACAAATTTTCCTAAAAAAAATTTCAGTACCTCATTCATCAGCTGCATGAAGGTACTTGGTGCATTGGATAGCCCAAATGGCATGACCAACCACTCATACAAGCCCTCTCTGGTCTTGAAGGTCTGTCTTCCACTCATCTCCTTCCCTGACACGGATCTGGTGGTAACCACTCTTGAGGTCAATTTTTGTGAAGTACTTGGCTCCACTCAAACAATCCATTATGTCATCCATCCTTGGCAATGGAAATTTGTATTTTATTGTGATCTTGTTGATGGCTTGAGAGTCTATGCACATTCTCCACTCTCCATCCTTCTTTGGTGCTAGCACTGCCGGTACTGTGCATGGACTCAAGATTTCCCGAATCAGTCCCTTCTCCAGCAACTCCTAGACTTGCCTGTTTAGCTCCTCAGTTTCTACAGGCATCATTCTATGTGCAGCTTTATTAGGCAAGCTTGATCCTAGCACCAAATCGATATGGTGACTGATCTTCCTTACTGTGGGTAAACCGTCAGGCACATTATCAGATATGATATCTGGAAATTCTTCCAACAGATCTTGGACTTCTGCTGGGGTATCTTTGCATTCTGTATCCCTGACTCTAGGAATTAATGCATAACACATATGTTCATGCTTTAAATCATCTAAAAATTTTCTTTTGTCAACCAAGAAAATTCTTGCACTGCCACATACCTTTTCTTCCACCTCCTTCAGGGGTTTCAACTTATGACGCATTCCATTCTTGGTCACGAAGTAGGTGTTGGCACGACCATCATGAACCGCACACCTGTCAAACTGCCATGGCCTTCCCAATAGCAAATGACACGCATCCATGGGCAGAATGTCACACAGGACCTCATCACGGTAATTCCCAATACTGAATTTTACTAGGCACTGCTCATTGACCAAAACCTTATGGTCTTTCTGCAACCACGTGATCCGATATGGATGTGGTTGTCTCTTCCTCTCCAGTTGTAGCTTTGTAACCATTCCCTCTGAAACTAGGTTATATGTGCTATCGTTGTCAATAATAATATTGCAAATCTTACCCGCACATTTACACCTTATGCGAAATAAGCTTTTCCTTTGATCTGTGGCTCCCTCTTCATTCAGCAGGACTCTCCTTGCAATCATTACTTCTCCTCTCTTAGCTTCTTTAGAATGCTCAGATCCAGCATCTTCATCAGCGACTACGACTCTGGCATTTCCTTTCGGCCTCCAATTATTTCTTTCTCATTGTTGTGGGCACTCATATTGGTGATGTCCCTCTTCCCCACACTGGAAGCAAGTTCCACGAAATCTTCCTCTTCCCTGGCCACGTCTAGCTCTGCCCCTTCCTCCTCGGTAATCAGTATTCTGATTACGAGGGCGGTAGGTATTTTCTCTCCTTTGTTCCTGATTGCTGCTACCTTCTCCATTCTTTTGAGAATCTTCATTCCTCATTCCACTGGTCCTTCCATCGGTCCTTTCACCATGACCTCTTCCTCTTTGCTTGTTCTCGAACCTCCTATTGAGCTTTTCTTCAACCTTTAATGCAAATTGGTAAGCGTCCTCTATGGTGGGCATCCGGACCAGACTTAATTCTTCCTGAATACTTGCTTGTAACCCATTAATGTAATGGGCTACCTTCTCCTTGTTGGCCTCTGAGTGACCTATTCTGATCATAATTTTGTGAAACTCCTTTGTGTATTCCTTTACAGACTTACTTTCTTGCCTCAACCCTTGCATTTTGTTTAGCAGGTCTAACTCATAATCACCAGGGATGAACTGCCTCTTCATATTTTCTGCCATCCGTTCCTATTTTGTTATTCTCTCTTTTCCTCTCTTATTTTGCTCTAGTTGCACTCCCTTCCACCAAATGCTGGCATGACCTTTTAGTTTGGTCTTTGCGAATCTGACCCTATCAGGATCCTCAACCTCCTCATACTCAAAGTACTCTTCCAGATCGTTGATCCAGTCAATCAATTCCTCTGGATCAAGGTTCCCGAAATACGTGGAAACCTCCATCTTTGGCCTCTTCCCAATCTGGGATATGGCTTTGTATAGTCTGGCTTGAGCAGGATCTACTGCTTCTTCTTCTTCTGCAGGTTGGTCTTCTTCTTCGTCATCTTCCTCTTCACTACCTTCATCTCTTCTTGGTTCCAATCTTCTATGCATTTCTTCTTGCAGGGCTTGCATTTGCCGTTGCAAAGCTCAGACATCTTCCGCTGCTGCCATGCCTCTCCCACCAATAGGGTTTCTTCTTGGAGGCATTCTGTTCACCCAATCACAAGCCCTTCCATAGATCCTGGTGTAACTACCTCACATCCGACAATCTGTTACATAATCAGGAACAACCTGGCTCTGATACCACTTGGTGGAGAACAGTTCTAACACAAGACAGGAAACCAGAAAAAGATACCACTTGGTGGAGAACAGTTCTAACACAAGACAGGAAACTAGAAAAATAAGAGCCCAAAATTTCTTATTCAATACTTCGGAAGAATTTTACAAGAATATACAGCCATCTACCATTTTCCAACCCCTTCTCATTACAATCCATGGGTTTTTATCGAGGTCCCGATCCTCTATGTTTTCAAACTTCCCATGATTTACAATTGCCACCTGGAACAATACTGGAAAGTTGCATTGATGAGACTTTAGGTGAGGTGCGCGACTGGCTGCCATACCCAACGGAATCTTCTTCTCGATCTGCTGCTTGTTGTTAGTTGCTATAAACACGTCTCTAGATATCTTGTGCGAGTGGCCAACATGCCTGTTGAAATCCTCCTTTGAAACTGCTGCTTCACTGTCGCTAACTTGCCATGCACGAAGGGACGCCTTTATGAAAGCTGGGAGTGCGTGTTTTTCTATTTGGTCACGATATCATGACATGTCGCGATATCGTGACCATTTCCTTTCTGTGCCTTCTCTCTCCTGCTCCCGTCATGATATCATGACATGTCACGATATCACGACATTTCCTCCTTCAAGCCTTCTCTCTTCGTTTAAGACAAAAGGTCGTGATTTCATGACCTTTGGTCCTCCGAGCCTTTGTTCCCCTGCTTTGGTCACGATTTCGTGACATGTCACGATATCACGACCTTTGGTCCTTTGCACCTTTGTTCCCCCTGCTTTGGTCGCGATTTTGTGACATATCGCGAAATCGCAACATGTCGCGATATCGCGACCTTTTGTCCGTCGTTTCTCTATCTCCTGTTTTGGTCGTGATATCGCGACACTTTTTGTGTCGCGATATCGCGACACATATTTTTCTTTGCAACACTTAGAAAAAAATAACAACAAAAAGTTTGGTTGATGCTCGATTGCTTTGCTGCCCTCGGATGCTCCTGCATCAATTATTAACCTTAGGAGAAGATATCAAAGATGAACATCTTACTCAAGTAACCATGAGAGCACTTCCAGATAGTTATAAACATTTGGTTACATATTTACAAGTCCTAAGTAAAAATACTTCTTTTGATGATCTAATCAATATTCTACAGGAATATGAGGTAGATAATACAATTAAAGATGAAATAACTAACACTACAATGACATCAAAAGATAATATATAGTGGAATATTGCTTCATCAAAAATAGGACGAATACCATGGTATCACAGGTTTTTATAGATATGCAAAATAAAATGTCATAGCACTAACTATTGCAAATTCAATCTCGAATGTCATAGCATTAACTATTGTAGATTCAATCCCAAAAATAAAAATCAAGGAAATTAGATGAACAATGGGAGCATATTTCAACCACAATAATATCAAAACTAGATTCAAGCTCAACATCCAACTAATTATCCCCAATTGGATTATCAAAAAGAGAATCAAAAAGGACATCTAGCTCAAAGGATAGAAGAAATTGAAGAACTAGAAAAATCTATAGATGATTATGGAGTGAAAGCTCTTTCAGCAAGAACAATAGGTTATTAATATACTAAATACTTGCTTGAACAGGTTACAAAGAACAGATAAGAATAATACAATATCCAAGACAAAGAATAAGATCCATATTGAATATTTAAAACTTCAATACCCAAATAATGTAATACAGGGGGTGTTAGAGTTAGAATATATTACATCATTTGGGTCATGTAAATGTACCAACTTTGGTACATACTTAGAGTAGAGATTAATTTAGGGGGAAGTTAGCTACTTACTTCAAGAAATGTAATAAATGTGCAAGTGTTAATGTGCAAGGTATCCACTTGTACAACTAGGTAGAGTGTTGGCCAAGGAATCTATTTTCCTATATAAAGGGCCTCATAATGATAGATCAGAAGATGCATCATATAGATATCAAGAGCATTGTAGTAGAGAGTAGTAGATAGTGGTAGAGCTCCTGTATGGAGCACAATGTAGTTCTTTAGCTTATATTAATTTATTGACCATATCCTCCATATTACATTGTATTTTTATCACTTTTCATTTATAGTATATATCAATCATATTGCAGACTCACTTTATTTCATCTTATAAGGACCTATGTTAGATCCCTCCCACTGCATATATCCTCAAAATCTAACAATAAAGTACACAAAACTAGATCCTCATTTTGTGGGACCTTTTGAGATCATAGAAAATATTAGTCCTATGGCATATAGACTTGCCTTGCCACCTAATCTGTTGAAGATTCATGACACCTTCCATGTATCCCTACGTAGGAAATATATTGTTAATATTGATCATGTGTGGGATGTTTCTAAATTGCAAATGGTGGACCCCAAGGCCATTGAGGTGTAATCGATGAATATTATGGAGTTATGTTCCAAGGCAATGAGGAAAGGGACTTTGGAGAAATGTAAGGTCTAGTGGGGCCAATACTCAAAGAGGAGTACCACTTGGGAAAAGTGGACATCATGAAGAAATATTTTCTTATTTTATTTGAATGAAAGTAAACTATGATATAGGGAAAACACATAGAACTATGTTTAGTCCAAGGGAGGTAGGATGTGATACTCGCCTTGGTAGGACCATTTAAAAAAAAAGACAATGTGTGTGATTTATTGTTTCAATGCCTAGCATAGATTATGTTATGAACATGCAAAATATGTTGCACTAATGATTATGTAGTATGGATATGGTATTATATCTTAATCTGTGTTTTGTGGGGTAACTATGCTTGTAGGTGAAAGGAAATACCAACCGCCAAGAACAGACCCATCCAAGTGGATAATTGTAAAAATAGATATTTTGTTAATATCTAGGAGGGGAAATCCCAAGATAACAATTTGAAGCTAGTTATGGTGCACACATTTGATTTAATAAATTTTAGGGACTATCAATATCATGTTGTGCATGCTTTAATTTGGATTAAATATTACTAATGTCCCTTGTTGTTATACCAAATTTTAAGAATTAGGAATATTCTTGAATTTCATTAATTAATTAATTTGGAAGTTAATTAATTGAGGAAATTTGTATATCTCCTTTAATTGATTTAATTTTCATTTTTAATTAAAAAATGGGGGGCTTTATCCAATTTCTTTTAATAAGGGCATAAATCCTTGTTTTTATTAAAATGAGCTCTATTTTTTTTTTTTTTAAGTGACATAATCCCTTTCTATAAAACATGGGCCTTGTAATGTAATTAATGAGCAAGAATTTTTCCCCCTATGAACTTTCCAAAAGGAGTATGTTTTTAGAATATAGAAAAAATATTGGATGCAAATGAATGAAGCATTTGTTGTTCTCTCAATTTTGAGAAAGGTAGTAGGATTTAATGAGAAGTACATACCTTGATAAGTGTAGCAGGCAACAATGACCCTCTCGATCGATGTACATGGGAAGGAGAGAAGGAAAAAAAAATAGGAAGAAAAAATAGAAGAAGACAGATAGAGGGAGCGTGAAGAAACAAAGGGAGAGAGGGAGTTGAACATAAGAAGTTTTCAACCCATCCAGAGCAATAGGAGTTCGTAGAAATATATTTAAGATAAAATCCCTTTTGCACTAATAAACTTGTATTTGATTACTACCTTTGCTATTTAAAAATGGGCTCTATAGATATTCGACAATGCCCTCCTTTGGTTTAATATGTATATGTATTTAGTTATATAATACTTGTTTAAAAATGGGCTATGTAGATATTAGATGACACCCTCCTTTGGTTTAATATGTATATGTATTTAGTTATGCAATGCTTGCTATTTAAAAATGGGCTCTATAGAGATTTGACAATGCCCTCTCAATTACTTAGATTTAATCTTTTTGCATAGCTTTTACATTTTTAAATGTGGATCTCATAATGTGCCTTTCACTTATACTTTAATCAAATGTGGTTTCTGTAATGTTCTAGCTATGTTGTTTCATTTTGTCAATATGGGTTCTTCTAATGTTCGTCATCACATCCATTTAAATATATGTATATATATATCTTGTCGTATGACTTACCTTGTAAATATTCGGGCTCCTATAAATGTTGTTTCAACACCCTCTAGGTTTTGTCAATGGTGTCATGTTGTAAATGCTTTCTTGAAATTCATGGACTCATAGATTATTTATGAATTCATTCATTGCATCATATCACTATCACACCACCAGGGCACTACCTACGTGTGATTCCTTCATGTTCAAAAGGTGCAAAAAAGGGAAGGGATCACTTAGGCCTCTCCTTTTCTTTATCCCACATGGGATAGGAAGGGGACCCGAAGGTACATCATAAGGTGCTAGGCCCCCCATAGAGTATCGATCACTAGAAAGTGGTCAAAGGGACTCTCTAGGAGGGACATCTCAGAAGCCCAATTTTTGGGTGTTGATGTGGTAGAAGTTGCGTGGTCTATTTGACTATTCTACCTATTTGACTTGAGGGCCAGGTGTTATCTTTCATAGGATATTTGACTCAGTTTGACTTATGAATATATTGGTGCTAATTCTACCTTATATACGTAACTTGTGTGTTTACCTTATATCCATTTCACTTTTGTTGATCCCCCTTTTGATTGGTTGTGATTTAGCCCTTTGCGATTGGTTGATGATTGAGTCTTTCACTTTGTGGTAAATAAATCAATTTATTTTATGATAGATTAAATGATTAATCTAGGGATGGTTAAACAAAGTTATAAATGGTTATTTTATATTAGCCTATGATTTGTTAAATGAGTTATTGTAGAATAATGTAAAGAGTAGAATAAATAATTTATCAAAGATTAAATTATTAATCTAGGGATGGTTAAGTGAATGCATAAATGGTTACTACATATTATTCTATGATCTATTAAATTATTTATTTAAGACTGATGCAAGCATATATTTATTGGCAATTTTGGGTATGTTGCCTAGCTTCATGGTTGTGAGTTGTCATTGATGTCAAAAGGAGTTTGTGTTGATATCAAAAGGAATTTGTGCTGATGTCAAAAAGAGTTTGGTGCCAAAAAGATCTTGAAAGTTCCATGATGTTTGTTTAAGGGTTTTTAATTAAAACCATGGTGACAAGGTTAAAGGTTTTTCTTAAAACCATCTGGACTCATTAAGGGTTTTTATTAAAACCATCTTGGCTTAATGAAAAGGTTTTTGCTCCTTGAAAAAACCTTAAAAGTCCATTTTGATTATTAATAAATAAATTAACTCAAACCTTTGAAAAGGTTTTAAGTTAAGTTTATTATTAATAAAATAATAATTATTAATTTAATAATTATTATTGAAAGGGTTTCTAAACCCTTAGCGATGCCAATGTAGAAGACTTACCTCATCGACGTCATTTGTTTGGAAGGAGCACCAACGTCAACTTGCATGGGATGCAAAAGACTATTAAAGGGCATTAATTC
Organism: Wollemia nobilis; assembly: GCA_028583015.1. NCBI lineage: Eukaryota > Viridiplantae > Streptophyta > Pinopsida > Araucariales > Araucariaceae > Wollemia > Wollemia nobilis. The sequence continues at coordinate 12,780,893 of JAQPPZ010017016.1, forward strand.
CTAAGGTTCAATACACCTCCGATTTGCATGATTACCTTCGAATTCATATTGCTCTGTGACCTTCAATTTTGTATTGCTTTATGACCTTCGATTTTGGATTGCTCTATGATTTTTGAGTTTCATATTGCTCTATGTTTAAGTTCCAATTTCATACGCCTATGAGGAAGACAAATATGTTTGTCTTTAATTTCTATGAGCAAAGGGAAGGTAAAACGATGAGTGGCACTTGAGAGTTTCATTGGGCACTTGTGCTCCAATGATGGAGGTAGTGGAGCGAAGGCGCTCGCTAGGTAGAGGTGTCGAGATCGATTCACATCGGGCATGTTTCATTTTTGGTCATGGATTATTGTGCACGTGGTACAATAGTTGCCTTGGGCCATGAGTTTGGAGGAGGAAGCGCTTTGGCGCTTATGTTGGTGTCTCCACACTTCTCCTAAGGTTGGAGAATTGATTTTTGGCCAAGGTAGATCTTTTGTTGATAATGTGGAATATTTGATTTGACTTGGCAAATTATTGTTGGTAATTGGATGGAGGTATAAGGTTAAATAGAAATATTGCTTTGACATTGTTATTATTGATGCTTAATGTTTATGTGGTAAATGCATTTAGAAGTAAATGTATTTTAGGAGTTATAAGGGTTTAAGGAATAATTGTGCTTAATGTCATATTGGGGTTAGAAAGCCTTTGGAGTTATTGAGTGGATATTCTCTTGTAATTATTTTTGAGGTTGAAGTTATTTTGTGATATATTAAGTAGGAGTTATAAGGTGTAAAGGAATATTGTTGATATGTATATTTGTGAGTTTTGATTATTGATGAGTTGGAGTGATAAGGTGTTATTAGGACTCTTATCATTGTGCATTATTCCATTGTTGCTAACTCTAATTTGTGGCAAATTGAGAGTTAGTGTTGTGACAGATTTTGAGTTCTCCTTCTTCATCAAAGTAAAGGTATGGGCACATTCTTCCATGGTTATTATTGATTGATGGTTTTCTAAAAATAAGTTTGGAGTGAAAAGGATTAAATTAAGTTTCCTTATTTGGAGTGGATCTTATTTTCTGAAAGTGGAAGTATTGATTATGCATTATGAGATCATGATGAGTTTATGAGTTATTGCATAATTCTGGTTTATGAGAGTGGAAGCATTTGAAGTTTGCTTTAGGGTTTTTGAGTGAGAAGCTTATGCCATTGCTATAAGTTGTTGAAACCCTAATTGAGTTGTTTGGTTGTTGAGAGTTGAAGGATAGAACATATTGAGTCTCTAACAATTCTCTTTATGCTTCTATGAGATTGATTTGAGTTGAGATTGAAAGTTGAAGGATAGAACATATTGAGTCTCTAACAATTCTCTTTATGCTTCTATGAGATTGATTTGAGTTGAGATTGAGAGTTGAAGGATAGAACATATTGAGTCTCTAACAATTCTCTTTATGCTTCTATGAGATTGATTTGATATGATTGGATGAAACACATTGGGTCTCTAACAATTCTCTTTGTGTGTTCACATTGGGCAAGTTTCTTGGTAAACTTGCTTGAGCTGATTTGGGCAAGTTCTTGGTGAGCTTGCTAGGACTGATTTGGATAGGTTCTTGTTGAAGAACTTGTGGACATATTTGATGAAGTCTTGGTGAAGACTTGTGAGCAGTTGTGATTGATTTGTTCAAGCTTTTGGCTTAAGCTTGGGATAGATCTGATAGAGATTTGAGAGCAGATTTGTGTTGGACCAGAGGACTGAGTTTGGTGCAGATTTGTGATAGAGTTTGAGAGGACTTATGTTGGACCGACTGACTATGTTTAGTACAAGTTTTGATGAGCAGCTATGGAGGTGATCAGTGAGGACAGAAGTCTCTAGAGCTAGAGCAAGGAGGACAGGACATCTTCTATGGAAAGGAGTTCCACCTGCTAGCGGTAGAAGAGGCAGTGATCTTCTGAAGTATCATTTCCAGAGCTTTGGGGATAGGACATCTCCTTTGGGTAGGAGGCTCATAAATACTTGTTGAGGGGATAGGACATCTCCTTTGGGTAGGAGGCTCATAAATACTTGTTGAGGGGAAGGATTCTCCTTTGGGCAGGAGGCTCATAAATACTTGTTGAGGGGAAGGATTCTCCTTTGGATAGGAAGTTCATAAAATTTGTAATAGGGAAAGGATTTCCCAAAGAACTTGATTGAGAAAGCTTTTAGTGAAAATATTTCTATGGATGTAGCCCATATTGGGTGAACCACGTTAAAATGGCTCTTCTTTGTGTGTTGCTTTCTATGATGGTTAATGTTATGGTGATGCCACTGCTATCTAAAGTAAAGTTTTTTAAATGGTTGCATCTTATACTATTCACCCCCCTCTCAGTATAAGTCTATGTTCTTCAATTGGTATCAGAGCGGGTCTCTCCAGGAAGAGCCTAACAGCTTGGAGAAGGATCCCTCGAAAGATCATATGAGCATGAAAAGTGATGAAGAGATTGAATTTGATTTGAAAGGGGAATTATTTTTGGCCCTAAGAAATCTGGAAAAATTCAAGGAAGAGAATTTTGTTTTAAAACAACAAAATCAAGAAGAAGAGATGGCCAAAATAGAACTATCTCAAAATCTCACAGACTTCAAGATCCTAGCTGAAGAAGGAAAGAAAGTTGAGCAGGTTTTGACAGAGGTTTTGAAAGGGAAGGAAGTTGAATGTGAGAGACTTGAAGAAGAGGTGGTTTCTCTAAGAGTTAGACTTGAACAGATGAGTCTTAAACAAAATATTTTTCTTGGAAAGCAAAGGGAAGAAGATCTCCATATCCAAGAAGCAGGAACATCCAATAGAAATAAAGTCAACTTTCAAAAACCAAAGGATACCAGAAAAGAAGAAAACAAAGGAGAGCAATGGACAAGAGTTGATCACAAAAGAAGGAACACTCATCAAAGGCTTCCAAATAGGTTACATAATACTTTCCATGGCTATTGTTTTTCTTGCAATAAATATGGTCATAGAGCTATCCATTGTACTAGGATTGTGAATGACAATGTTAAGAAAAATGTTAATTCTTTTGCACCACTCATGGATGATAGTATTATGTGTTACAAATGCAATAATTTTGGGCATATAGCTAGAATGTGTAAATTGGAAAGATCTAGTGAAGTGAATGTTAGGAAAACAAATGGAAATAAAACTAGATCTATGATAGTTCAAACTGCTCTTCATGCTCAAGATAAGGAAGAAAAATGGTACCTTGATAGTGGATGTTCTAGGCACATGACTGGAGAAAAAGAAAAGTTTATAGTTCTCAAAGAAACTAGTAGAGGGTCAGTTAGCTTTGGAGATAACAGATCAGCTAAAATTTGTGGAAAGGGTTCTCTAAGTTTAGATGGAAAAACCAGAACTGAAAATGTGCTTTATGTAGAAGGATTGAGACATAATATTTTGAGTGTTAGCCAACTTTGTGATCAGGGTCATATGGTGACTTTCTATTATGATAGATGTGAGATAAGGAAAGTAGAGAATGGAAAAATCATTGCTAATGCAAGACGAACTCCTAACAACCTCTACATGCTAAGTGAGATAAAAAGGGAAAAGTGTTTTTTGTCTCAAGAGGATGAAAGTTGGCTATGGCATAAAAGAATGGGACATTTGAGCTTTGATAATCTTATCAACATTAGCCATAAGAAAGCAGTCAGAGACTTACCTAAATTGAAAAGACCCCAAAATACTATTTGTGGTCCTTGTCAACATGGAAAGCAAACTAGAACCAACTTTAAGGCTAAAGGGTACATGTCATCCAAACCTTTAGATCTTATTCATACTGATTTGTGTGGTCCCACCGAACTCAGAGTATACAGGGAGAGAGTTACTTCATGCTTTTCATAGATGATTTCTCTAGAATGACTTGGGTTACCTTTCTGAAAGAAAAATCTGAAGCCCTTGACAAGTTTAAAGCCTTCAAAGAAATGATAGAGAATGAAATAGACAAAAGAATAAAATGCTTAAGATCAGATAGAGGAGGAGAATTCACTTCAAATGAATTTGTGGATTATTGTGAGCAACAAGGGATTAAGAGGGAATTTTCAGCAGCAAGAACTCCTCAACAAAATGGAGTAGTTGAAAGAAAAAATAGAACTATTGAAAATATGGCTAGAGCTATGTTGAATGAGTCAAAGCTTCCTGATGGTTTTTGGAAAGAGGTAGTTAGTACAACAGTGTATATTATCACCAGAGCTCAGTTAAGAGTCAATCATCACAAAACTCCCTATGAGCTATGGAAAGGAAGACCAGCCACAATAAAACATTTCAGAGTTTTTGGTAGTAAATGTTACATCAGAAGGGAAGATCAGAATTTAGGGAAGTTTGATCCTAGATGTGATGAGGGCATTTTTCTTGGGTACTCCAGCAAGAGCAAAGCCTATAGATGCTACAACAAAAGAACTTGTACTATTGTGGAAAGCATAAATGTTACAGTGGATGAGAAAATAGGGATAAGAGAACCAGTTCAGGAAATTGATGATGAAGATTGCCAAGAAGAATTCAGGGAGGATTCAGATAAAGAAGAAGAGGAAAGACAACAACTCCTTCCTAAAACTCCATCCAGATATGTTCAGAAACACCATCCAAAGGATCAAATCATTGGTAATCCAGAAGTCAGACAGACAAGGAGAAGAATCATATCTTCAAATTCCCATACAGATGTTTCGTTGTTATCTCAGATTGAGCCAAAAGATCTCAGTGAAGCTTGTGCAGATAAGTTTTGGATAAATGCTATGAATGAAGAATTGGAACAGATAGAGAAGAGTGAGACTTGGGAACTTGTTCCAAGACCTAAAGATAAAAATGTCATTGGCACTAAGTGGGTCTTCAGAAACAAGCTAAATGAAGATGGTCAGGTAGTCAGAAATAAAGCAAGGTTAGTTTGCAAAGGTTATGCTCAAGTAGAAGGAATTGATTTTGAAGAAACTTTTGCTCCAGTTGCTCGTCTTGAGGCTATCAGAATGTTTTTGGCTTTTTCAAGTTTTAAAAACTTCAAGGTCTATCAGATGGATGTCAAATCAGCTTTTCTAAATGGTGTGTTAGAAGAAGAAGTCTACATTGAACAACCAGAAGGGTTCTTACTTTCAAAAAATTCAGATTTTGTGTGTAGATTGAAAAAGGTATTGTATGGTTTGAAACAAGCTCCTAGGGCTTGGTATTCGAGGCTTGACAGGTATCTTCAGAAATAAGGTTTCAGAAAAGGTATGGCAGATAGCAATTTGTATATAAAAAATGATGGAAATAATATCTTAATTGTGGTTGTTTATGTTGATGATATCATTTTTGGAGGTAATAACACCAAAATGTGTAAATATTTTGCTAACAATATGCAGAGTGAATTTGAGATGTCCATGATTGGGGAATTGTCCTTCTTCTTAGGACTTCAGATTGCCCAATCAGAAGAAGGAATATTTCTCTCACAAGGCAAGTACATAAGAGAGATGCTAAAAAATTTTGGTATGGAGGATAGCAAACCTGTTAGTACTCCAATGATTACAGGGTGTAAGTTGAGCAAGGATGATGAATCTCCAGAGGTAGATCAAAGGTTGTACAGATCCATGATTGGCAGTTTGCTTTATGTTACAGCTACCAGACCAGACATCATGCAGCAGTGGGACTAGTTGCAAGGTTTCAGGCTGCACCAAAAGAAACTCATGTTATGGCAGTAAAAAGGATTCTCAGATATCTGAAAGGCACTATGGATCTTGGGCTTTGGTATCCCAAGAGTGATAAGTTCACTCTCACAAATTTTATAGATGCAGATTGGGCCGGAAATATTGATGACAGAAAAAGCACCAGTGGTGGAGCTTTCTTTTTGGGGAATTGTTTAGTTGCTTGGTTAAGCAAGAAACAACCTTCAGTTTCCTTGTCTACAGCAGAGGCAGAATACATAGCAGTAGTAGCTTGTTGTACACAAGTTTTATGGATGAAGACTACCTTGGAGGATTTCAAAATAAAGCATGATCAACCCATTTCCATATTGTGTGATAATACAAGTGCCATAAGTATCTCCAAGAATCCAGTAATGCACTCAAGAACAAAGCATATTCCCATCAAATATCACTTTCTGAGAGAGGAGGTTCAGGACAAGCAGGTTAAGCTGGAATATGTGCCTACTAAGGAACAAATTGCTGACATTTTCACCAAACCTCTTCCAAGAGAGACTTTTGAGTATTTAAGGAAGAAGTTGGGAGTAGTTTTACTCCCACCCCAGAATTAATCACCTCAACAGGAGGTGGGGGAGGGGCTAAGCTAAGAGGCTCATTCTTAGCCCTGAGCCCCAAAGGTGACCCTTTGCCATTGATGACAAAGGGGGAGAGATTTGAGTAAGGGGGAGAGCCTTGAGTCAGGGGAGCAAAGCTTCAGAGGATGGTTTTCAGTTGGTTTCAGTTTTGACAGTTGGTAGTGGTTTCAGTAGTGGTTTGCCATCAATGACAAAGGGGGAGATTGTTGGTAATTTTGGGTATGTTGCCTAGCTTCATGGTTGTGAGTTGTCATTGATGTCAAAAGGAGTTTGTGTTGATATCAAAAGGAATTTGTGCTGATGTCAAAAAGAGTTTGGTGCCAAAAAGATCTTGAAAGTTCCATGATGTTTGTTTAAGGGTTTTTAATTAAAACCATGGTGACAAGGTTAAAGGTTTTTCTTAAAACCATCTGGACTCATTAAGGGTTTTTATTAAAACCATCTTGGCTTAATGAAAAGGTTTTTGCTCCTTGAAAAAACCTTAAAAGTCCATTTTGATTATTAATAAATAAATTAACTCAAACCTTTGAAAAGGTTTTAAGTTAAGTTTATTATTAATAAAATAATAATTATTAATTTAATAATTATTATTGAAAGGGTTTCTAAACCCTTAGCGATGCCAATGTAGAAGACTTACCTCGTCGACATCGTTTGTTTGGAAGGAGCGCCGACGTCAACTTGCATGGGATGCAAAAGACTATTAAAGGGCATTAATTCCTAAGGTTCAATACACCTCCGATTTGCGTGATTACCTTCGAATTCGTATTGCTCTATGACCTTCAATTTTGTATTGCTCTATGACCTTCGATTTTGGATTGCTCTATGATTTTTGAGTTTCGTATTGCTCTGTGTTTAAGTTCCGATTTCGTACGCCTGTGAGGAAGACAAATATATTTGTCTTTAATTTTTGTGAGCAAAGGGAAGGTAAAACGATGAGTGGCGCTTGAGAGTTTCGTTGGGCACTTGTGCTCCAACGATGGAGGTAGTGGAGCGAAGGTGCTCGCTAGGCAGAGGTGTCGAGATCGATTCATGTCGGGCGTGTTTCATTTTTGGTCATGGATTATTGTGCACGTGGTACAATAGTTGCCTTGGGCCATGAGTTTGGAGGAGGAAGCGCTTTGGCGCTTATGTTGGTGTCTCCACACTTCTCCTAAGGTTGGAGAATTGATTTTTGGCCAAGGTAGATCTTTTGTTGATAATGTGGAATATTTGATTTGACTTGGCAAATTATTGTTGGTAATTGGATGGAGGTATAAGGTTAAATAGAAATATTGCTTTGACATTGTTATTATTGATGCTTAATGTTTATGTGGTAAATGCATTTAGAAGTAAATGTATTTTAGGAGTTATAAGGGTTTAAGGAATAATTGTGCTTAATGTCATATTGGGGTTAGAAAGCCTTTGGAGTTATTGAGTGGATATTCTCTTGTAATTATTTTTGAGGTTGAAGTTATTTTGTGATATATTAAGTAGGAGTTATAAGGTGTAAAGGAATATTGTTGATATGTATATTTGTGAGTTTTGATTATTGATGAGTTGGAGTGATAAGGTGTTATTAGGACTCTTATCATTGTGCATTATTCCATTGTTGCTAACTCTAATTTGTGGCAAATTGAGAGTTAGTGTTGTGACAGATTTTGAGTTCTCCTTCTTCATCAAAGTAAAGGTATGGGCACATTCTTCCATGGTTATTATTGATTGATGGTTTTCTAAAAATAAGTTTGGAGTGAAAAGGATTAAATTAAGTTTCCTTATTTGGAGTGGATCTTATTTTCTGAAAGTGGAAGTATTGATTATGCATTATGAGATCATGATGAGTTTATGAGTTATTGCATAATTCTAGTTTATGAGAGTGGAAGCATTTGAAGTTTGCTTTAGGGTTTTTGAGTGAGAAGCTTATGCCATTGCTATAAGTTGTTGAAACCCTAATTGAGTTGTTTGGTTGTTGAGAGTTGAAGGATAGAACATATTGAGTCTCTAACAATTCTCTTTATGCTTCTATGAGATTGATTTGAGTTGAGATTGAAAGTTGAAGGATAGAACATATTGAGTCTCTAACAATTTCTTTATGCTTCTATGAATTATTTGAGTTGAGATTGAGAGTTGAAGGATAGAACATATTGAGTCTCTAACAATTCTCTTTATGCTTCTATGAGATTGATTTGATATGATTGGATGAAACACATTGGGTCTCTAACAATTCTCTTTGTGTGTTCACATTGGGCAAGTTTCTTGGTAAACTTGCTTGAGATGATTTGGGCAAGTTCTTGGTGAGCTTGCTAGGACTGATTTGGATAGGTTCTTGTTGAAGAACTTGTGGACATATTTGATGAAGTCTTGGTGAAGACTTGTGAGCAGTTGTGATTGATTTGTTCAAGATTTTGGCTTAAGCTTGGGACAGATATGATAGATATTTGAGAGCAGATTTGTGTTGGACCAGAGGACTGAGTTTGGTGCAGATTTGTGATAGAGTTTGAGAGGACTTGTGCTAGACCGACTGACTATGTTTAGTACAGGTTTTGATGAGCAGTTATGGAGGTGATCAGTGAGGACAGAAGTCTCTAGAGCCAGAGCAAGGAGGACAGGATGTCTTCTATGGAAAGGAGTTCCACCTGCTAGCGGTAGAAGAGGCAGTGATCTTCTGAAGTATCATTTCTAGAGCTTTGGGGGATAGGACATCTCCTTTGGGTAGGAGGCTCATAAATACTTGTTGAGGGGATAGGACATCTCCTTTGGGTAGGAGGCTCATAAATACTTGTTGAGGGGAAGGATTCTCCTTTGGGCAGGAGGCTCATAAATACTTGTTGAGGGGAAGGATTCTCCTTTGGATAGGAAGTTCATAAAATTTGTAATAGGGAAAGGATTTCCCAAAGAACTTGATTGAGAAAGCTTTTAGTGAAAATATTTCTGTGGATGTAGCCCATCTTGGGTGAACCACGTTAAAATGGCTCTTCTTTGTGTGTTGCTTTCTGTGATGGTTAATGTTATGGTGATGCCACTGCTATCTAAAGTAAATTTTTTTAAATGGTTGCATCTTATACTGTTCACCCCCCCTCTCAGTATAAGTCTATGTTCTTCAAGATTAAAGTATTTATCAATGTTTCATTTAGGGCTAGATTAAGTTATTTATATTTGATTTGTCTAGTGGATAGATTACATGTTTTTATCTATAATTTATCTAATGGATGGATTAGATGATAAATTAAATGAGTTATATTTGTTTTATGTAATGGATAGATGAAATGACTCATTTATGATTTATTTATGATTAGATTAAATGATTTATCTATGATTTGTGTAGTAGAAATATTATATGATTTTTCTATGATCTATTTAGGATTACTTTATATTTATGATTTGCTTAAAGAAAATATTAAGTGATTTATCGATGATTTGAGTCATCAATTGGATTGGTTTAACATCATTAGAATGAGATGGAATATAATTGTATATATTTATATCATTCTTGTTGGTTGAAGTCTTATATAGTAGATGTAAGGATTCATTAGTCCTCTAGGAAGGGGTTGTACCATTATATGTTGTTAGTAGGAAGGAAGCATCTTGGTAAGAATGCATATGGAACTAATTCAAGGGAACTATGGGGCTCCCTCACCAAAATTTGTAATCCAAATCAAAGGATCAATTCATGTTTTAGTGGCATGAGGTTTATGGGACTCTCATGCTTTGATAGAAGGAACTTGGGATTCCTTTGATTAATTGTATTGGTTATAAATTTTTTATGAAATAAAATGGACATTTCAAGGTTGGGTTCTTCCCATAAAATTTTCCTAGGATATATGAGGTGTTATGTTTTTATGTGGTGCATATTTATCTTTGATCTTGATTTTTATAAGTATCTACTAAGATCTTATTTCTCTTAAATTGAAAGGGCATTTTATTGTAATCTCATAGATCATGCATTAGTTATTTGACAAGAATTGTATGGATCAATGATAGTGCTACTCATATCAATTTTGAATGATGTATTAAATTAAAGTAAAATAATACTTTGTTTTGAGAAGGATATAGTAAATGCATTTCATGTTTTAAATAAACCCTTGCATGTTGGATCTTAGTAATACAAAAGGGAGACACCTAATAATTCATACCCGTGGATTAGGACATAGAGCAAGACTTAATGATGGAAAGGTTATCTCATTGTGGATATGATATGGATAACCTAAAACCAATATGATTAGTGCACCTACATACATGGACTTATGTACAGTGTAGATATGGGTGCTCCCCTTTCGATAAATAGAAAGGGATAAGCTAGCTCATTATGGGAATGAGATAGATAGCTTATTTTGCAATACACCTAGTACACTTGCATATACAGACATATGTAAGGTGTAGGTATGGGTGTGCCCTTTGATAAACCTAGAGGAATAAGTTGGCTCATCATGGATATTGAAGAACACAAACTTATACTGAGAGGGGGGTGAATAGAAAGGGATAAGCTAGCTCATTATGGGAATGAGATAGAACGCTTATTTTGCAATACACCTAGTACACTTGCATATACAAACATATGTAAGGTGTAGGGATGGGTGTACCCTTTGAGAAACCTAAAGGAATAAGTTGGTTCATCATGGATATTGAAAAACACAAACTTATAATGATAGGGGGTTGAACAGTATAAGATAAAAATTTTACTTTTCTTTCCAAAGCAATAACTTCAAATATTATTAATTGCAATAATGAAACAATGCATAAATCACCACACACATAAGAGACACATATTTAATGCGGTTAACCCAATATGGGCTACATCCATGAAGAAAATATTTCTTATAGATTTCCTCAATCAATTTCATGGGCACCAACCCATAGGAGACACCAATCCCCTATTACAATTTTCATGGATACAAATCCATAGGAGACACCAATCCTCTCTCAATTTCATGGATACCAATCCATAGGAGACACCAATCCCATCTCAAGTTCATGGACACCAATCCACAAGAGACACCAATCCCATCTCAAGTTCGTGGACACCAATCCATAGTAGACACCAATCCACAAGAGACACCAATCCCATCTCAAGTTCGTGGACACCAATACATAGTAGACACCAATCCCCTCTCAAGTTCATGGACACCAATCCATAGGATACACCAATACCCTCTTAATTTCATGGGAATAAACCCATAGGAGACATCAATCCCCTCTGTTGGTTCATGGACATAAATCCACAGGAGACACAAATCCCCTCTGCTCACAAGTCATACTAAAATCTACTCCAAAACTACTCACAAAACCTGCTAAAATCTTCTCCAAACCTGCTCAAATATGATCTAAATCTGCTTACAAAACTTGCTTATATATTCTCCAAAACCTTCTCAAATATGCTCCAAAACCTTCTCAAATCTGCCCCAAACCCTTCTCATAAAACCTTCTCAAATCTTCTCCAAACTTGCTCACTAAACCTGCTCAAATCTACTCCAAACTTGCTCATAAAACTTGCTCAAATCTACTCTAAAACCTACTCACAAAACCTGCTCAAATCTTCTCCAAAACCTGCTCAAATCTACTCCAAAATATTTCTCAAATCTGATCCAAACAATGCTCATCTATTCCCAAATCTTGCATAATGATGTCATCAAGTTCTTCACCTATTATTCAATGTGCTTTCCTTAAATAAAGCAATTCAGACATATTCAACACATAATTCTTTTATCTTCATGAACATATAGAGAATGATATGCACTAACAAATTCCCAATATGTTCTTCACATTCATTAAGTCTATTTCTTCCACATGTATCACATTAAAAGGTGGCTCTAGTTTAGAAATTGATAACTGACCTTGTAATTGTTGATTTACACCTTTCCTTCCTTTTTTTTAGATAGCTAAAAATTTCCTTCTTTTCAATTGAATTCTTTCACATTATGCTTACATTATGTGATACTTTGACTTGTTTTAAAACAACATTTCTATTTGTGTGAGACTTACATTCACTTCAAAACCAATCACAATGCACAAATTTGTCCTTCTCATCTACTCATAAAATCAATCATAAACAATGCATAAATTTTCTCTCAAATTTGATCTATAACCCTTGCACATTTACTCCCAAATTCAATAAAAAATAATTCACAAGTTTTCTTAAAAATTTTATCTATAACCTTTGCACATTTATTCCCAATTTCAATCAAAACTTATGCACAAGTTTGTTATTAAATCTTATCAATAACTCTTGCCCATTTATTTCCAATTTCTAGCAAAAACAATGCACAACCAATAATTTATTATACCTCCCATTATATGACAACAAAAATATTTTCCTTAACCACAACCACTTTGAGAAATGAATTAAATCACCATACCTCTAAATCTACCGTAATGATGATGATATTCTTTTTGCATGAACCTTCCAAACCTATTTTGACAAAAATAAGTTTCTTTTTGTTTGCCCCTTCAAAAACTGGTTAGCAATTCTCTTTTTCTTTTATTTATTAGATATCAAATCAATCACTTTAAAAACCCTTATAAAAAGGATGCACAATAAAGAAAAAAATAACTCTTTATATCTCCCTCACAAAAATAAATCTTTATTAATAACTAAAACCCTTATATCTTCTTTTATTAATTTAAAAAAATAAAACCTTTATGCTAACATCACAGTCCTTATTTCTCCTTTTATTAATTTTTAAAAATCACAATTTCTATACTAACACCTTGACCCTTATATCTCCATCAAAATTAAATTTTAATAAAAATATTTTAAATACCTTGCACAATCGCAAATCAAACCCTTGACCTCTAGAAGCATAGTGCTTTCACAAGCGCTCGTGACCAACTGTTATACCACAATATGTGAAACAAAAAGGGGCACATGAATATTTATTCATGTCCTTGCACTCTCTTAATAGCAAAACCACATCAAAATGGCATCGACCAGATTTGACCCCCTAACCTTCTACTCAACAATGCTCCACAAAAAGCAACACAACCAGCTAGGCTACCCTAGCAGGTGAAACTAAAGGAGAACAATGTGATATTTGTCCATATATTTTCACTCATTCAATAGTAAAACCTCAAAAAAATAGTGTCGACCCAATTTGACCCCCTAACCTCTTGCACAACAGTGATCCACGCAAATCCAAACAACTGGTTGGGCTACTCCAACAAGTGAAATGAAAATGTGTGCATGAATATTTATCCTTGTCTTGCTCTTCCTCAACCTTTCATTGCTCTTCTCCTCTTTCTGTCATTCGCACTCACAACATTGAATGTAATCAAAAAATTTCATCACTCAAAGGTGAATTAATGCCATGTATTTATACATTTCCCAATTGCTTTGATTTTGTCCGAGGTTGGCTTAAATTTATTTGCTTTCAAAATTTATAATTGATCCCAAAGACATTGACACTTTTTCATATAGAATCACTTTATATTATGATATTTTAAATATTATGATTTAAATATTATAATTTTAACTTTTAAACCTATGTCCCTCTCTTGTAGTATTTAAATCTTTGTCCTTCTCTTGTAATATTTTTATCCCAAGCAACTTTTAAACCTTTTTCCTTCTCTTGTAATATTTAAATTTGATATTTAAATATTATAATCCTTTACTTAAACAAATTGCCTTGCTTTGAAATATACCTTACCTTGAATAATTGTCCATTGTTTGCTATTCACCAAGTCCATTTTTGACACCATTGATATGTTGTCCAACCTTATAAACTTCTCACCCTTGAAGAATATTTCTGCCTTAAATACCATGCACCTTTGACATCAATGACAACTCAATAGTTCCAACAATCTCCCCCTTTGTCATTGATTGCAACCCTACAAAAAAAATTCTTTTATTACAGCTGGATTCACTATCTGCTCCCCCTGACAAGCTGCTCCCCCTTACTTAATTCTCCCCCTTTGACATCAATGGCAAAGGGCTCATTGGGGCTGAAATATAAGACACTAAACACAACCTACTCCAAAATTACAATGCTATTCTTCTTTTTCAAATTTCTTTTTCCAAACTTTTGTAGTCATACCTCTTTGAACATTTTGAGCATCCTTTTTCTTGCCTATCTTTGGAAGTTTCGAGAATACTGTTCTACACCATTTATCTTTATGCCCAAAATTGTTGCAATTGTAACACATGATGTTGTAGTCCTTGAAAGGTGCAAATGAATTGAAGTTCCTCTTGGTGAAGCCAAAATCATTCTTATCATGAACCCTGCAATGTACAACTTTGTGACCAAAATGATTACATGAGAAACAATAACCCTGGAAAGAATATTCATCTTGCCTTGGAGGATATGGTCGCATGGTTCTTTCTTTGCTTTTTATGTGATTTTCCTTGTTTCTTTAAGGTGCATTGTATTCTTCCTTATTGATGCTTCCACTTTTCAACATATCATCATAGGCCTTTGAATCTTCTTCAATTACTTTCTTCGATGCTTATATCTCTTTTGAGCTTGACTCACCCTTTTGTTTCTCTTGACCTTATTCAAAACCAATTCTAGTCTTGATAAATGGATATTTTTGTGCTTTGATAATATCATCCAAGTTTTTTGAGCTTTTCCTAAACTGATATATCTTATCATTAATTTTTTCAAGTCCCTTCCTTATAATTATCGCTTCATTTTCTAATATTTCACATTCTAGTTCTTTTGTCTTTAATTTTTCAGCCATACCTTCTTTAATTTTTCTTGCCTCTTCAACCTTTAATTTTAATTTGGTGAGATCTTGTAGAAGCTTTGCTTTTGTCTTCTCATCCTCTTGTACTTGAGCCTTCAATCTTGATTCCTTATTTCTAACCCTCTTTAAATCTTCAAGAACAATAATAAGTTCATATTCTATGTCAACTGTGGCTTCCTCTTCATATTCTAAATATTCCTCTTCTTCTTGGTATTCAATAAGAGGATCATCTTCTTTCTCTTCTCCTTGGTTTTCAACAACAGGATCATCTTATTTCTCTTCTGTGGCCAAAAATAATTTTTTTCTTTTTCATTATTAGAGAAGCTTTCATCACTGCTATTGGAAGCACTTCTTGCTTCTTCAACATAAAAACTCTTCTTGTGTCTTTGAAAGATCTTTTTCTCATGTTTGCCATGACCGTGCCTATTTTTCTTTTCATGATGAAATTTTCTTTATTTCTTTTTCTTATATTCCTTTTTTTCTTCACCGCTACTACTTCCTACATGTGGAAAATTATATGAATAGTGACCAATATTACCACAATTAAAAAAATTCATAGTATGCATACCTTTGTGATTTCTTGGACCCTTCTTATATCTTCTCACAAAGTTATCTTCTTCTTCATTACTTGATTCTTCACTTTATTTTGGTTCCTTATTCTTTGTCTTATTTGAAGCTTTGAATGCTGCATCTCATTTGGATGTTTGATATTTTTTGTCCTAATCTCATAGGTTGTGAGAATCCCATGTAGATCATCCATGCTCAAAGTTTTGAGATCCTCCATTTCTTCAATTTTTGAAACCTTTGCATCAAACCTCATGGGAAGTGACCTCAATATTTTTGAATAATATTAGAGTATTCAATACTTTCTCCAATTCCATGAATGATATTGACAACCTCATCAACACAAATCAGATACCTAGCAATATATTCCTCATCTTTCATCTTCAAGTATTCAAACTTCAGCCTTGTTGTATCCTTCATATGTTCTTTGTAACTTGTCCCATAAAACACTAATTGGCATAACCCACTTAATACTGCATTAATTGCTTTGGTATTATTTTTATATGGTTTCTTACCATTTGCATCTATGGGAGGATTTTTATGTAGAGTGAACCCATTCTCAATATATCATATCCATGTGCCATCAAATAAGTCTTCATCCTTATGCTCTAGAAAGCATAGTTAGTCCCATAAAATAATGGAGCCCTGTTTGATGAAAACACTTCCTGACTAGCCATGTGTGTTCTTGTAGGATCTTCCTTCAAGCTATTAGTCTTTCACGAAGGAACCCACTCTAATAAAAATTGAAGAACACAAGATTATACTGAGAGGGGGGTGTATAGTATAAGATAAAACTTTTACTTTTCTTTCCAAAGCAATAACTTCAAATATTATCAATTGTAATAATGAAACAATGCACAAATCACCACACACATAAGAGATACAAATTTAATATGGTTCACCAAATATGGGCTACATCAACAGAGAAAACATTTATTATAAATTTATTCAATCAATTTCATGGGCACCAACCCATAGGATACATCAATCTCCTATTACAATATTCATGGACACCAATCCATAGGACCCCTCTCAAGTTTGTGGACACCAATCCACAGGATACACCAATCCCCTCTCAAGTTCATGGGCACCAATCCATAGGAGACATTAATCCCCTCTCAAGTTCATGGACATCAATCCATAGGAGACACCAATACCCTCTTAATTTCATGGACACAAATCCATAGGAGACACCAATCCCCTCTCAAGTTCGTGGGCACTAACCCATAGGAGACACCAATCCCCTCTACTATTTCATGGACACCAATACACATGAGACACCAATCCTCTCTTATTACAAGTCTTGTGAAAATTTTCTCCAAAATTAATCACAAAATTGACTCAAATATTCTCCAAAAATACTCACTAAATTTGCTCAAATCTACTCCAAGTCTACTCAAATCTTCTCCAAAACCTTGAAGAACACAAGCTTATACTGAGAGGGGGGTGAACAGTATAAGACCAACTTTTACTTTTCTTTCCCAAACAATATTATCCAATATTATCAATGGCAATATCAATAGCAGTAATCAAAGCAATGCACAAATCATCACACACAATAGAGACACCAATTTAACGTGGTTCACCCAATGTGGGCTACTCCACGGAGAAAATATTTCTACTAAATTTTCTCAACAAATCCTCTTGGGAATCACTTCCCTATTACAATGTTTATGGACCTCTATCCAAAGGAGACACCAATCCCCTAATGCTCTGATTTGTGGATCTCTCTCCATAGGAGAACTCTTTCCCCTTTTCTCTGGTTCGTGGAACTTGACCCAGGAGAACTCTTTCTCCTCAACTAGTTTGTGGATCTCTCTCCATAGAAGAACTCTATCTTCCCAGCTGGTTCATGGATCACACTCCATAGGAGAACTCTTTCCCCTTGCTCTGGTTCGTGGATCTCTATCCATAGGAGAACTCTTTCTCCTCTGCTCTGGTTGGTGATCTTCTAGAAGACTACTACCCCCACTGCACTGGCTTGTGGATCTCTCTCCATAGAAGACCTCTGTCCTCACTCAGAAGACCTCTGTCCTCACTACCCTAGCTAATGGATCTCTATCCACTAGAGACTACTGTCCTCTGCTCTATCACCTCCAAAGCTTACTCTCAATCTCTATCTCAAATCTGCACTAAACACTATCCTCAATCTAGTACAAATCTGCTCTAACTCTATCTTAGGTCTAGCACAAATATGCTCTCAAATCTACACCAAAATCTATCCTCAAATCTATCCTCAAGCCTTAACACAAAGCTTGATCCAATCACCAATCAACTCTGCTTAGATTTACCCCAAGCCTTAACACAAAGCTTGAACAAATCAATCAACTCTACTCTCAAGTCTTCACAAAGACTTGCCTCAAATCTGCCTCTCAAGTCCTCTCAAGAACTTGCTCAATATGCTCTCAAGTCTTCACCAAGACTTACCTCAAATCTACCTACAAGTCCTCTCAAGAACTTGCTCAATATTCTCTCAAGTCTTCACCAAGACTTACCTCAAATATGCTCTTCAATTCCTTTCAAAAACTTGCTCAATCTGCTCTCAAGTCTTCACAAAGACTTACCTCAAATCTGCCTACAAGCTTTCACAAAATCTTGCTCAATACTCTCAAGTCTTCACCAAGACTTACCTCAAATATGCCTATAAGATTTCACAAAAGCTTACTCAAATATATCCTTAAGCTTTCACAAAATCTTACTCAAATCTGCTCAAACACATGCTCAAAATAGCTCACAAGATATGCTCAATCAATCTCAAATCTTGCACACAATGCTATCAATTGCTTTGTCTAATCTTCAAAGTAATTCCTTTAACTTGAAGCAGTTTAGACATATTCTATTCAGAATTCTTTTAACCTCTGGAACATATAGAGAATGATGTACTCTATCAAAAACTCAATATGTTCTACTCAATCATTAAGTCTATCGCTTTCACAAATCTGGTTTCTAAAGTTTGCACAATCACTTTCAATATCACTCAAAACCAATGCTCAAGAATTTCACTCATTCATTCAATCAATGAAACACAACTTGCTCACAAACCCTAAACAAGTGTTTTCAAACTTCTTCAAACAAAGTGCACAATGTGGGTCTCAAACCCTAACTCAAATAGTCCTCAATATCTATCTCAAATGTTCTCTAAACATTCACCAATGAAGCATATAAGAATTCACTCAATATTTCCAACAATGCTTATCAAACAATCCTTTTCACTCCACCTTATATTTCATACATTCATTTCAAACACTCTAAACAAAAGATAGTGTGCCCATACCTTTTTTCTTTGATGGAGATATGTCTTCAAAACCTGTTTTACTCACAACAAAACCTCTTTGCCAATTTCTAGATTAGATAGCAACAATCTATCTCAAAATCTCCACACAAATATTCTCCTCAATAATTATTTCACCATTCAAGAAATACAATAAAATATCAAGTCTCAAATACACCTTATTATCTCCAATACTCTCAAAATAACATTCAACACATAAAAATAAAGTTCCTTTGTTAACACCTTATAATCTCCAATCCTCTCAAAATAATATTCAATACATAAAAATAAAATTCCTTTGTTAACACCTTATAATATCCAATCTTCTCAAAATAATATTCAATACATAAAAATAAAATTCCTTTGTTAACACCTTATAATCTCCAATCTTATTTTTATTTTCCAAGCTCCAAAATAAAATATTTATTTCAACACCCCTTATGACCAACATTTAACACATGCCCCTTTCAATTATCACGTGGCCTCAAACCAATTTTCAGCATTCCAAACTTTGGAAAAATAAATCAAATGTGCATACCTTATTTGTTAGCCCACATCACCAAAAATTGCACACGACTTCGATGACCAACGCTCAATGACCAGCAACCAAACTCGAACCCGTGACCAACATCATCATAGTGCCTTAGCCCAAGGCTAAGCTACCACTTGGGCTACATGCCCACACGTGAACCAAAGGTCCATGCACCTTCACTAATGCTACCACATGAATTTTGGCAAAAACAAAACTTCTCTCCTCCTTTACCAAAATGAATCACGTGAGATTCGAAACCACGACCTACTCCTTACAAGCGCCTTAGCCACACCTTCGATCACCGTCTGCGCTACCCAACACCTTGGGATATCTTTTTGATGCCACACAAACTTAAATGAAGTTCTACCTCCTTTTATTTAAAAACCAATAGGAGTCTTCTCCTCTTCAAACAAAGTGCACAAATTACTATTACTCACATGGGCATTCGAATTAGCATTAGACTTTAGGAAATGAAAAACATCTCCTATTTATACTCTTCGCTTTGCATTGAAACACGTTGGCCCTTTCGAATTTTGAATTTTTAATTCAACTTTAAACTTTGCACCATTAATTATTTAAATTAAAATTTTAACCTTTAGGTTAAAATATTTTAATTTAAATAAATTAAATTAAAACCTCTGCCAACCTTTATAATCTGCTCAATGGGTCTTGTCGGGGATATATATTTTTTAATGATTCCTTGGACCTTGTTATTTCTTGCCTCTTTCTTTTGCCCGAATATTATAATATTAAATATTATAATATTATTATTCCTTTCTTAAACTTGCTTCCCTTTGCTTGGGTCTTCTACCTTTTAGGCCTCTTTAGGCATATAATATTTAAAATAAATATTATACCCTTTTCTTTTAACAACTTCCTTGCATTTTGGAAAATCAACCTTGTGACATCAATGATGACAAAACTGGACATCAAACCTCTTGACATCAATGACAACAAAACTTGCTCAAATTTCCAACAATCTCCCCCTTTGTCATTGATGGCAACCCCTTTTTTTTAAACATTCCTTTTACCTTTTTTAGTTCTGCTCCCCTGAGAAACGACTCCCCCTGAATGAATGCTCTCCCCCTAACTCAAATCTCTCCCCCTTTGACATCAATGGCAAAGGGACACCTTTGGGGCTAAATATAAGACTCTTAGCTCAGCCCCCTCCCCACCTCCTCTCCTTGAGGTGATTAATTTTGGGGTGGGAGTATCTCTACTCCCAGCATACAATGCTCTTTTTCTTTGTCCACCTTCTTCCTCAACTGATCCTTCTGATTCTTTTGAGTATTCCTATTCCTGCTTGTCTCTGGAAATTTTATTCTACACCACTTAGCCATATGCCCAACATTATTGCACTTATAACACTTAATATTGTGGTTCCTTGAAGGTGCAAATATCTTGAAGTTCCTCCTAGTGAAGCCATATCCATTCCTATCATGAACCCTGCAATTAATTGCTTTATGACCAAACTGATTACAAGAGTAACAATACCCTTGAAAGAGATGCCCATTTCTGAAATTTCTCTTGGTGAAACCAATACCAAAACCATATTCCTTCTTTTCATGTGTCCTGCACTTCATAGCCTTGTGACCAAACCTGTGACATGAGAAGCAACATCCTTTGAAGAAGTCTTGCCTTGACCCCATTGGTCTCTTAGTCTCTTCTTCCCTGTGATGTTCTCTGTTCCTTATTTGTGCATTATTTCCTTCCTTGGTGAACCTTCTATTTTTCAACTTATCCTCATAAGTCTCACTTTCTCCTTCACTCTCTTCTTCTGAAGCTTCTTCTTCTTTGGAGCTTGAGATTGACTCCTCTCCTTGTTCTCTTTGTTCCTCTTCAAAACCAAGTCCTATCTTGTTTGATGAAGATCTTTGTACCTTGATAATCTTATCCAAGGTCTTTGAGATTTTCCCAAACCTATGTAGCTTGTCTTTAGACTCTTTCACTTCCTTCCTTAGTGAAGCTACCTCATGCTCTAATTTTTCACATTCTAAGACTTTTACCTCTAACCTTTCTTTAAATCTCCTTGTCTTAGATATTGAGTTTTTCAGATCTTGTATAAGCTTTCCTTTCTCTTCATCACATTCTTGAAATTGAACCTTGAGTTTTGAATTCTGCTTTCTAACCTTTCTTAATTCCTTAAGAGTAGAAATAAGCTCACCTTCTAGATCAACTACTCCTTCTTCATTTTCTGATTCTTCCTCTACATATTTGTCTTCAAGAGCATCTTCATACTTTTCAAATTTATCTTCAATAGAAGCACTTCCTTCTTCCTCTATTGCCAAGAAGAGAATTTATTCTTCTTCATTATCTAAGGATATCCCATCACTATCACTTGAACTCTTGCCTGTCTTATCTGCATAAAAACTCTTCTTATGCCTCTGGAAAAACTTCTTTTCATGCTTGTTTTGTCCATACCTATTTTTCTTTTGATACCTGGATTTTCCTGCTTCCCTGTTCCTATGATCCTGTTTCTCTTCACCACTGCTACTTCCAGCTTCTAGAAAGTTAGATGCATAGTGACCATATTTACCACAATTGAAACACTTAACTATTTTTGTACCTTTGTGCTTTCTTGAGTCCTTGTTCCTTCTACCATAGTTTGCTTCTTCATCACTGGATGACTCATCACTTGAATCTGACTTCTTATCTTTTGTCTTCTTTGCTACTTTGAAGGCTACCTCTATCTTGGGGATAGGATCCTTTCCTATTCTCATCTCAAAAGTTGTGAGAGTTCCATGTAACTCATCCCTAGTCAAAGTTTCAATATCTCTTGTTTCTTCTATGGCTGAAACCTTTTCACTATACCTCATAGGGAGTGACCTTAAAACCTTTTGACAAACATCTGATTCTTCAACTTTAAACCCAAGTCCTTGCATGGAGTTAACAACCTCATCCACATGAAGTAAGTATGTAGCAATGTCTTCCTCATCCTTCATCTTCAAGTCTTCAAATGTTTTCTTGTGATTTTGCAATTTTGCCATCTTGACCTTTTTGTCTCCCTCATATGTTTTCTTCAACTTTTCCCAAATATCTTTTGCTGATGTGCAATGCATAACTTTTACAAACTTTACTTCACATAAACCACTTAATATTGCATTCATTGCCTTTGAATTATTTAGATGTAGAAGCTTACCATATTTATCTGTAGGAGGAGTAGCTAGCGGTGTGTACCCATCCTCAACTACTTGCCATGTCTCATTTCCTTGTGCCATTAGGTAAATATTCATTCTTACACTCCAAAATGCATAATTATTCCCATCAAACAATGGTGCCTTATTTTTGAAGATCCACTCTGAGATGCCATCTGTGTTCCTATATACTTTTCCTTCAAGTTGTTAAACTCTTTCGAAGGAACCCGCTCTGATACCAATTGAAGAACACAAGCTTATACTGAGAGGGGGTGAACAATATAAGACCAACTTTTACTTTTCTTTCCCAAAAAATATTATCCAATATTATCAATGGCAATATCAATAGCAATAATCAAAGCAATGCACAAATCATCACACACAATAGAGACACCAATTTAACATGGTTCACCCAATGTGGGCTACTCCATGGAGAAAATATTTCTACTAAAATTTTCTCAACAAATCTCTTGGGAATCACTTCCCTATTACAATATTTATGGACCTCTATCCAAAGGAGACACCAATCCCCTAATGCTCTGATTTGTGGATCTCTCTCCATAGGAGAACTCTTTCCCCTTTTCTCTAGTTCGTGGAACTTGATCCAGGAGAACTCTTTCTCCTCAACTAGTTCGTGGATCTCTCTCCATAGAAGAACTCTATCTTCCTAGTTGGTTCATGGATCACACTCCATAGGAGAACTCTTTCCCCTTGCTCTAGTTCATGGAACTCTATCCATAGGAGAACTCTTTCTCCTCTACTCTAGATGATGATCTTCTAGAAGACTACTACCCCCACTACACTGGCTTGTGGATCTCTCTCCATAGAAGACCTCTGTCCTCACTTAGAAGACCTCTGTCCTCACTACCCTAGCTAATGGATCTCTATCCACTAGAGACTACTATCCTCTGCTCTATCACCTCCAAATCTTACTCTCAACTCTATCTCAAATCTACACTAAACACTATCCTCGGTCTAGTACAAATCTGCTCTAACTCTATCTTAGGTCTAGCACAAATCTGCTCTCAAATATACACCAAAATCTATCCTCAAATATATCCTCAAGCCTTAACACAAAGCTTGATCCAATCACAAATCAACTCTACTTAGATTTACCCCAAGCCTTAACACAAAGCTTGAACAAATCATAATCAACTCTGCTCTCAAGTCTTCACCAAGACTTACCTCAAATATACCCTCAAGTCCTCACCAAGAACTTGCTCAATCTGCTCTCAAGTCTTCACCAAGACTTACCTCAAATATATCTACAAGTCCTCTCAAGACTTGCTCAATATGCTCTCAAGTCTTCACCAAGACTTACCTCAAATCTACCTACAAGTCCTCTAAAGAACTTGCTCAATATACTCTCAAGTATTCACAAAGACTTACCTCAAATATACCTCAAGTCCTCTCAAGAACTTGCTCAACCTCAATCCAAACACTCAAATTCCTTAAGCTTTCACAAAAGCTTACTCAAATCTATCCTTAAGCTTTCACAAAAGCTTACTCAAATCTTCTCAAACACATGCTCAAAACAGCTCACAAGATATGCTCAATCAATCTCAAATCTTGCACATAATGCTATCAATTGCTTTGTCTAATCTTCAAAGTAATTCCTTTAACTTGAAGTAGTTTAGACATATTCTATTCAAAATTCATTTAACCTCTAGAACATATAGAGAATGATGTACTCTATCAAGAACTCAATATGTTCTACTCAATCATTAAGTCTATCACTTTCACAAATCTGGTTTCTAATGTTTGCACATTCACTTTCAATATCACTCAAATCCAATGCTCAAGAATTTCACTCATTCATTCAATCAATGAAACACAACTTGCTCACAAACCCTAAACAAGTGTTTTCATACTTCTTCAAACAAGGTGCACAATGTGGGTTTCAAACCCTAACTCAAATAGTCCTCAATCTCTATCTCAAATGTTCTCTAAACATTCATCAATGAAGCATATAAGAATTCACTCAATATTTCCAACAATACTCATCAACAATCCTTTTCACTCCACCTTATATTTCATACATTCATTTCAAACACTCTAAACAAAATATAGTGTGCCCATACCTTTTTTCTTTGATGGAGATATATCTTCAAAACCTATTTTACTCACAACAAAACCTCTTTGCCAATTTCTAGATTAGATAGCAATAGTCTATCTCAAAATCTCCACACAAATATTCTCCTCAATAATTATTTCACCATTCAAGAAATACAATAAAATATCAAGTCTCAAATACACCTTATTATCTCCAATACTCTCAAAATAACATTCAACACATAAAAACAAAGTTCCTTTGTTAACACCTTATAATCTCCAATCCTCTCAAAATAATATTCAACACATAAAAATAAAGTTCCTTTGTTAACACCTTATAATCTCCAATCCTCTCAAAATAATATTCAATACATAAAAATAAAATTCCTTTGTTAACACCTTATAATCTCCAATCTTATTTTTATTTTCCAAGCTCCAAAATAAAATATTTATTTCAACACCCCTTATAAACATTTAACACATACCCCTTTCAATTATCACGTGGCCTCAAACCAATTTTTGGCATTCCAAACTTTGGAAAAATAAATCAAATGTGCATACCTTATTTGTTAGCCCACGTCACCAAAAATTGCACATGACTTCGACGACCAGCGCCCAATGACCAGCGCCCAAACTCGAACCCACGACCAACGCCACCATAGCGCCTTAGCCCAAGGCTAAGCTACCACCTAGGCTACACGCCCACACGTGAACCAAAGGTCCATGCACCCTCACTAATGCTGCCGCATGAATTTCGGCGAAAACCAAAACTGCTCTCCTCCTTTGCAAAAATGAATCACGTGGGATTCGAAACCATGACCTGCTCCTTACAAGCGCCTTAGCCATGCCTTCGATCACCATCTGTGCTATCCAACGCCTTGGGATATCTTTTTGGTGCCACACAAACTTAAATGAAGTTCTACCTCCTTTTATTTAAAAACCAATAGGAGTCTTCTCCTCTTCGAAACAAAGCGCATGAATTACTATTACTCACATGGGCATTCGAATTAGCATTAGACTTTAGGAAATGAAAAACATCTCCTATTTATACTCTTTCCTTTGCATTGAAACACGTCGGCCCTTTCAAATTTTAAATTCATTTTAAAGACTTTAAACTTTGCACCTTTAATTATTTAAATTAAAATTTTAACCTTTAGGTTAAAATATTTTAATTTAAATAAATTAAATTAAAACCTTTTCAAACCTTTATAATCTGCTCAATGGGTCTTGTCGGGGATAAATATTTTTTAATGATTCCTTGGACCTTGTTATTTCTCGCCTCTTTCTTTTGCTTAAATATTATAATATTATTATTTCTTTCTTAAACTTGCTTCCCTTTGCTTGGGTCTTCTACCTTTTAGGCCTCTTTAGGCATATAATATTTAAAATAAATATTATACCCTTTTTCTTTTAACAACTTCCTTGCATTTTGGAAAATCAACCTTGTGACATCAATGATGACAAAACTGGACATCAAACCTCTTGACATCAATGACAACAAAACTTGCTCAAATTTCCAACAAACATGATCAAATATTCTCCAAACCTGCTCACAAAACCTACTCAAATATATTCAAAAACCTACTCAAATATGCTCTAAAAACTACTCGCAAAACCTACTCAAATCTGCTCCAAAACCTGCTCATAAAAAATGCTCAAATTTTCTCCAAACCGGCTCACTAAACCTTATCAAATCTGCTCCAAGATTACTTACAAAACTTGCTCAAATCTATTCCAAAACCTACTCAAATCTGCTCCAAAACCTACTCAAATATTCTCCAAAATCCTGCTCAAATATGATCCAAAAAATTATCATCTATTCCCAAATCTTGCATACAAACCAATGCTCATCTATTCCTAAATCTTGCATAATGATTTCATCAAGTTATTCACCTATTCTTCAATGTGCTTGGAAGGATTTTCCTTCTACTATTTTGTGAATGGAATCACAATTAATATTGAATTCTATAACCGGCACAATTAAATAAATCGAATGCGAAAGCGAGGAGTATAAAATATTTAATAGCAAATCGTTTGCCACTAGGAGGGCAGATCCCGTCGTTAAGGCAAATGTAAAAATGCAGAGATAAATTAGCAAAAGATGATATCCGTCAATAAAAGAAAACTACGCTAATAAATATGAATTTTTATTCAATTGGATAACCTAGCCGACTGCTAGGTTTGGTCTGTAGCATGACTCCCCTCCTCGAAAAGCTTTGTCCTCAAAGCTAGAAATGTCTGGAAAATACTTTCGTGTTCCCATGTGGCATCTTCCTCTGGTAGGTCTTGCCATTTGATGAGAAATTCTTGAATCTGCGTGATCTTAGTCTTCATGTTCCGTGTTGTAATATATCTTCAGGTTGGAGATGTATGCGGCCTTCCTCATCGAGCACTGGTAATTCTGATTGACCTTGCACTTTCTGGCCAATTACCTTTTTGAGACAAGAAACATGAAATATCGGATGTATTCGTGATGATGAAGGAAGTTCTAACTAATAGGCTATTTCTCCAATGCGGCACACAATTTTGTAAGGACCATAGAATCGTGGTGCCAACTTTTGACTGGTCTTTATCCTTAACGATGCTTGTTTGTAAGGTTGCAACCTTAGGAAAACCTTGTCACCGACATTAAAAGTTCGTTCTGATCGGTGCAAATCTTGTTGTTGTTTCATGCGATTTTGTGCTTGGAATAAATTCTCCTTGAGGATGGTGAGTGTCGACTGCCTTTGTTGAAACCAATCATCCACTTTGTCTACTTTGGATGAACCAGGGACATAATCTGCTATGATTGGAGGCTTAGTTCCATACAATGCTTCAAAGGGAGACATCTTAATTGAATAATGGTAAGAAGTGTTGTACCACCATTCCGCCATTGCTAGCAATTGTCTCCATTGATATTGTTTGTCTTGAAAAAAACATCGTAAGTATGTACCCAAACATTTGTTAACTACTTTTGTTTGACCATCTGTTTGGGGATGGTAAGCTGAGGACATGTTCAATTTGGTACCACTAAGTCGAAATAATTCTTGCCAAAATTTACTAGTGAAGATGGGGTCTCTATCACTTACAATATTTTTTGGCATACCATGTAATTTGAAAATTGAATCCATAAATACCTTTGCCACCTTGCTTGCATAAAATGGATGTTGTAAAGCCTGAAAATGAGCGTATTTGGATAACCGGTCTACGACTGACGAAGATAATCGTCCTGCCTTCTAATTTTGGAAGACCTTCAATAAAATCCATAGATATATGTTCCCACCGTCTGCTCAGTGGATGGATAATGGTTGTAACAATCCTGGTGATTTGACTGTTTCTCCTTTATTGTGCTGGCAAACTTCACATTCTGCTACCCATTGTTTGACTTCTACTTTTAATCCTTTCCAACAATATGATTGTTTGACCCTTAAATATGTTTTCAAAAATCTTGAATGTCCTGCTGATGGAGAAGCATGTGATTCATCGAGGATCTTTGATTTGAGGTCCGAATTGTGTGGAATGTAAATGCGGTTCTTCTTCCGGAGGATTTTATCTTCATAAGAGAACAAAGGGTGTTTAGAGGACCCTATAGATAATTCTTGAAGTATCTGAGCAGTTTCTCTATTGGACAACCATTCCTCTTGTAATTGATTCACCCATTGGGAGCAAGGACCTGAAATAGCGTTAATGACTACTTCATCTTCATATTTCCTGGACAGTGCATCGGCAGCTATATTTTCCTTCCCCTTCTTGTATTCGATAACAAAATCATAACCCAATAGTTTGGTTAACCATTTATTTTGTTTCGGATATGAAAACCTCTGCTCAAGAAAATGTTTGAGACTACTATGATCTGTTTTGATAATGAAGCGGCTACTGATTAGGTAGTGTCTCCATTTTTCTACTGCATGAAGAATAGCCAACATTTCTTTTTCATATGTCGATCTTCCCAAATTTTTCTCGGAGAGATGTTTACTTTCAAATGCCAATGGATGACCTTATTGCATTAATATAGCCCCAATTCCTGTTCCTGATGCATCACATTCGATAATAAATGGTTTGTGAAAATTGGGGGTTGCTAACACTGGAGTTGTACACATGGCCTTCTTAAGAGCTTCAAAAGCTAGAGTAGCCTCTTCCGACCAACGAAAAGCATCATTTTTTGTGAGTTCTGTGAGAGGTGCTGCAATCTTACCATAATTTTGTACAAACTTGCGATAGTAGCCCGTGAGACCCAAAAAACCATGAAGTTTCTTGATGGTTTTAGGTAAAGGCCATTCTTGAATTGCCTTAATCTTATTGGGATCAACTTTGACACCCTCATGTGAAACTATATGACCCAGATATTCCACTTCTTGGACACCAAATGAGCATTTGGAACATTTGAAAAATAGCTTTTCTCTGTGTAAAATGTGAAGGGCTTTATCCACATGATATAAATGGTTCGTCCATGTTTTGCTGTATATGAGAATATCATCAAAAAAAACTAACACAAACTTACGGAGGAGTGGACGAAACACTTGGTTCATGAGACTTTGGAATGTGGATGGTGCATTAGTGATACCAAAAGGCATGACCAAAAATTCGTAATGACCTTCATGAGTACGAAATGTAGTTTTGGAAATATCTTCTTCTCTAACACGGATTTGGTGAAATCCGGAGCAAAGGTCTAATTTTGTAAAAAAATTTGCACCATGCAACTCATCTAATAGGTCATCTATGACAGGGATAGGAAATTTGTCCTTGATAGTGAGTTTATTGAGAAAACGAAAGTCAGGACACATATGCCAAGAGTTATCTTTTTGTCTAGTCAGTACTACAGGTGAGGAATAAGGACTAGTGCTGTGACGAATGACTCCATGATCCAACAAATCCTGAACGATCTGTTCGATTTATGTCTTTTGTGGTTAAGGATAGCGATAAGGACAATTGTTAGGAGGGACACTCCCTGGAATCAAATGGATGGCATGGTCATGAGATCGTTTAGGTGGTAATCCTTGAGGTTCATGGAAAACCTCTTCGTAATGTGTTATGATGTCTTGTAACTCTGGAGCAATAATATCCGAAGTTGCTGGAGATTGTTTTTCCAAACAATTAATTTCAGCTATAAACCCATATCCACCCTTTTTTAACATCTTCTCCATACTGTGAGAGCTCACCATTTGTGATGGAGGAGTAGTAATGCCTTGTAAGCAAATGACTCATCCGTTTTCCTTCCATTCCACAAATAATTTTTTGAAATTGAAGCTGATCGTGTCTAATGTTTCCAACCATTCAACTCCCAAAATGACATCCGAGTTCCCCAAATTCATGACGAAAAGGGATCCAAACCAGGTATAAGTTCCCATTTTTATGGAAACTTGAGATGTGCGACCGACATATTGTGCGTTCACCCCGTTGGCCACTAGAACCTGGAATTTGTCTTTGTTGGAAGAGTTAATGAATAAATTCAAATCTTTTGCGGTTTTTATGTCGATAAAATTGTGGGTACTACCAGAATCAATTAGCACATTCACATTTTTCTGACGAAGAAATCCTGGTACCTTGATGGTATGGTGGGCGGTTAAACCCATGAGAGCATGCACGGAAATCGCCATTGTATCCTCTTCATTTTCTTCTATAGTACATGGTAGGTCTTTTGGTATAGGTTCTTCTGATTGGTAAGGTTCTTCCTCTTCTCCTTCACATTGATCACCTTCAATATGAAAGTTTTGTTTTTGGGCACATGCTTGTTCCCTGGGGTGATGAGTGCGACATTTATAGCAAAAATATCTTGATGGTTGATCATTTCTATGGAAGGAATTGTTGCGATATGAGGGACGACTATAAGTTTCACACCGTGTAGACAACTGATGTCTCTTCTCGGCCAGCTTGGCTATTCTTATACAATCGTTCAACAATGTTGGATTGTGCATGTCTACCTCTACTCGAATACTTTCTTTCAAACCATTGCGAAAGGCTCCTACCACTGTGTCGGGGCTAAGGTCTAAAGTGTATGGTAGTAAACTGGTAAACTCCGAAACGAATTCGCTAACTGACCCTTCTTGTTTAAGAGATAACAGTCTTACTGTGTATGATGATGTAGCTCCTTCATCAAATCTTTCTAAAAAATAAGTAGTGAATTTTCTCCAATTAATAGTAGCTCATTTATCGTGTTTAAGCCATACAAACCATTGGTAGTCCTCAGTGACAATTTTTGATCCAGCGAAAGGAACTTTATCAATTTCCTTAATTTGATATAAGTCAAGAATGCCTTCCATTTTGGCTATCCAACCACGAGGATCATGACCTTCAAAAGTGGGCATATCAATTCATGGAAAATTATTATTAGGGCCTCTCGGTTGTTGATAACCCGTATCCCTTTCTTGATTTTGGTTATACCGCTGTCTCTGATAGTGATCCCTGTAATTATCCGAATCACTTCATTGTTGTTCCCAATTATCATTAGGATCAATATTTTCTTCATTCCTTTGGGCATGGGAGTGATTTTGAGAATTAGTATTGGGATTAGGCTGGTTTTGTGCTTTTACTAGGTCTTTTAGGAGGAGACCAATTTCGTTCATACCCTCTAGTAAGAGATGAAGAGAATCATCGTTGGAAATGGCTGAGTTACTTGAGTTTCCTTGTGTGATGTTTTCATGAGTTGGGGGAGGATTAGTAGCCATAGGATCTACTAGTGGATGATGTGGATTATAACTACCAATTTTAAAAGGAGAAAGAGAATTTTTTGTACCTGGGCTTTGATTAGGTCGCCTTGTGTTGTTATTGCTCGTTTTTGAGCTTGATAATCGATCGTCAGCACCTTTGGTCCACTTTTTGCTTGCACTTGTTAACATAGCCTGCTTATGATTCTGCTTCAACTGCCACTAATTTTGGTTGAATTTAGCAAAAAATTGGGATCCGCTTGAACTGTCACTCCAAATGTGATGCGGATGTGAGTTTGGGTGGCCTCCTTGCCCGCAAACTTCAACCTTCAACCTTCAACCTTTCAGTGACAGCAATGATTCGAACCACGTAACCCATGTTCAGCCACTTTGAATACATCACTCAAACCAATGAAACCGTGGCATGCACCCAAATGACACTACGAATTGAAGACACGTCAAATGGATGACCAACAGACGAAACAAATAATTATGAGTCACACGAACGGATGACGAATGGACAACACGAATAATTCTGAATCACACGAATGGACGACGCGGAAGACATGACGACAAGACAAGACGAGCCGAAGACACGATGATTAATGACAAGACGAGCCAAAGACACGATGACTAACGACAAGACGAACCGAAGACACGAGCGAAAGACACGACGACTAACGACAAGACGAGCCGAAGACACGAGCGGAAGACACGATGACGAACGACAAGATGAGCTAAAGACATGAGCGGAATACACGACGATGAATGACAAGACGAGCTGAAGACATGAGCGGAAGACACGATGACAAACAACAAGATGAGCCGAAGACACGAGTGAAAGACACGATGACGAATGACAAGACGAGCTAAAGACACGAGCGAAATACACGATGACTAATGACAAGACAAACCAAAGACACGACATTTAGACAGCGGACACACGAATGAAAGAACCAAAAGGTTGCGTTAGGAGCTCCACGGGCATGTGACCGAAGTCACAAATCAAAATGTGCTCGCTAGTCCTTATTAACTTCCCCACCGCTCCAACATACGCAATGTGGGATATTGATCCCCAAAAAACTAAATAAAAAATTATAAAAATCGTGATGAATACCTTACGTTATGCGTCTAATGTTTTAAACTCGCAATTGGATTGGTTGACGGCTCCTGCGTTTCACAGCTATCGCGGACGGATGTTCTAGGTGATTTAGACTACGATTTGGGTCGTGATCTCAACATACGTCTTCAGTGAAAATTATTTATTGTTTCTAGGTGTTCCTTGAGGTGGAGGAAGTACCGTTGCTTCAGATGGTTATAACGTTTTTTGCTCTGTGGCACTGTCGGGACGTCAGGTATTTCTCAAGGACGCGAACCGAAAGGAAAGAAAGAAAGAAAAAAAAAAAATGAATACAACGGATTTCTGCCTACTGCCGCCAGTAGCGTGGATGGGCGTGGAATCCCTATCGCCGTCACCGAACCGGTCTCCTGATACCACTTGGAAGGATTTTCCTTCTACTATTTCGTGAACGAAATCACAATTAATATTGAATTCTATAACCAGCACAATTAAATAAATCGAATGCGGAAGCGAGGAGTATAAAATATTTAATAACAAATCGTTTGCCACTAGGAGGGCAGATCCCACCGTTAAGGCAAATGTAAAAATGTAGAGATAAATTAGCAAAATATGATATCCGTCAATAAAAGAAAACTACGCTAATAAATATGAATTTTTATTCAATTGGATAACCTAGCCGACTGCTAGGTTTGGTCTGTAGCAGTGCTTTCCTCAAATAAAGCAATTCAGGCATATTCTACCCAAAATTATTTTATCTTCATGAACATATAGAGAATGATATGCACTAACAAATTCCCAATATGTTCTTCACATTCATTAAGTCTATTTCTTCCACATGTCTCACATTAAAAGGTAGCTCTAGTCTAGCACTTGATAACTGACCTTGTAATTGCTGATTTGCACCTTTCCTTCCCTTTTGTAGATAGCTGAAAATGTCCTTCTTTTCAATTGAATCCTTTCACATTATCCTTGCATTATGTGACACTTTGACTTGTTTTAAAACAACCCTTCTATTTGTGTGAGACTATACTATTTTTCTTATTTCCACATTCACTTCAAAACCAATCACAATGCATAAATTTGTCCTTCTCATCTACTCCCAAAATCAATCATGAACAATGCACAAATTTGCTCTCAAATATGATCTATAACCCTTGCACATTTACTCCCAATTTCAATCAAAAATAATGCACAAGTTTTCTCACAAATATGATCTATAACCTTTGCACATTTATTCTCAATTTCAATCAAAACCAATGCACAAGTTTGTTCTCAAATCTGATCCATAACTCTTGCCCATTTATTTCCAATTTCAAGCAAAAACAATGCACATCCAATAATTCCTTATACCTCCCACTATATGACAACAAAAATATTTTCCTTAACCAAAACCACTTTGAGAAAGGAATTAAATCACCATACCTCTAAATCTGCCTCAATGATGATGATCTTCTTTTTGCATGAGCCTTCCAAACCTATTTTGACAAAAATAATTTTCCTTTTGTTTACCCCTTCAAAAACTGGTTAGCAATTCTCTTTTTCTTTTCTTGATTAGATATCAAATCAATCACTTTAAAAACCCTTATAAAAAGGATGCACAATAAAGCTTAAAAATAACTCCTTATATCTCCCTCACAAAAATAAAGCTTTATTAATAACAAAAACCCTTATATCTTCTTTTATTAATTTTCAAAAATGAAACCTTTATGCTAACATCACAATCCTTATTTCTCCTTTTATTAATTTGCAAAAATCACAATTTCTATACTAACACCTTGACCCTTATATCTCCCTCAAATTTAAATTTTAATAAAAAATATTTTAAATACCTTTGCACAACCGCGAATCGAACCCTTGACCTCTAGAAGCGCAGCGCTTTCACAAGCACTCGTGACTAGCTGTGCTACCACAGCAGGTGAGACAAAAAGGGGCACCCAAATATTTATTCATGTCCTTGCGCTCTCTCAATAGCAAAACCACATCAAAATGACATCGACCAGATTTGACCCCCTAACCTCCTGCACAACAGTGCTCCATGCAAAGCCACACAACCGGCTGGGCTACCCCAACAGGTGAAACCAAAGGAGCACAATGTGATATTTGTCCTGTATTTTCACTCCTTCAACAACAAAACCTCAACAAAATGGCGTCGACCAAATTTGACCCCCTAACCTCCTGCATAGTAGCGCTCCACGCAAAGCCAAGCAACCGGTTGGGCTACTCCAATAGGTGAAACGAAAAGGTGCACATGAATATTTATCCTTGTCTTGCTCTTCCTCAAACTTTCGTTGCTCTTCTCCTCTTTCTATCATTCGCACTCACAACATTGGATGTAATAAAAAAATTTCATCACTCAAAGGTGAATTAATGCCATGTATTTATACGTTTCCCAATTGCTTCGATTTTGTCCAAGGAGGTCGGCTCAAATTTATTTGCTTTCAAACTTTATAATTGCTCCCAAATATGTCGACACTTTTTCTTATAGAATCACTTTATATTATAATATTTTAAATCTTATGATTTAAATATTATAATATTAACTTTTAAACCTATGTCCCTCTCTTGTAATATTTAAATATTTTTGTCCCAAGAAACTTTTAAACCTTTGTCCTTCTCTTGTAATATTTTTGTCCCAAGCAACTTTTAAACCTTTGTCCTTCTCTTGTAATATTTAAATTTTATATTTAAATATTATAATCCTTTACTTAAAAAAATTGCCTTGCTTTGAAATATACCTTGCCTTGAATAATTGTCCATTGTTTGCTATTCACCAAGTCCATTTTTGACACCATTGATATATTGTCCAACCTTATAAACTTCTCACCCTTGAAGAATATTTCTGCCTTGAATACCATGCACCTTTGACATCAATGACAACTCAATATTTCCAACAATCTCCCCCTTTGTCATTGATGGCAACCCTACAAAAAATTTCTTTTACTACAACTGGATTCACTATCTGCTCCCCTGAAAAGTTTCTCCCCCTTACTGAATTCTCCCCCTTTGACATCAATGGCAAAGGGCTCCTTGGGGATAAAAATAAGACACTTAACACAACCCCCTTACCACCTCCTTTTCTTGAGGTGATCAATTTTGATATGGGAGTAAAACTACTCCCAACTTACAATGCTCTTCTTCTTTTTCAATTTTCTTTTTCCAAACTTTTGTAGTCATACCTCTTTGAACATTTTGAGCATCCTTTTTCTTGCCTATCTTTGGAAGTTTTGGGAACATTGTTCTACACCATTTAGCTTTATGCCCAAAATTATTGCAATTGTAACACATGATGTTGTAGTCCTTGAAAGGTGTAAATGAATTGAAGTTCCTCTTGGTGAAGCCAAAATCATTCTTATCATGAACCCTACAATGTACAACTTTGTGACCAAAATGATTACATGAGAAACAATAACCCTGGAAGAAATATTCATCTTGCCTTGGAGGATATGGTCGCATGGTTCTTTCTTTGCTTTTCCTGTGATGTTCCCTATTCCTTTATGGTGCATTGTTTTCTTCCTTATTGATGCTTCCACTTTTCAACATATCATCATAGGTCTTGGACTCTTCTTCTTCAATTACTTTCTTCGATGCTTCTATCTCTTTTGAGCTTGACTCACCCTTTTGTTTCTCTTGACCTTATTCAAAACCAAGTCCAGTCTTGATAAATGGAGATCTTTGTGCTTTGATAATATCATCCAAGTTTTTTGAGCTTTTCCTAAACTGATATATCTTATCATTAAATTTTTCAAGTCCCTTCCTTAGAATGATAGCTTCATGTTCTAATATTTCACATTCTAGTTCTTTTACCTTTAACTGTTCAACCATACCTTCTTCAATTCTCCTTGCCTCTTCAACCTTTACTTTTAAGTCGATGAGATCTTGTAGAAGCTTTGCTTTTGTTTTCTCATCCTCTTGTACTTGAGCCTTCAATCTTGAGTTCTTCTTTCTAACCCTCTTTAACTCTTCAAGAGCAACAATAAGTTCCTCTTCTATGTCAACTGTGGCTTCCTCTTCATCTTTTGAATCTTCCTCTTCTTCTTGGTCTTCAATAACAGGATCATCTTCTTTCTCTTCTTCTTGGTTTTCAACAACAGGATCATCTTCTTTCTCTTCTATGGCCAAAAATAGAATTTCTTCTTTTTCATTATCGGAGAAGCTTTCATCACTGCTACTAGAAGCACTACTTGCTTCTTCAACATAAAAACTCTTCTTGTATCTTTGAAATATCTTCTTCTCATGTTTGCCTTGACCATGCCTATTTTTCTTTTCATGATGAAATTTTCTTTCTTTATTTTTCTTATATTCCTTTTCTTCTTCACTACTACTACTTCCCATTCTGTGGACAATTAGATGCATAGTGACCAAGGTTACCACAATTAAAACATTTCACATAATGCATACCTTTGTGTTTTCTTGGACCCTTCTTATTCCTTCGCACAAAATTAGCTTCTTCTCCACTGCTTGATTCTTCACTTGATTCTAGTTCTTTATTCTTTGCCTTCTTTGAAGCTTTGAATGCTACCTCTCATTTGGATGTTTGATATTTTTCTATCCTCATCTCATAGGTTGTGAGAATCCCATGTAGCTCATCCATGCTCAAAGTTTTGAGATCCTTCATTTCTTCAATTGCTGAAACCTTTGCATCAAACCTCATGGGAAGTGACCTCAAGATTTTTTGAACAATCTTAGAGTCTTCAATACTTTCTCCAAGTCCACGAATGGTGTTGACAACCTCATCAACTCGAAGTAGATATTGGGAAATATCTTCCTCATATTTCATCTTCAAGTCTTCAAACTTCCTCCTATGGGTTTGAATTTTTGCCATCTTAACCTTGTCATATCCTTCATATATTCTCTGTAACTTGTCCCATATTTCTTTTGCTGAAGTGCATTGCATGACTTTCATAAACTCTGATTCACATAACCCACTTAATATTGCATTCATTGCCCTGGCATTATTTTCATATGGTTTCTTACCATTTGCATCTATGGGAGGAGTTGTAGGTGGAGTGAACCCATTCTCAATGGATTGCCATATATCATATCCATGTGCCATCAAATAAGTCTTCATCCTTATGCTCCAAAAAGCATAGTTAGTTCCATCAAACAATGGAGCCTTATTTGATGAAAAACCTTCTTGGCCAGCCATGTGTGTTCTTGTAAGATCTTCCTTCAAGTTGTTAGGCTTTCATGAAGGAACCCGCTCTAATACCAATTGAAGAACACAAGCTTATACTAGAGAGGGGGTGAACAATATAAGATAAAACTTTTACTTTTCTATCCAAATGATAACATCAATAATATCAATTGCAATAATGAAACAATGCACAAATCACCACACACATAAGAGACACATATTTAACGTGGTTCACCCAATATGGGCTACATCCATGGAGAAATATTGCTTATAAATTTCTCAATAAATTTTATGGGCACCAATCCATAGGAGACACCAATCCCCTATTACAATGTTCATGGACACCAATCCATAGGAGACACCAATCCCCTCTCAAGTTCATGGACACCAATCCATAGGAGACACCAATCCCCTCTCAATTTCATGGACACCAATCCACAGGAGACACCAATCCCCTCTCAATTTCATGGACACCAATCCACAGGAGACACCAATCCCCTCTCAATTTCATGGACACCAATCCATAGGAGACACCAATCCCCTCTCAAGTTCATGGACACCAATCCACAGGAGACATCAATCCCCTCTACTAGTTCATGGACACCAATCCATCTACTCACAAGTCCTACTAATAGCTCCCCTCCTCTCAGTGGGGAACTCACTACCTCCTCAAGTTCATGGAAACTAATCCATAAGAGACATCAAATCTCTCCACTTCTAAAATCTACTCCAAACCTGCTCAAATCTACTCCAAATCCTGCTCCAAAATCTACTCAAATCTGCTCACAAAACCTACTCAAATATTCTCCAAACCTACTCACTAAACTTGCTCAAATATACTCCAAAATTGCTCACAAAACCTGCTCAAATATACTCCAAAACCTGCTCACAAAACTTGCTCAAATATGCTCCAAAACCTACTCACAAAACCTGCTCAAATCTGCTCCAAAATCCTGCTCAAATATGATCCAAACAATGCTCATCTATTCCCAAATATTGCATACAAAACAATGCTCATCTATTCCCAAATCTTGCATAATGATGTCATCAAGTTCTTCACCTATTCTTCAATGTGCTTTCCTCAAATAAAGTAATTCAGACATATTCTACCCAAAATTATTTTATCTTCATGAACATATAGAGAATTATATGCACTAACAAATTCCCAATATGTTCTTCACATTCATTAAGTCTATTTCTTCCACATGTCTCACATTAAAAGGTAGCTCTAGTCTAGCACTTGATAACTAACCTTGTAATTGTTGATTTGCACCTTTCCTTCCCTTTTGTAGATAGCTGAAAATATCCTTTTCAATTGAATCCTTTCACATTATCCTTGCATTATGTGACACTTTGACTTATTTTAAAACAACCCTTCTATTTGTGTGAGACTATACTATTTTTCTTATTTCCACATTCACTTCAAAACCAATCACAATGCACAAATTTGTCCTTCTCATCTACTCCCAAAATCAATCATGAACAATGCACAAATTTACTCTCAAATATGATCTATAACCCTTGCACATTTACTCCCAATTTCAATCAAAAATAATGCACAAGTTTGCTCACAAATCTGATCTATAACCTTTGCACATTTATTCCCAATTTCAATCAAAACCAATGCACAAGTTTATTCTCAAATCTGATCCATAACTCTTGCCCATTTATTTCCAATTTCAAGAAAAAACAATGCACATCCAATAATTCCTTATACCTCCCACTATATGACAACAAAAATATTTTCCTTAACCACAACCACTTTGAGAAAGGAATTAAATCACCATACCTCTAAATCTGCCTCAATGATGATGATCTTCTTTTGCATGAGCCTTCCAAACCTGTTTTGACAAAAATAATTTTCCTTTTGTTTGCCCCTTCAAAAACTAGTTAGCAATTCTCTTTTTCTTTTCTTGATTAGATATCAAATCAATCACTTTAAAAACCCTTATAAAAAGGATGCACAATAAAGCTTAAAAATAACTCCTTATATCTCCCTCACAAAAATAAAGCTTTATTAATAACAAAAACAATCCTTATATCTCCCTCACAAAAATCATAATTTCTATACTAACACCTTGACCCTTATATCTCCCTCAAATTTAAATTTTAATAAAAAATATTTTAAATACCTTGCATAGCCGCGAATCGAACCCCTGACCTCTAGAAGCACAATGCTTTCACAAGCGCTCATGACCAACTGTGCTACCACAACAGGTGAAACAAAAAGGGGCACCCAAATATTTATTCGTGTCCTTGCACTCTCATAACAACAAAACCACATCAAAATGGCATCGACTAGATTCGACCCCCTAACCTCTTGCACAGCAGCGCTCCATGCAAAGCCACACAATCGGTTGGGCTACCCCAATAGGTGAAACCAAAGGAGCACAATGTGATATTTGTCCATGTATTTTTTCTCCTTCAACAACAAAACCTCAACAAAATGGTATCGACCAGATTTGACCCCCTAACCTCCTGCACAACAGTGCTCCATGCAAGCCAAGCAACCGATTGGGCTACTCCAACAGGTGAAATGAAAAGGTGCGCATGAATATTTATCCTTGTCTTGCTCTTCCTCAAAATTTCACTACTCTTCTCCTCTTTCTGCCATTCGCACTCACAACATCGGATGTAATAAAAAAATTTCATCACTCAAAGGTGAATTAATGCCATGTATTTATACGTTTCCCAATTGCTTCGATTTTGTCCAAGGAGGTCGGCTCAAATTTATTTGCTTTCAAACTTTATAATTGCTCCCAAAGACATCGATGCTTTTTCTTATAGAATCACTTTATATTATAATATTTTAAATCTTATGATTTAAATATTATAATATTAACTTTTAAACCTATGTCCCTCTCTTGTAATATTTAAATCTTTTTGTCCCAAGCAACTTTTAAACCTTTGTCCTTCTCTTGTAATATTTTTGTCCCAAGCAACTTTTAAACCTTTGTCCTTCTCTTGTAATATTTAAATTTGATATTTAAATATTATAATCCTTTACTTAAACAAATTGCCTTGCTTTGAAATATACCTTGCCTTGAATAATTGTCCATTGTTTGCTATTCACCAAGTCCATTTTTGACACCATTGATATGTTGTCCAACCTTATAAACTTCTCACCCTTGAAGAATATTTCTGCCTTGAATACCATGCACCTTTGACATCAATGACAACTCAATATTTCCAATAGATATGAGAAATATAACTTAGCTATGGGACACTAAGTCATTAGACAAATTTATAGAAAGGGATTCACAATAGTAAAGGATGAGTAAATCCCAAGCGATTGTATAAAAGAAAAAAAATTACTCTTGAGGGGGATGAAATCTTTGGGTTGTTACAAATATAGGATGTTAAGTGAAATGCAATTCTTTGCATACATCACATAAATTCTAATTACAAGTAATGGGGGTCCACTACTCCTGATAGATATCAC
Source organism: Wollemia nobilis (assembly GCA_028583015.1). Lineage (NCBI taxonomy): Eukaryota > Viridiplantae > Streptophyta > Pinopsida > Araucariales > Araucariaceae > Wollemia > Wollemia nobilis. The sequence continues at coordinate 12,821,617 of JAQPPZ010017016.1, forward strand.
TTAAAGAGGACTTGCTAGCTAGGCTTTGCATACATCGTATAGCCTTCAAATACAAGTCAATAAGGTCAATTACTATGAATAGATCCCACTCAAAAATATGCTAAAAATGATTTACATACATTACATATACCCTAACTATAATTAAATAGGGTTAACTACTTACAATATATACCACCTAAAGAGGACATGCTAATGAGGATTTGCATACATTATATAGATTCCAAATACAAGTCAAGATGATCAACTACTCATAAATAGATCCCACTTAAAAAGTGGTCTAGGATTTTCACCTCTAAGCCCCTTATTCTATTAGGGGATAATTTTAGGCAATGGATCCTAAAAACCACTAATGTAGGATTATTAATTCTTTTTGTGACTGCATAAATTTGATTTAGTTCTTTCATATTTTAATATTAAATTGGATTGAATTCTCTCTTGGGAATATTCCAAATTGAAGAGGTATTTATGAAATTGATGGATAGACTTAATTGAAATAAAACTTTCATGCATAAAAATAGCAAAGAGAAATTGCAATATTATAGAAACCAATCAGTATAAATATTTAGACAACATTATCACGATCAAGAATGCACTTGGGTGGCATTTTGGAATACTTGACTCTATTATAAATTACATGACCATATTGGAAGGCATTTTGGAATAGATGATTTTATTAGTACAATAAAAAGTACAAGAGCTATATAAGTTGTAAGCATACTGCAATGGTAAGGACTTTGGTCTCTCTTTGAGAATTTCAAGGTTTAAACCCCACTCGGTATGAGGGGACCAAGACCCCTCATAAAAACCTTGTGTAAACTCATTGACGAAAAGTATGTGAGCTCACAATTATCAAATTACAATGTTGATACATCTAGATCCATAGTATTGATGTAGAAATTAAGACTACATGAGGACCTCTTTTATAAGCATAGATTAAAGTAGCACAATCAACACCACTCTAATGGTATATAAAATAACACCAGATATCTATCTTTAAGACTAGAAATATTTAAGAAAATGGGGAAATAGTGATTCATTAAGATTGAACAAACTATTCATCAACTAGATGATAGTTAAAATAGACAAGTCCTAGCAATTATTAAATGTTTTTTCACCATATTGTTCATAAATATTCTAAATATTAAGTCTTTAATACTCATATGAAATCTAAAATAGGTAGGAAAATTGACATGTTTGCATAAACAATGAATAAAGTTTTATCATTTTGTGTTATTTTATAGTTTATTTACAAATTGTTTGATGAAATGTTGTATTTATAATTAATAAATACATGGAGTGAGTCATGAAATATAAATATAATTCAAATGCATATAAAATATAATTTAAGAAAATTATGAGATATCAGGTAGTTAGTTGGAGGAAGTTGAGGATGCAACTACCTCCTTAGTTGTATAAATAAGACCCCCTAATTAATTCATATGTTGGTATTAAACATGGTAGTGGATGTTAGCTATAATCAGACATATATTTATGAGATACTTGTGCTAGGTTTTCTAACTATTGTGCCAAACAATCTGACTATTGTGCAAGGTTGTCTGAACTTTATGCAAGACCATACCCAAGTCATCCAATGTTATGCAAGGTCATCTAATATATGCTATGTGTAGTGTATCCATTATAATTATAATATATTCACATTGTATATTTTGTTTATTTAAGTGGTAATGATATTGTGTTAGAGTATGTTGTATTCCATTTCCATGGTATAACATTGTTTCATATTTGAAGTTGGGTCAAGCTTGGTGACATGGAGTTGTGATGAGTGAATCACTTGGGAAGATGTACAATAACAACAATGGAATGATTACAATGTAGCCAATAAATTATGTATTTTCCCTTAGGAGGAATGTATATTGGAGGTTGCAATAGATAAATACATGAACTTTTTTTTTGATGTTGACAAAGGGACGATGCACAAAACAGAAATGCAAGTAGATATGCAACCAGATGTATAAGCAAATATGCATGGAGGTGATGCATAAGGGTTTGTCAATAAATTTGCATGATGGGAGCAATAAGTTGCATGTTGATGATGGATATTTTCATGTCAATGATGATGAAATGTATGATGATGATAAATATTTACATATCAACAATAATGGAGAGAGTGTTGTATGCAATGGTAAAGAATCACAAAATGAGGATTCATGTAATGAGGAATTACATGAAAAACCTATGGCACTAAATAATTGCAAGTTGATTTATTAGATGGTGATCAGTATGAGATTTTGACATCAGTGTAAATGCAATATGATGTGTACAAAAGTGCATGAGATGAGAGTTTGAAACTAGAATAAGTACAGGTTGATGTGCTCGATGGTGAGTGGGATGAAAATTTCACATCAGATAAAATACAAGGTGGCACATTTCATGATGCATAGATAGGATTCTAGGATAAGAGAAAATATGGTGGGGAGTATCTATTTATGTGCTTGAAGAGGGTGAGACACATGAACCATCACTACCAATGTGAAATCAACCTACCATGATATTTCATGGAGGGTAAACAAAGGACCCATACAGGTATTGGAAATATATCTCATAATATGGAAAGTGAATGGGAAAAATAATGACATATATTAGAGGAGGTTATTCCCTATAATATTTTATGGAATCACAATAGACCGGTATATGGGATTGCCAAAGGGCAAGTACCAAACATGGAAAGAGTTGAAGTATTTGTGAAGGAATTTTGATTCTTCCACAATAATGATGAGGTCATTACTAAATATTATAGAATGAAATAGGGTGATAAATATTATGTTTGTTCACACAACCAAAGGTTTAGTGAGTTATTTACACATCTAGAGGAATATACATCAAATGCATTGAAGTAGAGGTAGTTCATGGAGAGACTTATTTCTACATATAGGAATAATATTAGGATGGTCCCATTGACATCATATTAAGAGGCCATGGTGTAGATATTGAATTTGGAATGTGATGCAAATATGTCATTAAAAAGTTTAGGTCATGCTAATGTGGATAAATGTAATGTTGAAGATGAAAGTGACTTTGATATTGAGGGTGAATTTGACAGTGAGAGTGATGATTTTAATAATAATATTAGTTTATCATCCAAGTGTTGGAGTCAAGAAGTTAGTGAATGAAGTGACTCTAAAGAGAAGAATGATAACTCTAAGGATAAGTGTGACTAAAAGAGTGCAATATCATTACTCTAGGTACATGTAGTAGAAAGAGATATTGTTCTACATAGGAATTCCATTAGTGATGTGGTCTATGACAACCTCTAGAGAACTAGAAGATGTTGAATTGAGTATGATACTAAGTTAAGTCCCATTTTGCAATGTTGGCAATGCCATTTGTGGAGCACTTTATATGAGAATATAAAAGTGACACAATTCAAGATAAACCAATGATGTGTAAATATTTTGAAGCATTGAATAACAGTCATAAATCTAGTTGGGAAGTAGAGGAGATGAAACCAATAAACTTGATTGCAATTGAGGATGTGAACATGATTAATTTTGAGGGGAAAACAATTGAGTAGATAGTTGAATCTATGCAATAAGAAAAGGCTGCACAAGTGCCTAATGTAGATGATAAAGTGAGTGATGTAGATGAAGTGAATAATCTAGAGGATGAAGGGAGAGGTTATTCAACATCTAATTATCTGTTAGGGTTGTCTATCCATAAAGACTTATCTCATCTAGAACTAAGCCTTTATTATTAGGACTTAGGCCATTTTATTAGGGACCTTGTCATTTGGCCCAAGAGGAGGTCCCTCTAGACCCTCCCTAGGATTTTTTAATCTCAAGCTACCCTTAGGCTATCATACAAACACCCTAATTTTTCCAAATATAGATCATAACCATATAATAGTCATGTAGTTTCATTTGTGGTCTAAGTTTGGAAGGAAGATGCTACCAAATCATCTAGAGAATGTGTAGATGTATCCAAGGAAGAGAATGAGTCAACCAAATTTTAGGATGAAGATAATCCATCAGGAGAATAAGTGAAGCCACCTAAAAAAAGATATGATTAAGGTGGAAATCATGATGGTGTAAGAGGACAAGGGAGAGAGCCATCTGGATGACAAGCTAGGTTGTCTTATCCTTGGGTTGTTTGGAACAAAGATAGATAAGGTTGTCTATATGTCTAGGTAGGTCATCTGGCTACCTATGCCATCTAATCCAAAGTTTGGACATAGTCTAGGATAGGATGTACATGTTTTTCTAGTGATCCCACCATGTGTAATAAGTAAGGATTTAAACTATAAGAAGAATATAAAAACAATCCAAGGAAAAAATAGTCGCATGTAAAGCAGTTATTGATGAAGTGGTAGTTAGGGAGTAAAGGGACACTTGTGGCATATAAACCAAGTGTCCCCTTACTTTCTCAACTTATAAAAGGAGGTAAAAATATCTCACTTGCTTATGCTTATGCATGTTTTTAAGGAGAAACAAGAAGAAAGAGACAAGTAAAGAGTAGCAGTTAGTTGAACTCAAACAAGCTAGGGTACAACCTAGGGCATGTATCAAGATATTTAGTAGGAAAACAAATAACATTTCACCATATAGAATCTAAAGGTAATAGAGGAGAAGAGTGAAGCATCCATAAAGGATTAGATTACACAAGAGTTTTGGAAGTAGATCCTGGCAGGACAATAGCAAAAATAAGATTTTTGCTAAAAAAAACCTTACCTAACACCAAAAAAATTCAATTTTGTGTTTAGGTGATGAGACTTTTTATCGGAGAAACATAGTTTCTAAGGAGGGAGTTGTAATTCCAAATACTTGCTAGCAAAACCAACTGGGAATTTAAAGAAATTTTTATGCCAAAAGTAGTGGAAGCACAAATAACTAAAGGAAGGGATGCATGACAACAAGGACTTGTTTTGTAAATGGAAAATTTGCACAAGAAGATTCAGGCCATTCAAGGGCTATAGAGGGTTATTTGAATCTTGTGAAACATCATACAAACCATCAAGAGTGTCATTGGGAGCAAGGAGAACACTATTAGGGTGAAGTAGAAAAATATTCAAGGCAAATAGGAGGTCATATGATTGGAAGAGAGTGTGGTACAAACAATATAGAGAAAGGTTATCTAGAGTAGAATCATCTAAAGCTAGATCTTCTAAGGAAAGGCTATCCAAAATTGAGTTGTTTGAAGACCAAACCTAGGTCATTTAATGCATGAAGTAGGTATTCTAACCTAGAAGGTTGGTCATAAAACCCATGAGGAGGATCATCTAAAACCAAGGGAATCCAGTTAGAAGCTAAGACATGGTTGTCTAAGGCTAGTTAGTCTGGAGCCAAAGAGAAGTCATTTGAAGCTAATGAGAATTTTTTTGAGAGGGTCAACTGAAGGCTTAGCAAAATGTAGACAAGAAGAGAAATTTAGTTTATACAATGAGGTTTCAAGTAGTGTTTCTCCTTGACCCCCAACAAAGGTGGAAACGAGCATTGTGATATGGTTCCAATATAGCCATGTCAGCTATATTTAATTATTAAATATTATTAGCTCAGGCCTCTAGGTGCAATAGTTGGCCTCTGAGTATTTAGGTTTAATTTTATTTATAAATAAGATGAAATATTCCTTAGTGGGTATAATCAAATAATTTGTATTTAATTCACATCTACATGATATAATATAGTTCACCCTCTCAAAGTGGCTATGAGAATTTTCTCTCTCAAAGTGGTTGTGGATTTGTTGTGGCATTGATTTGATCATATTTATTATTAGCTTGTTATCTAGATTAGATCTGATGTTGCATACTATTCAAGATATTTGAATCAAAATTATTATTTTTTTCATGTTGTTAATAATAATTTAATATTGAAGGATTGACAAGCACAACTGGGATGTTGAACTTAATCAATTTGAGCCAAAATCACCTATGAGGAGGATTTTCAAGCCCGGGATGGTTCGTGATGACCTCCCCACTCCTTGGAAAGAGATGATGAAGCCTATTATGGAATACATAATAGTGGATGGCCCTGGTTCTCAACTTAGGGACTTCCATATTTTGTTCGTGAACCACTTTAGGGATGTCAAGCCACTTAATATTCCTGAATTCCTTTATTTTTCAATGGATTATTCCATCACATCAACACACTCGAAGAGGGAGGAAGCTTGGCCTTCACACTAGGGACTATTCAAAGTCCTGTATACTCACCTTCTAGAGAAGTTTCCCAAAGGAAATGTGGTTCCTCAGGTTCAATAGGCTGAGAACGTGGAAGAGGATATGTCCTCCACTACTGTATCCAATGTCGATGATGCTAAAAGGAAGAAGATAGAAGCGTATATCCAGGATGCTAATTTATTTCTAAGAAAGAATGGAAAAGCTCAGGCAACCCCGACGAGGAGTTCTCAACACCTCGAGAATAAGGAAGTTCAAAATCAAGGAAAGGTGTAGGATGTGTCTGATGTTGATCCTGATGATCTTGCAGTGAAGATCCTTTAGAAGTATGTTGTCAATACCACTACTAGCACGATTGTATATCTAGAGAGTGCCATGGATTTTGGGGGTTATTACCCAAATGAAGGAACATAGGGATTCCCTGAACCTTCTGTTCTTCTATGAAAATTTTGCAAAGGATACTCCAGTCAAGTCTGCCATTGAAGTAAAACCAGAATCCAAGGATGATGAAGTCATGGAAATTGTAAAGGATGTCTTCAAGTATATCCCCAAGGATTCCCCAAAGGATGTCAAAAAGGATGACATTAAAGACTCTGTAACTACCTAAATGGTTGTTTTTTTGTGGTTTTTATTTTTGTCCATTATGGGCTTTCCCTAGTCTCATGATGGTTTGTTTGCATTTTCCTTTAAGTCCTTTGGTGTTTAAGGATGCCCTGTAGTTTTTTGAGGATTGAGCATCCTTTCCTTCTGCTATTGTACTGAGGCATTTAGGCACCTTTCAAATACCCACTTCAATATAAATTTTAACTTATCAAAAAAATAATTCAATATTGAAGTGTTGTTGTGGATATTAAAATAAATATGAGGTTTTGCAACAAGTGGTATCAGAGCACAATTATTGAACCAATGGAAATTAACAAAGATATTTGGAGCCCTAAAAATAAAGCTTTCAATTTTTCATAGAAGAAAAGGTACATTTAACTTTTCAAAATTAATTAGTTTTTATTATTATTAAGCACAAACCTCTACTTTATATATATAATTAAATCTAATTTAATTATTAATAGAAATAGCAAGCATATATTTTCATTTATATTTTGTTCTTTTTTGTATTTCCTATAATTAATTAAGGTTTTTTGTATTATTTGACACAACTATCTACTTTATATTAATTATTTAATTTAATTATTAATAGAGAGCAAGCATCTATATTATATTTCCCTTGCATCTTCTTCCACTTTGCATCTTCACCATCTCACATTCCATTATTTTGAATTATTAAACACCCACCTTCGATTTTCACATTTCTTTTTTAAATTATTAAACACCCACCCTCGCTTTCACTTCACATTTTTTTAATTATCAAACACCCCTCAAAATTTTACATTTCATATATATATATATATATTCCTCTACTTTCACATTTCATTTTTTTAATTAAACACCCTCTCTAAAAAAAATTAATTATTTAATTATGCCCAACCCCACCCACTATGGCCTTTTCTCATATGACTATATTAATTAAAACCCCACTCACACTCTTTATTATTTTTAAACCTTTTCTCCCTAATTAATAAAATTTTAGAAGAAAATAAGAAGAAGAAGAAGAAGAAACAGAAGAGAGAAGTATCAGGTTACAAAAGTCCTATCATTTGGTGTTTGTCTCTTCAGTTTAATCAAAGTACATGAATGATCCTGCTACTACTACTAGTTTGAAATGATTCAATGGTTGATTACAGTGTATTATTTTTATAGGATGTTTATATGAGCAGAAAGAAGCACCAACCCAAAAACTTGATAAGCATCATTACACTTCCATTAATATCAATAGTTTTGACCAATATCTTCTTTCTTACTTAAGTGTTATGGCTTCACCTCCACCCAAAACATCTGGTTCTTCTTCTCCTCCTTTCACTATCTCTGACCCTGCTACCATTCCAAGTCATATTCCTCTTCCTAGTAATATTGACCCTGGATTGCATCATTATATTTTGCAACAAGAATAAAGTTAATAACATTATCGACCTCTTGAATAAAATTGATGGAAACCTAGTTCCATCCACTACTACACCTTCTCTTGTCCAAGGGTCACAACAAACTATTAGGCCCCAACCTTTGATCATTCATCAAGCACCAAATACTCATGTTCTTCCACAACAACCACCTAGTCATAATTATCTAAATATTGGCTCTTATGAACTAGGATTTGCCTCTGATATAGAATCCTTGATAGGTGATGCTTCTAATTTCTTTGAGTGGCCTCATGATGTTGTTATTCCTTGCATTTAAATACCCACCTTTAAATGTAACAATCCTTAAGTATGGTTGGCAAAAATGGAAGGCCTTATCCATTTGTACCATATTCCTAAAATAGGTCACATCGCATTAGTAGCTCCTAAGTTGGGTATGTGAGATTATCAAAGGTTGTTACTAATAGGGTGGTACTATTGTATGGTATGACTTCAAGTAATGATTTATCTAAAGATTTAACAAGAGATATTCCACATCATATGTGGTATGTCTAATGTAAACTAAGAAAATGGGAATAGTATATGAGTATTACTCTGAGTTCACAAGTCTTCTTACCTATACCCATAAATTGAGTCCAATAGTGGTGATCTCTCCCTTTTGCTATGATCTTAAGGATAAAATTTGAAAGGAATTCGACATGGATTATCATTATACTCTTGATGATGCATAACATATTGCTTAGGTAGCTGAACAAAATATCCAAGATTATGGTCTTCCACATAGACATGACATAAAATCTCGTCATACTTATTGCAATTTTATTTTTCCATAATATTTTTCTATTTTAAATGGCATTCATACCATCCCCAAGATAAATTCTATGAAAACATCATAACTTTCTCTTGGAATATGAAGATACATCAATTTTTGAGGAGGAATATCCATTACAACAAGAGTAATAAATAGAAATAGGACAACCAATAGATGTAGATAAATCAGAAAAAGAGGATGATATCATGGTTCTCTCTGCTCATGCACTTATGGATCTTCAAGCTCACCACACTATCAAGGTGCAAGTATTTATTAAATAATAATGTGTTAATGTGTTGATTTATTTACGTAGTACACATAACTTTATAGATTGTAAGACAACAAAATCCTTAGGCTTGTATATTAATACTTCAAATCAAGATAAATTTTAGGTCTTAATTGCAAATGAAGGTATTTATAAATATGTGGGTTGAAAAACTAAAGTTACAATCCAGATAGGGGATTATACTTGTGTGGGAAATATCTTTTCTATGAACCTCTAAAATCCTCGCTCAGTGGATTGATGAATTTTTAAAATAGAGAGGGTACTTGGAGGAATTTATTTTCATCCCACATCAAGGTGATTGGATTTACACCAATGTATGCTCATATTTTCTATGAACCTAGGAATTTTAGATGCCATTTTGGGTGCACAATGGCTATATTACCTTGGCAATGTTAGTATTAATCTACAAAAATTATATGTCAATTGGACAAAGAATGGAAGGGTCGATTGTCTTCAAGGAATTGAACCTCCTCCCTCCAAGGTGGTGAGTTCACATATCATGGAGAATATATTAAAGAAAGGTGGTTATGGATTCCTTGCCCAAGTGAATTACATAGAGGTTCAATCCTTGGATTTATCTCTTCTAGCTCTTCCAATGGATCTCTAGAATATTATGGATATTTATGAGGATGTCTTTAGTGATCCAAGAGGTCTACTTCCTAAGCACACACACGATCATGCCATCCATATGATTTATATTAGTCAATATCCTAATGTGTGTCTACCCTCAACCCTAAAAGTTAGAGATTGAGAAGTTAGTCTAATAAATTTTAGAGCATGGAATCATCCTTCCAAGCATAAATCCATATTCCTCTCTGGTGGTGATGGTATGATATAAGAGTAACTCATGGCACATGTATATTTATTTTTTTCCTCTCAAAAATATTACTATAAAAGATAAGTTTTTTATCCCTATTATAGATTATTTATTGGATGAATTTCATGGTGCTCTTTATTTCACTAAACTAGACTTGTGCTTTGGTTTTCACCAAATTAGGGTTAGAGAAGAGGATATCCCTAAAATTATTTTCCATACACATGAGGGTCATTATGAGTTCCTAGTCATGCCCTTTGGTCTCACTAATGCCCCTTCCACTTTTTAAAGTCTCATGAACCATGTCTTTCAACCTTTACTTTGTAATTTTATCCTGGCCTTCTTTGATGATAATTTAATATATAGAAAATCTTGGGAGGATCATCTAGTTCATATTGACAAAGTCCTTATATGTTACAAAAGAAAAACTCTCTGTTAAAATATCCAAATGTGCCTTTGGGTTCCAAGAGGTAGAATATTTGGGACATATAGTATCTCACAAAGGATTCAATATAGATCCTAATAAAATCAAAGCTATTCAAAATTGGCCCTTACCCAAATCCTTTAAAAAATTTATGGATTTCTAGGACTCAGGTTATTACAAAAAATCAGTCTACAACTATGGAAATATTTTCATGCCTCTCACTACCCTTACCAAAAAGGATGCTTTTTTTTGGACTAAATCTACTTTCCAAGCCTTCCAAGCCCTCAAATAAGTTATGTGTTCCACTCCAAGTTTGTCCACTCTTGATTTTAGCAAGCCTTTTGTTATTGAGTGTGATATTTCTAGAATAGGTGTTGGAGCTTTTTAATGCAAGATGGTCACACAATGGCCTATGAAGTAAGCAATTTCTAGGCAATAATTTGGGATATTCCACTTAAAAAAAGGAAATTCTAGCTATTTTACATGCCATAGAGAAATGGAGGCATTATTTTTTGAGTAGTTGGTTCATCATTAAGACTAACCATAGTAGCCTAAAGCATTTTTTAGAATGTCACTCATGCCCTAAACAAAATAAATGGATGATCAAATTTTTGGGTTATGGTTTTGTTATTGAGTATAAGAAAGGTAAGGAAAATATAGTGGTTGATGTTTTTTCTCACAAATATGAGGATGATGTGGCTATCAATGCCATTTCTAGTCCTTGTCCATAATGGGTTTATCAACTTCAATAAGATTGGCTTGTTTATTTGTAGACTACTCAAATCATTCAAGATATGGAAATAGGATCATCATTGCATTCTTACTTATCGTATATGGATGGAGTGCTTCACAAAAAAGATCGCATTTATCTTCCTCAATATTTGACTATTAAGTCAATGGTTCTCCAAGAATTGCATGCATCTCCTCTAGAGGGACATTCAATATTCTTGAATACATACCAACAGTTAAAGCAATAATTTTCTTGAAAATGCTTAAAAGCAAATGTCAAGATGTTTGCGATTGAGTGTGAGGTATGTTAATGTAAAAAATGGGAAATAGTTAAATATCCTAGATTGTTGCAACCATTTCCTATCTCTAACCACCAGTGGGAGCACATATCCATGGCTTTAATTTAGGGTCTTCCCAAATTAGAGGGAAAAATCATGATATTTATGTTAGTAGATCACGTTTTCAAGTATACTCATTTCCATGTACTACAACATCCCTATTCAACAAGTAAGGTGACCAAGGTATTTCTTGATTTTATTTTTAAGTTACATGGTATGCCCAAAACCATTGTGATTTATTGTGACCCTATATTTACTAGCAACTTTTGAAAGGAATTGTTTCATCTTAGTGGTACCAAGTTGAGTATGTCTTCATCATATCACCCCTAGTTTGATGGTCAAATGGAGATTTTTAATATTTTTTTGGTAGTTACCTTCATTGTTTTTCTCAAGATAAAAAATATCATTGTGTTCAATGGCTTTCATTAGAAAAATGATGGTATAATACTTCCTACCATTTTTACCTTAAGATATATCTATTTGAATCTTTATATGGTCAAAAGCCTCTATTAATATTAGACTATGTTCTAGGATATTCCAAAGTGGTCCAGGTAGATAATTTGTTACAACATCAGATTGTGCTTCAACTTATTAAAGATAATTTGACCTAAGCCCAAAATCGTATGAAGCAACAATAGGATTCACATTTTTCTGAATAATGATTCAATATAGGAGATATGGTCATTGTACACCTACAACCTTATAAGCAATTTTTCTTGAAGATCAAGTCTAATAAAAAGTTGGATCCTTGAATTTATGGGCCCTACAAGGTAGTTTGTTGCATTGGTGAAGTAGCACATCAGTTTCCACCCTCTTCTTGCATCCATATAATTTTTTATGTATCCTATTTCAAACAAGTTATTGGTCAAAAGGTGTAGTCCTAGAAAGAGCTTCCATTAATTGATGAAGAAGGCTGAATAACTCTTTAGCCTAAATCAATATTGTGATCCAAAGTACATCATCTTCGATTTTGAAAAATTCAAGAGTTTCTCATCAAGTGGCAAGACCTTCTAGAAGAAGACACTACATGGGAGCCTGAGAGTATTTTCCAATATTTTCTAGCTTTGAGGACAAATATTTCTGAGGGAGGAAGCCATGTTATGGTTCCAATATAGCCATATTGGCTATATTTAATTATTAAATATTATTAGCTCAGGCCCCTAGGTGCAATAGTTAGCCTTTGATCATTTAGGTTTGATTTTATTTATAAATAAGGTGAAATATTCCTTAGTAGGTATCATCGAAGAATTTGGATTTAATTTGCATCTTCTATGCATAAGAGACTTCACCCTCTCAAAGTGGTTATGAGACTTTACCCTAAGTGGTTGTGGATTTTTTGTGGCATTGATTTGATTAGATTGATTATTAGCATGTTATATATATTGGATCTAATTTTGCATATTGTTCAAGATATTTGAATCAGAATTATTATTGTTTGTATGTTGTTAATAATAATTCAAGATTGAAATGTTGCTATAGATATTAAAATAATTATGAGGTTTTGCAACACATTGTCGATCATGTTCATCATGTTGGTGATGTGGAAAATTTTAGTAAGTGGAGTGAACAATAAAAAAATAATATTTTGTTTGCAACGATTTGAAGTGAAGCCAGTTGTAGAAGATTTTTGGAACACAAGAAAGCAAAAGAAGCATGACAAGATATTCCAATAAAATATTCAAGGCTTCCATCTCTAGTGTTTAGCTCATGTGTTTTCAAGGATTCTAACAAGTATGGAGGAAGGGATGGATGTAGAAAGGAAAATTGGAATGTTTGTATAATCAATGAACAAATTTTTACTATTTTGTACTATTTTTTAGTTCATATGCATTGTTTTACAAAATATAATACATATAATTAATAAATTCATGGAGTGAGTCATGAAATGGAAATGTAATTCAATGTATATCAAGTATAATTTAAGAAAATTATGAGATGTTGTGTAGTTAGTTCGAAGAATTTGAGGATGCAACTACCTTCTTAGTTGTATAAATAATACTCCCCCATTCATTCATATGTTGGTATTACACATGGTAGTGGAATTTGGATGTAATTAGATATGTATTTGTGAGATACTTGTGCTTGTAGTACAAGTGGTGGTATTTCTAGTAATGGTATGGTGACAAATTTAGGAACTAAATAGTATTGTAATCATAATACTGTGGATATATTTGTACGGTATATATTGAGAATACATGACACAATTTTGTGTGCAATACAACCTCTCATATGGACGTACAACTCAATATATCATACAACATAATTGTTATATGGACTAATCATTTGTATGACAAAATTATCATATGGAACAATCTCTCATATGACACACTACAATATTATTTTAGCAAATCCTCAATCCTAGAATATGGAAATGATTTGTATGGTATCCCATGTACAAGATCATAGTTCTTTCCAAGTAATAGTTAATTCCTTAAAGGCAAAACCCTATGTGTTTATCCTTGTATGGTTTTTCATCGTATGGTGTGTTGGGTGTATGGATTGTAACTGCTATAAGTTCTTGTATAATCCTCCTAAGTGTTGCAACCTACAATTCTCCCTACAAATACTTATAGGATATTTTCCTAATGCTAAAAGACCTACATCTAAACTATTTTCATACAATTTGCAATATAAGGAACAATGCATACAATATCTCAACAATCACATCTATAAGCAATGATATATATTGCAATCAACTATAATGGAAGAATTGTATTATTATGCAATGGCTACTATAACTAGTAGTACAATGGAAATACATTGGTTGTTATAGCTAGCACTAACAATGGTAATACAATGTGTATTCCTAACATAAAATATTATCTTATGCATTCATACCCAACACAGTATTTATTCCATATGCCTCGATAATTTACTATATGCATACATGTTGCAATTACCTATGCTATAAAATGGGTGGGGGCATTTTAATTCTTTTTTTTTGGTAATTATTATAATATATTAACAGTGGGTTTTTATAGAGGATCCCAAAACCTTATATACAAAATCAGCCTTGCTAAATAGTGCTTCATGCCTCTCGGTTGGAAGAATAAACCTATATTCAAAAAAAAAACAAAAAGCTGCTAATTGCCCAAGGGCTACAAGTAAGGCATTTTTGCCTGATTATCCTGGAAACCATGGCCATTATAATTGGGAAAAAAAAAACTAGCTGAAGAAGCTGGACCATCGGAAAGCAGAAGAAGACAGCCAAGAAAACTACAAAAAATTCTCCCATACCTGGGAAATAACTTTCCACATTTCTGCCTTCCCGGAGGCAGAATTCGAAGCATACATGTTGGATAGGATCCAAGAAAAAATACTGGACTGAAAAAAACCGTTGAAAATCTTGCTGGAAAATTTTACCCTGGCCCAAATGGCCACTCCGTTTAGTCTTCTCACATCCAGGATTTCATCTGTGCGATTTGAGGTTCTTCTTACTTCCCTTTCCTTGATGGAAGGGAGGTTTTGGGATAAGCGCGTCACCCATCAAAGAATCAGAGTCATCCTGAAACAACAACCGTTGGGTTCCATTTGCAACATCAGTCGCAGTTTCTTTGTCTCTCTTTTCCTTGTTGGGGGGATGACCCTGCTTCCTTTCACTACCAAAATCCACCCCTCGCTTTTGACTCCTCGTAATCCGAGGGCTAATATTACCAGGCTGGTAACATCTTCTTCCCAGCAGGTAGTCTTCCAATATCTTTTGTTCCTTGAGAGAGTTTCGGTCATAAATTTTGGATGAATCTTCCTGTGTGGTGATAAGGGGGGGGGCTATTCATTTTCCTCCTGTGGTCCTAGTTGGGGGCGCCCACCACACTACTCGGAGTCCGGATGGGTGGTGATTTCCTCTTCTGGTAAGGAGGATTCGAGATGGTCCCTAGATGGACCTGGAGATTCATGGCATTTCACAAAAGGGTGCTTCATCTGACCTTCACCGTGCTCTAGAGGGTTGTAGGGATCCCGCTCCTTCTTCCTCGGCTTTTGGAGAGGACAATTGGACTGAAGATGCCCTTGAGAACTACACTGAGGGTAGAAAGCTGGCCTGTTCTCATAAACAATAGCTTGCTTGTGTCGAAAAGTACCTCCAGACCATAGAGTAATGGAGGAAGGGAGGTCCGTCTCCAAGTCCACCAAAACACAGAACCGAGCTTGGACAAATCTAGTTCGAGCTCTGGTGGGAGAGTCTAAAGTGATCAGCTCCCCGATGGACCGAGCAATACCTTTGATTACATTTTCATGCCAACATAAAAGGGGAAGACTCGGGAGCCTAACCCATATTGGAGCAATGTTGATATTCTGGGTATCGGGGTTAAAGTCCAAACCCCACTTCCTTAGAAAGAGACTCCTACGGCCCAAGAACCAAGGCCCTCCAGCCAAGATTTTACAGTAGTCCTCCTTGTTGCTCAGCCTAATCGTGAAAAAACCTTGGGTTAGGGTAGCCAGCTCTAAGTGACCAGAGGTCCACCATTTGCCATACACCCACTTGTAAATGGTCTCCATGTCGGGATGACCACCAATAAACTTACCGATGAGGGTAAATTTTTCGAAATCCACAAAGCTTGAGAGAATTTCTGTCGGGATGTCCAACTCATCCTCGGATGGAAATAACTCCTTGGAGAAGAGCCCACTTAGGGTTTCAGAGGCCGCTGCCAAAGCATATGACTTCCGAGGTCCATCTCCCCGTTTGTCTATTGGATCCTTGCCGCGACTTGGCAAGGACTCCTCGACGTCCCCAGACTCTGTTTGCCCTCCCTCCACCCTGTCGAGCCCCTAGTTCGACCTACCGACACTCCCGTGCTCTCCCAGAATAGCCTTCCCGCCCATCGGCATCCCCACCCTCCCAAGAAACCCTCGGGGCATTTTAATTCTAACCTAGGTTATTCCAAGTAGTTCCTAATCACACCAAGTACAAATTCCACCCCATATCCAACATTTGCATGAATTTATCAACTTTTCTAAGGTCTAACGTGTATTTTTATTAAAATTACATTTCATTACCATTTCACTCTAATTTCATTTAGCATCATTTGCATTAATTTTATGTATACTTCATCTAAATTTCATTTTATCAAATTTGTAAACAAAAATTTCTACATATTTTTATTTCTTCTTTTGAGAAGCAATTTGATCGCCTACATTTTCCCTCTCCTTTAAACCAATTGGCATCCTTGTCGATGCTTGTTGTTGTTGTTGCTCTTCTTCACTAGATTACTTCTGTTGAGAACTGGAAATAGGTGCTCCACCCATATCAATTATGTATATCTGCATACTTACTAAAATGAATTAATTGTAGCCCATAGTGGTTGGATTTCTTCTCTATTTTTTCAAATTATACCACCAACTCCTTTTCGCATTCAATCACACCCTTTTCTATTTTTTACTTCAACTTAGACTTAGTCCTATCTATAATAGCCAATTGTTCATCTCTTTTATAAATGAGTTAATCTTTGTGCTTTAACTCCTTTTCATGAGCTTCATGCACCTATGATATTATTACTAACTCTACCTTATAATGTACAATGATCTCATTGCACTTTTCCATGTCTTTCTTAGTCACGGTAAGTTCATTATCCTTTGCTCATAATTTTTCCTCATAATTCTACCTTGGGACGACAATATCTATCTCAGCTTCCTTTTTCATTGTTTTTGCTTCTCTTTTCATATTTTCTACTTATTTTCTCATGGCTTCCATTTATTCCCTATTTAATTTTTCTCTATTTTCTTCTAGCTGGTCAGGTTGAACTATAGTTTATTCCTACAATTTTGGAAAACTTTTTTCATTGGCTGATCTTTTGTTGCTACCACCTTTCATAACAAATCTGATTTTCTTCTTTTTTATGAGTTTATAGTTCAATATCAACCTCCTTGCCCCTTTATATACCTTCAAATATTGTTTCTCTTGGCATTACTAACTCTTTTAACAGGCCTTGGTATGCCATCAAAAACTTGAACTAATCTATATTTGGTATTGTTGATGATGCACAAAAATCCACTTGTTGTGTCCAACCAATAAGTCCTGGAAATTCTTCGTCTACATTACCTATTATTTTTTTCCTCTTGAACATCTCAAATATGTTGTGCCATCACTTCTTGTTGTTGCATAGTCTTTACCAAGGCTTATCGTTCTTGTGACATCAATATTTCATAATTATATTGTCTCCTTGTTCTAATAGGACTTATTTGCTAGCCTTCTTCCTCCCTTATTTTTTTTGTTGCTCCAAAAGTAAATCCTCTCTTTATTCTACTTGAACCACTTCCTCAATCTCCTACTGCTCAATTTCTAATCTACCTTATCTCTTTCATCAGGGTGATATTTCTTCCTTCGACACATCACTATCTTCCAATGGACCAAATACATTCTTTTCAAGATTTTCTTAGTCCTCACTTTAATTAAAATGGACTTCTCTATTGGTACTATATTAATCCATCTCAATACTATGGGTTCATTTTCTAACAACTTCCTTGGAGCAGTCAGTCATAGAAATTCTATTTTGGCATAAGACACTACATTTAGCATAAATCCAATGGCATGGAATGCCATCACAATATATTGGTATATCCTCTTATTAAATTCCTAATACGGTATGAAAAGTATGATGCCAATTCGTACTGTACTTCTATAATACCATGTACATATCATGCTAGTCATACAGTCATTTATATGACCTAGTTTCTCCTAACAACTTGGACATCATGATGTTCATGGCACACCACAATTCATAATTATTCATTTGGATTTTCTTAATGCCACAACTTCTATGATTAAAAGTATTTATAAATTCCATAGGATTAATAGATATGATATCATCAATTGTCTTATTCCACTTCTCTTGATCCAGATATTCCTCACCAGTATTCTTTGTTTTAACAATCCAAATGTTTACCAAAAATTATTTGCTAAAAATATAACCTTAATGTCTCAATTTTAAATATTCCTTATGCTTATATTCTTGTCTACATCATAAGTCTCTAGCATATATAGCAAATAATCTTTAAATAAAGCATTATCAAATATTGGGATCTATGCAATACAACTCACTCCTACTTGTGTCAAGGTAGCTTTCAACATGCGATTAGGTGGGTTTTCTTGCCATCAATTTTGACAAAATTTTCTATCTAGATGATTCCATGTTATACCATTGAGGGGTATCTTATTTTCCTTTCTCTTCTCCCATGAATCACCCTACTTTCTCTAATACTGCATCTCTTGCTCTTTATGATGTCTTCTTCCTCGTATATACTCTGGCGACTCTTGTCATCCATTGAGTATAACTTCTCTCCTTTGATGTTCTCTTTGAAGTAGTAGTTCAAGAAAGTGTCAACTTATTTATTCTATAATTATTTCTAGATTCTCACAAAATTGATTCTCTCACTCATACTTTAGCCATCATACCACCTTGTCTTCTATTGTATAAAGTCTATGACTATATGGCAACTCTATCTTACTCTATGTGGCCTATTTCATCCACTTGTACGGTGATATCCTTAAATTATATGACATTCATCCTATGTCTATACAATATATTTTTAGGATCATATAGTAACCTTCCTTCTTATGTACGACAACTCACAACAATCTTCCCTCAACTTGTATGGCACTTTCTTCCTTAAGTTTTAGGTGTTTTCTTTGCAATCTTCCCTTCATTGCACTTGTATGATGATCTCATTTATTTATATTCTTCCTTGGATCAATAATATATATGAAAACTTCCTCTATCCTACCTTATGCAAAAATCCTAGACTATAACTCTTCCTCTTTCAAGCAGTAGTTTACCGTTTTGTGCAAATGACATACAAGGTTTTTCAAAAAACTAGTCACCTTCATCGATTTCATAAAACGTTTTCCTTTTCCATATCATTTTGCAACTTAACCTTTTTTCATAGGTTCCTTGGTTTTTATTTTTCTCCTTTATTTTGGTTTTCCATATAATTATTTGTCCCTCCATACACCTACAACTTTTAGCAGTTTGGGTACTTTTTGATACCCTAACACACTATGTCTCTTCTTCTATGATTGTTTGATTTTTAGGTCTTAATTATACTAGTAATATTTGTGATGTCTTCTCCTTGGATGCATTTATCCTCTATAGTGTTCTTTTCTACCTTTTTCTTCTATTCAACAATTTGCATATTCCCCCTCCTACCCTCATTTATAATTTGGGACATGGGAGGGAAAATAGTTATAACTACTCCTTTGGTTGCCACATCAACTTTCCTTGCATGCATTTTTTTGGTCTTTTTGTTTTTTGACTTTTTTTAAAGTATTTATTTACATGTACTTTTTCCCTTGATGAAATCTCAAGATCAATGTATAAGTCTTATGGCCACATTAACATGGACTTGTATGACACTTTCTCATGATGTATCATCTAGTCATCTTGTTGGTTCCTATGTCGTACAATCTATAAATTCAAAATCATCAGTAAGAGATTCATTCATACAATTCCTCATCATACCATCCTCTTGAATTGTACAGAGGCTTCTCATATGTTCGTCATATTGAAAATGACTTGTACGACATCTTGTTGTATAGTCTTCCTTGCCTACTTGAATTGTATGATGTCCTTTTGTATAATCCTCTTCCCCTACTTGACTTGTACAACACCTTATCATACAATATTTCTCATCTATATAACTTTTATGACATCCTACTATATAGTCATCTTCTATTATTTTATTTGTATGACATCTTGTCATACAATCCCCTTCTTTTATTGTATGACCATATTTCGTATGACTCCAATTTGTGCTTCTTTGTACTAATTTCCCTTCTGGACTTTGCGATCAATTTTACCTCTTATTCCATTCATGAACTAGCTAAACTCATCCTTGGAATTATACATCATCATTTCTTCATTGATTCCTTCCTTGTGCATGCATTTGTGCCATGTACCTTTCCTTGATTATCGAGAAAATATCTCTATTTTAGGATTATATTCTCCCAACTCCAAGCTATACAAAACAAAATTGGTTCCTTGATCATTCTAGATAACATCTTCAATTTCATCGTAGCTCTCAAGGTGGTCCTAATGGTCATGTACAAGTTGATTATTTCATGTTTAATCAATGAACAATCCTTGTAATCCACTTTATCAATCCTATTGCCTAAGGGTAGCATGAAGGAAATTTATTTCCATAAAGCCACCTAGGGGAGACCAAAAAAACTCCTCCCTTAGCTAGGTAGCCTTAGACCATTTAGAAGACTTGATTATCTCGTTGCATTACCTAAGATACCTTCTTGTTCCTATTCTTGATATCTACTAGGTTCTCCTCTATTTTTATTTCTTGGAGACAATTCCCTCAATCATATTAATATTTTATCTACATTTAAAAACCTTCTAATTTGTATTACTTCCTCCAAACATATTTGTTCTTTGGAATGAGGAAATTTCTATATATCACCTTGAGAAGTTAGAGCCTAAACTTGAACTATTGCTTTCTATCTAGACATGAAGAATGCCATCACTACTTGAATCTCACTCCATATTTTGGAGATGTTGGTGCTTCCATTACATCTCTCCATAATATTTTGACTACTTCTTCCCTACTTAGCCAATATTGTGTCGGATCCTCGGGTTCCTCCTATTGCCTTTCTTCTTACCTTGCACTCTCTTTAGCTATTCTTTGTTGTTCAAGTTTTACCTCTTGTTCTTGTCGTCTTCTAGTTGCTCATTCATCTATTCTTTGTATAGTGTCATCCAACTCCTATATGATTTCTTTTCTCATTCTTCTGTTAATTTTTGCAAAGTCACATAATCCTCTTACAACTATAGTATTTTTCTCCTTATCCTTTATTGTATGATCCTAATTTGAGCTAATAGGCTAAACCCTTATAATTCCTAATTCCCAACTCTTTCCTTGAGAGTTAGAATATTCTAATCATATACTTTTGTTCCATATAGGAATCGTATGTGCACCTATATTATTTTTTGTTCATTTGGATGATGTGCTAATTCTTGCTATTCTATTTTGGGTTTCACTTCTTTGTATTTTCTAAATAGTCCTCTCAATCCCATATCTTTTTCTTGATATTCACAATTCTCATTCTCATCTAGGTTTTAATGTTGGAGAATACTACATTATTTGTTACATGCTAATGTACCCCCATGGTACCTTCATGGTACAAATGTAAATATGTAATAGATTAGGATTGAGTCTATAGTTTAGGTGAATGATTTATATTTCCCCATTTATATAAATGTCAATGTACAGGAAATGCGCAAGTGTCATATAAGTTTATTTGAAAGAATGTGTACAAGTTTCTTGTATGTAAGTGTGCAAATATGTAAAGTGGGATGTGCACAAGTGTCTTATATTAGGAGTGCATGTAAGAGAGTAAGAGTCATGTATAAGTGTACAAGTGTCATAGATTCAAGTATGCATGTAAGAAGAGATTTAAGAGTCTAGTATACAAGTGGCAAGATGATAATCCAAAGGTCATGGGAGCTATCATATGAAGAGCAATAGTCAAGTACATAAAGAATCACTTTTTATGTATATATTATGGAGAAAAAGCTCCATATAATAGAACACAAATGTGATAAAAAGAGCAAGTATTGATAATAAATTTTATATATAGATTTTGAGATATTGATATTGTAAGTATTCTTCATGCATGTACATGAATTATTTTGGCCATTTTACATTCATATTTGATATTATAAGTGAATTTTTTTTCATTATCATATTGGCCTAGATATATATTTGATTGCTTATTTATATAATTCTACTCTTCATTATTCATATTTTGACCTATAATAGTATGGCTTGTTTATTAAGGGATGTGATATTTTGTGATAGTAAGGTTTAAAATTTAATAGTGGTATCAAAGCTACCACTTAACTTTATCCATTTTTGATAGAGTTATATTAGCCACCTTAATATTGGAGTCTATCCACTTTGATAGTAGTGAAGACTTGGACTCTATTTTTTAAGGTCTAATTGAGTAGATATTGAGGGGACAGGTAAGAGTCACCTTGATTTAGATGCTAGGGTCTTTCCACTTGGTTTAAGGAAAACCAATGAATACTAGGACTCAACTAAGATTGATTGAGGTCCAACTCAGGAGAAACTTGGACATTGAGATAAAGATCCAACTCAAAAGTGTAGACACCAAAATCAAGCATAATAAATTCTAATTAATTAATCAATTAATTAATTAGCATATTTAATATTAATTAATATTAAATAAATATTCATTTACCTATGTATTAATTAATTAATTTAATCATTAAATAATTAATTAATTAATGCCTAGGTTACACAACGATTTATCCCTCCCTGCGGGATCATTCACACATCCATCACCCATGGCCACATCATCCACTTAACTCGTGATTCCACATCTCATCACCCATACGGGTCATGCTTAAGGAAAACCCTTTTTAAAAGTGAACTCAAGTTACTAGAAATTGCACCTCCAAGCCACCAAGGAATATTTCACATGCACACCCATTTAACGGATCAATTTAATTTAAATGCATATCTAACTTACCATGTACACCGAGTTAACTATCCATGCGTACTAAATAAAAAAATCAAAATATTACACACATCATGAATTTGTATACACATCGCATATTTAGCAAAAATTACAAGAAAATATTATTTGTATGCACTCCCCATGATAAAATCAATCCACGGAGAAGATTCCTAGTTACATCACTTAACTAGATAAGGATTCCTAGTTACATCACTTAACTAGATGAGCCACCTCCTTATCCCTTACTGCTAGGAAAATTATAAATACAACCTCTCCTCCTTTCTATAACAAGATGATGGAAGATACATAGAAGCACTGATGAAACATTGAGCATACATAGTATTGACCACCTAAGTTTTCACACTCTATCATCCTCGTCTTGTGTCAAACCCTAATCACATATCTCCACATACCCTGATCTTATTTTTGATAGTTTCTATATATAATAGCTCATGACCATCCAATCCTATATGGTATCATTCTATGGTCATCATACCCCTAAATTATCAGCTTCCAACATTGCACAGAAGCCTCCTAATGTAGCATGGCATACGACTTAGCAGCAATAACCAGAATGTAATATAGCGACATCAATGACAACAATGATGATATACAAAAAGGTAAAAAGCAAATATATTTTACTTCCTACACATGTTCTTGCATTTTATTATTTTCATTAGGTTTAATACTTATTGAATCTGGGCTTCAATTTGGGAGGCTCGATAGGTACTTCTGATAAATTTCATCTATCTTGTG
This sequence comes from Wollemia nobilis, assembly GCA_028583015.1. NCBI lineage: Eukaryota > Viridiplantae > Streptophyta > Pinopsida > Araucariales > Araucariaceae > Wollemia > Wollemia nobilis. The sequence goes on from JAQPPZ010017016.1 coordinate 12,845,348, forward strand.
TGTAGGAACTTAGGTACGGACCAGATCCTAAGAAATAGAATCAGATCTAGATAGCGACTAGAAGCTACCCTATTCCACATATCTAGATTCCTATAGCTGCAATAGGTTGACAACCGTAGTCATCTGAACCTTAGATGATCCATAAATAAATCCATTAGACCCTTGATGGTCAATATCCTAACAACGTTTGATTGCTTATATAATAGATACAAAAGCACATTTGGATGCAGATATGTCATACACAACACCATCACATCTGATGAAGTGACGATCACTAAAAACCTACCTAAATAATTGTTTTAGTGATGAAAGCACATTGCACCATTTCACTTGTAAAAGGGACTCACTTATTTTATATTTGTACACCCCTGTGTGGGTTAATACTATAATCAAAAGGAGAAAAACACAAGTTAATACATATATCTACTAATTTTTCATTTATATTGCTTTCATATGGTGCATACTTTTATAATCTACAAGATGGTGATCACAGTGGGATCTTCTCTTTTGCTTTGATTTGTGCAATATTCTAAGTTGTTGATTTTATGCTATATTTCAAATTTTGTTGTTGCATTTTGAAGGTTTCTAACAATTGCTATATTTTGGGTTTTATAGATTGTAGACAAGACATAGAAATATAACTATCCAACCTCAGATGATCTCAGCTCGCATCAATCTAACTAAAGATGATTTTAGATAGAAATCATTTGACCTCGAACAATCATAGAACATGGTTGTCACCTACCTTCTATATTTGACACAACATAGGACTACAGGTAGGAGATTCAATTTATTTCTATTCTGAGTTAGATTTAGAAATAGTTTTAGATAGATTACTTAGAATGTTTTTTTCTTTGTGTTTTATGGTAAATAGTAAAATCCATTTTTTCTTAGGTTAGAATAGCTATTTCTACTTTTACTTTAGGATTTCATAGCACGTTAGGATATCTTTTTGTATTCAATAAGGTAGTTACATGGATTGAAAATAAGAATCATTTTAGCCTTATTATTTATCACTTATTTCATTGATATAGTTGCATTAGGCATTTAAATCAAGATCACATTTAATAGATAAAACAAAAAAAAACTTAAAAAGATAAAGAAAATTTTCACACGTTGCACGGTTTATGTAAACATTGACGAGTTGGATTTCATCACCAATCGTCTATCGAGACCAGCGATGATGGAATTTATCTCCATACATTGGCTCACCCCTTAGAAACCATAGCAACCCATACGAGTGGTTTCTAAGACTTCATCATCAGGGAATCCCCCACTCTTGAGAGTATCTCGGGGTGGGTTAGGTTAGACACCCCTTTGTTCATGGGGTTTAATAATTAGTGGACCCATAGTTGTCATTATTTTTTGAGCACATCCAAGTGTGAAGAAAAATCCCGACTAGGCAAGTAGTAGGACCTAGATAGTGCAACCTCTCGTAGGAGGTTAATTTATCCCCTTAGGTTACCATTAGTTGCATCTATCCACATAGGAAGACATTTTAGGTATTGTTGCACCATTTTTTGTTATAAATGTGGGCATTGACACACTTAACTAGTTTACATTCCATAATTTCACTTATAGTTCTAGGTTAAGCTACATCCAAACACACAAAACTTCAAAAAATAAAAATGATTCAAAATCCAAAAAAAAAGATCAAAAATAGTTCCAAAAATCTTACAAACACATCAGCTTAAACAAGTGACATATTAAAACAAAAAAAATAAAAATATTGTTTTGTTCCTTTCTTTGTTTGTGAAGATTAGAAAAAATCACACACCAACACACCATCATCATCAACCCTTAAGCTTGCATTCCATCCATTACCCACTCATCTTATGATATTAACTCGAAGTCAACTCCAATCCCAAGCTCAAGCTCAAGTTTCCACCCAAGCTACCATGGACCAATATGATCAGGCTTCCCATCTATCCACCACTCCTCTAGCTTAGTAGGAGGTGACATCATAGCCACCACAAGGTAGCTCATCCAGCTACACCCATCAGACCACCACTAACCTACTTGAGGTACACATATTTAGTGCCACCTATCATCACATCCCCACAACCATACCTGACACTAGTCTAGGGACACCTGTGTCCTTGAGCTACATCACCTTCATTGATTTTAATGCCACACTAGCCCTCTAAGGTGGTCCACTTCCCTCACCAAATTTACCATGATCATATTTTCCATTTTTAATAATTCTACCTATATCAGTATCCCCCATACCACAAGATTTGGTTTATACCCAAGAAACCTGCCCTATTGAGGCCTATCTAGAATATGGCATACTTGTAGAATACTTTCCTCTTGTGGGGTCTAATATTCAATCCAAAATAGATCATATATCTACAATAGTTGATCCGAACCAACACCCCTATGCTGATGTTAATGTAGCATCTTAATTGCTTACATCTACTCTGCCTACCTCATCCTATCTGCAATAAATACCACCCCAATGGTTAAGCCATCTGAATTCCACAGTGGATCAAGGATCATTCTTTGCATAATCTTCATCGTGGTCCACTCGACTGCCAACTATACAGGCCTTCATGCCTTTGCAACAATACCAAAAATAATCCACTCAACCACATAAGCTAAAGGTCTATGACTAACCACCACCCCAACAATACCAACAACTACCATTACAATAGTACTATAAACCACAACCACCACCCACACAATAATATCAGTAGCTACCACCACAATAGTACTATCCACTACAACCTCCACCTATACAATAGTATCAGTAGCTACCTATTGGTCATAAATTTATCTAAGGAAAGGTTGTGTGCCCATAGATCTTGACCAACATTGAATGACCTAGAAGTTGTGAGGCTTCAATAGTCAATATCTAGAGAAGGTTGGTTCCTTTGGAATTCTAGCTAACTATTCCTAAAATATGGGGGAAAAGGGTGTTGAAATAAGTAAATAGAAGTTGAAGCTAGAACTTATGTTGGTGTATATTAAGCCACATCAATACACATGGAGAATAGTAGACTATACAAATAAACAAGTGAATTACCTAACATACCAAATAGTTTTACTATCAATTATAGAATGTTTGACTTCATCAAATGTAGCTTATCATACTACAGATTCCAAAAAAAGTGAATGAACATAAGCATAGATCTAGAAAGTAGAATAGATACTATGAGCATTCAACAAGCTTAAATTAGAAATAAGTAGTCATTCATACATACACATTTTGCAAATGAATTGAACCAGAGACCAGATAGTAATTCCTTTGTATTAACATGCCAAAGCATCTTCTTACATGTAAATTGTAAAAGCCTAAGAGTCAACTCTTTTTTATTTTATATTCTAGTATTTATATATTTTTACAATGTTTCAGTTGAAAAAGTATCATTGCTTTAGAAATGGATTGTTGTTATGTCAGAAGGTTCGCTAGCTTGTTAAACTGCTTGGAGGTATGGTTTCTCCAACTTCCCAATCATGGTTTTCTAACCTGGTCGAGATTTGTGTCTTCTTGAGTCACGTCAAACCTGTTACTTGCATATGGTTCATAGATCTCTACTGACTTCTTCAGTTGAACCACCCTATTATCTGCATGATGGCCTTGAAAGGGACTTATGTTGTTAAGATCTTATGACAAGAAATCTTAACCAATAGGCTTTATGGGGTAACGATAGCTTTCATGCTGACATGTTGATGCCAGATTCTAGTCTTGGATTACTTTGGCTCATTCATGGCTACAGAATATTTTTTAAAGGTTTATTTTAGATCTTTGCACATGTGTCTCCTCAGGGAGGGTGATGGACCTTCTAGACCTTGATGGGTTCCAATCAGGTATCGGTATTTTAGTGCCTCCAGAACTTAGCTATGTTCATCCTCCTACATGTGCTAAAATTTTAGGACCTTGATGGGTTTTGGCCAGATACAGATCTTTCAATACCTCCAATATTTAACCATTTTCATGCTCCTGCATGTACCAGATTTTTGGTACCATGACAGGTTTCAATCGGGTATAGGTCTTTCAACACCTCCAACACTTAGCCATTTTTATCCTCCATGTGCCAAAATTTTAGGACCTTGAAGGGTTCTAGCTAGGTACAGGTCTTCTGATACCTCCAACACTTAGCCAATTTTGTGCTCCTACATGTACTGGACTTCTGGTATTGTGATGAGTTCTGGTTGAGTATAGGTATTCCAATACCTCTAGCACTTAGTCAATCTTGTGCTCCTGCATGTACCAAAATTTTGGGACCTTGATGGGTTTCGACCAGGTATAAATATTTTGATACCTCCAGCACTTAGCCATTTTCATCCTCCTGCATGTATCAAACTTTTGGTACCCCAACGAGTTTCAATCAGGTATAGGTATTTTGGTACCTCCAATACTTAGCCAATTTTTTTCTCTTGCATGTGCCACACTTTTGGTACCGTTATGGGTTTCAATCGGGTACAAGTATTTTGGTACCTTCAACACTTAACCATTTTCACTTGCTTCTCTATTTCAACAGGTCTACTAGGCTTGAACTTCAAGTCTAGAATTTTTCTAGTTAGCCAAGATTGACTTCCCTTCATTCAAAAATTAGGAAGATGAAACAAACACAAAATATCTAATGACCTTTGGTTCTAGCCCAAAAATTAAGAGTAATTGCTAAGAATTTGATGTGGGTAGATGCAAAAATTACCCACATTCTTGGCGACTCACAAGGTATTTTCACTTATGGAAATGAAGAACCCATATGGCCATTTTTAAATTTAGCACTTTCTAATAAGATGAAAAGGAAGAAAGAGATAAAAAAAGAAGCTAGATAAGAAAACAACCAGGAGAAATTGCAAGATAAAGGAGGGTGGTAGGTGACAGGGTGGAAGCTACACGTGCAAAAATATGGGAAGTAATGGTGAAGTGGAGAAAAATAAAAAGTGCGAGGATGATAGAGGAAGGAAACAAGAACAAGAACAAACAAGAGGAAAAAGCAAGAAAGGAGGCAGCAGTAGGAGGGTTAAAATTTCCATCAACTCAAGGAGTTAGTGACCCAACTAGCCTACGAACAATAGCAAAACAAGAAAAAAATATTAAACAAAGGAACAAAATGGAAAACAACACCAATAATACCTCATAAATAAGAGAAACAGAACTACTAGATCCATGGGACACCCCCACAGAGTAGCAAAAAAAATCTCTTGATTCATGAAATATCTCGAAGCATCGTACTCCCATAAAAATACTCCACAAAAACCCAAAGTTTCTTTAAGGGCATATAGATTGCCATGCACAACTACCATCCTTGGAAATTTTCCTCTTTTTGTGTAGTCTAGTAAGAACTTGCTCTACAAATTGTAATTGGCCATGAGAGCCTTTAGCTATACTATTGAACTCATCCTTATTTTAGCAATGCTTCAATTGTGTTGCACATGTAGTCTTATATAGAATTCCATGGGATAATTCTTCTAGTTGGTATGTACGAAAATTATGTCTTCAAAATGAGCACCTTTTTAAAAAAAAATTAGCTTTACACAAATCATCCTTGGACATTCCTTTTATGTCAACTTGAATCCTTTATTTTGAAAACCTTCTTTTCATTTGACATCATCCTCTTATATGTCATGGCACATCATTTTGCTTGCAAAATTCATGATAGTCTTGCTTCAAACTACTATAATTTTTTAGGTGCATTTCTTGTAATTTTGTATAGTTTTGCTCTTGTCCATTGTGCTACGGAGTCAAACAAACTAACAACATAATAGGAAGAAATTAAGGAAGGGATATAAAGTGCTAAGATAAATAATAATTATGGCATACAAAATTTAATATCCCATAATTTATGATAATTTTTTGCATCTTTTGATCAATATAATGATCCTCTTTTTGATGAGGCTAGGAATTACCTCAATCATGACATATTTTGGATCATCATAAACTGCCTTATAAACCTTATGTTATGTTATTTATGCTAATTTATATGGTTTGAATGCATTATATATTAGTGTTTGCATGGTTAAAATGTTTAGGAGCATATTACTCTATTTTGATAGTTTTCTACATTTTCTGCACTGTTTCAGTATGGTTTCTCGGTGAATAAAATGTGTAATTTCAGTAGAAAAATGATGTGTGCTAAGTTGTATCCCTTCATAATGATATTTGAATATTTTTCCCACTTTCTAATTGGTTTGAATTTCAAAAGAGCACCAATTTCCTATGACTGTGCAACAAATCTAGAAAATGCAGAAATTGGCCATACAAATTCCAGCCAATTGCCAATGAATGGCATGGCTTGGAATTTGTCAACCAAGGAATGTAAAACCAATTAGAACAAACTTCTTAGGGATAGGTAAGACATCCTACATGGTTGCAACCAGTTTTTTGGCCATTTTAATCGCACCTGAGCATAAAGTAAGTTGCACGACCGGATATTCCAAAGAAGCTCCGAAATGAGGGGGAAAGAAGTCAGTTTTAGCCAAACGGAGGATATAGCACCCAAAATGGTAGGGAAAGGATATTTTAAGATGGATATAGGTGTACAATACTATTTCTAACCTCCTCCAACTCACTCCCACCATCGGAGATGCATCCCAAGGACCAATAAATCTTTTTGCAACACATACTATCCTAAACTAGACTAGGTCAGTTTGAGAATTGATTGGCAAATCATTGTAAAACAACAAACAATTGATATTGAGCATGAGGAATATGTAATAGGTTAGTATAAATAAAATCTCCATTAATTTGTTGAGCTAATAGAGTAGTAGCTAATAGGAAATAGCAGAAGTAGATAGTGAATAGTCAGAAGCAAGATTTTTCCTGTAGGATTGTAATGTGTTTTATCAGTCAATAAAAGTGTAGTTCTTTTGTCAAATTTTGTTCATGAGTAAGTGTGAGTGTTAAGTAGTTAGTAGTGCTTCTTCACCTTCTTATGGATTAGGAAGAAAGGGCCACTTTCAGGCCTAGAAGGAGGACTAATTGGTGATAGGTTTCTTTTGATAAACTTTGTTGTAGCAGATTTTAGCAAGGTACTTGTCAATTTCTATTTCTTGTTGAATACTAACCTTTGTTTTGAATTCATGTGATGTTTTAATGTTTTGAGTTGTGTTTTTATGTAGTAAATGTGTGTCATTTGACTAAGTATAATAGAACAATATTTCCTTTTTTTCCTATTTCTATAATTTGATAATTAGCATAAACTGCAGCATTTCTATCTTCCCCTATTTTTCATGCTTTAGCAACTTTTTCAAGTTTCCAATATTTTTCATTTTGTTGTCAACCACTATAGTAGAAGCCTAACAACCTTCTACAATAGGACACTGATAGGTGTTCTAGCATGTGTGTTTTCATTTCAAGCAACATTTCAATTATGTTATTTCAATTTTGCAAGAGTAAATTAGATTTCAATTCTGCAACATTCACATTCCTACAATTTTAATTCTTGCAAACATAGTTAGAATTCAATTCTAGGTCTTAGAAGTAGTTTTCAATTCTTGCAAGTAATTAGTTTTATTTCATGTAAACTAGGATTAGAGGTGACCTAAAACCCCCAACAAAACCTATTTCACCAATAAAACCTACTGTCTAAATGAGCTGATCTCCAACCTTCTTAAACCTTCTCTCGTATATAGCCTTGGACACCACCCTGGATTGACAAATCATAAATATTAAATGATGCTATTAATGACACGCATCATTTTTGGCATCATTTCTAGGGATAGGTGTTGTTAGAAGTTGAAAGCAGCCCAATAATTGTTAAGTGTGCTAAGTTGTGAACTTCAGAATGAAATCTGGATGAATGACTGGTACAAGTAATAGTTTTTGGTAAGTTATATTTCAGCCCATTTAGAGACAAGCATGAATGAATAGGCTAAGGGATAAAAAAGGTAGATTTATCAAAACCACCCCTTTGCCTACCATAGGAAGGTGATCTTCATGCTTAGGAGGTGAATTACCTATGTTTGAAATTCTTGATAGACTTAAACAAGAACCATCACCTTCATCATCAAGAACTAAAGGATCTCTTGAACAAGAAATTTTGGAAGAACTATCTACTATTCCACCTGCACCAATTTGGACATATCTACACCAAGATTTGGGATAATACTATGGAATAGACCAAAAACCCAGATGGAGATAGTAATGTCCACAATCGAATAGATAATCCTCCTCCTTCTAGGACTTTCGAATATCCCATTCGATTAAATCCTACACAAAATTCTCCTATGAAAACAATCTCACCTTTAGTACTTCCAACCTTTAGGGGTTGTATCTGAAGATCCTGATCAATTCTTGTTTGAATTCAAGGTTGTATGTCAGACTTATGACTATGTGAATGATAACCAGAAGCTTAAAGTATTCCCTTCCACACTTAAAGATGCAACTCTACACTGGTTTATGAGTCTAGAACCAGAATCTATTCGAACTTGGGAACAAATGGAGAGTGTATTCTTGGATAAATACCAAGAATATTGTAAGGTAAGAAACAGAAAAGATGAATTATTCTAAATTAAACAAGAAGAGGATGAGACCTTAGAGGATTATCTTGATAGGTTTACCTTTATTCAAAAAATATGTGGACCTGTAGAGCCAGAAATGTGTAAGGCTATATTTTTGAGGGGGTTACAAGATGATTCTAGGGAAGTATTGGACTTAATGGGAAAAGGGGATGTAAATACCCTTGACATTAATGAAATTTTGGACTTATGCAAAAATTACTCCTACACTAGGCAAAGAAGAAGAAAATGGAGTACTAATGGTAATGATGTGAAAGATCTAATGGAAGAATTGGCAAATATGAAAACTGATATTCTTGTGCAATTAAATACAACTCTAGGGGAAATGAATGCAAAATCAAAATCTATAGAACCCCTAGCCATTTATTGCCCAAGATGCAGGACTAAGCATGCTTTACAAGACTGCCCTTTGAACAAGACCTCAATTTCAGCCATCTACAAAATTTGTTCAAAAGAGCACCTTACTGATAAATGCCATCTGCTACCTCAACTCAAAAGTGTTTTGGAAACTCAAACTGAAGAACTTAATTTTTTTGGACAAAAACCAGGGGGAAACTTCAATCAATATCAAAATACCCCTTATTTTCCCACAAATTGGGGACAACACTCTTGGAATGTTCCATGGAATCCATCAGAACCACCTCAACAATTTTTGAATTACCCTTCTTGGACACCTCCTCAAGATTGGCAACAATCTGGATGGAGTAATTCATCATGGAACCAGGCCAACCCACCTTGGATGTAGAACCAGTCCTTTGGACCAAGTTGGGGATAGCAGTATCCATCTTATCCAAGGCAACAAAGATATCAAGGTCAAACTCAAAACTTGTTGCCTGTCCCTAATCAAAATTTTCAAGGAAGATCCAACCAACCACAACAACAACCATCACAATAGGTGAAGCAACCTCCACTTCCAACCCAACCTATGACTAACCCAAATAACACAAGATAGGCAGCCCCTATCTATGTGGTTGAATCTAAAGAAAATGTTACAGTTCATGTTCTTGACTATAGTAATATCCAATTGCATTCAGGAAAGATTCTACCTGAACTTGTTCCACCTACCATTGAAGAACTTGATGGAACACAAGAACCTTCCCATCCATACCAACTAAAACCAGCCCTGGAGAAAGAAGAAGGAAACATAGAGAAAGTACAAGCAGAGAATTTACCTTCCTCAGGGATAGTTCCATACCCTGAAAGATTCAAAAACTCTACAAAAAATCCTGAATCAGACCTGGTTAAAGAACTTAAATGGTTAACCATATCACTTCCCTTATTGCAAGCAATTAAGGATGTGCCCTTGATTAACAAAACTATCCAAGATTTGTGTATTAAGAGACCAGGGAGAAAGAAGGAAGTCATTCCCTAAGACTGTTCAAGTTGAAGGGAAGCTAGCTGATCTCCTATCAGGGAAACTAGTACCCCCAAAGTATAGTGACCCAGGGAGCCCAGTTATTACAGTCACCATAGGATCAATACCAATTTCAAATGTCTTGATTTATTTGGGAGCTGCAATAAATGTAATGACTAAGGAAACAATGGAAAAATTGTAGCTCAAACATTTAAATCCTACCTCTACAGTCTTAGAGATGGCAGATAGATCAGTTGCAAAACCTGAAGGGATCATAGAAGATATCCCCATAGAAGTTTCTTCTTGGGAATACCCTGTAGACTTCCTAGTTTTACAGCCTAGGAACTCAGCAAATGGCTACCCCATCATCTTGGGAAGACCTTGGCTTGCAACTGCAGCTGCATTTATAGACTGTAGGTCAGGAGAAATGACAATTTCTAATGGTATTGACCTAAAGCAGATTTCTCTTTACCCACCTGCAAAACCTTCAACCAAATTCTTAGGTCAATTATGGTTTCCTGATTTATATGAAGAGCAAGAAGAGACCATTTCCACACTAGCTACCTTAGTAGTGAAGGAACACATAGAGGAGATAGACTCCTAGGAAAGAGAAGTTTTTGAGGATGAGACCATCCTAGTGAATGCTCTGCATGAGCAAGGAATGGAAGATGAACCAGTAGTTGTTCATCGCCTGCTATGGAATTATGAGAGCCAAATTTCTAAAAATATGTCATCTACTCCACTACAAGAAAGATATTTTACACTTCCACATGGATGGCACCATCACCTTCTCTCCTCTTTCCACTGTCCCATGCAAGACATGCTTCCACCAGGAATCACTATTGAAAATGAGACAAGAGTCTTCCATTCTCTCAAACCACACCATTGTCCACTAAAATCCTTGATAACCAAGTATGAAGGAGTAAACTCTATCCTCCTAGGGACAAAGTAGATTGAAGTACAGCTAGGAAAGTTCTTGAATATTAATAGTTGGCTGACTAAAGAAGAAGAAGTAAAACTATTTGTTGTTTTGTAGAAATATGTCCATGCTTTTTCTTGGGATTACAAGGATATGTCAGGGATCCACCCTGATGTATGCACTCACAAGATATACACTGAGGATGTCAAGCCTGTGAGGCAGCCCCAAAGAAGACTGAATCCTGCCTTGAGAGATATTGTCAAAGAAGAGATTGAAAAACTCCTAGAGGTGGGGTTCATCTATCCAATTTTTGATAGTCGATGGGTCTCTCCATTGGTTATAGTTCCAAATAAAAATGGGAAAATGTGAGTGTGTGTAGACTACAGAGAGTTGAATAAGGTCACACATAAGGACCATTTCCCATTACCATTCATAGACCAAGTGTTAGACACTCTTGCTAGAAAGAATTTTTTTTGTTTTCTTGATGGATTCAGTGGGTACAACCAGATTCAGGTTGCACCTGAAGACCAAGAGAAGACAACCTTTACATGTCCTTGGGGAACATTTGCTTATAGGGTCTTACCCTTTGGCTTATGTAATGCCCCAACAACTTTTCAGCGGGTTGTTTTAGCAATATTTTCTTATCTAACTACTGAAAGTATGGAAATTTACATGGATGATTTCATAGTATGTGGAGAAACCTTTGAATTTACATTGGAACATCTTGATAAGGTCTTGACACACTGTGAAACATACCATTTATCCCTAAATCCTAAGAAATATTTTATGATGATGGAGGAAGGAATTGTTCTTGGTCACCACATCTCTTCTCATGGGATCAAAGTTGACCCCAAGAAGGTTGAGATCATCAAGGACCTTCCCCCTCCAAAGACTCAAACTGATGTTAGGAGTTTTCTTAGGACACATTGGTTTCTACCGTAGGTTTATTCTGAATTTTAGTACAATAGCCAATCCCATGTTTGCACTATTGACTAAATATTCTAAATTTTCCTGGACTACAAAATGCCAAGAGTCTTTTGAGGCTTTGAAGGAAAAACTGACAACCCCACCTGTGTTGAGAGGACCTAATTGGAAGCTACCATTTCACATCCAAACTGATGCTTCCAATACTACAATTGGAGCAGCATTAGGGTAGATTGAAAATGGTGAGCATTATGCCATATACTACATTAGCAAGAATCTGACAAGAGTAGAAAATAACTATACCACTACTGAGAAGGAATTCTTGGTAGTAGTATATGCTATCAACAAGTTCAGGCATTATATCATAGGGTATCAAATATTCATCCATACAGACCATGCAACCATTAAATATTTGATGAATAAACCCATGGTGAGTGCAAGAATTATTCGTTGGTTATTGTTGTTGTAGGAATTTGACATCACTATAATCAACAAACCAGGAAAGGCTAATGTAGTGGCAGATTTTTTGTCAAGGTTACAAAACATAGGGGAGGAAGAGTTGGTTGAGGACACTTTTCTTGATGAGCAATTGTTTGCTATATCTTCCCAATCACCATGGTTTGCAGATATAGCTAATTACTTGGTAACAGGAAAAACTCCTCCACATTTCACTCCTAAACAAAGAAAATAGTTAATAAAATAGAGTTCCTCTTTCAAATGGATTAAGGGTCTACTTTTTAAATGTAGTCCTGACCATGTTTTACGCAGGTGCATCCAAAAGGATGAAGTGTATGATGTCCTCCGAGCTTGTCATGATGAACCATCAAGTGGACACTATTCAGTAAAAAGCACAATTAGGAAAATTTTAGGTGTAGGTTATTACTGGCCATCTCTTCACAAGGATGTGAAAAAGTACATCAGGCATTGTGATGCATGCCAAAGGATGGGGAAACCCACCCACACAAATGAAATACCACTACAGCCTCAAGTGGTTTTAGAACCATTTGAGAGGTGGGGGCTAGATTTTGTGGGACCTATTGACCCACCATCTCAAGGAAAGGTGCATATCTTGGTATGCACTAACTACATGACTAAGTGGGTAGAGGTGCATGCTTTCAAACATGCTCATGAAGAGAAGGTTGCTGATTTCCTGTATACTCAAATTTTTTAGAGGTTTGGAGCTCCACGGTCTATTACCATAGATCATGGACCCCAATTTGCATCTAAATTTATTGAAGATTTTACTGAATTATATGAGATTAAACATAGGAAATCATCACCCTACCACCCACAGGCAAATGGTCAGGTTGAAGTGACAAATAGGGAGTTAGAAAAGATCTTGACTAAAATAGTAGCTTCCCATAGGAGAAATTGGCTTGATAAATTACCTGAAGTAGTTTGGGCTTATAACACTACATGGAAATCCACCATGGGTTTCACACCTTATGAACTAGTTTATGGTAAAAAGCCTCTTTTACCTATTGAGTTTGAGCTACTAACACTTTGGACAGCTTTGGAAATTGGAATTGATTTATCATAGGCACAAACGGATAGGATTCTGTAGTTGAATGCATTGGATGAACTCTGGTTGGATGCATTGCATCAAACTGAGGTGATTCAAGAGCAGTGGAAGTTGTGGCATGACAACCACATTCAGTAGAGGAAATTTTAGCAAGGATATTGGGCTTTATTATTTGATTCTCGCTATGAGGATTTTCCTAGGAAGTTGTAGACTAGGTGGCTTGGACCTTATCATATTGAAGAAGTGTTCGGAAATGGAGCAGTTCGTCTCTCTCCCATTGATGACTCATGGAGGAAGTTGGTAGTAAATGGGCATCACCTTTGGGTATACCATGCACCACTAACTAAAGAATATTTATTGCAATAAATTAAAAATTTGGACGTATGCATGATGGAAGGGATTCCCTCTTCCATCACAGATTCAACAGATTCAACATAACAATGAAGAGTTTCAAGAAAAAATAGAAAAAAAAAAATCAGAAAAACAAGAAAACCAAAAAGAGAATAAATCTTGGCTGTGAACTTCCTTCATGGGCATAATTTCAGGGAAATTATGAAATTCCTTCATGGGCACAACCAAGATTCATAAAATTGAAAAAAAAAAAAAAGAGAGAAAAGGAGAGATAAAAAAATGAGGAAAAAAGAGAGAAAAATGAATAATTTAGAAAGTGAAAACCTTCTAGGAGGAACTTCTGAATTGGCTGGCATGAAAACTGGTTTTTCGGCATGCTTTACCTTGAAATGATCTACCCATTCCTATCCCACCATTGTACAAATCTCATCAGAATACACCTATTTTGTTTGATTGCAAAAAAATCAACTAGTAATCAGCAGAAGCAACCATCTGTAAAGTGTGTGATAATTGTTCAAATCAGGTATGTGTTTCTTGCATTTGATCATTGTAGGTATTTAGTATGTAGTGTATAAAAATCACTAGTTAGCATAGAAATATTCATAGGGTTTGGCAAATCCAAAGACATCCAACCTATTCAGAAGAAAAAAACAAGAGGAATTCCTTGTTGTTCTACAAAATTGTAGGTTTTGATGGGCAAAAAAAGAAAATGGGTAAAAATTGCAATCTTATGAAGTAAGGTATATTTCTAATTGTATATCTAGGTAGATATTATATAGAGCTTCAAAATGATACCAAGCTTCAAAATGAGAATGATTTTCTATTTTTTTATAATAGAAAATTACAAATCTTCTGGATGAGGGACAATTTTGGAATGAGAAACTGTTTAAGATTCAGAATGAAAAATAACTTTGAAATGAGAAATGGGTAGGTTTGAAATTCAGATTTCATGATGAGATTTTAAATTTGAATTTCCACGTGGCATGTGCATAAAGTAAATAAGAAAATTTGTTTATTTTTCCACATCATCCAAAGTTGGTGTAAAGATCAAGGCACGAGTACCTACGATCACATGTTGCATCATCCCAAGTGATGATGAATCAGAACTTATTATGGAAAATATGTGCCTCAATTTCTTTTATAATATTTAGGCCATTTTATCAGTATTCCTTTATAAATGAGGATACGATAATCAATCCAATCTGCATGAAGCAAGCCAAGTCATAGCCAATGAGTAATTTCCAACACAACAAGATTGTAACTATACGATCCTAAAATGCATACACCTAATCTAGTAACGATTGAAAATCACATAAAGCACATACATAAATTGAAAAATTGAAATAACCAAAAGAAAGGTGTCTTTTATTAAAATTGAATCAATTCATGGTTACAAATTCATCCCTCTTAGGGATACCCAATGTGATACAATGTTACAATCATAAGAAATCCCTCGCAAGGGTAGGTGTAATCCGTAGGCCTTTCAGAATGACACGAACTGCTCCAGGTCAAGTATGACCTTCTTCTCTCCTGTGAAGAGGCATTTGTTGCCTTGAATGCATTGACGAAGGAGTCCTGAAAACCCTGCGATCAAGAAACAACAAGAAACACATTAGAAGCAAAGGTAGCCTCTCTTGATGAGGCCTTGAATGAAACTTTGTCTAAAAGATGCTAAAGGTAACATGAAATCAAGAAAGTATATAAAGATGTAAATCTATGCTAAACATGATAAATCTGCCATAAAGCATGTAAATGAAATCTAGATCTAGTCATATAACATCCTAATTAAGCATTTAGGAGCCTAAAATGCATGAAGTATAGCCATAACTAATATAGTTGCCCAATGACAAGAAACAAAGGAAGAATGTCCTAAATCACTGATTCAACCATATAATTATCTCTAAGAAAATTGATCTAGGTTAGATTCATCTAATCTAATACAATAGAAAACAAACCTACTACTATAACAAGGAAAAATGGAGATTAAACCTGACCATGGGTCTATGGCGCAGTGAGTACTGTTAACCATGGTTGATAGCCATGGCTGAGCTGAAAATATGTTTGCTCTCCAATATCAGGCTTAGATCTTCAATTCCCCTTGATAAATTGATGATCAAGGGTCGCCTCGATGTCCTCAGATAGATTTGGTGGTTGAATTGCTCAGATTCATGCTTGAAGGCCCTCAATTGGGTTTCTTGATTCTCCTAGGTTCCTAGGACCTTCATGGCTTCAAGTGCCATTTTGATCTCCAATTAGGCAGCAAAAGTGTTCCTCTCAATGGATGCAAGTGAGTATGCACTTCGATAGGGCTTCACCACTCACAATTAGCAAAATGATCTCTCTCTCTTCCCCAATTTGGAGGGGGTCTTATAGCTCTTAGGAAGGCCTTGTCTTGGCTTCATGGAGAAGCCAAGATCAAGAACCTTTGGTTAGGGTAGTTGAATGGAAACTTCTAGAAGATTCCATGCCCAAACCATTTGAAACTCGAACAACTTGGCCATTGTAACCGATTTTGGGTCGGTTGAGATCAAACTTAATTTGAAGGCTAACCATGGCTCTGAGGCGTGATCAGACCTATTAACCATGGGTGTCAGCCATGACCAACACTGACTAGGCCAAAATGCCTAAATTGAGTGGTTAGAACCACTACCTCACCTTGGAATCTATCCAAGATCTTTCATATGGTCTGTTAGCATGTCCCATATGAGTAGTCACCTCGACATGACGCATTTTAGGTGTCTACAGATGCCCCTTTTGAGATGCATTGTGAGATCGAACAATGCTGAGCAAAAATAGACCTCCTAAAATGATGTCGTAGGTTGCATGATGATCATTAGTCTGATCAACATTAGATGCCCAAGGTCCTGCAAAAGGATGTACATCCTAGAATCATTGCTTCCAACTAGATGGAAGGCTTAAATTGAAAGAACTTGTACTCATCCTATCTCAATCGGGTAGCTTTTGTCGCTACTACAGGTTGTCTAAACCTATAGATCCGAAAGGCGGAGAGCACAAACTCAACTATCATATTTGCTTTTTCCCCAACAAAGGGTAAGCTTATGATAGTCATTGGCAATGATTCATAAGATGAACACAATTTTGACAAGATCAAGGGATCTTCTGTTGACTTTGATTATGATTATGATATTATGACTACCCCCTCAAGCGATGAGTCGATGAGGGTAATGACAATTAGTAAAGTGATGAGTCACTTGACCATGATGATTGATCTGAATGATTTAAGGTTTAGCACTTGATACTTGGCTAGGCCTAATCAACTATGATTACAACTATTAATAGTAATTGTATATCTCTATCCCATGGAGTGGTCCAACCATGAAGGCCTTCTTAGGGAATCAAGATGATAACAATTCCAATTAGGCATGTGTTGAATCATATTGTTCGATGATATGCTGAAAATGTCATAGAAGAATTGACATGATTGCTTCATTCCCATGGGGCGGTCCAGCCTCCAAGGCCTTCTTCGAGATTGAAATGAAGCATATCAATTCGACGATGATGAATTTACCCCAAATGTCCTTATGGTAATTTACTCATCTTGTCGGATTGCATGGAGTGCTAGTCGCTACAACCACCAAGTGTATAGGGTAAATAACTAGATACGAGGCACATTTGGCTTGTGAATTATCTGATTTTTTTGTTATTTTTAATATTTTTGAAAATTTTGGTTAGGTGGATATTTTTAATTTGGCATTTTGGAACTCCTCACGATGGGATTTTGGAGCATTTATTGTAGGTTGCTAGCCATGTTTGTCAGATGCAGCTAATTTTGCAAATTTTCTTAGCCGTGGCTCAGACACATGATCAAAACCCTAATTCTATGCCCATGGGTGCCAGGCATGATCGGAGGCAAAATAGAAAATATTTAAGAAAAATCTATCATTTTTGATGTCATTATTTCCAATTGCCAACTACAAATTGAGAGCTCTGAGAGGTGAGTGATAAAATTTGATACAAAATGCTACCATAAACTCGACCTCTCTACCAACCTGATCGATGGTCGACCAACCTGAGGCATCCACCAGTGGAGGCACCGGTGCTCCAAAGGTAGCACACAAAACCATGACCATTTATTAGCACTTACCAGTTTAAAATGAACTCATTAATTAATGAGCTAAATGAACCACATTAAACTATCGATAATAAACCTCACCCTAGTCTAGGATTTAGCATAGGTTAGATTAGATGGGTGGGTTTAATTTTGGGGATTTTTGGGATGGCACGTGACCCTAAAAAGGTCACTACACTTAGCCAGTGGTAGACGTGACTCCCAATTGGTAAATTGGGGGCCATGATTGTCAGCCATGGCTAGAATCAAATTCCAATGATCATAAAATTGACCATTGGCACCGATCACGGGTCCCATCCACGGTTAGGCAACTTTAGAAAAAAAAATAATTTTTTAAATTTTTTGAAATTTTTCCCAAATTTAATTGATTTTTTTATCTTTTAAAGTGCTTTTTCAATTTTTTGCAATTTTGAGTACATTTTTCAATGTTTTTGTGTTTTTGACCTTTTGCAAATTTTTTTATCTCTTTTAGGTCATTTTTACTATTTTGATTTATTTTATTATTTTTTATGCTTTCGACCAGACTCTTACTATGAGAGCGAGGGAATATGAGATCCTTCACAACCTACATGATGCCCTCCTACATAGAGCGAGACTGGTTTACAGTGGTGGGCTTTAGCTATATCCTGAGATTACCTACCATCTAGGCTGACCAGGCCTATATGACTGCATTGGCCCGATGCTAGGATGCGTGGACCAACACCTTTCACCTATCGATAGGTGAGATGATAATGACCCTTGAGGATGTGTACCACATCTTTAGACTTCCTCTAGATGGTGAGGCCATCACATCTTCATCGATGGAGGTGAAGGATATAGTATTCACTAGGGTCTTTGGTACCCGTAGTGATGAGGCACAGCTACACTCGGACCATGGAGGGGTCCACATAGAGCATTGGTACAACGAGCAGGTCTTCTCTCGATGGGCAACCATATTTATGCACCTGATCATCCAGATCATGCTCCCTGACACTTTAGGAGTGAGGTTCCCTTGGAACCTCCTAGCTAGGAGTGTGATGTCCTCACTAGCACTACTCATCAACCACTTATATTATCCTAGGGGAGTGCCTTACTTGCATAGCTCTATAATGAGTTGTATCATATTACCCAACAAAGTAGAGTGGGCATTGGTTATAGCCTTCTACTATAGATCTAGGGTTGGTAGCACATCACCATAGAGCACCCCATAGGACTACCTCTAAAGATTGTAGATATTGTTATGGAGTAGTAGTGCTATACAACATGCTAGCCTCGAGAGTAGGAGGGCTTTAAGAGTAGGTCTCATATAGGGGACCTGAGCTACTATATTGAGTAGTTTGCATGATTACAACTAGGCCAGGTTGAGTGGTGACCATACCTAGACTACCCTACATGGGTAGAGGTTAATGACTACCTACGATGGATACACAAAGATAGATGGCTCCTTGGGTGCAAGTCCAAGGTACGAGAGTTCTTCTACTTCTCCCATGTCACCAGGTAGTTTAGGATTCAATAGGATGTCCCAGTAGTACCTTCCATCTACCACCATCTCACTCTGGAGAGAGATCTCACATGGCCTAGGTGACTCCTCTAGGTGATGAGGATGATGAATTCCAAGAGTCAGGCCTATAGATAGGGATGATAGCTGACTATGATACTTAGTGGATGACCAGGCTATGGTGAGGCTTGGTTGGCCCATTGGGTAGACCAATAGATGGTGCAATAGTAGAGGGTGTAGAGGGAGTAGAGGTCGATCCTCATGGGTATCGAGTCCATCAGAGGACTGAGGGTGGATGGGGTGAGGGAGGAGCTATAGAGGAGGCCCCCTAGGCTGAGGAGGAGGGGAGGCACTAGTAGAGGATGAGGTAGCACCTAACAATGAGATTGGGTAGCTCAAGGCTCAAGTTGCTAGCTTACAGACCTAGGTAGGCACACTCTAGATGTAGATCCTAGGGAGAGATACCTCTATAGCTACCCTATAGGCATAGGTCAGTGCCCTATAGTCATAGCTCATAGTAGGGTAGACTCAGTGGCACAACTATGAGGAGGAGAGGATAGCTCTCTAGGCACAACTCACCACGATGGATACAAAGATCTAGAGGATCACAGGGTAGCATAGTCTCCTATAGGCTTAGCTAGATACTATGACCATAGAGCATGACTTGCTTAAGTCTATGAGGGGAGACCCCTCATATTCATAGGCTACTCCAATGGCTCCAACTACTCCAATAGTATAGGGACTAGTAGGGATGGACCCGATGGTAGAGATCAAGAGACTATGGGCTCTAGTGTAGCGACATATCAGTGAGTGATCATCAGATGTTGCTTACATCTCTTCCTTAGTGGGAGAGATTGAGCTACTCAAGGGTGAGGTTCCTGAGAGGACCATAGATCCAGGATCTCAGAGGACTCATACTCAGGAGACAGGGTAGTCTTCAGCTAGACCTAGCCACAGGACACATAGGACTAGAGAGGTCGACTAGGACCAGCTCTAGGTGGACCCACAGGGGAGGTGGAGATGATGATGGAGCCTCACAGACTAGGGGTGTAGGTGCTACTTAGTATGGATCTATTTTAGATGTTATTGTACCATTTTTTAGTGTAAGGTCGAGGACCTACATAGTTGTAGCCTATGAGCACTTTGGACATATGTCGATGTACTTATTTTTGGATATATATATATGATCTAGAATTTGAGACTCATTATATGTGTACTTTATTTAATTTATGTTTATGAGATGCATATGGATGCAATGCTTATATGTTATATTTATTTTATGCTATATGATGTGATGTATAGATGACATGCGCTAGATAGCTATGTGATGTATGATTAGATGCAGTGATATATATGTGTAGATGGACTACTTATGATGGATGCATATGAATGCAATGTTTGATTTTTAAATGCATGTTTAATTTACTATACTTGTATGCATTTAATTTATGATGTTATGATATGGTTCATGCCATATATGTACTGCATAATTTTCATGATGATGATTTATTGTAAATGGACATGTATGCTTTAATCACTTAAAACATAATGTATGAATGTAATTATGAGTTTAACAATCTAATGGATGACACCATAGAATGTATAACAATCATGAACTATAATTGATATATCTTATCATAAGAATTAATCAATTAAACACCCATGTGTGCTATGACATGATATATTGTTTCTATTCATAATCTCTTGTAAGTTAAAAGAATATGCATAACATAGTCAGTGGTCATTTAAATATCATTTCTAATATCCATCCGGTATCTAACCTATATTATGAACAATATTTAATAAACAAAATCTTATAAAGAGAAATTGATCATTGATGATTGTGATTTGATTGTTGCTATTTGGGAATTTTTGAGGTTTTCCATGAAACTCAAACACCCTAGTTGACTTATCAAAAGTTGTATAATGACTATACTAGACTTCTGAAAAATAAAGTTTTCGCTATGAAAGACCAAGCTATTCATTACCCCTATGTGTGCAAATGAATATATTAGATAAGGCATAAGCATACCCTAGTGCCAGGTGGGATTCATTCAGCCCATTGTTGTATTGGGGATCCTCAAATGTCTATCCGATCCTAGGTTTGGATTTAGTTAGACTAGACCACTAGGCAATACAGGCCACCTAAAGCTAGCTCATATGTGACTTGCTAGACCTACCCCAATGTCAAGTGGGATTCATTCAGCCCATTGTTGTATTGGGGATCACTCCATGGCTTTGAGTATTGACCATTCCAGGGATTCAAGTTCACCCCCTTTTTTCTTCAATTTATTGGGATACTTGCTCATAGATAGTGATAAAAATCACTATTTATTTTGTATATACTTTTTTTTTTAGCAAGGGATAGGATTTGACTCTAGGATTTTGCTCTTTTTTATTTAAGCAAGGGATCTCTTCGGGTAGGGGGTGAACTTGTCCTTTTTCCAATGACCTCTACTCTAGACCACTGCTCCTCATAGATGAGCAAGTAATAAAACCTTTCGCCTAAGGTGACCCGGACCACTTTTGTAGTGTTCATCCTTCCTTACCCTAATTAGGATTGTTTAAATGTGTTGATTAGTGATAGGATTATGATATGCTAAGTGCTATCAAAACTAGACCTCATATACAAAAGCAAAGCAATATTTCTACCAAACTCTTGAGAAGACCACTAGGTATGGTTGAATGACCGAAAAACCCTAGTATATTCTTCATAGCAATAGGAAGGGTTGTGTTGAGAAACATAATTACTCACAAGGGTGATGGATGATGATGATAATGCATAGATGCATGATTGAAATACAAACGTGGTGTCATTTGTAAGATTGTAAACACAACCTATCCTAATGCAAGTGCGATGGATGGAAATGCCTAAATGCAATGCAATTAAATGAATGCAAGTGCAAAATGAAATGCATGATGCAAATGAAATGCAATAATGCAAAATGCAATGCAATATTTTTAGATTTTATTGCTTTTTAATTTTTATGGATTTTTGAAATTTTGATTTGACCAAAGGGTTTAGATTCCTTTGGAGCCTTTTATGGGGTGACCAAAGGGCTTACAGATGCCTTTGGAGCTTTTTAATGCCTTTGGAGCCTTTTGATGGTTTTAGGCATAGAACACTTTAAGATGAAGGATGTTGAGAGGTTCAGGCTCTTCAACACCTTCAAGCGATGTTAAGCGATATGTCCCAGGTCCAATCTTCTCAGAGATGATATAAGGACCTAACCAATTAGCCATAAATTTATCTCATAATTTTGGTGATAGATTTGAGTTATGTTGGTTCTCTTTCAGCACAAGATCACCAACCTCAAAGTCTCTCAGATGGAATTTGTTATTGTAAGCTCATTTTAAGCGCTCCTGATAAACATGAAGATGCTCAAGGGCATTCACGCGATGTTCATCAAGTAGCATCAATTGATCAAGGTGAGCTTGCCATGTAGTGTCATCATCAATGAACTCTTTCAATGCGATGTGCAACATTGGAATCTCCAACTCTAAGGGCATAATGGCCTCAGTGCCATATACTAGTGAAAATGGTGTTGCCCCAATGGGTGTCCGAATGCTAGTCCTATAAGCCCATAATGCAAGGGGTAGTTGGGTGTGCCAATATTTGTGGTGCTCTTGTACCATATTTTTCAAGATGGATACCACTATCTTATTTGAAGCCTCAACTTGCCCATTTTCTTGTGGATAATATGGAGTCACAAAACTATGTTTGATCCTATACTTGGACATTAAAGCCCTCATAGTTTTGTTCTTGAATGATGTTCCATTATCCAAAATTATCTTGGATGGTATCCCAAAATGACTTATGATATTGGTGAGTATGAACTCCACAATACATGCTCTAGTTATCATTGTTAACGGGATTGCTTCCACCCACTTAGTAAAGTACTCAGTAGCCATAATAATGAATGTATGTCAGCCCGATGATGGAGGAGAGATCTTTCCGATGAGATCCAAGCCCCACTGAGCAAATGGCCAAGCCACTTGAATGGGTTGTAAGGCCTATGATGGCAAGTGTGCAATATTAGCATGATGTTGACATTTAATGCATTTCCTGACATACACATTGTAATCCTTCTCCATAGTAGGCCAATAATAGCCCATGTGAAGGATGCACTTGATGATAGCCATGCCACTAAAATGGCCATCGCATGTACCATCGTGAGCTTGCAAAATTACCCAAGCTGATTCTTGGGGCTCAAGACAATGAAGGAGCACTCCATCATAGCTTCGATGATACAAAATATCTCCTAACAAGACATACTTTGTCACTTTCTATTTAAATGTGCATTTTGTGACATGTGATAATCCCTAGGGGATTACACCAAGTTTTAGGAAGTCATGTATTTGTGACATCCAGTTCTGATAGACCTCAACCTCAACTGACAAGACAACATGTTCCCCCTATGGTTTAACATTCACAAATGCAGACTGGGAAACAACCTTATGGTGAATGGTAGTACCATTCCCCGTAGGACCCTACGAGATCAGTGACCCCTAGGGTGCCCTCTTGAGAAAGTCTTTGGCTCTATAGAACCATTCATGGTTTGGTTCTATATGAATCATGTTGACTGATTCTTTGTTATCCAAAGCCTCGCGCTATATGATAGAGTGTGACAATATTTTTACGTGGATGGTAGTAAAATTGGTAGATAGATTCTGAGGAATTAAGGATCCCAAATATGCCATAGTGTCTACAAATATATTTGATGAATGAGGGATTGCCTCGATGTCGTACCACTCCAACTGAGCTAGATAAGAGTCAACAAGATCTTTGTAGGCCTTCAAGATAGGACACCTACATTGAAAAAGTCCCTTCACTTGGTTGACAATGAGAAGGGAATCACCAAAGATATTTAACCTTTTGATCTTCATGGTGATAGCTATTTGGAGGCCCAAGATTAGGGCTTCATATTCAGCATTATTGTTGGTGCAAGGAAAGTCCAACTTAAATGACAAGGGCATGGGAGCACCTTGCGGCATGAACAACACTATTCCTGCACCACCCCCTTGTTCACACTTTGAACCATCGAAGAACAAGGTCATATCAGCTTTGTTATCCAGTTCTTCGGGTTTGGGAGACTTTGATAATGCGAAGACTGCATCATCAGGAAGCTCAATGGTGAGAGGCCTACTATTTTCTAGTGGTGCCTCTACCAGTTGATCAGCTATGACCTATCCCTTGATGGAATTTTGGCTAATGAATTCCAAGTCAAATTCTATCAATAGCATGATCCACTTTGTAGTACGTGTATTATGATATGTCTTGCTCATCATATACTACAAAGGATTTTGTTTTGATATGACATACATCATATGACTTAACATATAATGCCGCAATTTCTTTATTGCAAACACTACTACTAAACATAACTTTTCCACGTAGGCATATCCTAGCTCGTAACTCACCAAGGTTCGACTAATGTAATATATGGCTTGCTCTTTGTCCTGCACATTCTTTTGGGCTAACATGGTCCCTAATGCAAAGTTAGTTGTCGATATATATAGCAAGAATGGTACATATGGTCTTGGTGGAGCTAGCACTGGCAGTGTCACTAGGTAGTGCTTAATCTCAGCAAAGGTAGCTTGACAGTCCTCATCCCAATTGAATGGGACCCCCTTGTGTAGCAGTCGATTCATGGGTCGATATTTATCTGATAATTGTGTGATAAATCACTTTATGGATGCTACTTTTCCCTATAGGCTCCTTAATTCCTTGATGTTTATGGGAGGATGCATTTCTAAAATGGCCTTGACCTTCATTGGGTCTACTTTGATCCCTCATTTTGAAATGATGAATCCCAAGAGCTTTCCTGAAGTTATGCCAAATACACACTTCTTAGGATTCAACCTGACATTATGCTCTATCAAGTGATCGAAGACCTTTCTCAGGACCTCTGCATGCTCTTCACGTAGCAATGACTTTGCCAACAAGTCATCGATATAATCTTCCAAGATCTTATGCATGTAGTCATGAAAGATGTATGTCATAGCTCGTTGATATGTAGCACCAACATTCTTAAGGCTGAATGGCATAACCTTATAAAAAAATGTCCCCCATGGCATTATGAACATGGTTTTATGTTGGTCTTCGAGCTTAATCTAAATTTGGTTGTAACTAGAAAAACCATCCATTAGGGAGAGCATCTCATGACCCGTAGTTGCATCTACAAGAGCATCTATGTTTGGCAATGAAAATGAATCCTTTGGTGTTGCCCTATTGAGGTCTCTAAAATCTGTATAGATACGGATCCTTCCATCAGGTTTTCCTATAGGTACCATATTTGATACCCATTCTGGATAGTCGATGGAAATGACAAACTCTACATCCAGTAGTTTTTGCAATTCATATTTAACCATTAAGGCTACTATTGGATGCATTTTCCTAAGTTTTTGCTTGACTGGATTTTTTGAGAGATCTAGCGAAAGGTTATGAGTAACCAATTTTGGATCTAGACCAGGCATGTCTTTATAAGTCCAAGCAAAGAGATCAGGTCTCTCTTTCAGTAGAGGGATGAGGTTGGCACGCTCATCAGGAGATAAAATTTCTCCAAATTTAACCTTCTTAGGAATTGTGGGATCATTGTTGATATCCACTTCAAAGGTTTCCTCTACTTGACATGTGGGATCCCTCCTCAAGCTGGTGAGGCATAGGGATCAAGTGGATGTCATCTACTAGGTTTATGGGTTCCACATTGGAAGCATCCTCAACATGATAAACATCATGTGCATAGCCTAGTGTAAAATGAAAAGGTTGCAACATTTCTTCATTGGGGAAGAAATCTTTAGGCTCTAGTGGTGAGTCAACATGATCCCAATCAATAGCATCTACATTAAGATACAATGGTTTGGAGGGGTCAACTAGATTGTGAAGTGGAGTGGTCAAATCAATGGAGATCATATTGATGGAATGGATTATATCTCCAGGACCACGTGCATGTGACTCTACATTGATATAACTTCCATCCTCGAGATGTGGTTCTAGGGGTATGGGGATCTCTAGATCCGATCTATGGATAGACTCAAAAATAGGATCATTAGGCTCAAGGAGCTCCATGTATATTAGTAGATCAGGGAACACTATATGATAAATCACATCGATATTCGGTGGTCTTCCCCTAAGGTGAGGGTGGAGATTGATATCTCTGTACATATCCTCTATAGTGTATGGCGCATTATGATGATGCAAGTAGGGAGGCCCCAAATAGGCTCTCTCTATTTCATCTTCATCATCACTATCATAATAAAAACCCTCACCACTACCTACTAGAACTAGGAGATTAGGAATATGGGGCCCCATGTAAGCCCACTCTTGATAGCCACTATCATCAATGGAGGATTTCTCATCCTCTACGACTATCTCCAAGGGTAACAGATGACATAAATTTAGAGGGCCTAGGTAAGCCAACTCAATTTCATCCTCAGATTGCTCATTGTTTGAGGACTCACCATCATCATCACTCTCATACATGCAACTCGGTCCCCCTCTCTCAGAGATGGACTCTGCTTTATCCTCGTTAGAATGATCCTCTGACTCAAAATCTTTTACTATACTAGCATTCTGAACTTGCAGGCCTATGTCATCGGCTACCCCATGGATTTTTTCATCCAAGTTATCTCTTGGTATGTGTTCTAAACCGGTCTCCACCAAGATGTTCTCATGATATATCTCAGGTGGTTCTATAGTGATGTAAGACACTAACCGATTATCCCTTCGAAAGGAGGAGGGATTGGGGTGATAAGGATTGAAATCTACTTCACCCCCTAGACTAAGGTACAAGTGGTCTAAAGATGTCATGAGGAGTTCATCCTATCCTCTAATATAATACCCTAACCCAAACCTATCAGTTGGCAACTGATATTATGGTTTGTATGGCCTCCTACGCCCCTGCTCGAATAATCTAAGACCATAACCATGCCAATGGTAATGCTCAAAATATCATAAGGTGTATTCTGGGTTAGAGAGATAATGAACATTCATAATGAATGGTTCATCATCATCCTCATCCATGGGAGTGCGAGATGTAAGCTGGTCGAGCCCTCCATAGATGAAATTGGTTTGGTTAGGAGGTACCCCCAGTGGTACCACCATCCCTACGAGAAGGTGATGGGCTTGTGGTCAGCCCATATCCTATGTAGTCTCGATGATCGATGTAAATGTCACATTCTACATGATATACTCCCCTAATCTAGGATTAACCAAATGAATGGTCACCTATGGTGCAGATGACCCTACTGAAGATGCAGGTGAAGCAGGCTGAGGTGCCTCTTCGACTTCTTCTTGAGCATCCTCTACTTCCATGGGAGTAGGGACCTCGATAGTAGCTAGTTTGGGTGCTCGTTTTATCTCTTTTTTACCCACATTTGCTTTTAGCTTCCTATCATCATGAGGCATTATGGATGCCATCGGTCTGGTGGAAGCAGCTATCGTG
This sequence comes from Wollemia nobilis, assembly GCA_028583015.1. Lineage (NCBI taxonomy): Eukaryota > Viridiplantae > Streptophyta > Pinopsida > Araucariales > Araucariaceae > Wollemia > Wollemia nobilis. The sequence goes on from JAQPPZ010017016.1 coordinate 12,872,898, forward strand.
TGCCCTGATCATTGAGATGCGGATATTGTAGGTTTGGCACACACTTCCTTCATTTTACCTCCTAGCTCTTTGATCGGTGATATTGGTCGTATGTCTAGGTGCATTGAGGGGAGCATAAAGTCCCCCAAAAAATCTGCTAAATTCATGTATTTGAATGGTTCTTCATCTGAAGGTACCATGTGAACCTGTCCCTCATGAACGTATTTAATACATTGATGGAGAATGGAAGGGACACAATGCATTTCTCTTATCCAAGGCCTCCCTAGAAGGATATTGTATTGCATAGCACCTTCAATCACATGACACATCACTGGGATGGTCTTTAGTCCCACCTAAATAGGTAAGACTATCATGCCGATAGTTGAGCATAATGCATCATTAAAAGCTCTCAACGTGAAGGTAGAAGGTATGATATGCATCTTTGGCAACTTTAGGTATGTCAATGCCTTGGTCATGATTATATTGATTGATGATCCTGTATCAATAAAAACTCGCTTGAAAGGTATGTGATTTACACATGCAATGATGTGGAGCGATGGGTCCACTGTGATAGTGGAAACCATCTTGATTTCATGATCATAAAATTGTATGATCGGTTCTTGACACTATTGCACGTGTCCCACGAAGTGTGTGAATGCTTTGGGATCTTGGGACTGCACTTCTATGGACCTTAGAATATCCATAAGCGTCTCCCTATGCTTGGGAGACTGCTGAATCAGCTCATAAATTGACAACTTTGTTAGAGTCATCTGTAGGTTTTGAACTAACCTACTCCTGATTGTTACCATCGGTCTAGTTGGTGGGCCTGGCACATTTTAGGCTAGCCTTGGAGGAGGTGCATCTTGGACCCTAATAGGCATTAGAGGTTGATTTGGTATTTCATACCTCACATGTCTTGTGATAATGTTAACCATTTCGATGAACCCATGGGTTGGTGGTTCGATGCGTACTTGATTGACTTGGCCAACATTATTCCTTGGTACCTCATGGTTGGGTAGAGGATTTTTGTAAATCCCCATATTCTGATTATCTAGTGCTTGTGGATTGTCCACAAGAAGTGTACCTTTTTCAATCATATTTTGCACTAAATGTTTGAAATACCAACATACCTCTATGTCATGACCTTTCATTCGATGAAATATGTAATATTGATCATCCTTATATCCCTTAGGCTTGGGTTGATTAGGGTCCACTAATTTGATTTTTGATAAGTTTATTGCCTTTGCCTCACATAATTGATGGAAAATCGATGTCAACGATTCTGATAATTGAGTGAATATGTGAGGAGGGCATCTTTCTTTGTCCTTACCCTTCTGGTTGTTGTTGCACTACTCATATTGCATAGGAGGAGGTTGGGCTTGATAATTTCATTGTTGCTACCCCTTATCCCCTTTTTGAAGGTTTAAAACCACCTGATTAACGTGGGCCAGCTTGGCCTATTGTTTCTCGGTGCTCTTCTTGTTCCATTCCTTCTTGTTTCTGAGTTTCAAGTTACCCTCCTGTAACTTGATATCCTCTATCACTTTGGCTTGCGCCAAAGCCTCTTCAAATGTTTGATATTGCTGCAACTGCAACAATAATGAAATGTGCTTTGTACAACTTTTCATAAACATTCAAGTTAATTCAGAGGTAGAGATGGAGAATGGTAGCTTTACCATCAATTTTCTCCATCATTTCTTATAATCCATAACTGGCTCATCATCATGTTGCATTAAAGTAGCCAGATCGGATAAGTTCACCTTTTTCTTGATGTCGAAGGAGAAGTATTCAAGAAATGCATCAGCCAGTTGCTCGAAGTTGGTGATGTTGTACCTTTTGAGTTGATTAAACCACTCCCAGGCTGGGCCTGAGAGGGTTGTAATGAAGGTCCATAGGAGCAAGGTATCATTGCTCTCGATATGAAAGCACATGTCTAGAAAACTCGTGATGTGCTCTTGAGCATCCTCCTCTCCTTGAAACTTTTCCAGCCTAGGCATCTCAAAATATTCAGGATAGGCTGGAATAGGCACTGATGGGCATAAAGGTTCATTATGAATCTTATTCAAGGTAGGATTTTGATAAGTCATTCCTTGCTTCTCGATAGCTTTAACCTTTTTTACCAAGGCCTTATAGGCCTGCGAAGATAGGATCTCATCTTCTCTGGATTGCCTTTGAGGCACCTTTGGAGGGAGATTCTTCTTCGATCGAGGTGGAGGACTAGGCTCATCATCCACTTTGACTAGGGATATTTTAGGATATTCTTGATCTAATTCATCTCCCACTTCTTCTTCATACTGCCTATGCCCATGATGTTTGAGCATTGGATGTTGATCCCTGTGTTGGGTCGTATGGTGAGTATGGGTGTCTATATGCTTAGGGTGCAACTCGAGCTGTGAAGCAGCTCATCTATCAATGCGCTCCCTGTACTCACTATGGGGAGGTAAACCGACACTGGCCAATTGGTCCTCCCTCTCAACATACTCCTTTTGATCAAGGATGCATTGCTCGTGCATGCATTATTCATATAAGCATTGTCTTATGAACCTTTGCCTCTGAGTGTCCTCATTTTTGAGGTATTCTTACTCTATGCAAACATCTTCCAATTGGTCTTGGAAGATCTGACATCTCTGCTCTGACACCAGCTTGTGAGATCTATCTATGTGATCAGTCGTATGAGGCCTCTGGTGTGTGCGCTCTATTCGAGCAGCTTTGTGGGTGTGCCCCCCAATAGACTGATTTGCTATGCTCTTGCCCTTGTCTGTGAAGATGGCATTTGCATCTAGCTATCACCTATACTCTATTCCCACATGGGATGCAGGGGCATGCATATCATGAGAATGCTTGGAGCATTCTCTAGGTTCCTTGATGGTCCTAATTGTACTTCTGCTATGCACACTCATAGAACGAGAGGGCATAGGTGAAGGTTTATAACCTAGCTATCCTAAGACTCTATCCAGACCATCTAACTATCTACTATGCCATGGCTCATGTGGTGGCATACCATTTGCTCCCACTTTAGACATGTCTATGGTGATCCTACAAGGTTCACTTCTATTGGGAGTTTGCATGGGCCTACGCTCGGAAGTGGCCCTCTCTACTTACCCCTGAATGGGTGGATCTTGAGCCTATCTATACTCAGATGGTGGGGGCCTTGAGCCTCCCTTAGATACAGGTCGAAGGGGTACCAACCTGGATCCCTCTATGACATACTCCTCAGTAGATCCCGTGGATGCACGTAGAGTGCGATCATGGTAAATGCTACCATGTTTGGGACCCCCATGCTAGGAAGCCCCATGCTCTAATATGTGTCTCGAGGAGTGTCTAGTACCTCCTCTAATAAGGGTATTCTCAATAGGATCCCCATGCGTAGAATTATCCCCTCTAATACTCGTCGAATGATGTTCAGGAGGATTCTATGGTTGAGGGTTCGACATGTGTTGTTGTGTATCAAGTGGAGCTTGGGCGTTGACCTCAGATCTATGTCGAGATTAGCCCCTCCATGTAACCACCATAATGTGTATCCTATGTCTAGATTTAAATTTTATTAACACACAAAGAATACAATGATGATTATCTCTTTTAAAGTTTTAATGTGCCCTAAACTATTTGATGATTTTTCAAGTTTGTTGTATCAGAAAGTAACTCTCATCATGTTTTCAGAATGTTGATGATATACTCAATTGTTTAAGGGCTTTCACCTATATACTCGTAGCTCGAAAATCGGAAATGAAAGTCATGATCACGTAAACCCCTCAAAATGTGGAGATGAAACCCACACTCGGGCAGGGAGCACAGGTCCTCCCGATCCTCACCCAGTTCACCCATGCGTAGTGATACACCCCTCCGAAGAGGAATGCATGCTATTTTGCATGGGCTATGATGGTTCTTGGAGTCGATATTGGTCTAGTAACAAAAGGATCGAGGGAGTTGGGCCAATGGATGGAAATCACTACCACCATCATTGAACCCTACTAGTGGTTGGATATGACTTCCAACTCACTAGCATTTAAAGTGTGTCATGGTGTGTGTGGTTCTTTTTACTTTGCATGAAAAATAAAATGCATCAAACAACATTCACATGATTTTCCCTACATGCTTTGAAAAAGAACATTTGATTTTAAGAGAATGCATGACTATGCTAGATGATTTTTTAGAGAATGCAATTCTACCTATGAAGGAATGGCCACTAATTGGGCCTCATGCATGCAAACTCGAAACATGAAATGGCCTAGACCATTGGAGACTAGGGTGGACTGCAATCAGAGATCCATTGTTCCTAGCAATGGCTAGTAGAAAACTAAAAAGCATTTACGAATTTTCCATTCTACCTTTTGCTATGTTTTCTACTTAACCTATTCATCTATTGCATTCTGAAAAATAAAACACAAATAGAACAGAAAACATAGGGAAATGGGACCTACCTCAGATCCAAGTTTGATGATGCTATTTGATGTCTATTGCTATTCTATTTTCTACTGATCATGTCTATCAGGCATGGCTACAACTGTTGCCTGTGGTTCAAATATGTAGCTACAACTGTTGACCATGGTTGTTAGCCATGGTTGAGACCTACCATCAAAAAACATAGCAAGTTAGACTTTAGATCACTTAAATTGTGGGGTTCCACCATGATCACCTTTTGTACGATCCTAAAAGGCATACACCTAATCTAGTAACGATTGAAAATCACATAAAGCACATACATAAATTGATAAAATTGAAATAACCAAAAGAAAGGTGTATTTTATTAAAATTGAATCAATTCATGGTTACAAATTTGTCCCTCTTAGGGATACCCAATGTGATACAATGTTACAATCATAAGAAATCCCTCGCAAGGGTAGGTGTAATCCGTAGGCCTTTCAGAATGACACGAACTGCTCCAGGTCAAGTATGACCTTCTTCTCTCCTGTGAAGAGGCATTTGTTGCCTTGAATGCGTTGATGAAGGAGTCTTGAAAACCCTACGATCAAGAAACAACAAGAAACACATTAGAAGCAAAGGTAGCCTCTCTTGATGAGGCCTTGAATGAAACTTTGTCTAAAAGATGCTAAAGGTAACATGAAATCAAGAAAGTATATAAAGATGTAAATCTATGCTAAACATGATAAATCTGCCATAAAGCATGTAAATGAAATCTAGATCTAGTCATATAACATCCTAATTAAGCATTTAGGAGCCTAAAATGCATGAAATATAACCATAACTAATATAGTTGCCCAATGACAAGAAACAAAGGAAGAATATCCTAAATCACTGATTCAACCATATAATTATCTCTAAGAAAACTGATCTAGGTTAGATTCATCTAATCTAATACAATAGAAAATAAACCTACTGCTATAACAAGGAAAAATGAAGATTAAACCTGACCGTAGGTCTATGGTGCAGTGAGTACTGTTAACCACAACTGAGCTAAAAATGTGTTTGCTCTCCAATATCGGGCTTAGATCTCCAATTCCCCTTGATAAATTGATGATCAAGGGTCACCTCGGTGTCCTCATATGGATTTGGTGGTTGAATTGCTCAGATTTGTGCTTGAAGGCACTCAATTGGGTTTCTTGATTCTCCTAGGTTCCTAGGACCTTCATGGCTTCAAGTGCCATTTTGATCTCCAATTGGGCAGCAAAAGTGTTCCTCTCAATGGATGCAAGTGAGTATGCACTTCGATAGGGCTTCGTCACTCACAATTAGAAAATGATCTCTCTCTCTTCCCCAATTTGGAGGGGGTCTTATAGCTCTTAGGAAGGCCTTGTCTTGGCTTCATGGAGAAGCCAAGATCAAGAAACTTTGGTTAGGGTAGTTGAATGGAAACTTCTAGAATATTCCATGCCCAAACCATTTGAAACTCGAACAACTTGGTCGTTGTAACCGATTTTGGGTCGGTTGAGATCAAACTTAATTTGAAGGCTAACCATGGCTCTGAGGCGCGATCAGACCTATTAACCATGGGTGTCATCCGTGGCCAACACTGACTAGGCCAAAATGCCTAAATTGAGTGGTTAGAACCACTGCCTCACCTTGGAATCTATCCAAGATCTTTCATATGGTCTGTTAGCATGTCCCATATGAGTAGTCACCTCGACATGATGCATTTTAGGTGTCTACGAGTAACTAATTAGTAGGTAATAAATGCTTGGGATGGTCTGCCATTCAAGAATCACATTTAGCTTTTTCTATAGAAAAAAGCAACCATTCATCATCTGCCACGTGTTTGGATTGGGACATGACAAAGATCTTTGGTAGTCCCGGCCACCTTTCAAAGATAATTCATGCACTCTGAAACTAAATAACCTATATTGTAATCACTACAATATTCAACAAAGTTTTGAAATTGCTATCATAACCAAAATCATAAGTGTGGATTTTAAATCATAAGAACTTGCAAAGGAAAAATTGCAACATAATTTTGTGATGTAGTAGAAGAAAGGTGAATACAGAGGAATTTGTAGCATGGTGAGTGTAGAACCAGTGTTGCAATAGAACATGGGTGAAATCAGAATATGGGAAGAAAGAATAAAATAGAACCAAATAATGCAATCTACCTTCGAGTATACCCTGAGGTACTATAAATTTTTAAAGAGGGTTGATGTCATTTCTCAACAAATTTGATAGATGCTCTAAAGGCTTGGCTGCAGAATTTTCTTGAACATTCAAAAATAACCAATCCAGCATTAGTGGAATGATGATTGTGATAGTGCCTGAAATATTAAGCCAAATTACCTAATTACCCTTGCAAGATTTACAAATTTTGATAATTGGTAAAAATTCATTATCAAAAGTAGTTAATCAGTTCACCAAAGAGGGAGATAATGAACCTATACTTCAAATGAATAATAATTTCTACAAGGGGGTAAAAAGGACAAGTTTTCAAAAGCCATGGGATGAAGTAGATATTTGGGTAATGAGGTTTCTAACCTATGAGTGACAATATGTTGTTTTATCTGGCCACCACTTTAGAATTTTGAACCATTTAAGGTATGGTTGCTAGCAACCTGAAGTTAGAGTTAATTTCCATTTATATTTGTACCAAGAATTGTAGAACATTTCCAAATTTTATCAAGAAGGGAAAGTAACACCTAGAAACCATGGACTAATTAAAATCATCTACAAGCATCATTTTAGGGGTAATCCTGGGAGCTTTGATAGGTTTTTATCTTCCTAGAGGGAAGTGATTTATAGAGAAGAAGAATAGGAGAGTGCAGAGGAGAAAAATATAGGGGAGGCAAATATTGAAGAAGGGGAAGCCCTTGAAGATGATACTGAAGAAGCAGAAACCCCTTCTTCTCAAGGATCCCCATCCACTAGAACTAGGAGATAGAAAAATAAAATGGCTATAGCCCTGTAGAGAAGAAAAAGGTAAGACGAGTGACTTTTTATGAAGATGTCATTGTATTTCCAATTCAGAACTTTGATCATCTAGGAGTTTTAGGTGCTACAGAGGAGATAACATAGAGTGAGGAAGTGATATCCTCATCAGAATTAGAATCTACTTTTGAATTATCAAAACCTATAGAAAAATAGGGCAAAAATAAGTTTGCACCAGGGCTAAGGAGGTCTTCAAGACTCCAGAGGAATAATGAGTTAGAGGAAATAATAGAAGAAGAGGTAATGGAGGTTGAAATATTGTCCACACCACCTCTGAGAAGAAGCCCTAGATAAATGCAGTAGCAGACTATTGCAATAGAAGAAAGTAGCCCTAAAACTTCTTTTAAGGAAAAAAATATTTCCCTCAAAATATGAAGCAGAGGTCACTAAAATTATACGTAGAAACCTTGGCACAAGATCCCATGGACTAGACATAGGAGATATCTACAGATATATGAGTGCCTAGTTCACCACTTGTAGATGACCTACCTACCTATTATTCTGATTTTGAAGTAGAGGAAGAGGAAGAAGACATACAAGAGCAATTGAGAGCTACCAAGAGTGTCATTAAGACACACATGATATGGATTGACCAAAGGGATGCTACCATAGAAGAGAAGTATAAATAGATTGTTGACTTACAGCAAGAGGTGGAGAGACTAAAAAATAGGTTAGCACATTTTGAGCCACAACCTACAGTATCTAATGCTAGAGAAGATATTGCTAAAATTTTGTTGAGACTAGTAGAGCAAGACAGGGAAGAGGTAACATTAGAGGACAATCTGCAAACCCCCTCCTCAAATTGGAGAGCTAACACCTAAGCAGCAAGTAAGTGCATCTATAATAGATTTTATTTTAATAAACCCTACAAAAAATATTGAACCATTAGCCATGAGGGTAAGAACATAAGACATGGATGATACTCAAACCCCTTAGTATAATGAAAACATTGCAAGGATGGATGAACAATAGAGTTCTCAAAATAATTTGGGAGTTGAGAGTGTCACTAAGCCTAAAAATGAAGCTCCAAAACCATCTGCAGAAGTTTTGGGACATTATGAAGCTACACACTCTCATTCTAAAGATGCTTTGGAATGACCCAGAATTTTGGTTGAACACCCATATAATAACCCACAACAATAAGGAGCACAAACACCATAAAAGGAGGAGGCCATAGACGATCAAGAGATTTAAAATCAAGCATGCATTCACATCAACCTTTTGCACGGTTGTACCTAAAGTTAAAATAGAAGAAATTGGGGTGCAAGTAGATTTGTTGCCAAGGTATCAACCAGTAGTTAGGCCCCCAAACACCATTCCATTAGAGAAATACAATGAGGATATTGCACGTTGGGTATTGAGGTGTCAAAAATTGGAAACCCATATTGTAGCCTTGAAACCTTTAGAGCATCAAGTTGAAACTAAAAATGTAGAAATAAATAGGTTACAGTAATAGGTACAGTATCACTTCTAGGTTGTATAGTACTTAGTCCAATGTAGGAGGTTAACTAGGTTTTACATTTTGATATTGAAGGATAATTACCTTCACTGGTAGATCATGAGGATTCATTCTAATCTCTCTTACAACTTGGACACTACTGAAGATTTTTTTGATGCTTATCTACATAGTCCAGAGGAGCAAAAAAACTTGATGTGTGAGTTGTTCCTACATAAATTTCTCATGCCAGAAGATGTGACATTCCTACCCCACATTTTTACAAGTGATGTATAGTTAATATCTTTTGTGTCAACCCTACAGAATCAAATATATTGGGACTAGGAGAAGAGGAGGAATAAGGAGATTGAATTGAAGGCTGAGTTGCTGATAAGGCATATCCAACCCAATCATAATATTCCCACCAATAAACATTTTACAATGATGAACAAACCAAAAATTAGGCTTGTTTATTTAAATAATCTAAGGATTGTTTAACTGGTTTCCAGAGCTTCTGTGCATGAAATTTTACAAATGTTGTTTCAGCCTGTAAGGTCAGGTGAGCAGAATTGTCAATGTCACTACAAAAAAGGATCCAATCTCACCCAAAAACCTATTATGGTCCATGATAATAATATATGCAGGCATGCATACCATCCTAACATTGAAATATTAGTGGATAGGTCTGAGGTACAGATTGCCCACCATCATCACCCCTGTTCCTTATTATTTTGACAGTGATCCTCAACCAAATGAACAGTTCTAGGATTGGGTCAAGCAGCTACAGGTGAGCACAGGATACTATATAGGGCATGTGTTGTTTTAGAGGAGTTGTAATCAATAAATAGATTTGTGTGCCTCTATAGCCCTACAGAATGCATGAGGGTATGCATTAGAATAGATTGGGGGAAAATGATGAGGCTAGGAATTACCTCATTCATGACATGTTTTGGATTATCATAAACTACCTTATAAAGCTTATGTTATATTATTTATTGTAATTTATATGGTTTGAATGCATTATATATTAGTATTTGCATGATTAAAAATTTTAGGAGCATATTACTCTATTTTGACAGTTTTTTGCATTTTCTGCACTGTTTCAGTTTGGTTACTCGGTGAATAAAATATGTAATTGAAGTAGAAAAATTATGTGTGCTAAGTTGTATCCATTAATAATGATATTTGAATACTTTTACTACTTTCTAATTAGTTTTAATTGCAAAATAACACCAATTTCCTGTGATTGTGCAACAAATCTAGAAAATGCAGAAATTAGCCATACAAATTCTAGCCAGTTACCAATGAATGGCATGGCTTGGAATTTATCAACCAAAGCATGTAAAACTGATTGGAACCATATTCTAAGGGATATGGAATACATCCTATATGTTTATAACTAATTTTTTGGCCATTTTAACTGCACCTGAGCATAAAGTAAGATGCGCGGTTGGATATTTTGAAAAAGCTTTGGAGTGAGGGGGAAAGAATCTAGTTTTAGCCAAACAGAGGATATAACACCCAAAATGGTAGGGAAATTATATTTTAAGATGTATATAGGTGTACAAGACCATTTCTAAACTCCTCCAACTCACTCCCACCACTGTAGATGCATCCCAAGGACCAATGAATGTTGTTGTAGCACATGCTATCCTAATTTAAACTAGGCTAGTTTTAGAATTAATTAGAAAATCACTATAAAATAGCAACACAATTGATATTGAGAATGAGGAAAATGTAATAGGTTAGTATAAATAAAATATACCTTAATTTTTTGAGCTAATAGAGTAGTATCTAATAGGAAATAGCAGAAGCAGAAAGTGAATAGTTAGAAGTAGGATTTTTCCTATAGGATTGTAATGTGTTTATCAGTCAATAAAAGTGCAGTTATTTTCTCAATTTTTTTTCATAAGTAAGTGTGAGTGTTAATTAGTTAGTAGTGCTTCTTCATATTCTTATGTATCAGGAAGCAAGGACCAATTTTAGGCCTAGAAGGAGGACTAACTGGTGATAGAATTTCCATTTCTTGTTGATTATTAACCCTTGTTTTGAATCAATGTGATGTCTTCATGTTTTCAGTTGTGTTTTTATGTAGTAAATGTGTGTGTCATCTGACTAAGTAGCATAGACCACTATTTCCTTATTTTCCTATTTCTATGATTTGATAATTAGCATAAATTGTAGCATTTATGTCTTCCCCTATTTTTCATGCTTTAGCAAATTTTCTAAGTTCCTAGTATTTTTTATTTTGTTGTCAACCACTATAGTAGAAGCTTGACAACCTTCTCCAATAGGACACTGATAGTTGTTCTAGAATATGTGTTTTCATTTCAAGCAACATTTCAATTCTGTAAGAGTAAATTAAATTTCAATTTTGCAACATTCACATTCCTACAATTTTAATTCTTGCAAACATAGTTAGAATTTAATTCTAGGTCTTAGAAGTAGTTTTTAATTCTTGCAAGTAATTAGTTTCATTTCATGCAAAATAGGATTAGAAGTGACCTAAAACCCCCAAAAAACTTGTTTCACGAATAAAATCATGTTGTCTAAATGAGCTGATCTCCAACCTGCTTAAACCTTCTTTTGTATATAGCCTTGGACACCGTCCTAGATTGACAAATCATAAAATTAAATGATGTTATTAATGACACACATCACTTTTTACCTACTAGTTTTATGTACAAGGTGATACTATAAATATATGATTATTGTGTTAGCTTATTTACTTGTTACCTATTTACACAAAAGTATGATGTGCATGTCACACCTCATCCAAGATATGTTATGTAGATTATCCCATGAATCTGCAATATCCTGACCATATTACACTGAACTTGAGCCTTTATTTATATTCAGTTTGCCATAGCTTACAATTATTATCATAGTTATGTTCCAATCTAAAATTTATCCCTATTTTGAAAGACCTAATTTTTGGTTTATAGCATCCTACCAAGCTACTACATCTTCCCAACTATACATCAATTCTTTTGATTGCACCTTTAAATACCTCATTATTTGGGGTTCCATCAATTTTATGATATTTTTCTTGATTTCTTGTCTGGAAGCTATATTTAGGGTGTTAACCCAATGATCATGAAAATCATGATGCTTTGTATCCCATTAGAACTTAATATTAGTTAACAAAAATTATTGTAGAGTTAGGTCAATGGATACACAAGACTGATTTGTCCTTCCTCTTGATATGTGATATGATTCTAACCTTACATCATGTATGACTTCTCATATCGTATATGTTTATGTCTCTCTTATGTTTTCAATGAAAAAATATTGTAGCCCTTGATTTGGTATCTTGATAGTCCTCCCAACCCATGGAATTATTATATGATTTTGTTTTTGGGTTATGCATCCTTTAATTTGTGTTAGAACATGCTAGGATAAACATAACCTAAATAATGAGGGTACATCAACTATTATTATATCCATAATTACAAACAGATCTAGATGACCACATATCATGATGAGGACATTATGTAAGACTCCTTATTTTTTAACCTCACTCTTTTAAAATATTAGAATTTAGACTTCTCTATTTTTGGGCTTAATCCCAAAATTATATAGACCTCTTATGGTATGATTGAGATATGAGCCTTTGCATCCACTACACAAGTGTACAATATATATTTTTCCAATAGAAGTAACAAATAGAATGGAGGAGGACAATACTCTGGGATATTTAGGGATGAGCCTATTATAGGTGACTTACTAGTTTTTGATACCCTTTGAATAGAAATATCTATCAGATCTACCTTTTTAGATACCAATAAAGTTTCCTTAAACCTTGTAGGCGATGAGGCAGCTCTTTTGAACAAGCTATGAAATTGCTCTACCCTTTCTATTCTTTTCTTAATATTTATACTTGGGAAGTACAACTTTTCATATGCCTTAATTCTCTTCTGATTTAGGAATTTTGGAGCCAATAGTTGAGTGCTTGATTGGAAGCATTCAACTATGCTTTTCTTGACTATATCTATCTTTCTCCACTATTTTTGCTCATGCAAGGAAGTCAGAGCTATCACACCTTCTATCAGAGTGAGTGACTAATGATTATTGGGCTACAAGTTTTTCTAGGAATAGGTTCCATTAGGCGATGAAAGTTTAGCTAGATCTGTTACTTCCATTATCTCTTCTTTTTGACAATTATCACTATATTTCATTTCATTTTGGGTTATTTCTTCTACTTCTATTTGCAAAATATGATCTAGTCTACATGACGTTGCATACTCTTGTATCCCATGGGTATTTTCTCTAGATTATGTAAGTTGTATCTTCATGTCGCTAACTTCTATATTTTGGATTATCACCCTTAGTTATTTATATTTCTGCTAATTTTTCATAGAAGAACAAGACCAATTATTTTTAGAATAGCACAAGGGGTCTATTTTAGCTATGTACGAGAGTGATGTGAAGTATGAGCTTATGGATGGAGCTAAGGGGGACACTACACTTCTAGGTGGGAATTGTTTGGTCATAATCAATAGATTTTCAGCTTGTGTAGCTTTCTAAAAAATGTGAGGGGACCTTCTTTCTTTAGATTGTTTAATGAGGATGCTTAGATTAGGATGAAAAGCTTGGATATAGTGAAGATATTCTTGAGTAGGAGAAGTCTAGATTTCTTGGGGAATTATCTTCCATGTTCTTTTGAACCAAACATTGAAGTCAAAAATACTCTTCTGAGGGGCTTGTTTGATAAATGAGAACTAAGTAAGCAAAATAAAATGATCTTTAGGATCATCAAATGCATTTATGAGTGTTTCCACCAAATAAGCCCATGTATGTATGATTTCTTGATCCAAGGACTTTACCACAATAATATATTCCCTTTGAGAGACAGAGCAAGCAGTCAAATCATCACATCCTCAAATGCAATATTATGGATGGTACCCAAGGAGGCTATGTCTTGATAGTGCTTATATGTTGTCTTTTCGGCACCATTTAAGTTGGGTATAGTCTTAAGAATAGCCTTGGTATGAAATTTCTAGGGGACCAACCTCATTCCGATGAGGATAATGTTTTTGAGCCATCAGTAGACTTTAGCCACTGATCCTTCTGAATTCTTGGATTCTTCTCTCTGGTGGGAGTCACCAAACGGGTATACTTACTTTGCTTATGAGGTCAAGATTGCTCATCAAGTCTTGGGTCCTTTGGGAAATAGTAATTTATGTAAATTGTAAAGGTAACTAATCATAGAATTTGGGTTTAGTTGTAGTAGAGTTTCCAAGTTATTTAATGAATAGGGATGAAGCAGAGAATCACCAAACTCTAATTTATCCAAAATTTTGGACCTCATCCCATCGAGCATGCCAAAAATTATTAGTAGCATGTTGGGATGATTCTTATTATCAAAATTTTTCTTTAGCATAGATCTAGATTATAGTCGTTGTAGATTCACTAAGTGAATGGGTCATAAATGTCACAAAAATAGTATCACTAAACTCTATTTAACAAATATGGTGGGACCTTCGGGTCCTATTGGGTGTGGTAAAAACTATTGGTTGTACAATGGAATTATGTTTTTAAGACAAGTTTCTCTAGCATAGATCTAGATTTCACTTGCATTAGATTCACCAGGAGATATAATGAATAGGGATGAAGTAGAGAATCACCAAACTCTGATTTATCCAAAATATGGGATCTCATCCCATCAGGCATGCCAAAAACTAATGGTCATAAAATTTATCTAAGGAAAGGTTATGCGCCCATATACCTTGACTAACATTGAATGACCTAGAAGCTATGATGCTTCAATGGTCAATATTTGGAGGAGGCTGGTTCCTTTGGAATTCTAGCTAACTATTCCTAAAATATGAGGGAAAAGGGTGTTGAAAGAAGTAAAAAGGAGCTGAAGCTAGAACTTATGTTGGTGCAGATTAAGCCACATCAAGACACATGTAGAATAGCAGACTATGCAAATAAATAAGTGAGTTACCTAATAGACCAAATAGTTTTACTATCAATTACAAACTGTTTGACTTCATTAAATGTAGCTTATCAGACTATAGATTCTAGAACAAGCGAACGAACATAAGCATAGATCCAAAAAGTAGAATAGACACTATGAGAATTCAACAAGCTTAAATTAGAAATAAGTAGTCATTCATACATACACATTCTACAAATGAATTGAAGTAGAGGTCAAACAATAATTCCTTTGTATTAATATGCCAAAGCATCTTCTTACATGCAAATTGTAAAAGCCTAAGAGTCGATCTTTTTTCTTTTACATTCTAGTATTTATAGATTTTTATAATTTTTCAGTTGACAAAGGCTCATTTCCTTAGAAATAGATTGATATTATGTCAGACGGTCTACTAGCTTGTTGAATTACTCAAAGGTATGGTTGCTCCAACTATCCAATAATGGTTTATTGACCTGGCCAGGGTCTGTGTCTTCTTGAATTACATCGGCCCTATTACTTGCACCTGGTTCGTATATCTCTACTAACTTATTCAGTTGATCCACCTTATTATCTACATGATGGCCTCAAAATAGAATTATGTTGTTAATATCTTCTGACAAGAAATCCTACCCAATAGCCTTTATGGGGTGATGGTAGCTTTCTCACTAACCGGTTGATATCGAATTCTAGTCTTGGCTTATTTTGGCTCATTCATGGTTGTCAAATATTTTTTAAAGGCTGCTACCAAATATTTGCACACATGTATCTTTAGGGAGGGTGATGGACCTTTAGGACCTTGATGGGTTTTGACCAAGTATAGTTCTTTTGGTACCTCCAGCACTTAGCCATGTTTGTCCTCTTGCATGTGCTAGAATTTTGGGACCTTGATGAGTTTTGGTCGAATACATCTTTCAATGCCTCCAACATTTAACCATTTTTGTGCTCCTACATATGCCAAAATTTTGGTACCATGACAAATTCTAGTTGGGTATAGGTCTTTCGATACTTCCAACACTCAGCCATTTTTTCCTCCTACATGTATCAAACTTTGGGGACCTTGATAGGTTCTGGATAGGTATAGGTTTTTTGGTGCCTCCAGCACTTAACCAATTTCATGCTACTGCACGTGCCAGAATTTTTGTACCATGATAGGTTATGGTTGGGTATAGGTCTTTTGACACCTCCAGCACTTATCCAATATCGTGCTCCTACATGTGCTAGACTTTTGGGACCTTGATAGGTTTTGGGTAGGTACAGATATTTTTGTACATCCAACACTTACCCATTTTCATCCTCCTACATGTGCCAAAATTTTGGTACTACGATGGGTTTCGACCAGGTACAGGTCTTCTGGTACCTCCAAAACTTATCCAATTGTGTGCTCTTGCATGTACCATACTTTTGGTACTACGATGGATTTTATTGGGTATAGGTCTTATGGTGCCTTAAGCACTTAATTGTTTTTAATTACTTTTCTCTTCCAATAGGTCTACTAGACTTGAGCTTTAAGTCTAGTATTTTTTTTAGTTAGCCAAGATTGACTTCCCTTCATCCAATAATCAGGAAGAGGAAACAGGTATAAAACATCCAATGACCTTTGGTTTTGGCCTAAAAAATAAAATCAATTGCTAATAATTTAATGTTGGTAGATGCAAAAATTATCCACACTACTGCCACAACAATACTACCCATAGAAATCATTGCCCATGCCACACCATCAACAATAACCAATTATCCAATACCAACAATATCAACCACCACAACAACCACCACCCACACAGCATCAACATCAACAACCCATCCAATATCAACAAGTTGTTCAACATCAACAATAGCAACCAATCCAACATAAAAAAAATGTTCAACATTAGCAACAACAACCACTAATTCAACATTAACAACAACCACCAATCCTACATCAACAACAACAACCAATACAACATCAACAACTTATTCAACATCAACAATAGCAACAACTAATCCAACATCAACAAGGCATCCCACATCAATATCAGCAACCACCCATCCAAAATCAACAGTAGTACCAACAACCACCCCTCACATACCAACACCCATCGACTCACCCCACCTATTTCCAATACCATTCTATGCAATACAACCAATATCCATCCTTGAATTTCCAAGATAGTGCATACCATACAATCATCCCAACTGCTCTAGATAAATTTAAAATGTTTGTTTATATATTTGATAGTTTGGAATTACAAGTTGGGGGTACTGGATATCAAAAACTAACAATCAATTGAAAAACTACCCAATTTACCGATCAGTACCATCGTTGTCGTATCCTCCCCTATTCATAATGCTAAAGTTTGGAAAGTTCAAGGGAAAGGAGGACCCCCAAGATCACATAATATCATTTATTAGTGTGTGTTACCTTATCAATGAGATTGACCCCCCCATGCTTTGTACATTTTCACTATCACTTGGGGGAGCTTTAGATTGGTTCACCCATTTGCCTAGACATAACTTATATACCTTTGAGAAATTGGCCAACCTATTTTTAGAATATTTTGCCATTATTTTAAAAATAAAAATGACACTCACAGATCTATACAACCTACATCAATATGATGATGAGTCTATCTTAGACTATGGTGCATGATGGAGAGTTGTAATAACTGGACTACCCTCGCTCTCTCCATCACATAGTTGACTCGATTGTTCACGAGGAGTTTTTCAAAACCAATATCATTGCTACTACAACTCTAGTAATATCATACACTCGAGGAAGCTTTAGCGTAAGCTAAGACTATTAAGGACATTAATATCCAATAAGGTGAAATAAAACTCAAAAATAAGGAAGAAAAAAATAAGAATTCCAAAGGCACTTCTAACAACCGATTAAAATCCAATCAATTCAATCAAGTAGTATTGAGCGGGCCAAGCATGCCTAATCAGCAACCACATCAATCACAATAAGTCAGCTACAAAAAGGACAACATCCATCACATCAACCAAACTACAACACCATACCACCTTCCACCCAACTACAAAACCCCCAATTAGACAATTACAACAAGCGTCCTACTAGGCCATTGTGAAACTTCACCCTACTTTAGCATTTTTCAATACCTTTATGAGTGGCAATATACTTGTAAGAAGTAAAATAAGAATACCCTAATAAACCTACACCCAAATCCTACAAAGAGTATCATTATTATATCTACCATCGATAAAAGAGCCATGACATCTACGATTGCATTGCCTTCAAACATCTGGTCCAATACCTTATCGACAAGGGGGCCATTACCATAGATAATCTACTCATGATATCCAACCAAAACATTGGTATTTATTAGGATCATTTGTATAGCATGGATAGAACCAATAGTTTCAAATGCCACCAATAGCCAACACCCATCCAAACAGGTCAACCACCTCAACACCATGCAACATCATAATTTTGTAGGGAGGATCTATATCATCACTCACAATCAATATTATCTTGATCAACAGATCCCAATAAGTACTACTCCCAACATGCCATCATCCTCTATTGTGCTACATGGTACACCTCTAATGTATGCTAGATCGTGCCCCTAATAATGAGTCATATCCCTTATAAATAACCTCACATAGAGCCTCAGGATGGTGTCATCCAAGATCTCAATTTATGAGCTCATATAATAGTCACCCCTGCATCATGCAACATTGATAGAAATCTTGAAATCCATTGAACCTTCACATGCAAGATCTAAATGTCTTCACAAATTTTGTAGGCAGCCTCAAAATATGCATGGAGCCTGTAATCACTTTCTATGATTATGATATCAAGACATTGCTAATAGAAGTGCTAAATCCTCCACTACACATAGTACATTTTATTAACCATTAACCATTTAAATGAATTTTGGTTGACACCAGTTCATCAATAAACATCATAATAGCAATGGTGCTCCAGCACCTCCACCTACCACTCTCACACATAGCCTCATCAACCTTTACTCTATGGGCCTTCAATGATACATTATGCTCAAAACTTGGGATAGTCATTCTACCTATTCAAGTAGGTGGGAAGACTATTCACACTTTGTGTCACATCCTTGAAGGATAAATGCAATACAATGTCTTGTTTGGAAGACCTCAGATTCGATATATGTGATACATCCCCTCAATCATTGTCTCAAATATGTATATGAGGGTCACATACATTGTATACCTACTGATGAGGAACATTTCAAGTATTGCAACTTGATTTCCAATTTGTATGAGCCATCGCTACCATCCACACATATATACCTCACCTCGGCCTTGCCTGAACCAACCCCCAAACCAATACCATCATGCATTGACCCATAATTTCCACCACTAATCATGTATCTTTTGGCCCATCCTAAACCATCTAATTCACACTTACCTCCCATTCTGCCACACCCATCTCACTACATCACCCCAACTGCTTCATACAATCTACATCCCCCACCATCCACTTGTGTACACCCAACCCCATACCATTGGGTAAAGTCAACACCATCCCAACCAGTATTTGTCTTCACAAAGTTCTCCCTTTCATCCACATATCCACCCCATGCATTCCATAAATGCCCAGCCACTTGCAAAAAACTTGCCCATGCCTACACTACCACATCCTCCACCTCGCTCATCCATTGATAACTTTATCCATGAACCTTGACCAACCATAAGATATTACCCACCACCTTCATCCACTAAAGTCTAAAACATGCCTTCCACTTTGCAACCCAAGTTACCACCTCAACCCACTGCTAGGCAAGTTACGACAACTCACCTCTCCACCTCTATCGGTCCCTAGTCCACCACACCACCTCAAGCCAATTCCTTTTCCATTTAGCCTAAACCACCACCATCATCTAATGCATTTATCATAGATCCATCCATGTCAAACATTATCCCAAGTCCATCCATAGCATAACCCCATCTAAAAGAGGATGTTGAACCAGCTCCCACATTCCCTTCCCAAACTGTGTAGGTCGCAATACACAACCAATCTAGGAATAGGCGAGTATCTAGTATACAACATCATATTTATGCCTCCCACCATAAAATAAATTAGGGATTTTAGGTACCCATGCATAGGCACCATTATTCCCATAGGTCCTACATCTAATGCTACAAAGTTTGTATACGTAGGAGTGGATACCTCCTTTGATGTCCCTCATGATGATAGACCCAAATCACCATTTTATGGTGATGTTAGCTTCTTGGAAAACTCCTCCTTTGTGCTACAATATTTTTTATGCTCTCACTAGAGAGGATTTGGCCTTGGTCACTACAAGTAGGGATATTGCCACATAATTGAGCCACATTACCAACTCCCTAAGCATAAATTTAGATTAGGGTATGATAACCATTCACCAAATGGTCCTTTTAAAGAATATTTCCAATGCATTACCCTCGATCTTGAACAAAATAGATACAATTATCTCGATTGTGTTTATTGTTCGCTATATGGTGTCTTTAAATTTACCACTATTTACACCATCCCATCGGATACCTCAAAAGATAAATTAGATGAACTATTGGAGGTACTTTCAATTGCTTCTGATAACTCTGAAGAAGACTCTTACCCTTTGTTCTTTTAGCAGAGTTTTTGGATGATGATGATATTTATCAATGAATGTTCCCCATTTTACTACCCATTTTTCCTATTATCCTCCCTTGGGAGTTTCCAAACACATAAACACACCCATCATGGTTGATACCATCAGTCCAACTAAATCTACAACCGTCCATCTTGGACCAACTCTTGCCCTATGAGCATGCCCTTGGGAATCCTTCTTCTAATCCACCAAAACCTATCACCCCACAAGTCAACATGATCTCCATTCACCTATTCACACCCCTACCCAATCCAATCAATCCATTGAGGCCCATACACATTGATCCAAATATCATCGACTTTGATAATATTTTCACCTTATCATCCCCCATAGATTTCCTACCATCCAGCCAATTGATCCATCAATCCAGTTCCTACATTATGCCTGCCTCATGGCTTTCTTTTTCTATCGTTCATTAGGTTGACATGAGTGATATTGAGTCACCCATTTTTTTAAATGCAATGGATGACATCCACCTCATCCTTACCCCTCACCAATTAGAAGAAGGTTCCCACATGCTCATCAAGGACACCATCAAAATAGATCTTAGCGATGATTAAGAACACCTATAAATCATTAAACTTGGAGAAAGTCTTTCTACTAAAGAATGGGCACAATTTATGACCTTTCTCATTGAATATAAACAAGTGGTCACATGGTCCTACAAAGATATATCGATCCTCGACCCTAATTTAGTGGTCCACAATCTCATTTTGAGCCCTGATGCAAAATCAATAAAGCAAAAACTACAAAAGCTTCATCCTACCATAGCCCTAATGGTTAAAGAAGAGTTACAAAAATTGTTAGACATGGGTTTTATTCAGTCCATAGACTACCCAAAATGGAAATATAATATGGTACCCATTAGCAATTCTAATGAGGGGATATGCATTTGCACAAATTTTTGTGACCTCAAAAAAGTGTATCCTAAGGATAACTTCCTAATTCCAAATATGGATGTGCTCATGGATTCTACTACTGGCCATAAAATTCTATTCCTAATAGATGATTTCTTGGGGTATAACCAAATTCAAGTTAATCCCAAGGACCAACATAAAATAGCTTTCACAACACCTTTGAGGATATTTTGCTACAAATTCATGCCATTCGACCTTTAAAATGTAGGCACAACATACCAATGTGCCATGACTTATATCTTCCATGACAATATGCATAGTATAGTGGAATATTATGTAGATGATCTATTGGCAAAATTGAAAATACATCACAAGCACATAAGCATTTTGCATAATATCTTAGACTGGTTACTTGAACACAAAGTGAAACTTAACCCCAAGAAGTATGTTTTTAGTGTCATATCTAGAAAAATTTTAGGGTTCATCACCTCCAAACAAGGCATCAAAGTTTACCCAAATAAATTCAAAGTGGTCATCGAGATTCCAACCCCAATAAACCTCAAAGAGTTACACATTTTACAATAAAAAATCCAAGTGATCCATTGCTTTATCATGTATCTATCTGATAAATGTAAATATTTCAACCAACTATTGAAAAAGGGAGTCACCTTTACATGGAATAAAGAGTTTCAAGATACTTTTGATACCATTAAGCAATATCTTGCTTCCCCACTTTTGTTGACACCACCTCGACCAGGTGTTCCATTTCATATGTATATATCTGCCATGAACTTTACCCTCAGCACAATGCTAGTGCAAAATAATGAAGTAAATAGAGAGTAAGCCATATATTACATAATTCAAACACTGGTGAGCTATGAAACCAAGTACACATATGTCAAAATGCTATACCTAGTAGTTGTCTTCATAGCTAAGAAACTTTGATATTACATGATCGATCATACCACATATGTCACAGATAAGGATAACCCTCTACACTATATTATGAGTTGCACTTATACAAACAACAAAATTTATAAATATATAATGCTTTTAACAAAGTTCAACCTCAAATTTATTAGCTAGAAATCCATTAAGGGTCAGGTAATCATAGATCAACTTGATGACGCTGCATTACTAGATGACCGTCCACTTATTATCGAGTTGCCTGATGAAAATGTATTCAATATCATAGAGCAATAGGAAAATGTTGAACTGGAGGAGGAGGATGAGGTTGTCCTTTTCTTTAATGGTTCCAAGTATGAATGAATACAAGGTGCTAGAGTTATCTTACTCATGCCTCAAAGAGCTCATATGCCCTTTTCATTCAAACTCGGCTTCCCTTACACCAATAACAATGTAGAATATGAAGCCTTGATCCTAGGTCTCTAGATTTCTATAGCCCTAGGTATCACGCAACTCAGTATTTTTGATGATTCTAAACTCATCATTAAACAAGTCAAGTGGATCTACCAATGCAAAGATCCTATTCTTAATTAATACAAACAATTTTTTATAAATATTCTCAAGCACTTTGATTGGTATGAAATCAATAACATGCCTAGATTGAGCAATCAATTCATCGACACCATGTCCTCTCTTGGTTTTCTTATCTCATAGAATCCTATTGATAGCACTACCTGTATCAAAGTCAAAACACTATATCAATCAACTATTGAGTAGGAATCATCTCAAACAAAAGAGAATGTGAACTTCATTCAAATGGAGTCGTATAGCAATAGCTTCTTGCAAATAAAGGACTTTATAAAAATAGGTACTCTACCTGTAGAGTTGTCCTCAACCGCTAAATACACATTCAAGCAAAAAATGGTTCATTACACTCTCTTAGGTGATATCCTTTATCATCGTATCTTTAATGGTATCCTCTTACACTATCTTGAAATGCAAGATGTATGGAGGTCATTTTAGTGGGATGGCCATCGCAAACTGTGTCTTACGTATGGGTTACTATTGGCCCACCATGGAAAGTGATTGTTGCACATGTGTCAAGAAATGTTTAGAATATCAACATCATGCCAACTTAACCCATGTACCATCACAGGTATTACAACCAATTCAAGCTCTTTGGATATTCTCATAATGGGGTTTCAATCTTGTAGGAAAGATATCTCCTCCTTCCTTGGGATACCATATGTTCATCATCACAACTACTGAGTACTTTACCAAATGGATGGAGGAAATTCCTCTTACTAGTACAACTAAGCCTCAAATTGTGGATTTTATACTCCATCACATCATTTGGTATTTTGGTATCCCATCAAAAATTATCTTTGATAATGGCACTTTGTTCAATAATAAGGATGTTTGAGCATTGTGCACTAATTATAACATTCAATTGACTAATGGAAAAGTGGAGGCAACTAACAATACTATCATTACCATTCTAAATAAAATAGTCAAAGAAAATCATAAGGATTAGGATCTCCAACTCCCCCTGGAATTATGGGTTTATCGAACAAGCATACGCATGCCAATGGGGGCAATGCCATTCTCACTAGTCTACAGTGTTGAGGCCATCATGCCTCTTGAGATTAAAATCTCATCAGTGCACATATCATTACAAGAATTCATTGATGATGATACTGCACTAAAAATGCATCTTGATCAACTAACCTTGATGAACGGTAGGGTTATGCACAAGGGCGAATTTCACAATTTATAGCGAATTTTAGGATTTTAACATTTTTTATTTTGCTAATTTTGGGACCCTAGAGGTCGGCCCATTCGCCCGAAAATTACGAAATTAATTTTTTTAGGGTAAATTCACCCCGGTACAATATGTATTCCCGCCTAATATTCGCCCTAAAATTATTTTAAAAAAAATTATCCCACCCAATTCGCCTCTTGTACCCCCACTATATATAGGTAACCCTGGGAGCGACACTCATAGTCTCAAGACGACTGTCACAAGGTGACCACAAAAAGTGACTGGTAGAAGCGAGTGACAAAAGGTGACCGATAGAAGTGAGTGAAAAAAAGTGGATTGACAAAAGCGACTAACATTGGGCGACTGACACGCCACGACTATCACAAGGTGACTGACACATTGTGACTATCATAAGGCGACTGACACACCATAACGCATGACTAAAATTGGGGTGACTGACATTGGATGACTAACATGCCACAACTTTCATAAGGTGACTAACATGCCATGACTATCACAAGGTGACTGACATTGCGCGACTGACATTGGGCGACTAACACCTGGTGACTAACACTGGGTGACTGACACAGGGTGACTGACATTGGGTAATTGACATGCCATGACTAACATAGGAAAACTGACATGTTGTGACTATCACAAGGTGATTGACACACCGTGACTATCACAAGGTGACTAGCACATCGTGACTATCACAAGGTGACTATCGTAGGCAATCTGAAACGATGATTATCACACGATGACTGACATACAAGGCCAACCATTTGTCGGTAAGTTTCTATTATCAATTATGTTTATTTTTTATACATTTTTGTTCATTGATGCTCAATAAGGAGGTTTTCCTATTATTTGGGCACCAATCTCAAGCTTCCTTGGGTCAGATATTCTATTGTCTTGAATAGTAGTTCTCTCTTTAACCAATTATTTCCATTTTTCAAAATGATTTTCTTGTTACTCTTCTATTTATATAGGTAAAATGTCACCTGTTGGTAGTGGAAAGAAGGGAGGCCAGTCTTCCAGTTTCGATAAAAGGAGTATCCTCAAATACTTTCATAATATTTTGAAATCCAGTCAACCATCAACATCTACACAAATTGAAGGTATGAACGCCTTTACTTACTAACCAGTTAATTTTTGTTCATTGTTAATTTTATATATAATGTCTTCATTCATTAAGAAGGGTGATTTTTGGTGTATGGCTTTGTCCATTGTTTATCTATATTTTTTAAAAGAAGGTATGCTTTTAACAGAATGTATGCTTTTAAAAAGAATAATGATAATGACCCTGGTATTGACCCTAGTATTATCTCTACAGAAAACACTGTTGACCCTCGTATGAATCCACTTCCACATAACTACGATAATGAAAAGTCCACAGATGAAAATTTTCTTAAAGAAATGGAACAACAATAGGAAGAGATTCCTGAAACAAACACGCCAAATGGAAAACAAAGTAATAGTTCTTATGCAGTACCCACTTTCGAAGAATCTTCTTCTAAAAAACATAAACGTGCCAGGTCATCTAGATGGACAATTAACAGATCATTTCAGCCTGATTGGGTTTCAGATTTTCCATTTGTTGAGCCAGTGCTTCCAGAGAATAGTAATGAGGTAATAACATAATTGAGATGCATAATTTGTAGCTGGAAGCATGAAAAAGATCACAGATTGCAAGTTAAGAAAGATACAGTAGAAAAACATTGTGGAAAGGTTTATATAAAAACAAAAGAAAGTGATGTACCAATACAAAAAAATTATAGGTGGAAGGATGCATCAGAGTGTGCCCATATCAGATATGCACAAGAATATGATAAAGCAATGAAAGAAAAACAAACTTTGGTTGAGAAAGGTGCAATGATTCAAGCCCAATTTCGAAAAATGGAAAAGTTCACTTTAGCTTCAAAAAGTTTACAGTTTGTTGTTGTACTCACTATTCTTAAAAAGGGTAGACCTATGTCAGATTTCATTGATTATAAATCTCTATTTTGACTAGCTGATGTGCAGAACTTACCCAAAGTCCATTGGTCAGATCGAAGTGGTTGGGAAATTGCAAAATATCTGTCATTGGTTGAGCAGGATGACCTCAAAGAGAAAATAAAAAGGCCAAATTCATATCACTTTCAATTGATGAGGTGACTATTGTTGACAACACATCTTGGATTTGCATGCATGTTTACACATTGGAAAATCATTTAAGGCAACCTCATTTACTTGGACTACGCAAGATGGTGGAAAATTGCAATGCAGAAAACATCTACAATGTTGTTGTTTCTAGTTTAAAGGAAATAGCAGGAATGAATGAAATGGAAATAGCCACTAAGTTAATATGTGTCGGAGCCGATGGTGTTGCTACAATGCAAGGACACAGGAATGGTCTTTGTGTTAGACTACAAACATTTGTTACCCCATATTTGATCCCTATTCATTGCATGGCTCATAGAATTAATCTTGCATATAAAATTGTGGATACATTTACAAATGTAGCTAGAGTGGAAGACCTTGTCCATGAAATTCATGATTATTTTTTGCGTAGTCCAAAAATATTTTTAGAGTTTCAGTAGTTTGCACTTGGAGTTACTGATGTTAAAAAACTCTTAAAAGACGTGGATACTAGGTGGATTTCAATGTATCAACCGACATATAGAGTTTTCAAAGAATATCAATCCTTGGTAGGGTTTATGTATGCAAACCGTAGGGCAGTTGATAAGGCTAAGGATTTGCTATTACGAATGAGTGACTTTGAAACACTTCTCACATTGTGTGGTATTCTTCCAATGTTGGAAGAAATGAATACTTTGATCAAAATTGCACAAGAAAGATCGATTTATATTGTGGATTTCATCAGGGCAAGAAAACGAATTTGCTTACATATTGATACGATGTACGCATCTGGTGAAAGTTTTATGGATCCCATGTTTGAGAGTTGGAGAGCATTGACAAACATGAATGATCCTCAAAACTTTTTGAAGTTCAATATAAACGATCATCTTTGTATTAATGTCCACGGAAAGGAAATTCCTTTATATTATTTTTGTCAATGAATGGATATTGCTACAAATGAAGTTGAACAAATGCCCATAACATACAACAGATTTCATGTAGTTGTAATAGATACAAAAATTAAACTGAAACAAATAGCAGAATCATTGACAAAAGAGATCAGAGACCATTTTCAAAGAGATGAATTGCTTGAGGCTATGGGTGTGGTTAACCCGATATTTTGGAATCCTTGTAATGAATACCAGAATATAAGTGGTTTGTTTCAAAAATACATGGGCAATCTTGCTAGCCATTTCGCTAAACCTGTGGTATTCAATGGTATTGAAATCAATGACATTCTCAACAAAGATATTTTGACAAACCAATCAAACTATTTTGGAACAACAATGTCTGCTCAAGTTTCACAATTTGCTAATCACCATGAAAGGGGTTCTATTTCACGTTTCTAGAAATATTTATATCCCAGTAGTATCCTGCAACATACTATGAGTGAATATTTTAGTTTGTATGAATTATGCCAAATGATGATTTTAGGATCTGTTGAGGATGAAAGGGTATTTAGTGCATTATCATATGTAAAATCTAAAGTTCGGAATAGATTGGACAAAAATTTGGAAAATTGTTTGAGAGTATATGTGTCGACCTATGAGGTTGAGAAGTTTCCTTATGAAAGAGCATTGTCATATTGGAAATATTTGGTAGAGAGAAGAGGTGTCATGAATACTCTGGATGATCAGGATAATGGTAACACTGATGACACTATGATGACAAATTTTTTTGGAATGAGTGCAGAAGAATTTGCACAATCTGAAAAGAGTTTGTTCCAGCTTTCACCATTATGATGCAAAGATGCTTTCATTTCCCAATATTATATTGGGATTTAATTCATTTATTTGATTTGATTTCAAATATTGAGATTTGATTATATTTTGAGACATGTTTTCATGTATTTTGGAACAGAATATTGATTACTGAATCACATATATTACTATTTTTTACATGTATTTTGATTTCATATATTATGCTATCAGTTGTCAATAGAATATGTGTATATTATGATTTCATATATTTTGAAAACCATGTATTGAATAAAGTATAGACCATGTATTGAAAACCATGTATTAAATAAACCATGTATTGAATAAACCAACTATTGAATAAACCATGTATTGCAATTGCAAACCATCTATTGAATAAACCATGTATTGAAAACAATGTATTGCAAACCATGTATTGAATAAACCATGTATTGAAAACAATGTATGGCAAACCATGTATTGAATAAACCATTTATGGCAAACAATGTATTGAATATACAATTTATTGAAAACAATGTATGGCAAACCATGTATTGAAAACAATGTATGGCAAACAATGTATTGAATATCAAATTGATTGAAACCATGTATTGAAATCATGTATACAATAAACCATGTATTGAAACCATGTATCAAATTTATTGAAACAATGTATTGAATATACAATTTATTGAAAACAATGTATGACAAACCATGTATTGAATAACAATGTATTGCAAACAATGTATTGAAACCATGTATACAAACCATGTATTGAAACCATGTATACAATAAACCATGTATTGAAAACAATGTATGGCAAACCATGTATTGAAAACAATGTATGGCAATCCTTGTGTTGAAAACAATGTACTGAGTAAACCATTTACAACAAACTAGATATTGGTGCTCCATTATTGCATCCACATAATTCAAAATTATTTATTGCATCCACACAACTGATCAAAACATTAAAATATTGAAAGAAAAACTAAAAAGTAATATAAAATTTATGTAATATAAAATAATATGTTTTAAAATATGTTAAAATACGAGTCTTTGAAACCATGTTTCTTTTCACCACAATGCCACATTCCAGAATCATCAAATAAGGAAACAACAGTTCTAATTTTCTAAGTTTTCTTGTTGCAAAGTGCCTGAAGTGTCAGTTGCATCTACCTCAATATCCTTTGCTTCCAATGCACTAGACCGTACCAAACTATCAACTGTAGTGTTTATCCCTGATAGCAATAAACCTTCTTCCTTCGTGGGATCTTCTTTAAATGGTGCATTCAGCTCTTTCTCATTTTATTTTATTGCAGCATCCACATCCAGGCCCTTTTCTTTGATAAGCTTCTTCAACCAATTGTTTTCTCGAACAGTGTATTGTAGTCTCTTCTTCAATTCAATAGCATTAGTCACACTGATTTTTGTAGTCTTGATCCATGTTTTCATGGCTGACACCTGCTGCTTTAAATGTTGATAATTAGACTACAAAATACAAGAGAAAAATATTAATATTAATTAAAAAATATATTAAAGAAAAAAATGATTTTCAGATATGTGTAAAACTTACATCTGTTGTAAGTCTTGCAGTTTCTGCCACTGCTACTTTCTTCTTATCTAGTTCCCATTCATTGAAATATGCTTGGGCTTCGACATTCAGGTTCTCTAATCGGTCAAGTATAATGGCCAGAACTTCATCATTGCTTGTAGAATCGGCCTTGATGGTGCCAGATTTGGCCTTTAGTAACAGAGCATCGAGCTTTTGTGGCTCATTCTCTACCTTTGAAAATAACTCCTTTCTATGTTTGAAGTTCTTGTATCGACCATTTATTGCTTTGATCATAACCTTGGCCCGATATTCCCATTGTCTTAATGTATCAATATCTACAAGAAGATTATTAGTAACATTAGCCCTACATCTGTTTGCTAATAAAATATTTTTTAAAAAGTTTATTTTATCATCATCGATCGGATGATGATCGATGTCGACATGCTGGTGGGGGGAAGAGGAAACATCGGTGGCATCTCCTTCAACATTCTCCTATGCTTCATCACCTAACCCTAGACCATGAAGCAGATCACATGTTTTTAGTGGTAAATTCAAATTATTCATATCTTGATACATAAAATCATCATCCAGATTGGCATCTGGAGGGGGCATCTGAGATGCACTTTCTACATTTGATAAATTATCAAGTGTTAAAATTGGGAACCCCATCCCTAAAACAACAGACTGACCCATAGTCTGAGTCTATGTATTTAAGTGACTATTGGTTCCCTGAAGTGGTTGATGCGGAGGTGTGAGGAACTATTTCCCATGCATGCGAGATTGGTTCCTCACTAGTGGTGCATGTTGTGGTGATTGTTGGACTTGTTGTAGATGAACTTGGCATTGATGGACTTGCGGTAGGACTGGCTGCTTTTCCTATTGTGCACCTAATGGAAGCATCTATTTTTTGAGTCTTTTAAATCTAGTCGGTCCCTCTACAAAATTTAACATGAAAATTATAAATTAAAACTAGTTTTAAAAACAATGCCATTAAAATATAATAATTTTAACTAAACATACCCGACTCAGACTCTGCAACCATTGTCGTTGATGGTGCAAGTGTTGTCCTTTGCTCTGAAAATAGTTAAAATATTTTCTCAAACTAAATATAATTGAATATTGTTAAAATACATTATTAAAATTAGAACTTTTGAAAAATATGTTTACCTTGTGAGTTGGAGGTTTCATCTTCAATGTTCACTATAGCAGATGCATATCCAGAAGTAAGAGGAGCAACACATGTATGTTGTCCATCAGGAGACCTCCTACATTTATGGGTGGAAGGTACCGATGATGATTGTGACTGCGAGTCAGAATCACCAGACGCTTCTTGAATCCTGATGGTGGCATCCCTTTTACTGGACGAGTGAGCTGCTCTTCTCTATTTTCAAAAGAAAATTAGAAAATAACAAGATTGATTGAAATTTGAAAAGATAGAAAAGAGAGACTATTCCAATATATAATTTTTTACCTGTATTTCATTCTCATTTAACCCAATACGCAACAAATCCGGGTGCAATGCAGTTGGAGGACTTTTTTGTTGAAGATTGTAATATGATTCATAAAAAAGACAAAGAATATAGTTGTTGGAGGTTACTATATACGCAGATTGAATTTTCTACGTAGAAAGGAGGTCCTATTTTAGGCGGTTTGAAATGAGTGTGGACCAATCATATCTCCCTCCATCAATACAATGAATCAACAATGACAAAGCCCAAAAGGGTATTTCTGTAGGTCGGCCCTACAGAATAAGCCTTCCCAAGAACAATTCAATACAGGCATAAAGAAATTTATCTGTAACATTGGAAATGTTCAAACCCCTTTTCGATTTTGAAGAATTAACTGAAAAATAGAGAGAACATTATTAGAGAATGGACATTGGAAACAACAATACATCAAAATTAAGGATAAACAAAAATGAAATTTTCAAAAACTTACCTTTCAAATGGTCTGGATTCATGCCATATTTGGATGCCAGCGTTGATTTATCAGATTCAGTCAACGCGTACTGGTTGTTAACAAGGAGACCATCCAAAAATGGTAGTCCTATTAATCGCTGGACATCCGAGGGGTTCACAGTAAAAACAACATCCTTGTTATCAACTTGGATCTGTACAGTGGACACATCATGGTCGTAGGAACTAACAATACGTTGCATCAGGGAGACGTTGACGTCCAACTGTGGCATCTTCATGACTCCAGCAACTCCGAAGGTGTAAAGCCAGTTGGAATCTCTCCTAGGAATGTTAAAAATATTCTTGACGTTCGGGCAATAGTAGCTCTTGAATGATACCTTGGAAGGGAGAGGAGAGGAACCGCTAGCCATTTTTGATAACGCTAGGAAAACGCTAGAAAAATACCCTAAAAATGATCAAAAAATGCTCAGAAAATCGCCTAAAAAAGGTCTAAAAATACCCTAAAAATGATAAGAAAATGGCCTGAAAATGATCAAAAAATGCTCAGAAAACCACTTGGAAAAGGTCTAAAACCGTTGTAGAAAATGCACTAAAAATACTAGAAAAAGCTCTGAAATTGCTCTGGAAATCATCGTGCGAAAGGTGAAAATGATGTTGTTATTCTATTTATAGAAGTCTGCATGCCTAAAGTTGATGGATGTATGACACGTGGCAAAGGAGAGGACACATGGCAGCATCTTATTGATGGTATTTGGTGGTCGCATTCTTCCTATCGCCATGTGATAGTCGCCATGTGACATGTAACAATCGCCATGTGAAATTTACCCTTGAAAGTCACCATGTGATAGTCGCTTCTTGTAAGTTGGCACTTGATAGTCGCAACTTGCTAGTCACCACATGATAGTCGCATCCTTGTCAGTCGCCTCTTGACAATCGCCCTATGGTGGTCGCCACTTGACTGTCGCTCATGATAGTTACCTCTTGATAGTCACCACTTGATAGTCATGCTTGGCAATCACCATTTGAAAGTTGCCATATGGCGGTCACCATTTGATAGTCACCCTTGACCTTGAATCCCACTTGATAGTCGCCACTGACTCCTATAAGTCGCACCTTGATAGTCACACTTGTCGCTTTGTCACTTATCGCCTTGTGACAGTCGCTTCTGTCAGTCACCATTTTTAAGGTTGAAAAATTTGTTGCATAGTTTTCAAAAAATCGCCAATATTTGATAATTTTTTTGCAAAAATTTGAAAAATTCGCCCCGATGTTTATACACCTTAGGACTAGATTCACCCCGATTTTATAAATACACTTTGGGGCCGACCCCTTATGCATAACCACTGATGAACAATGAATCAATGCACTTGAGCACCTTTGTGTCTATCAAGATAGGGTCAAACATGCTTACAATAACAAAGTGCATCCTCAAGAATTTCACGTAGGGGATTTAGTTCTTAAAGAAAATTAGTAAAATTTGATCCTTCCACCACACTTGCATGATAATTTTACCACTAACTAGCTTGGTTCATTCATCATCATGCAAACATTCAGTACTAGTGTAAACCAAAATGAACAATGCCAAATAAAATAGATAAAACCAATACACAATATGTTGCACAATGAAGAGAGATAATATTTTATTGATATAAATGGAGCTTTAATCTCCAATGTTACAACATGATTTTTGGTATTGATATAGATATTACAAATCTAGGATTTCAAAGCCCTAGTTCAAGAATAACTGGTGTCTTCTCGCTCGTCCTTGATCCAAATAAGAGTGTGGGTGGGATTGTGTATCCCTACGAGACCACCCTAGCTTCAACAACTTACAACAAGATGATTCCTACACCTGCAAACAAAAAATAACAAAAAGGTATTAGATGCACCTATGAGGGCTCCACTGCATGAGGTCCTCTAAAATATAAAACTACTAAAAACCCTAGATACTACAAAATATAACTGAAAAACAAAAATGCAAGAATGTAAATAAAATACACTAAATATTTTACCTTATCGAATTATTTTTGCTCCTGTGTCTGTGATCGATGGTTGCACGAATTCCTAGAAGGTGCTCGAGGGTTGGGGAATTACAAATCTACTATGGGAAACACCCGAGGCAATGATGGTTGGGAATACCTAGAAGCATTCCAAAAATGCTCAATAGCATTCTACAAACTTTGGAGGGTGTTCGAGGGTTGAGGGAAGGGTCACAAAACTATATCTGATTCACGAGGGTTTGGCGATGATGGAAATTGTGATGCGATGGTGGTGGTGAGGGGTGACGATGATAGCAAAATGGCTAGGGTAACCATTCAAACTAGAGACCAAGGGTAATTTTTTTGGACCTTGATTCATAAAAATGTATCACTTTAATAATCTACCCTTAAATATGTTAGGGCTTCGATGACACAAAATGAGTGATCAAGATTAAAACATGAGGAAGGGTGGAGATTAAGCTTGTCAAGTGATATCGATTGAGATGGATGGATGGCTAAGATTAAATCATGGCGGATGACTAGGATTTATTTATATAAATACATATATATTTATTAAATATATATAATATGTAAAATATTAATATTTATATATATATTAAGTTATTACATATATAATATTTATTTATATAATATGTAAAATATTAATATTTATATATATATATATATTAAGTTATTATTGTAGACACCAAAACAGCACCAATCCGATTATGTGACAACAAGCGCTGATCGCATTGACACACACAGCCCCTAGGGCAGCCCCGAGAGGTTAAACAGTGGTCCTAACCACTCCCAAAAGTAGTTTTGGAGGTCAGAGGTCAATTTGGCACCTTTTTGGCACCTTGCTCTCTCGCTCCCACCCGGGGATGAATACAAGCTGGCATTCGTCCCACCCAGGGATGAATATCAGCATTCGCCCCAGGGTGAGGCGAATAGCAAGTTTGACTGGCAAAAAGTCAAACCTCGACAAGTCCGCCAGTTAACTGAAGCTGCAGGCCATGCAATTGTGAGGAACGGCTCCAAATCAAGAAGAGAGACTTCAGTCATGCATGTCTTTATTTTAGAGACCTCATGCAAGGAGATTCTAAATCAGGGAATTATCTTTTCTCTCAAAATAGGACAAACAACTCAAGTGGCGCCCTCGCATGCGCAATTCAAACAGAGAGACCCTAGGTCTATAAATTGGTGAGTTTTCTCACCCAAAAGATATACAGAGAAGGAGCATTTGAGCAATGAAGTGCTGCCAATTTACATACCTACTTGCGATTTGTGCCTTTCACATCCTTAATCTCTCATTCGAAAGGGAGGTTATTGGGTGATTATTGGAAGCACGAATCCAGACCCAAAACCCAATTTTTGGCCACAATATCCCACAAAATTTGTCAAAAACACCCCATAAGAAGTTTTGGACCCATCCCAAGTGGATTGGTGCCGAAACAGAGTCCCAAACGGTGGGCGTCCTGCCCCCGGGTGCCCCCCAAGCTGTCGCAACCCTAATCGCCCCACCCCGGAGTGATTAGAAATCTATGATATATTTATCTGATTTTTCTTTTGCATATTATTCTAGGTTATTTAAATAGGCTGTAGTTTAAATTTCACTTCATTATGAGCAATTTTGACCAGGTTTTTATCATTTCCCGCCTTTACTAACTTGCAGATGCCATCATAAAAATCTGGGTGATAGAGGCCAAATTGGAGAAATATGACCATCTAGGTCTTCCCAAAACACCCCCAATTAGCTAACCCCAACTTTGTAGGTCATTTGGAGCTTCCTAGATAGGACATTGAAGAGGGTGCTTTCTGACAAATTATTGCAGGTTTATTCGTCCCACCCCGGAGCGAATACAAATCTGTGAGGAATTTCTAGACTATTCCTTTTGCAGTGGCTTCCTGGTAACATATTCATGCTTCTATTAAATTTTTAGGTCGATCTGATATCATTTGGTTATCGTTTTAATATTTTCATGCATACACTAACAGTAGGCCTTGGGAAATACATGTTCTATTCTATCTACAGGTGCTACTAATATTTTATGTTTCCTTGAACATAGGTCTTCGACATCAGAGGAGCAGGAAGGAGTCAAAAATCATATACACAAGTGGCGGTGACATTTTGGTCCGCCCATATTACATGTGGGCACGCGGAAGAAGGATTGCTATCCATGGATGTGATAAGAAACATATTTGACGCTCCTATCCCCTAAAAAGGAAGGAGACGTATTGTAACATGACTTTGAAAGCATATCAATAAAGAAGGCTATATTTCATATTGCTTTTATCTTGTGTCGATTCGTCTATGTTCTTTCTTTTCATGCATTTTTCAATATATAGGCTTTTAGCGTTAAGTTTGGTTTTACACGCATCGTGCTTGGCATATTCCTTTTTGTTTTCGTATCCTCGTGCTTTCAGTGGCGATCATGGTGGGACCTCTATCCCTTGATTTTTAAGATTAAATTTCTGATCAAAGTTGCTTGTTTTTGCTTACAGGTACCAAGTTTTCAAACGCTGGACTGTTTCAGAGCAAAAATTTAGAGACATCCGATTTGGGCAGAGAAGAGGTAGAGGTCTTAAACACCTTCTATCAATTTTTGCTTTCTGTTCTCTGGTTATTTGCTTGCATAGGAGAGTTTGAATGCTTGTTTGCTTCATTTATGCAACTTAAAAAGAACCCCACACACCACGTGGTAATTTGAAACAACAAGGAGTTGGTCGTAAAACCCCAACCCTTGAGCAAGACCAACGGTGGATTTCATCACCACCTTGGCTTGAGATACTGCATACATAACCCCGATCGTGACTGTTGCTAGACGTAAATCCTGATGAAAGCTGACCAAGTGTAGCGGGGGTGATTCCCAGTGCATGAGGATAAGTCTTCTATGGTAGGTGTCATAAACAGAGTGATTCCCCTTTCGTACCGCCTATGTTCCACGTACCATCTGCTCTCACGTACCAATAGTTTCCCTCACGTAAGGGCGGGTATATAGAGAGGTTGGTATATCGGTCTGGCAAAGGTATATCGAAGGGGCGACCATTTTTGGGAGTCATAAGAGCCATCATATTGCATTTAAACGTTCTTTCCAAAAAGCTTTCAAACAAACATCAAAACACACTAAACCAGGTTTAGGGCACACTTTTAATCTTTAAACGAGATAACCATTGCGTTGATTGTGTGTTTCCTTTCTATTTAAGTGTAGCATAAAAAATCCTAAAAGAAGATAAAAATCTACTCATCTTTAGGTAAACATCACCATGGTGTACACCCGTAGCCGAGCCCAATCACGGGCAAGCACTGCAGAGAGTGCACAAAGGGGGGCAAGTCACCTCCGATATAGTCCTGAGGACTTAGTCATCCCGCCTTGGTGGCATGGCACCCAAGATAGTCCACATCATGCCATAACAGAATAGGACTATAGAGGCACCTCTTTGAGAGGCACCCCCACTCAGCATAGATCCTTTCAAGAGGAGAACCTACACGTAGCACTCAACATAGACAGGAGACCTCCCTTAGACGCTCGTTATGAGTGGCCTAGTGATGAAGTGCTAGAGCAACAGAGGGTCCAGAAGGAGGGGCCACATGATTTCATCATCCCTCCTCTACCCCGTATTACTATTAGAAACACTAGACAATATCCAGAGTATCAGGCTCTCCAGACAGGGCAAGACAATTCTGCCCGCACCTTTTATGCATACGAAAGGGAGTACGAGGAAGACCACTACGTTCCTCAAGAGCAGTACACAATGCGGGAGTGATGTACCTCCACACTCGCTATGTATCAGGATCACCCATTGAGGCTAGAGCCTCAGGTAAATGTCGCTAACCTCGACAGAGGAAAGCAACCCATAGGGGTCTCGGATCACCATGACCGAGATAGACATGTAGGAGAGGCATCTAGGCTTCCTAAACAAGAGACGATGGAACAAATTGACTTGGCATTTGCCAGACATGCCACCCGCCAAGCGCAAATCACGTAGCTCAGGCAAGATCAACAATAGTTAGAGCATCTGTATCACCTTAACAAAGAGCGCATTCAACATCAGACAACCGAATTGCTTCATAACAATGTGCTTGAGAAGGTCCCAACTCCTCGTGCACATAAAGTAGAAGTGTATGAGAGGCATAACCCCTTGGTGCGAGACAGGTCTCCATGACCTCATCAAGTACTGCCTCCAAGACCTCCTAGACCTGAGCGGGAGGCCACTCCCAGAAACAATGATGGGCACCCTCCGTGGGCACCCACCCATGTTTATAGGTCTCGGCTAGGCACTCCTCAAGAAGCCTATGAGGAGTATGAACAAGAAGAAGAGCGGGCTGAAATGCCCTACCAAGGCAGAAGGGGTGCTATCCAGCCACCCCTCCATAGGCCTCAAGTTCCCCGCAACCCACAATGGGAGCAAACCAAGGAGGAAGAGATCAAATCCTTCGATGCATATAAAGCGCTGCTAGAGCGCTTAGAATCTATGGAGATCAAGACTTCTGGGCCCCAAAAGCCCACTTTACGCCAACTCCATAGTCATCCTGTGCATCCGTCAATGTCGGCACCTCCATACCATGAACACTTTAAACTACCCCAGTTGGCACTCTTTAGAGGGGAGGAGGATGCCCAAGAGCATGTGACTAGATTCCTGAGCCAGTGCTTTGGCATTCAGGACAATGATGCTTTGTTACTAAGAACATTTATAACCACATTCGTAGGCCCTACCTCGGATTGGTTCACTCAGTTGCCAAAACATAGCATCAATAACTTGGATCAGCTAGTGGATGCGTTCCTCGAATGCTTCACCTTCAACACCAAGAAAAAGGTGTCATTAAGTGACCTAGCTAGCCTCAGGAAGTATGAGGAAGAGACCATGGTGGCATATGGGAACCGGTGGAGGACGCTGCTTTCAAAGCTGCCCTACCTCCCTCCCATGTCCGACCTGACTCAGATGTTCTCAAAGAGCTGTTTGAGATCGATCTCCATGCTATTGTAGCTATAGCAATATGCCACTTTAGAGGAAGCTCTGGCGCAAGCCAGAATCATTGAGGAGATCAAGATACAGGATGGCGAGATCGCCAAACCTAAGAAGAAAGAATGGACCAAGAACACCAAAATAGGGACCATGCAACAGAAACCCGCTACGGTCAATCAAGTTGCTATCAATGTCCCTAAGCCTGCACAAGCAACACAACCTCAAAAGGCTAACTATCAAGCGATGCCTCCTAACAATTATGATAGAGAAAACCAGAGGCAGGAACAAAATCAGCAGCGTCACCCTAGGCGACAATTTACACCTTACATAGAGTCCAGGGACTCCCTGTTTGACCGCTTGTCAGCGGCGAACTTGATCAACTTGCCAGAGATTCAAACTATAGACCCCAATGCACCGAAGCCTAAGGGGTACCGGGAGGACTTGTACTGTAGGTTCCATAGACGGAAGGGACATGACCTTAATGCATGTTGGAAATTCAAAGGTTTGGTACAAGACCTAATCGACAATAAGACATTGGTGGTGGACAACCCCGTAGCGCCAAACAACCAACATATGGGAGTCTTCAGAGACCCCTTGCCTGCCCATGATGCGCAGGCAAAACCCCTTCAAGTCAATGAGGTGCAACAGAATTGCCCCATGCAGGGGTATGTAGGGATGATAAGCATAGTGACTAGGAACAAGAGGTATCAAGGAGCTGCCCCTACGGTGGCCACAAGAGAAGTTCCATCGACGTCACAACCTCAACAACACCCTACGCAACCTCCCCCGCCTAGACCAGTGGCCACGATTCGGACTAGACTTACCCAAAGTCTAAGGACCACGTCGGCTAGGCTCTCCATATACGAGCTCATTCAACAATCAGCGCCCCATCGGGAGGCTCTAATGGAGATATTAAAAGCCATCGAGCTGCAGCCCCATGAAGCAAACTCTTTCAACAACTTCGTGGGACATGTAAAACAATGTACAGAACCAGTCATCACCTTTAGAGAAGATGAATTGAAATCAGTGACTGGTGATGTGGCGGATCCACCCCTGCACGTCATTGCATGGGTCAACGGGATTCCGTATAAGAGGGTGTTGGTGGACACTGGCTCATCCAATAATATCATCACAACAGTAGCATTGAAACATCTGAAGTTGTCGGCATCTCACATCGTGGCCTCCACCTATACACTACGAGCATTCAATGATGCAATATGCTCGACGGTTGGCACAATTGTCCTACCCATCCAAGTGGGACAAAAGACTATTCATACATTGTGCCACATCTTGGAAGGTGAGATGGCTTATAATATCTTGCTTGGGTCGGCCTTGGATCAGGGACATGAAGTGTGTCCCTTCAATAGCTCATCAATGCCTAAAGTATACATTTGAAGGATAGGTGCATGTAGTCCCGGTAGACTTAGAGCCCTTCAAGTACTGCAATACGGTGCAATTCATGCCGTAATCGACCCTTCCATCAACACATTTGGATTTTTAGTTGAATCCATCTAACCAGGGTCCGATTCCGTAGGCATCCCCATTGTCGAGTCCATCGAATCCCCAGTCAGGTCCATCTTCCTCATCTGGTCCTTCAACAACGATGCCACCTACGGTGGCCACACCAAAGGACAAGGGAAAGAAACCCCTAGAAGAGGAACCACCCCTAGTCTCAACCATCTCTACCGAAGAGATGCCTAGCAGAATGGAAGTCGAGATGCCTAGTTCACCCCACATGGAGTGGACTCGGGAAGGACTCCCATTCGCTCCCCCTCAACCGCCAACGATCACCGTTGAGATGGCCAACATGGGCCTGGGGGA
Source organism: Wollemia nobilis (assembly GCA_028583015.1). Lineage (NCBI taxonomy): Eukaryota > Viridiplantae > Streptophyta > Pinopsida > Araucariales > Araucariaceae > Wollemia > Wollemia nobilis. The sequence goes on from JAQPPZ010017016.1 coordinate 12,912,782, forward strand.
GTATCTAGTGAGGAACATTGTAGCAACACCCACACTTGAGTCCATGCAAGACATGGGGAGACCTCGACTCCCCATCGGCTCTGTGGTTCCTCTAGGCTACCCACCCAATCAGACAAACTTTGTTTATGGGGGCCTGGATAATGGCGTTGAGACTTGTATGCAAGAAGACGAAGATGAAGAGCCCTTTGCTGAGGATGTCAACTATTTGTCCAACCCAGACTTTGCATTGAGATATCTTGGCCAATGCAATTGGCATGGATATGGGTTGGGTAGGTATGAGCAAGGAGTGCGTGTTCTTTGCCAACCGAGATATCAAATGTCGTATGACAAGTCGGGAGTAGGGTTCAACCACCCCTTGCCCCTAGACATCTTGGTAGAGAACATGCAAGGCCTAGGGATAGGCAACAAGGATGGGTTGGCATTAGATCCATATGCCAATCCTAACACAACATATACATTGGGGGATTATCTCCCATTGCTAACAACCAACCTTGTTGACCATAACAACCCTTTCCCTTCGGTCGAAAAGGGAGAAAATTCGAGGACTCGCCTACAAGAGGGATATGGACAAGACCAAGAAGGGTCTTCAGAAGATGAGTCGGAATACGAGGTAGCACCTTGGGATCCTTTCGAGTCTGATAGCAATCATTCACAAGTACATCCCATGGATGATTATCAAGAGAGCTTCCTGACAATGTTCCCTTTGGATGCTCCAATTGAGCATATGCCACCTCAAGAGAATCAGGTCCCCCCGTAGAGAGCGGAACAACCTCGATGGGACCACATTAATTTGCTCGAGCAAGATGAGCCTCATATGTCGCAAATAGCTATTGGAGCCAACGAAGGCCTTTGGATCTCTGACAGTGATTATGAAGATGAAACTGAGATGGCTTATCTCAATCATATGCGACAACAACAATATCCCTTGGACATAGATGACATGTTTGAACAATTACACATAGGGCCAAGGCATAGGTGGCACCTAAACCAGATGTAGTTATAGCAATTACTGCACCCACCACTCTAGGTATACAGAGAGCATCTTCCACCTGGAGACCCTATACAACCATCAATGCCTAGGGTGGACCCTATCTTTTTATCCACGCATAGGGCTGATCCATTTGTGCCAGTACCCACAGAGCCAGATCCGGAGCACAAATATCATCTAGGATGTCCGAGCAGTCATACCCATGGTAATGGAGACCACAATCATTTCATCAACATGATCTCCATTGATTTAACCGCCCCCATCCATGATCCAACGACCCAACATGGTCATTGCATCTAGACCTAGATGCTATAGACTGGGATCACGCTGACACACCGCCATCCCCATCAGAGTACTAGCCTTATGGTGGGATGTTCCATTTCACCCCAGGACAGACTCAGGATGTCTTCCATGCTGAAGAGGAACCTGACGTTCCGAACGATGATCTAAATTCAGCAAATGATATCCACTTGATCCCAACTCCACACCAGTTGGAGGACGGATCCCACATGTCGATCGAGGAGACGACTGACGTAGACATCGGCTCAGATCCAATGAATTTGCAAATCATCAAGTTGGGGGTAAGTCTATCCCCGAAGAGCAAGCCGACTACATTGCCCTTCTCAAAGAGAAGAAGGAGGTTTTTGCATGGTCATACAAAGACATGTCGAGACTAGACCCGTAGCTAGTCATGCATAATCTAACGCTTGATCCGACAGTCAAGCCAGTAAAGCAAAAACTATGTAAGATGCACCCAACAGTGGCCTTAATGGTCAAATATGAGCTACAAAAGTTGTTGGATGCACAGTTTGTCATCTGCATGGATTACCCACCATGGTTGTCTAACATGGTTCCCATCAAAAATCTTGATGGGAGGATTCGCATATGCACCGATTTTTGAGATCTAAACAAAGTGAGTCCTAAGGATGATTTTCCCTTGCCTAGCATCGACGCATTGGTAGATGCTACAATGGGCCATGAAATGCTTTCCCTCATGGATGGTTTCTCGAGATACAATCAAATTCGTATTAATCCCAAGGACCAACTAAAAATGGCGTTCACAATGCCTTGGGGGACATTTTGTTATAAGGTCATGCCTTTTGGCCTTAAAAATGTTGGCGCCACCTACCAACGTGCCATGACGTACATCTTCCATGATTACATGCACAAAACTTTGGAAGATTACATGGATGATTTGTTGGCCAAATCTCTTTTGCGCCCAGATCATCTCGATGACTTAAGCAAGATCCTCGATCGCCTCATGGAACATAAAGTCAGACTAAACCCCAAGAAGTGCGTATTTGGCATCACATCTAGAAAGCTCTTGGGTTACATAGTCTCCAAATGAGGAATTGAGGTAGACCCACACAAAGTCAAGGCAATCCTTGAAATGCTTCCCCCAACTACCATCAAGCAGCTCAGAAGTCTACAGGGAAAGGTCGCGTCAATCAAGCGCTTCATAGCGCAGCTATCTGACAAGTGCTGACCCATGAATAAATTATTGCACAAGGGGGTAACATTTCACTGGGATGACGAGTGCCAATCAGCCTTTGATGACATTAAACAATACTTGGCTTCATCGCCAGTATTGGCACCACCTAGACCAGGAGTGTCATTCTATTTATACATCTCAGCTACTGAGGTGGCACTGGGTGCCATGCTGTCCCAGAAAAATGAACTACACAAAGAACAGGCTACTTACTATCTTAGCCGCACCCGGTCGATTATGAACTTAACTATGCATACGTTGAGAAGCTCTGCTTGGAAGTGGTGTTTGCTACCAAAAAGCTATGCCACTACATGCTCAACAATACGACGTATGTTGTGTCTAAGGAGAATCCATTGTGATACATGATGAGTCATACTTATCATAGTAGCCGCACGGTGAAATGGATCATGTTGTTGATGGAGTTTGACATAGAATTCATTGGACAGAAATCCATAAAAGGTCAAGTCATCGTCGATCAACTGGCAGAGGCTCCTCTTGAAGATGATCAGCCTCTGACCGTAGAACTACCGGATGATGGGGTTTTCCATGTTTCAGAATCGCCAGATTCTGATGAGCCTGAGTCACAGGCTGACATGACCCTATTCTTCGATGGTTCTAAATGTGAGCAAGGAGGTGGCACGGGAATTGTATTCTTCACTCCACAAGGGGCTCCAATGCCTCTATCATTTAAATTAGACTTCCCGTGCACCAACAACAATGCAGAATACGAAGCCTTGCTCATAGGTCTTCAGACAACAATCACCATGAACATTAAATGTTTAAACATCTTTGGTGATTCGTTGTTAATTGTCAATCAAGTAAAGGGGATATTCCAATGTAAATGTCCAGTTCTGTAGGCCTACAAAGCCCTTGTGGACAAATTCCTAGCACAACTTGAATGGTATGACATCGAGGCACTCCCTCGATCATCGAATCATTTTGTGGATACTATGGCCTCCTTGGGGTCACTAATCCCGCAAGACCCTTTCGGTGAAATGACAACCATTCAGGTCAAAACATTATCGCAATCCATGATGGAGCGTGCAAGCTCTGACCTAACGCCAAGAATCCACCTGATCCAGATTGAACCATCTCAGGATAGGTTCTCTCGAATCCATGATTGTCTGACTCGAGCCAAATGGGGGTCCTTGTTCTCCCCGACTCCTCTTAATAGCAACACAACGCTATTTTTACAAGTTCTTTCCCGCTCAACTTTTGCTAGGGATGAACTTCAAGAGGGATTGGCCGTTCATACCATCGAGGTTTTTGATCAGCAGGATTGGTACACACCCATTAGGGATTACCTCAAGTTAGGTAACCTCCCACTTGGATTGACACAAGCCATGAAAAGATCATTTAAATAGAAAGCGGCAAAACATGTCTTGTTAGGAGACATTTTGTATCATCGGAGCTATGAAGGAATCCTCCTCCATTGCTTGGACCAGCAAGAGTCCGCTTGGGCGATCACCCAAGCACACGATGGTACATGTGGTGGCCACTTCAACGGTATGGCCATCGCAAAGCGCATTCTTCGCATGGGCTATTATTGGCCATATTTAGAGCGAGATTGTTGTGCATATGTAAAGAAGTGCATGAAGTGTCAACACCATGCTAATTTGACACACGTACCTTCTCAGGCCTTGCAACCGATCCAATCGGCTTGGCCTTTTTTGTAGTGGGGCTTTGATCTAATCGGAAAGATCTCCCCTACATCGTTAAGTCATCACACGTTCATCATAACGGCCACAGAGTACTTCACCAAGTGGGTGGAAGCAATTCCGCTAACCTCTACGACTGGAACCCGCATTGCGGAGTTTATTTTGCATAACATCATATGTCATTTTGGTATTCCATCCAAGATCCTTTCGGATAATGGGATGCCATTCAAGAATAAATATGTGCGTGCTTTGACCACAAAGTACAAAATTCAGCATAGTTTTTCAACACCCTATTATCCGTAGGCAAATGGGCAAGCAGAGGCGTCAAACAAAATGCTAGTCGCCATCCTCAAAAAGATAGTCATAGATAGTCATAAGGATTGGCACATTCAAATCCCGCTTGCCCTATGGGCTTATCGCACTAGCATTCGGACGCCCACTAGGGCAACTCCATTTTCGTTGGTGTATGGCTCCGAGGCAGTCATGCCTCTTGAGTTGGAAATCCCTTCCCTACGCATTTCAATGCAAGAGTTCATCGATGATGACACTGCGCGGCAGGCCCGGTTAGACCAACTGACGTTGCTCGATGAACGACGCGTCAATGCTCTCGAGCATTTGCGTATCTATCAAGAGCGACTTAAGAAAGCATACAACATGAAGGTCCACCTAAGGGAATTTCAGGTTGGTGACTTGGTCTTAAAAGAGAACCAACAGAATTCTAATTTGCCATCCCATCTAAGGGACAAGTTCATGGAAAACTGGTTAGGTCCTTATGTGATTGATAGTAGAATAGGACCTGGAACATACCGGCTCGCCTCTCTTGAAGGAATCAAGGAGCTAGAACCCTTGAACATCAGTCATTTGAGGCCATTCCACATTTAGAGAGCCATAGTCCAACCAAAAGCTCCAAGGATTTTCACAATCACTTGGTCAACCCAAAATGCCCCAAAGGTATCCATAAACCCTTTGGTCAAACCAAAAGCTCCAAGGATTCCCACAATCACTTGGTCAACCCCAAAAATGCTCCAAAGGTATCCATAAACCCTTTGGTCAAACCAAAAGCTCCAAGGGTTACCATAACCGCTTGGTCAAAACAAATATTCAAAAACAAACAAAAACAATAAAATCATCAAAAATAACAAAAAAATTGCATTTCAATTCCATGCATACTCATAAAAATCAAAATACAAAAATATAGGTTGCATTAGGCATCACATCCATACATTGCATATTTGCTAGGTCATACATGTCAAAAGCACCATAGACTGTCATTACTTGGCAATTCCATCATTTTCCACATCAAATCCATTTTATAAACGCATACATCCAGAATAACACCATCACCATTTTTAGCAAAGTCAGTTGTCTCCTAATGTATATAGGGTTTTCGTCATTCAGTTGTCTTTAAATTTCTAGCCAAAAACTGTACAAAGTTAAACAGATTTTACAAGGGAAAGTTTTACTTGGATCACGCCTCGTTACGTAACATCCCTACACAAGTTAAAACACATAAAATAATTCCTAAGTTGTGTGAATGCAAGAGAAACCTACAAAGCAGTCTAGGGTACCATAGGTGAAAGATTAGCCTGTTCATCCCCCTGTGCGAATGGTTCAAGAGTGTTGAGAATTGACAAAAGGACGAGCTCTTCCCCATCAATTCCCCCTAATAAATAGTGGTTTTCACCACTACCAAAAATCCCAATCACCATTGGTCCCTAAAGTTGTAAGGATTCATACTACACGTCCCTGCCAAGGATGGGTAGTCATCCCCAAGGCCTAAAAGGATCGATGCCATTCAAAAACAAAATTCCCACAAGCCATCATCACAATCACCTTTGGTCTCCAAAGTTGTAAGGATTCGTACTACACGTCCCTGAACAGGATGGGTAGTCATCCCCAAGGCCTAAAATATCAATGCCCTTACTTCATAATCTCCATAATCCCCTTTGGTTCCCAAAGTCGTAAGGATTCATACTACACGTCCCTGAACAGGATGGGTAGTCATCCCCAAGGCCAAAAGGATCAAGGCCATTCATAAGCCACAAACATACAAGCTCAACCTTACAAAGCTCAAAATACAAAATCAAATAACAGTGGTTCTCACCACTATTCAAAATCCTTGCTCAAAAAGAAAAACAAAGAGAAAAATAAACAGTGATTTTCATCACTATGTATACGAGCAAGTATCCTAAACCATTGAGCAAACACAAATCCTGAACTTGAATCCCTAGAATTCTCAGCATTCGAAAACCATCTAGGTGATCCTCATTACGGGTTTGGTGGACAACCTACCTGGCAATGGCGGTATCCTAACCGCATGACGATATGTCTATCACATTAGCTTTGCATGTGAGCAGACCAATGTTTGCATGTGGATGAGCTAGCTTATGGTACCTTAGATTGTCTCATGGATTAATCTTACTAAATACAACAATGGAGTTAGTGGAGCTAATTAGGTGATCCTCAGTACAGGTTTGGTTGATAGCCTATCTGGAACTGGTGGTATCCTGACAAATACCACATAAATGAACTCAATTGCACACACAGGGATGTGAAATAACTTGGTTAAACTCAAGTCGGATTTATACCTTGTTCAAAAGTCTTGTGAGATAAATGTACAGTCTTGGCTAGTTAGTTAAAATATCTGAATCTCAGAAAATCTTAACTACATTTTAAAACAACTGGTACATTTCATTACGTACATCACCATCAAAAAATATGCAAAATACAAAAACAAAGTTTTCACATGCAAAGTCATTCCACAAAGTCATCCCATAAGTACAGCAAGCCGATAATCTTGTACAGTCTATGGTGCCATCGACAAGTTATCAACAAATCATTTCATTCATTCCATATGCATACATCATATAATTAGAAACATCGCATTCATAATACCACATGCATACATCATCATAAATAACTATGCAAAAAAAAAACAATAAAAATGCACAAAATGCACCAAAAACAAGCAATAAAACTGTCCAATGAGAGTGCTTTTGCACTTGACATTTCGGGCATGCAAAATAGATGTCGGGGTCACAAATCCTCACTATCCTACTCCCTAAGAAGGCTACCATAGCCGGACCACTCCACGGGAGGACGGATTTTCGAGAATTTCATCCCCAAACGACATCACAAAAAGGGTCAAAACCCAACCAAAAATAGCAATAACATTGTCGAACGAAGGCGCCTTTGCGCCTGACATTCTTGGCATCCAAAATAGACATTGGGGTTACAAATTGTCACTATCCTACTCCCTAAGAAGGCTATCATAGCCGGACCGCTCCACGGGAGGACGGATTTTTGACAATTTCAGCTCCAAAATGCGTCACAAAAAGGGTTCAAACCCACCAAAAATAGGTCAGAATGTTCAGAAACTGCTTTAGCATTCAATGGTAAACAATTGAAGGCACCCTTACCTAAGTCATCTTGGGTCAAGTGACTCATCACTTTTCTCATGTCGGTCATTCCCTCATCGATTCGTCGCTTGAGGGGGTAGTCACACTTAGTCACCAATCAACAAAAATATACCCAATCAAGGAAATGACATGCATTCAAAGGATCATTGACAAAGACAATCATGCCCTCGCTTGGGGCAGCAAACAAGCAATAATCACAAGCTGATCAAACACTTGGCATTCATGAATCATGAACTCAAGGTTCCCATAGACAAAAGGTTGCGCCCTTTGCCTATTCATGACTGATCAATGTCCAAGTTCAAGTAACACCTCACCGAAAAAGGTTAACACTTGAATTAAGTTCCTTAGCTCGTCAGAAGCAAGGATTCAAGAATGCATGCCCTTTCCATACTTGGGGCATCAAGAGTTGGTTAGGTTACTGAGAAACCCTAATCATTAGTGCTTTGGTTATCTATTTTTGCTCGACGCTGCGCCTTGCACAATGCTTCCCAAAAAGGGGCATCTGTAGACACCAAAACAACACCAATCCGATTATGTGACAACAAGCGCTGATCGCATTGACACACACAGCCCCTAGGGCAGCCCCTAGAGGTTAAACAATGGTCCTAACCACTCCCAAAAGTAGTTTTGGAGGTCAGAGGTCAATTTGGCACCTTTTTGGCACCTTGCTCTCTACTCGTCCCACCCAGGGATGAATACAAACTGGCATTCGTCCCACCCAGGGACGAATATCAGCATTCACCCCAGGGTGAGGCGAATAGCAAGTTTGACTAGCAAAAAGTCAAACCTCGACAAGTCCGCCAGTTAACTGAAGCTTCAGGCCATGCAATTGCGAGGAACGGCTCCAAATCAAGAAGAGAGACTTCAGTCATGCATGTCTTTATTTTAGAGACCTCATGCAAGGAGATTCTAAATCAGGGAATTATCTTTTCTCTCAAAATAGGACAAACAACTCAAGTGGCGCCCTCGCATGCGCAATTCAAACAGAGAGACCCTAGGTCTATAAATTGGTGAGTTTTCTCACCCAAAAGATATATAGAGAAGGAGCATTTGAGCAACGAAGTGCTGCCAATTTACATACCTACTTGCGATTTGTGCCTTTCACATCCTTAATCTCTCATTCGAAAGGGAGGTTATTGGGTGATTATTGGAAGCACGAATCCGGACCCAAAACCCAATTTTTGGCCACAATATTCCACAAAATTTGTCGACAACACCCCATAAGAAGTTTTGGACCCATCCCAAGTGGATTGGTGCCGAAACAGAGTCCCAAACGGTGGGCGTTCTGCCCCCGGGCGCCCCCAAGCTGTCGCAGCCCTAATCGCCCCACCCCGGAGTGATTAGAAATCTGTGATATATTTCTCTGATTTTTCTTTTGCATCTTATTCTAGGTTATTTAAATAGGCTGTAGTTTAAATTTCACTTCATTCTGAGCATTTTTGACCAGGTTTTTATCATTTCCCGCCTTTACTAACTTGCAGATGGCATCATCAAAATCTGGGTGATAGAGGCCAAATTGGAGAAATCTGACCATCTGGGTCTTCCCAAAACACCCCCAATTAGCTAACCCCAACTTTGCAGGTCATTTGGAGCTTCCTAGATAGGACATTGAAGAGGGTGCTTTCTGACAAATTATTGCAGGTTTATTCGTCCCACCCCGGAGCGAATACAAATCTGTGAGGAATTTCTTGACTGTTCCTTTTGCAGTGGCTTCCTGGTAACATATTCATGCTTCTATCAAATTTTTAGGTCGATCTGATGTCATTTGGTTATCGTTTTAATATTTTCATGCATGCACTAACAGTAGGCCTTGGGAAATACATGTTTTATTCTATCTCGTAGGTGCTACTAATATTTTCTGTTTCCTTGAACGCAGGTCTTCGACATCAGAGGAGCAGGAAGGAGTCAACAATCATATACACAAGCGGCGGTGACGTTTTGGTCCGCCCATCTTACATGTGGGCACGCGGAAGAAGGATTGCTATCCATGGATGTGACAAGAAACATATTTGACGCTCCTATCCCCTAAAAAGGAAGGAGACGTATTGTAACACGACTTTGAAAGCATATCAATAAAGAATCACCATATTTCATATTGCTTTTATCTTGTGTCGATTCATCTATGTTCTTTCCTTTCATGCATTTTTCAATACATAGGCTTTTAGCGTTAAGTTTGGTTTTACACGCATCGTGCTTGGCATATTCCTTTTTGTTTCCGTATCCTCGTGCTTTCAATTACATATATAAATAATGGATGGCTATGATTGGAGGACACATATGGATGACAAGTGGCTAGATTTTGTGTCTACAAATTCCCTTTTTTGTACCATGTTGCATAAAACATAATGCAGTGCAAAAATATGAGACACCTGGTTTGGAATGATGAATCAGCTTTCTTTCCTTGGAATGCAAAGACAATTTTCAAGACAAAATAATTTGTATGTGTAGCTTACCCCCTTAATTGGTAAATGAGTTAAAAATGAGCCTCACGAGCCAATTGATAGAATTGTGTGGAATGATGCAGGTGAATGATGTAAGTGCAAGTGTATGATGTATATGCGGATGATATGAATGATGTAAATTGATGTCATTTTTGCCCCAACATATTAAAGGGTTTTTTGCCAAGTGTATATACCATGATCATGTAATATGTATCCCACTGTGAGAAATTAAAATCAATTTTGGTACCCCAAGTTTGGGGTGATTCAATGTTGTTGAAGAAAGTGTCATTTGGCGTCATTGAAATTCAAAGATGCAGATGCAAAAAAAATAAAGTAGTCTATCCTCGGGGCCACTCATGATTGTAGCTAATTTCCACATGGAATTTCTAAATGGTTTCTTAATCACTTTAATTGGCCTGCATCCTAGGAGACTCATGCAATTACAAGGGAAATGATGAAAGTTATCCATGTCGATAACCCCATGGAAAAGGGCATCAATGATAGTTGTTGAGCAAATTGATCTTGGCATAGTCTCACTCAAAATATGAGGAACCAAAAATGATTTTATTTTTAACAAGGAGATATTGTATGATGAATATGGCCAAGTTTCCTTATGGTGATTTAATCATCTTACTAAATTGCATGGATAACCAATCACTACAATCGCCAAGGAGATAGAATAGACCACTAGATACGAGATTCACTTGAAATTGTGGGTGAATTTGGAAATTTTTTAATGAAAATGCAATGATTGATGATAATGAAATGAGAATGTGTTGATGAAAAATGCATTGGATGATTGGATTGCATGATTTTATGAAGTTTTGCATTTTATTGGAGCATTGTATTGGATAAAAATGTGTGATTCATTTTAAGATTTATGTTATCTATTGTGTTCACTCAATGTTAAAAACACACCTATTTCACTTGTCTAATCTAGAATACAAGAACATGAACACTAATATCCTCAAAATAACCTAGGGGTACACCACTTAAGACCCACCCTAAATCATCAAGTGATTCCAACAATGGAGGGTTCACCCAGTTCTTCCACCTTGAATCATCAAGTGATTCCAATAACGGGAGTATACTTAAGTATTACAATCTTGTTCCAACTTAGAAAATAAAAATGGAAGTTTTTAACCCTAATATGTAGTTATTTTATGCTTTTGTAATTTCAAATGCAAACATAATACAGAAATAGAGAATGAATACACCATAAAGCAACAAAAATATAAAATAAATGTGATCTACAGTAAATGCATGAATACAATGCTAATATTATGTGCAGTCTACATGAAGAATTTAAATACCTAAAATGAAAATAAAAATGCAACTACTTTAAACAGGAAATGAATGATTTTCTTTTTTTAGTTTCACTGTTAAAAGTAAGAAAATGAAAATAGAAATGAGTTAGGGTTTGAAGCAGGCTTACTAGGAAGCCTACGTATTTCTTCCCCACTCTGTGAAATGCCACCTAAAGTCTCTGGAACACTGTAGGGAATTTCTTGAATGTTGTAGGGTATCCCTCAAACATTATAGGGCATCCACACAACCTCTGATCAAATTTTGCAACTTCTAGAAATCCCATTTTTGTAATTTTTGTGCGATTGAACTTCTAGAACTTGCAAGATAGAAATAGAAATAGAAATTAGTGATAAGATAAATCAAACTAAATAAAATTTTGGGGGTCCCACCATGATCACCATTTTGTAAATAAAAAATGAACAAAACCAAAGAAAATAGATGAAACCAATACACAATATGTTACACAATGAAGAGAGAATATTTTATTGATATATATGGAGCCTTAATCTCCAATGTTACAACATGATTTTTGGTATTGATACAGATATCACAAATCTAGGGTTTCAAAGCCCTAGTTCAATGAATAGTTGGTGTTTTCTCACTTGTCCTTGATCCAAACAAGAGTGCGGGTGAGCTTGTGTATCCCTATAGGACCACCCTAGATTTAATAGCTTCCAGAAAGATGATTCTTGCACCTGCAAATAGAGAATAACAAAAAGGTATTAGAAGCACCTATGAGAAATCCACTACGTGAGGCCCTCTAAAATATAAAACTACTAAAAACTCTAAATTTTGTAGAATATAATTGAAAATAGAATGGTTAAAATAAAAGGGAGCAACTCTCGAAGGAGCCCCTCCAAAAATTTAAATGCTTGTTTATTCCTTTTGGGCGAAGCACTCTCCACTTGTTGGAGCACTTTGGATTTGTAAAAAGTGTTACCTTATGGAGTGCTTTACCTTTGGAGTGATCTCCACTTGTTGGAGCACTCCAGCTTCCAACGAAGCATTCCCTTGTGGAGTGCTTCACCTTTGGTGAACTCTCCACTTGTTGGAATGCTCTTGCTTTGGGCGAAGTGTTCCCTTGTGAAGCACTTCACCTTTGGAGTGCTCTTCACTTGTTGGAGTGCTTCATCTTCGAGTGAAGCATTCCCTTGTGGAGCACTTCACCTTTGGAGTGCTCTCCACTTGTTGGAGCACTCCGACTTCGGGCAAAGTGTTCCCTTGTGGAGAGCTTAGCCTTTGGAGCACTCTCCACTTGTTGGAGCACTCTGACTTTGGGTAAAGCATTCCCTTGTGGAGTGCTTCACATTTGGATAAATCTCTTGGCCTATCGGGTGCAATTTATTTACTAAGGATCTCACTCTGGCTACAAAAAAACTTAGCAAATTTTTTCCTAAAAATCTTCTTCAGAACTTCGAAAAACATCTCGATCTACCAAGTGCAATTTCTTTACTAAAAACCTCATCCTGGCTGCCAAAATCTTTGGTGAAGGTATTTTTGAAGGAAATTCTTTCTTCTTTTTCTTCTAACTAAGCCTAGAATAAGACAAGACTACCCTACTATACAAACAAAAGGGACTATACATGAGGGGTACCTGATCAGCTAGAGAAAAGCATCGGGCTTTGGCGGGTAGTAAGGTTTCAGTAGAAAACCGTTAACTGGAATAGGGAGCTCATCACCTTCCATATCTCTGAGCATGAATGAATTTATCTGATGAATGCTAGAGACCCAAAATGGACCCTCCCAAAAGGCATCAAAATTTTCATGGTTTCCTGGCTTCGATTTCTTGACGTTCCACTTCAAAACTAAATCCCCAACGTTGAAAACCCGGTCGAAAGTTCTCTTACTAAACCAGATCTTGGTGGTTTTGGCATGCTTGGTGAAGACTTTGTATGCCTTTTCTCTTTCTTCTTCTAATTCTATCAACTATGCCAACCTTGCATCCATTGGGCTAAGCTGGATTCCTTCAACGTCGAGCCACTTAAGAAGTTGTAAGGCTGGTAATTCAATGTGTGTAGGTAAGACCACATCTTTGCCATACACCAATGAATAGGGTGAAGTCTGGATAGACCGCTTGATGGAAATTCGATCAGCCCATAGGGACTGATTCAAAAGTAGGTGCCAACTCCTTTTATTCTTTTGCAAATATTTCTTGAGAATTCGCAATAGGTTTTTGTTCATGGATTCAGCTAATCCATTTCCCTGTAGATAATAGTTAGATGAAACCTTCAAGTAAATTCCATATCTGACCATGAATTCACAAATTTTTGCACTAGTGAAAGGAGAACCATTTTTCGAGATGATGGATTCTGGGATTCCAAACCGAGTGATCAGACCTTCAAGGAAGGATATGACTACCTCCTGGCTCGCCTCTTTGGTTGGGATTGCTTCTAACCATCTAGTGAAGTAGTCCATAGCAGTCAAGATATATTTGTGGCCAGAAGAATAATTTGGATTGATGATCCCGATGAAGTCCAAACCCCACTGTTGGAATGGAGTCTCCACCCGAATGGGGTGGAGAGGAAGCGATGCATTCCTAACCCTTCTTGAGTAACGCTGGAAACTGTCACAACACTGGCTGGTTTTGAAGGTATCCAAAAAGAGAGTAGGCCAATAGTAACCTACTTTGATGATTTTTAATGCCATCGGTCTACCGGAAAAATGCCCTCCCAAAACACCAGAGTGAAACTCCTCCAGGATTTTAGCCTTTTCGGATTCCTTAATGCATCTTAAAAGGATCCCATCAATATTTTGATAAAAAATGCCATTGGGCATCGGGACATACCTATTAGCTTGTAGACGGAATATTCTTCTTTGTGAAGCATCGAGGTGTGAGGGGCATCGGCTTGTATCAAAATATCTGATCAGATCTTCTGTCCAGTTTGATTCACTAGTGGGTAGGATAGCCAAGTTGCTTTCAAAATTTAGGCTATCTGAGTCTGGAATCATAGCTTCGATCGTAGCATTTTTAGCTAACTCTTGGCAGAGCGCTCTACCTCGAACCAACTTGGTAGGGTGTATCTCAATATCAAACTCTTGGATTTTGGTAACCCAACCTGCCCTTCTGTTTCCTAACTCACCTTGGATGATGAAGCTCCGGACGTCAGGGTGAATGACATATACGATGGTTTTGCTCTGAGACACGAAGTGTCTAAACTTTTGGAGGGATCTCATCACTACATGAACCTATCGTTCGATGAAATTGAACTTCTCCTCATGAGGCTGAATGATCTAGCTAAGAAATGCAATCGAACGTTCGTCTCCATCTTTACCCTTCTGGGTTAGTACCGCGGCATAACTCTCAGGCTCTCCGATCGCGTATAAGATGAAATCTCATGAGTAGTCAGGGTTGATAAGGATGGGAGCTTGAGCAATCCACTCTTTAATCTCTTGAAAAGCTTACCTCCTCTCATCAGTCCACTTGAATTCGGTGCCCTTTTTCAAGAGTTGAGCCATTGGTTTTATCACCTAGGCAAAATCGGCTATAAACTTCCTGATGAAGTTTATCTATCCAAAAAAGGACTGCAAGGCCTTTTTATTTGTGGGAGGTGAAATTCAGAGAAGCACTTCTGCTTGAGCTAGATCGATTGTTAATCCCTTTTTAGAGATAATATGCTTGAGCAACTTTCCTTCTTTCACTACAAAGATTGACTTTTTGGGGTTGATGGAAACTTTGAACTCCAGATATTTTTCAAAAACTTATCGTAAGTGCAACCCATGTTCTTACCTTTATGATAGAAGACCATCATGTCATATAAATAAATTATGATGACATGATTGAGTAATTCACCAAAAGCGAGGTCCATTGCCCTTTGAAAGGTAGCTCCGGCATTTGAAAGGTCGAAAGGCATCCGTTGATAGGCGAAAGTGCCCCACTTGGTCGTGAATGCGGTCTTGTGTTGATCTTCATCTTTAACCCATATCTGGTTATAGCCTGAGAACCCATCTAGTAAGGAGAACCTTTGTGCCCCTGCCACTACATGAAGGATTTGATCAATCTGAGGTAGTGGGTAGTGATATTTGAGCGATGCTTGATTCAGATTTTGGAAGTCTATACACAACCGAATATCGCCATTCTTCTTCCACACTGGAACCAGGTTAGCCACCCAGGAAGAATGCTTAATCGGATATATGATCTTAGCTTTGAGCATCTTCAATAACTCAATCCTCATAAGAGTTTTGACCTTTGGATTTACAGGTCACTGCTTCTATCTAAAGGGTCTGACACCCTCTTCTAACTCGATGGTATGTTGGATGACATTCTTGTCATACCCCTTTAAGTCTTGATAACACTAGGCAATAATGTTGGGGTATTATTTACATAGAACTTGGATCTGTTGGAGTTCTTCGGTGGTGCAGTCGGTCCCTACCATGATGACTTTCCCTGATTCTAACTCCAAGTTGATGAACTCCTTCTGGTCGATCTTGATCTTATGGTCGATAGGCCTATCATTTCTATCAAAGAGACTTTCCAGTGTGATCAGGCCTTTTGGGATATGATTGTTTTTCAATTGAATCAAACCTTCATGGTCTTCTTCATTTAGAGCCCGCCCTTCGATGGTTGATGCTTCATTGACCAAGAAGTTAATAAGTTGTTCATCATTATCAAACACTTGCCAATGCAACTTTTTATCGGGAATGGAAGGTCGGTAAATTGATCTTACCATCTTTGGTTTGTGCATCATGCCATCGACTGGTGAAAATCGGGTGCCAATGGAAGCTAGGACGTCGGCTAGCTTATTTTTTTTCCTTGAAATGGACTTGATATTTAGCGCATCGAAGGTATCGAACAAATCCCACACTTTGTTGTGATACGCCTTCAGGTAGTGTTGCTTGCTAACACACTTGTTGGTAACTTGATTACATATTAGCTCAGAGTCTCCAAAAATCTGTAGTTGCTTGATGCCTAGCTTCTCAACTTTCTTGAGTCTGAGGTACAAAGCCTCATACTCAGCCGCATTATTCGTACAACTCCAAGCTAGTCTGTATGAGTAAGTCTTATGTTCTCCAGTTGGGGAGATGAGAGCAATTCCTATGCCAGCTCCATTTTTACATCGTGCATCATCAAAGTACAACTTCCAAAGCTGGTCTGAGGTTGAGGGCATTGTTGGGTGAGCTTGCTTTTCTTTTTTAGGCTTAGTGAGTGTGTAGCATCCTAAGTCTATACCATTGACTATGTTGAAATCAGTTAGGGAGAAGTCATCCTCCAGTTGGAGTTCAACTAGAGCTTCCTCCATCAAGTTGATTTGTATTTCCTCTGCCATCAAGTTGATAGAGACTAGGCATTTTTCTTCATCTTCAAGCTTCTCAACGTGAAAACCAGTAGGTTTCTCATTGAAGAGCTTGAATCTTCTTCCTTTGAAGGGGATCTCCAGGTGGGTGTAGTCAAGGGAGAGGTAGCCTCCCATATTCACCGCGAATTCTCGTGAGAGGCACATACTAAAATATGGCTCTAGATCGACCACCACGATCTCCTGTATGACAGTGACTTGTGGCATTTTATGGAGTTGGATGGGCACATCTTTGATCACTCCCACTATCTTTACTGGAGTTCCATCTAACTACAGCACCCCAGGGCTGTTGTGGGTGTATTCCATACCCATGATTTCACATACTGCTTTAGGCATGACTATTGTAGTGGCGCCTGAATCGATCATGCAGTTATGCATGACCCATCCCTCCATTCGAAGGGATAGGTAAAATGGTGGGGGCCTATTTTTACCTATGGCCAAAGCTATTAATGGCTGAGAATACACAGTCTGAGTTGGCCTGCTTTCCTTGTCCTGTGTGAATTTGAGAGATTCTTGTAATAGATCAACTTGACCTGGAAGCTGAAGGGCATCATATAGGCTTACCTTAGCGGGGACATTTTTCATTTCTTTGACTATGTTGTATGTTGAAGTGGTGGGCTCCACTATTCCCTTTGTAGGTTTGTATATCTTTCGATATTGTTGTGTCATGTCCACCCATTGTCGTTTAGTGAGTGAGGGGTATCAGAGCTTTTCTCTTGCCTGTTCTCATGTTTCTGCTGGTGGCTGAAGAGTTGTAGCTTTAGGCTATGAGATCCTTTCTCTAACACATGGCTAAAGGTGGTCCTTCAATCGATCGGACTAGTGAGCAGTTGTCGTTGGATCGGGAGCTTTTGCCTACGGTTGAGCTCCAGTCCATGATTTAGTTGTGGGTTTAGGTGTTGAAGGCACTTTCAATGGATCCATATGAACTGGATCTACCTCGATAGGTTTCTTTCCTGACCTGGTAAGAACGGAAATTTGCTCAGCTGATGATGTCATGAGATTTTGATCAGCTTCCCTGATCATATTAACTTGCTCATAGGGTCCTCCAGCCAGTGTCTACACATAATTTAAATGTACCATACAATCTTCTTCATTGTGCGGGTCATTGCACGTGGTACACCAATAGAAGGAATCAGAGGTATCGGCCTCTTCGGTGTTCATCACTGCTGAATTTCGCTCATGTTGCCTTTGAGTGCCAGTGGTTGCTTGCTCTTTGGTGATCGGGGGAGGAGGGAATCTCCTCTGGTGAAATCCTTGATCATCTTGTCTTTTCCTTATGGCGCTCATTTGGTTTGCCACCGTCTTCATGTAAGCCTTAACTTTTGATAGCTCTTTAGCTTGAGCTTCGATTACAGCCGCTTGGTTAGCAGCTACTTGACTTGGAGGTAATGGGGCCAACATTGGTGGCATTGGCAAGGCTAGGTATTGCATTGGAGCGGGTAACTGGGGAACAGCATGTGCTTGGTATTGAGGCATAGGTCGATACTGGGAATGTGGATTCCAAGATTGGATAAGGTGCATTTGGGATGCAGGAGGAGCGGATGCGCTTGGATACATATTTTGAGGGAAATCTGGATAAATCAGGGTCGTTGCCTTGGGAGGTAGCTTCCCGATAGCTATTAGGTCAGCCTCGACTTTTTGAGCCTACTCGTAGAGAGCGGGGAATGTATTGATATTAGCATGATGGATGTTAATGCTTATATCTGAGTGGAAAGCTCTCAGATAATAAAATGCAGCCTGCTCAGGTGTGGGTTGGAGACCATCTATGAATCTTTGCTAGGTTCTTGTGAATCTAACGTTAAAGTCCATTATTTCTTCTTGAGGATGCCTTTGAATAGTAGTAAACTAGTGTAACAGAGAGAAGGGGTCTTCTTGTTCATTGAAACCCCTTATCAACTACCTAACCAGCTGATCCCATGTAGTAATGGTGTCGGGTGGGAGCGATCGGTACCAATAAAGAAGCTTACCTCTTAGTGAAAGAACCAACAACTTCACCATGATGTCTTCATTGGTGATTTGATGAATGGTCACTAATCCTGCGACATCTTGTATGTGCTCCTGCATCGTCTTTCCCATGTCATCGTAAGTAGGTAGAGCTTTCAAAGCTATGGGTGGGACCGTGTGTTGAGCCTGTAAAGCAAGCGGTCCCATATGGTTCCAAGCTATGAACTGCCTAGGCGGAGCTGGTTGGGCCATCTGGGGAGGTGGATTGGTGAGGAGCGATGGAGTTGGTAGAACTTGTTGAGTCAAAATAGTCAAAACACTTGGAGCACCTGGTTGAACGTCTGGTGGAGCCAGAGTATACTAATGATCCAAAGAATTCGGTGGATTCAGAGGAAAGCTGGTGGTTGTGCTGTCAAGAGTTGGATTCTGTGAATCTTGAAAAGCTTCTTGTGACTATGTCCCGACAAGCAAAATATTTGACCCGACCACCCTAGGATGTTCTCCTAAAGCATCGATGTCGAGCTCATAGAATTTGGGTTCTTATTTTGTATTTCTAGCCCTCCACCTTGTACGCATGAAGGCGGGAGATTTTACACTGGTCTACGAGATTTGGAGCTATCTCGGGTTTAGTAGAGTCACCAGATGTTCAGATTGAACAATACTAAGATGAACATCACTTCTTAATACTGATAAAACATGGAACGTTTGGGTCCCATCGGGCATGCCAGAAACTGTTGGCAATCGAACCGGCCTAGATACAGGTTTTCTAAGTCTACAGCACCCTAGGCCCGCTACCAAGCATTGAATTCCCGAAGGAAAGGGATGTCCTCCATGGAAATCTCCAGTAGGGCTGGTTCCAAAAATTAAATGGGTGATTGGAGACAAGGGATAGAAAGATACCGAAAGAGATGGGAAATTGTGAAAAGGAAGGGGAGATGGCCGAAGGCCGACAATTTGGGATGATGTACCAAGAACATGATAGAAATCCTATCTACTTTTACCAACAGCAATCAAAACAATGACTTATAATAGAAAGTAGTATAAAATCCTCAGAACCTATGTAAACTCCAGCAAGGATTCCAGGGACCAGTATTCTATCAACAGCAAAATCCAGAGAACAGAATTAAACTGAAGAACAGAAACACTAGTTTAATAGAAATCACAGAGTAGAAATCTTACACAGAGATTGGGGACTTAAACCATAGCTAGAAGCCTTTATTTTTAGGGTAGGTTTTAAGTATACAACTACTTCAAAAAGTAAAAATGGGGACTTTGGGTTAAGGGTAAGGAATGTACAGAAAGGGATGAAATGACTAAAAGGAATGGGAAATGGCTACAAGCCAGAAGTGTGGGGTGATGGACCGAAAGCACGATAGGCAACTTATATATTTGAACCAACAACAATCAAAACAATAAACCTTTAATAGAAACTAGTATGAAAAACCTCTTAACTATGCAAACTCCAGCAAGTATTCTAGGGGCAAGCCCTCTACCGATAGTGAAATCCAGAAAATAGAATTAAACTGACCGTAAAGAAACTAACTTAATAGAAATAATAGAGTAGAATTCATACATAGATTAGAAGTCTCAACACCAGAGCCAGAAGATTTTATTTCGACAGCAGGATCCAAAGTACAGAACTGCTTTTCTAGCAAAAGTTATCCATCCTTACAGAGAGAAAGGGGGGGTTTATATAGGAGAAAAACTACCGCTCGATGAATTGGTATTCAACCACTTTCATGATGGGCTGATTCAAATTTGGTGACAACCAAAAACTGTCTACCTTATCCCAATTTTTCATTCAAAAGTGGAAGGTTTCGACGAAGACTTGGAACAGTCAGGCCGGAATTACAGGTAACTTGATATTGAAGTTAGAAGTTTCTGATGACGATCATCAATCAGACGGTCTCAAAAATAGTTTCATGGTGATGAAATAGGAAATGCGTTGTGGACCTCTCCTTTTTTCGTTAGCTCCTTTTAACAATATCCCCTGGCTCTTTTTAGGAAAGTGCTCCCTTGTGGAGCGCTCCTTGAGGAAAGCGCTCCCTTGTGGAGCGCTTCTTAGCAAAGCGCTCCCAAGTGGAGCACTTTTGAGGAAAGCGCTCCCTTGTGGAGCACTTTTGAAGAAAGTGCTCCCTTGTGGAGCGCTTCTTAGCAAAGCGCTCCCAAGTGGAGCGCTTTTTGCTTTAAGCAATAGACTTGGAAAATTCTTTAGAGGCTTCCCTTTTGAATAAGCTTAAATTCTATCTACACTTAGCAACTTTATCTACTTTGCTTCCTTAATCCTTTGATCATCTTGCAAATAATCCTCTAGCTAAGCAAGGAATAGAACCAAAAACTAAAGAGCTAGAGATGAAAATTTATCATTTGATTGTCCATGCTAAAATATATACAATTTTGCATGCAACATACCAATTTTAAAAACAAACTTTAGAAGAACAGGATAAAGAAAAGAAAAATGTAGAAAAGCTTAAGAAGGAGTAGACCCACATGAGGGAAAGCTTTAGAATTGCAATGCCTTTGACCATTTTTTGTAAAAAAGGAATTTTACAATGAGCGCTTTCAAAAACAGAATTAACTATGCATCTTTTTTACAAGGTGTGTCAAGATTGACAACAGGTCCTTCCACATCATCCCAAGTTCAAGTCCATCTCACTAATCCTAGTATTGGTGAATATGTGGTCCAAGACATCACCATCACACCACTCACCATTCCTAAGGCTAAGGATTTTGGTCGCTCATGCGACTTGCCTTTATCCATAGGAGCATTATATAACATGGTTTCAACTCCCAATAGCATAAATTGTGTGTATGGGGAATTGAATCTTCATAAAATCTAGCTCCTCTAGAAGAACCCAAAGAACCAGTGCCTGCCAACATTCCAAACATGTCAGGATTTATATATCGCTATTTTCACATAGTTAATTGGTAAGTTCATGGCCTAGGATTACATGAATAGGGAGTGCCTCAACCTATTGATGCTCCATATGAATAAATGCATGATCGTTCAAGTCAAGGCCACCACCCACTTTCTACCACCTCTTCTCTTGAATAAGTCTTTCAAAGGCTTAATTTAAATTCAAGAGAAGAATCCCTCCATCCCAATAATTCTAAAGATGACATCTATGAATAATTCAAACTTTAAATTGATAATTTTGGATGAATCTAAAGAAGAATCAGAACCCATAATTCCCCATACCAAACAAGATGATTTTTATCTCAATATGCTCCCCATCCATGAGCTCATATTATGCTTGTTGGATGTGTCTCATCCTTTGTCGAGGAAATATTGTACGGTAGGCACGAGAGGGTAAGAGGAGCGGAGCTCCTCACGAGGAGGGCGAAGCCCTCCTCGGGGGTGTCGGGGGGTTTCGGGGGGGTCCGAGGGTGGCGGCATCCCCCCTGACCACGCTAAAGGCATTTGCCAAAGGCAAGTTCTGGAAACGCTAAAAAAAAAATTCTCCCTTTTTTTGGAGCGATTGGCGGAGCGATTGCCGGGATTCCCATGGTTGGTGGGTGGTTGGTGGGTGTGGGTGGTTTAGCCCATGGTATTGTGCCCATTGTATTCTAATACCACATAGTGGTTTAGGGTTGTGAGAGTTTCCTTTATATTTTATTGTAATGTCCCATTTTTGGGCAAGAAAGAGAATAATAATATCAAGGAGGAGTGGCTCTTGTTTTGTTGGAGTAGCCCACATCGGGTGAACCAGGGTAAATCTCGTGTGTCATATGTGCATTGTGTGGTGTCATTTCTTCTAAGTTATTTATTTTTGCATTATTTCTGGAATAAGTTTCTGTAGATCTCTTCATTTGGTATCAGAGCCAAGTTGTTAGCCATAGGGGGACGCCTTTATTGCTAGGGTTTCATTTCATTTGAAGGGTTTCTAGGGTTTCTAGGAGGGAGAGAAAACCTATTTTGGAGTGTGAGTTTTTTCGTAGAAGGAGCTTGAAGGAAAATGATAGGAAATCATTCAAGGATAGAGATCGAGAAATTTGATGGAAAAAGCTTTGAGCTATGGAAGTTGAAGATGGAGGATCTGCTCGTGGACAGAGATCAGTGGGCTATTATTTCTGAACAAACGAAACCTGCAGGAACATCCGATGAAGATTGGGAAAAGATGAATCAGAAAGCAAGGAGTCTGATTCGACTGTGTCTTGCAGATTCAGTCCTAATCAACATTTTTGGAGAAGCTACTGCAAAGGATCTCTGGGAGAAATTAGGGGCTTTGTATCAATCTAAGTCCCTGGTGAACAAATTGTTCCTCCGAAAGAAACTGTACAATCTCAGGATGAATGAAGGAGATTCAGTTGCAGATCATCTGAATTCATTCAATACAGTGGTAAGTCAGCTTACATCTATTGATATTAAGTTAAGTGAGGAAGATAAATGTATTACCTTGCTATGCTCTTTACCAGATTCATGGGATAACCTAGTTGTAGCAATTGGTAGTACAACTTCATCTACATTGAAGTTTGAAGATATTGTGGCATCTCTAATATCAGAGGATATGAGGAGAAAAGCCATGGAGGGCACTTCAAAGGAAGCCCTAACAGTGAGAGGGCATGCCAAGGAAAAGGATAAAACAAGATACGATGATAGATCTAAGTCTAGAGGTAGATCCAAGTCTCGTGGAAAGTTTGAGAGAAAGTGTTGGAAGTGTGGCAAGCCTGGTCACATGAAGAAGG
Organism: Wollemia nobilis; assembly: GCA_028583015.1. Taxonomy (NCBI): domain Eukaryota; kingdom Viridiplantae; phylum Streptophyta; class Pinopsida; order Araucariales; family Araucariaceae; genus Wollemia; species Wollemia nobilis. The sequence continues at coordinate 12,936,009 of JAQPPZ010017016.1, forward strand.
ACTGCAGATCAAAGAATGTTGATTCTAGAAAGAGGTCTGATGAATCCACTTCCACAGAGACACATAAATCTACTGATGAAGGAGGGGATGTATATCTGGCATCCTGCTCCACACGATCAGATAAAAATGATTGGTTGATCGATATTGGTGCCTCTTTTCATATGACTCCTCATAGGGGGTGGTTCAATGAATATGAAAGATATGATGGAGGGGAGGTACTATTGGGAGATGATTCACCACTTAAGATCATTGGTCATGGAAGGGTGAAAATACTATTGCAGGATGGTAGGGTTAAGACCCTTCCAGGTGTGATGCATATTCCAGGCCTTGTTAGAAATTTAATTTTTGTAAGCAAAATGGTTGATGCAGTAGTAAATGTTAGTTTCAGCAAAGATTCATGCAAAATGGTTCGAGGATCAATGGTGTTAGCAAGAGGAGTTCGTATTGGAACTTTGTACAAGCTATTGGGAAGAACTATGACAAATGAGTGCAATAGCTCAACTATTTTTGAGGTTGAATCAGATAAAAGCTCAACACTCTGGCATCAAAGAATGGGACATATTGGAGAAAAGGGATTGCATACCCTGCACACAAAAGGTATGGTTCATGGTATCCCTGATTGCTCAATGGTTTTTGATTTCTATGAACACTGCATTTATGGAAAGCAGAATCGTGTGAGTTTCCCATCTGGTGCTGCTAGAGCAAGAGGGATATTAGATCTGATTCATAGTGATATATTTGGTCCTGTCCCTATACCATCACTTGGAAAATCATGGTATTATGCTTCTTTTGTTGATGATTTTTCAAGATATGCATGGATTTATTTTCTTAAGAGTAAAGATGAAGTGTTTGATAAATTTAGAGAATTTAAAGCACTTGTTGAAAATCAAACTGATAAAAGAATTAAGGTGTTGAGGTCTGATAATGGAGGAGAGTATTGTTCAAATAAATTTGAGGATTTTTGTAAGCAGTGTGGTATTGCAAGACAGAAGACTACTCCATATACACCTCAACAAAATGGAGTTGCAGAGAGATTGAACAGATCTCTGATGGAAAAGGCTAGAAGTATGCTCAGTGGTGCAGGTTTGACACAGGAATTCTGGGCTGAGGTAGTGAGTGCGGCATGCTACTTGCGAAATCGATCTCCTACATCAGCATTGCCAGATCAAACTCCATTTGAAGCATGGTTTGGTAAGAAACCCTCTCTCTCACATCTTAGAGTTTTTGGTTGTGATGCATACATGCATATTCCAAAGGAGAAAAGAAGTAAGCTTGATAATAAGGTTGTTAAATGTATCTTTATTGGTTATAAAGATGGTGTTAAAGGATATAAACTTTGGAATCCAGAAACTAAAATAACGGTGTACAGTAGAGATGTGGTGTTTAGGGAAACTAAAAGTGATCACAGGAAGGAAGTAATAGAAGAAGAACCTGAAAAGGTCCAATTTGATCTCATGGAAGAAGATCACACAGAAGAGGATCTGGTAGAGGAGCAGACAGATGAGGATCTGGATGAGGATGAACAAGAGGTTCATACACCTGTGGTAAGGAGATCAACACGGGAAAGAAGGCAACCTGAAAGGTACAGTCCATCTGCATTTCCTACTTCTTTTGTATTATCTATTACTGATGAAGATCCTAGAACTGTTAGAGAAGCTATAAATTTTGAAGAGGTAAACCTTTGGGAAGAGGCCATGGATGAGGAAATGATGGCCCTAAAAAAGAACAGAACATGGGATTTAGTGAAATTACCTGGTGGAAGAAAAGCAATAGGTTGTAAATGGATTTTCAAGAAGAAGCAGAATGTTGAAGGTAAAGTGGAGAAATACAAAGCTCGCTTGGTGGCTAAAGGTTATTCTCAGGTAGAGGGAATTGATTATGGTGAAGTATTTTCTCCTATTGCAAAGCTAACCTCAATTAGATTTTTGTTATCTATTGCTGCTGCTTTTGATCTTGAAATAGAGCAAATGGATGTAAAGACTGCATTCCTTCATGGAGATTTGGAGGAAGAAATCTATATGAGACAACCTGAAGGTTTCACTATTGCAGGAAAGGAGGATCTTGTATGTAAGTTAAAGAAATCTCTGTACGGACTGAAACAGTCACCTAGAATGTGGTATCAAAAATTTGATACTTATGTCTTAGGAATTGATTTTGTTCGTAGCAATGTTGATCATTGTGTATATTCAAAGAAAATTGGTAATGTACTTGTCATTATAGTTTTGTATGTTGATGACATGTTACTAATTGGAAATAGTAAGAAAATGATCAGGGAAGTGAAGTCTCAGTTAGCATCACAGTTTGATATGAAAGATCTTGGCCCTGCAAATTTTATTTTGGGCATGAAAATAAATAGAGATCGTTCTAATAGAAAGCTATGGCTGGATCAGAAAAAATATGTTGAGACAGTATTAAAGAGATTCAATATGCAGGATTGCAAACCAGTGAAGGTACCTATTCCTTTGGGGGAAAAATTGTCTGTTGAACAATGTCCAAAAATAGAAGAAGAGGTAGAAGAAATGTCCCATGTTCCTTATGCAAATGTTGTAGGTAGTTTAATGTATGCCATGGTCTGTACTAGACCAGACATTGCCCATGCAGTGGGAGTTTTGAGCAGATATATGTCCAAACCTGGTAAAGAGCATTGGACTGCTGTGAAAAGGGTTTTTAGATATCTGCGTGGTACTTCTGATTTTTCAATCTGTTATGAGGGTACAGGTAAAGAAGATAGATCCTTGGATATAGAAGGGTTTGTTGATGCAGATTGGGCTGGAGATCTGGACAATAGAAGATCTACTAGTGCTTATGTATTCAATTTGTTTGGAGGAGTTGTTAGTTGGATGAGCAAAAGGTAAACTATTGTTGCTCTTTCAACCACTGAAGCTGAGTACATGGCAGCCATCGATGCCAGTAAGGAAGCAATATGGCTACAAAGACTATGTGCTAAAACTGGGTTCTTTCAAGGAGCTGTGAAGATAAATTGTGATAGTCAGAGTGCTATATTTCTAGCAAAGAACCCTGCTTACCATTCCAGAATGAAGCACATTGATACAAAGTTCCATTTCAGTAGGGACATGATTGAACAGAAGAAAGTGTTGCTGGAGAAAGTGGATACAAAGGAAAATGTTGTAGATGCTTTAACCAAGGTAGTTAGCACAGAAAAGTTTAGATTTTGTATAGTTGAAATGGGTTTGGCAAAGTATTCAACAAGTGGGAGAATGTTGGATGTGTCTCATCCTTTGTCGAGGAAATACTGTACGGCAGGCACGAGAGGGTAAGAGGAGCGGAGCTCCTCACGAGGAGGGTGAAGCCCTCCTCGAGGTGGTGTCTAGGGGGCGGTAGCCCCGGCCACGTCGAAGGCGGTTTTGACAACGCCAAAAAAAATTTTCCCCCTTTTTTGGAGCGATTGGCGGAGCGATTGTCGGGATTCCCACGGTTGGTGGGTGGTTGGTGGGTGTGGGTGGTTTAGCCCATGGTATTGTGCCCATTGTATTCTAATACCACATAGTGGTTTAGGGTTGTGAGAGTTTCCTTTATATTTTATTGTAATGTCCCATTTTTGGGCAAGAAAGGAAAATAATAATATCAAGGAGGAGTGGCTCTTGTTTTGCTGGAGTAGCCCACATCGGGTGAACCAGGGTAAATCTCGTGTGTCATATGTGCATTGTGTGGTGTCATTTCTTCTAAGTTATTTATTTTTGCATTATTTTTTAGAATAAGTTTCTATAGATCTCTTCATTGCTTGCTTCTTCCATAAGAGCGAGCCGCCCCTACTAGTGAACCACCACCCCCACTTCATTAATCCATTTCATAAGCCAAACTTGTAACATATGTACATAACACAAAAATAGTGGTTTTCACCACTACCAAAAAAATCAAAAAAATAAATAAATAAAATAAAAAATCAAACAAAAATATTTTTCTTTTAGCATTGCATGTATATATCATTTAGTTAAATGCATTTATTTATGTTTTTTGTTGTCCAGGTTTACCAAGATCCTAGCACCGGTTCTTAGGTTCCATCCATTCCATCCAACCTTATCCACTTTGCCCATAAGTCAACATGAATCCTATTGATTTATTCACCCCACTCCATAATCCATATGATCCGGCTAAACCAATTCCAATTGACATAAGCCTCATTGATATGGACCAGATTTCCTCACCTCCATCCTTTTTCGAGTTTGTCTTATCCAAGGAATTGTTAAGGGCTTCAGCCAACTACATTCCTCCATCCCCTCCACCTTCACCTTCACCTTCACCTTCGAATCCTAAGGTTTTCTAGGCAGACATAGATGAGGATAAGTCAAAAGAGTTTGATGACATCTTAGATGACATTCATCTGATCCCTACGCCCCATCAACTTGAGGAAGGTTCCCATATGTCCATTGAAGATACCATCGATGTGGACCTTAGTTCAGACAAAGACAATCCCCAAATTGTCAAGCTTGGTAAAATCTTATCTAACGATGAACAAGAGCAATTAATTGCTCTCCTCAAGAGGAAGAAGGGTATTTTTGCATGGTCCTATAAGGACATGCCTGGTCTTGACTCTAGCTTGGTTGTCCATAATCTCACCTTACATCCTGATGCTAAGCCGATCAAACAAAAACTTAGAAGGATGCATCCTACCATTGCCCTCTTGGTCAAAGAAGAGCTCCAAAAGCTTCTAGATGTGGGTTTCATCGTACCCATTGATTATCCTGAGTGGCTCTCAAACATGGTACCCATTCGTAAGCCTAACAGGGTGATACATATTTGCACTAACTTTTGAGATCTTAACAAAGCGTGTCCTAAGGATGACTTTCCTCTCCCAAACATTGATACTCTTGTCGACACATGTGCTGGCCATGAAATGCTTTCACTCATGGATGGTTTTTTAGGATACAACCAAATTCGAATAAATCCTGATGACCAACACAAAACAACATTCACTACACCTTGGGGAACTTTTTGTTACAAGGTGATGCCCTTTGGCCTCAAAAATGTAGGTGCCACTTATCAACGTGCCATGACATACATTTTCCATGACTACATGCATAAGATTATCAAAGATTATGTGGATGATCTCTTGGCTAAATCTAAAACTCGACAAGAGCACATTGGTGTATTGGAGAAAGTTTTTGACCGACTTCTAGAACATAATGTAAGGTTGAACCCCAAGAAATGTGTCTTTGGTGTTACCTCAGGAAAACTTCTAGGATTCATTATCTCCAAAAGAGGCATTGAGGTGGACCCAAACAAGGTCAAGGCCATCATGGAGATGCCTCCCCCAACTAACTTAAAGGAATTGCATAGTTTACAAGGAAATATTCAATCGATCCATCATTTCATTGCGCAACTTTCTGAAAAATGTAGGTCATTCAATCACCTACTACAAAAGGGGGTGCCATTTTCTTGGATAGATGAGTGTCAAAAAGCCTTTGATGACATTAAGCAATACCTAGCTTCTCCACCAGTCTTAGCTCCTCCTCATCTGGGGGTCCCATTCTATCTTTATATTTCAGCAATGAACTTTGCATTAGGGACAATGCTTGCACAAAAGAATGAAGAAAATTGAGAGCAAGTTATCTACTACATTAGTCAAACATTGGTAAGCTATGAAACTAGATACGCTTATGTAGAAAAATTGTGCTTAGCAATGGTTTTTACCACTAAGAAACTTTGACATTACATGCTTAGTCACACAACATATGTCATAGCTAGAGAAAATCCTCTGCATTATATGATGTCTCACACTTACAATAACACCCACACCGCTAAATGGATAATGCTCCTTACTGAATTTGATCTTGGAATTCATTAGCCAAAAATCCATTAAAGGTCAGGTAATAGTCGATCAACTTGTGGAAGCTCCACTACCTAGTGATCATCCTTTGATTATTGAGCTCCCAGATGATTCGGTATTTGCTATCACTGAACAAGAAGAAGATGTCATTCTAGAGGAAGATGTCGATATCACACTATTCTTTGATGGCTCTAAGTGCGTGAAAGGTCAAGGTGTTGGAGTCATGTTTCATACACCCCAGGGGGTACCTATCCCCTTATCATTCAAACTTGACTTCCAATGCACAAACAACACTACAGAGTATGAAGCCTTAATCTTAGGTCTTCAATCAGCTATAGCTATGAGCATTAAGCGTATCAGGATATTTGGTGATTCTCAACTTGTCGTTAAGCAAATCAATGGAGAATACCAATGCAAAGAACCTACCATTAAGCTTTATCATGAAGTAGCAATGAAATTGCTCTCTAAGTTTGATTGGTATGAAATCAATAGTTTGCCATGTTCGACTAATAGATTTGTAGATGTGATGGCCTCCCTTGGATCATTGATTCCAAAAGACTCCTTTGGAGAGGTACAACCCCTTATAATTTCAATAGTCTCTAAATCTACAATTGTCCATGTTGAATCTAAAGATGAAAAGGATGTTTGCTTTATCCAGTCGGATCCATATGAGCCTTGGTCAAGCCAGATAGTAGCCTTTCTCAAGTTTGGAACACTCCCATATGACATGTCTCGAACTACCAAATACACTTTCAAGCAAAAAGGTAGCTCATTTCATTCTCTTGGGGGATGTGTTGTATAAACGTGGTTATGATGGAGTCCTCCTTCATTATCTCGAGTCTAGTGAGGCACAAAGAGCCATAGATGAAGCCCATGATGGTACTTGTGGTGGTCATTTTAGTGGAATGGCCATTGCAAAGCGTATCTTATGCATGGGTTATTATTGGCCCATAATGGAATGTGATTGTTGCACTTATGTTAAACATTGCAAGAAATGTCAAGAACATGCTAATTTAACTCATGTACCATCACAAGCTTTACAACCTATTCAAAGCCTTTGGCCCTTTTCACAATGGGGTCTAGATCTAATTGGTAAAATTTTACCTCCTTCCTTGAGACAACATACATTCATCATCACAACCACTGAATACTTCACAAAGTGGGTTGAGGCAATTCCTCTAACCAGTACGATAGGACCTAGAATTGTGGAGTTTATACTTCATCACATCATTTGTCATTTTGGTATTCCCTCAAAAATCATCTCCGACAATGGCAAGTCTTTCAAGAACAAGGATGTTCGAGCACTTTGCGAGAAATATAACATTCAACATAGTTTCTCGACTCCTTATTACCCACAAGAAAATGGACAAGTTGAAGCTTCCAACAAGACCTTAATTGCTATTCTCAAGAAACTTGTTAAATAAAATCATAGAGATTGGCATACACAAATTCCCTTGGCATTATGGGCTTATCGAACAAGCATCCACATGCCTACAGGGGCAACACCATTTTCATTGGTCTATGGAGCCGAAGCAATCATGCCTCTTGAGCTTGAGATACCCTCCTTACAAATTTATTTGTAGGAATTCATAGATGATGACACTACTAGACAAGCACGTCTTGACCAACTCACACTTCTTGATGAGAGGTGAGTCAATGCTTTAGAGCATTTACGAGTTTATCAAGACCACCTAAAGCATGCTTACAATGCCAAAGTTCATCTACATGAATTCCAAGTAGGAGATCTTGTCCTTAAAGAGAATCAACAAAACACCAATGCATTACCGCATCTTCATGATAAATTCATGGCTAATTGGTTAGGTCCATACATTGTTACTCAAAAAGTGGGTAACGGTACTTATAGGCTTGCCAGTCTAGAGGGAGAGGAAGAACCCGAACCACTTAATGTTATACACTTGAGAGCATTCTATGCATAATTTGATATATATATATATATATATACATGGCTAATACACAAAAACATTTGCATACATTTCATTCAAAACATTGCATTTCATTTGCATATACATTTCATTCAAAAACATTGCATTAGCACACATTTCATTTTGCATTTCATACATTTCATTTCACATTCCACATTTCAAATTTCATATTAGGGATCATTTATTAAGTTCAAGATATTAATTGGTCCAATAAAGTCATGTTGCCTTAATCAGGGGCACCTTCACAACATCATCACACAATTCCACCAAGCCAAATTATCATTTGCAAAACACATGTCCATAATTCCTAGGTGTTTTCAATCACTCAACCACTCCTAGTATTTTAAGAAACCTCCAAAATACATGTCGAGTTCCTTTTAGGACCATCACACATATACACTAAGAAAATCTTGAGTTTTGGGAATTGACTCCAAAACATTCTTGAACCAAACACAATTTCACATATTAAAAACATCTTGTGTCAAAGAGGGATAACACCATACTTGGTATGAACCTCGAAGTGAAAAGGGTCATCCTTGCTAGTCCCATCATGCAACATAGTCCACAAAAATAGTGGTTTTCACCACTATCACAATTGCTTCCAAATCCAAAAGATAGAGTAGTAAGGATAGGGTACAATTCTCATCACACTTAGGTTGAGAATCTGATTCCCCAAAGCTCTAAATATTTTACATCACACACCACTGATCATTGGGTTGTAAGGATCATACTACATTTCTAATCAGACGGTTAGGTAGTCATCCCCAAAACTTAAGAGATCAAAACACAAATCATGGACTATGGAGTTAGCCTCCACTAGAGCTATAGATGCTTGACTGGTAGTGGAGTATGCTCATGCATGGTGACACATCTCTTTTAAAGAGACCTATGACCACACATAAGGACAAGCTAGCTTCTTGGTCTCATCCATAATAGGTTTACCCAATTTACTCAAGATGAGTTAATGAACTCACTTGCACACACATTGGTTCTTGATTACCTCGAGTCATTACCATGCTCTTGATTCGGTAAATGAATTCACTGCACACACATTTGGTCCTAGAGGGATTAGGTAGTTTTAGTGAGTTTGTTTGATACCACTAGTATGTCTGAGTCTCTGCAAAATAATCAATTTTCCATATCAACATCCATATCTTCTTCCATATCAACATCCATATCTTCTTCCATGTCAACATCCATGTCACTTCATGAGTCATTCACCCCACATACCACCAAGTTTGGTGCCCCTGATTAAACAACAATGCTAGAAACATGGCCAAGCAAGATCTAAACTATGAATGATCATTAGAACATCTGCATTCCATACCTTGCATTAATCATCCATATAAACATGCATTCCACAAAAAGCATTCACACAAACATATAACACAAAAGGTAAAATCCATGTATATATATATATAAATATCACATGTACAATGAGTGCCAAAAGGCTACATACAATGGAGCACCAAGGCTCATATACAAAAAGTGCATCTAAGCACTAGCTAAGCCCTCCAAGAGGACCCCTATGACCTAGAAGGAGCCCTAGACCTAGATCTATGCCTAGACTGTGAAGCCTCGGATACAGATGAGGTTGGAGGATCAAGAAGTGGAATATGATGCTCCATCAACCTATCCTCCAATGCCTCGATATACCTATGTCGAGATCGAAGGTGTGCTATATCGACATTATGTCGATGCTCCCTCTCTAGTAGCTCTACCTAGAGCCTCATGATCCTCACATCTGCTCTACTACCTGCTACTCCAGCCTCACCCAATCCTCCTCACTCTGATCTAGAGGCCCATCCAGAGTCTCCTCCACATCATCTCCATCTCCACCATCTCCTCCACTCTTAAGAGCCTACCTAACCACACCCTTAGTCCTCCTCCTTTGACTATCTGATCAAAGGTACCACTACCACTTGGGGGCCTCATGGGTCCCCTCATCCTTAGCCTCATCCCCATATCCACTAACTACTACTAGAGTCAGTGCCCATGGTGGCTATGTAGCAAACCATACATCATACTCCAGAGTAGTCCCCACATCATCCACATTAGGGAGATCTATCTCCTCATCATCCTCATACACCTCCCTCCATGGCTCCACACATGGTAGCCCTATCTCCTCCTGATACCTCCTATAGAGCATCAACTCATCTAAAACCCCTACCTCAAGCCAAACTATTAAAGTACTCATGAGAACTAAAAATACTCAACCTCACTTCGATATCTCCCAACCACCCACCTAGCCTATCACACCCATCATAGATGCTCTCCATATCTAGTCCACCTGCTACCCCACCATGGCCTCCATATCACTTGGGAGGATGTTAATCCAACCCACAAATCTTAGTACCACTAGCTCATCTACACAGGCCAACTTGACTGTACCTCCTCGACCACCACCCATCTCCTAGCATAGGGCTCCTCCCTACCCAAGCCTACCACTAGTAAGCCCTCTAGTTGAGCCACACTAAAGTGCTCCCATCCCCAACACTACAACAACAAGCTACATCCTAACCCCTTCCTCCCTTACCTCCTCACCTCATAGAGCTCTCGATACACCTACACCAATAAGGTAGGAGCCCATGCATACACCTACCGCATAGTGAGCATATCACTCACTAACCCTATCAGGTTCCAAGGGAACCTACACCTAATACTATTCGAGGCCATGATGTTGGCCAACATGAACATCACCAAGGCATGGAGGGCATCCAACTCCTTGTCCACATACATGGACAAGTAAGGAATACCTCCACTCTCCACCCTCACACCCTGCCAACCATCACCAAACATCTTCTTCATATCTACACCTCGATCGCATCCAACCTCGATGTGCTCCCCTCCACTAGCACCTTGAGGATGTGATATACATCCTCCAAGGTCAAGGTCACCTCTCCTATGGGGAGCTAAAATGTCCCCCTATCCGGATCCCACCTCTCCACCAATGCAGAGAGGTACCCCTCATCCACCCTCACCACATCAACCTAAGCTACCTCCACTAGCCCCACAACCTCCAACAACTCCCACTCCTCCTCCAATACCACCTTCCTCATCCCAAGAATGTAAGGCAAGAACCGGTGTCGAGCCTCCAAAATCCTAAGCTGCAACACAACACAAAATATTTATCATTTACACATAAAAAAAAAAAAACAAAATTTTTGCACAAAAGGGACATTACCTCAATTCACACTCCAGCTCTAGCCCCCGCATCTACTCCCTCCACCACCATAGCTTCCATGCCCAATTCACTTCACCTCACTCCACTCCACTCTCCCAAACATAACTTCTCAAACTCACAAATGCACAAATGAGCTTCATTTCTCATCCTACAAGCTATTTATAGCTACTTCAAGCACCTTGAGATGCCCATGGGTATTTCCTAGTGCACTGAAGTGCACCAAGGCATTTGTAAAATGCCCAAACACCGATGGGCATCTATGCATGCCAAAAGCGCCAATGGGCATTTGGCATCAATTTTGACAAAAAGATAATTTTTTACAAAATAGTGGCTTATCCCCACCAAATCACTTCATATTGCATCCATACATCTATTTCATCATATTAACAAGTTTTGTGAAGGTTCCAACTGATTTGGATGCATAAATTTCATTTGCGACCACAAATTATAAATTCACTTAACAGGTTACAAAAGCACTCCAAAATGGTCCAAATCTTCACAAAATGATCATAATCATCATTCTCATCATTAATACATCATTTTCACATCATCAACATCATTCCATATCATCATTTGCATATTTTCCAAGTTCAAACAACATTCAAGTGAACCTTGTATCTAGTGGGTTATTCTATATACTTGGTGATTGCAGTGATTTGCATCCATGCAATTTGGTAAGATGAATAACCTACCATAAGGACACTTGGTCATTTTCATCATTCCATATCTCCTTGTTCGAAATCACAATCACATTTGGTACTTCACATTTTGCGTGAAACCTTACCAAGAACAATTTGCACAAAAGCTATCATTGATGGCCTAGTTCGTGGGGCTTAAAACATGGACAAAATCACATTTCATCATTTCACATCTCCTTGACAGTCATCATGGCGATTGGCCTTAGCTAGGGTGATTGGTTCCGATCATAGGAATTATCTGACAGTCACTAGTTGGCCCTCCAAAGTTGACTATTTTTATTTTTGCATATTCATCCTTGCATATCAATGATGCCGGAAGGCACATTCTTCAACAACATCGAATCACCCCAAATTTGGGGCAACCACATTTGGTTTTGACTTTCCCACAATGGGATACATCTTACATGATCATGACATCTATACTTGGCAAAAATCCCTTCATCTATTGGGGCAAAAATAGACACATTTTTCATCACATTTTTCACAAAACCCTTCATCTATTGGGGCAAAAATAGATGCATCATTTCACATTTTTCACCAATCCCCTTCACACCATTGGGGCAAAAATGGTATCACATTTACATCATTCATATCATCCACAATTCATTTGCACAGATTTTTCAATTGGCTCATGAGATTCATCCACAAACTCATTCACCAATTGAGGGGGTAAGCTACGCAAAAATCCAAATTCTTTCATTCTTTTATCTTCAAGCTCACGTTTCACATCTCAAGAGAAAGTTGCTTCTGCACCTAGCCAAAATAGGTGTCTTATGTTTTTGCACTACATTGTGTTTCACGCAACGCAGTACAAAAAGGGGCATCTATAGACACCAAAACCTAGCCACTTGTCATCCATCCAGGTCTTCCCACCATTTCCACCCATTATTCATATATATTTATATATATTTATTTTATATATATTTAAATATTAATATTTTATATTATATTTTATATATATTTAATAAATATATATTTATATATGTGAATTAATCCCAACCATCCGATTTCACTTAATCCTATCCATCCATCCACATCAATCCATGCCACACCCTAAATTTAATATCCACCCTTCGATATGCTTTTATCTCAGCCACACGATTAGTGTCATTGAAACCCTAACATACCCTAGGTTGGATTATTAATAGGAGCCATTTTGATGGCTCAACCCCTGAATCCTGAGTTGAAGTTTGCATCTAAGTTCCCTAGAGTATCCAAGCACTCTCACCTTCCATCCTCGCTTGCCATAGCCCTCGCATCTATCATCGCCCCTCTCGCCTCAACTAGATCTGCTTCTGCAGACTTCATGCTCAATCGTCGAACGCCTTCGGGTGCTCCCTATCATTCTCGAGCACCTCTAGGTGCTTCTTCCCTACCGCCAAGCACCTCTAGGTACCTTCCACCATTCTCGAGCATCCATGAGCATTTTCTATAGTCGCCAAGCACCCATGAGTATTTTACACTAGAGTTCTGCAGTCCTCCTAGCTCTCGAGTGATGCTAGGGCATCATCGCACCAATCCACTACAATAAATTACATCAGATCAGAGAATGATAGATAAGCAAGGTAAATCAAAGTTATTATTGTTATATTTTATTCTATGCTATTTAGAATTTTGTTCATTTATTTACATTGCATAGCTAGGGTTTTATAATTGATTTATGAGGGCCTCACATTGTGGAGCCCTCATAGTTATTACTAACTCATTTGCTATTTTCTTGTGTGTAGATCTGGAAGTGTTACATTAGCATTGGACAATTGCTTAAGTTAGAGTGGCCCAACATTGGATAATTAGAAGCCCACTCACTTCTATTGGGAGCAAGAACGCATTCTGAAGACACCACCAACATTGTTTGCTAGGGTTTCAGAGAACCCTAGCTATTGTAAAATTTGTATCAAAGGATTCAAAGATTCTTATTGTAACAATGGAGTTTTGAGGCTCCCCCCATTAATATAAAATCATTCATTGTGCAATATTGTCTTTTGAGTTCAATTTATATCTTGTTATTTGGTGTTGCATTTTTGTCTTCACACTTACTTTCAAGAAAGGCTATTATAAGTACATTATTATCCTAGAAAATTAGTCTATTATCCAAGACCTCACAACCTTATATGAATCAGGAAGTTCATCATCAAATAGAAAAATGGGATATGAACCTAATGAAGGAATGTTGCAATTGGAGGAGTGTATAGAAGATGAGAGGAATGATGAAAAAGGTCTACTTCATTGGCAAATGGAACACTATGAGGTATTCACACCTCAGTGCTTATGCATCCACATAGAAGATAAAACTTGAGATGAAGAAAAGAAGGAACTAGAGAAAGGTCAAAGTAGCCAAAAGAAATCAACAATAGAGGACCAGGAAAATAAAAAGTGGACATTTTCAAAAAATATAGAATATACTATGGGTGATGCAATAATTGAAGATAAACCAGTTCATCCCATTGATGTTCTTAAGGTGGTATAAGAACCCAAATCCATCAAATACAAAGGACCAAGTATGTTGTAATTTAACCTTGGTGAAGAAGATGAGGAGAAGATGATCAAATGTGGAGACAACTGGGATCTTGTGCTCAAAGTAGCAACCTTCAAGATATTTATAGAGTATAAATATGTGTTTGCATGGACCTACAAGTATTTAAAGGGAATACCACCATAACTATGTGTAAACAAGATTCCTTTGATCGAAGGTGCACAACCAATGAGGAGACAACCATATAGAATGAATCTAAAGTATGTAGATATGTGAATACTAAGATAGAGAAGCATAGGCATTATATTTAAAGTTACAACAAGTGAATGGATGTCACCTATAGTGATTACCCTGAAAAAAGAAGTGAACAAGATCTTGATTTATGTGGATTTTTGGAATTTGATTGCCATAACTATAAAAGAGCCCTTCCCAATTCCATTCATAGACTCTATACTAGAGGAAGTAGCCAAGCACAAAATCTATTCATTTTTGGATGGATTTTCAGGCTATAATCAAATCTCTATTACATAGAAGATAAATTGAATACCACCTTTATAGTGGAGAATGGCATATACACGCACAAATTCATGCCATGTGGATTATGTAATGCGCCAACTACCTTCCAAAGGATCATCTTGTATATTGTCAATAAAATATCCATAGGAAATTTCAAAGACTTTTTGGATGATTGATACCTATATGGATGAGCACTGGAACATTTGAAGGTATTGGATGAATGCATGAGTTTGTTCAAAAGAGCTCAAATTGAACTAAATCCAAGAAAGTATGTGTTGTTGGTTCCATATGGGAAATTATTTCGACATATTTTATGTTAATAAGGCTTGAAGTGAGACCCAAATAAGATAGGGGGATATTGTTGATGGAAGAACCACATGACATAAGTTCTATAAAAACCTTCTTAGGAATGGTGGACTATTACAAGAGGTTTATCAGGAACTATGCACAAATTTCCTATCCACTAGATGCTCTCACACATAAGAGTGTTCCTTTCAAGTGGGCAGAGGAACACCAAGAGGCTTTCCAAGGATTGAAGGTGCATTTGGTGAAAGCACATATCCTGGTTTATCCAAATTGGGAGAAGGAGTTTCATGTTCATGTAGATGCATCAAATTTTGTGATTTTATGTGCCCTGGTTCAAGAAGAATAGTTTGGATTGGACCAGTCCATTTATTTTATAGGTTATTTGTTGTCTAGGATGGAGAATAATTATAGCATGATGGAATAGGAATTATTGGGGATGGTTTATGTAGTAAAAAAATTTAGACACTACCTTCTAGCTAACTCATTTGCTTTTTATGTAGACCATCAACTGTTGTTGTACTTGATCAACAAACTAATGATATATGGATGAGTGATCAGGTGGCTCATCACACTGTAGTATTTCATGTTTTGAGTGATAGTAAGACTAGGAAAGAAGCATGTAATAGTGGACCAACTATCAAGGATTCGCTTTGGAGAACATATAGAAAGAGAAATATAAGATGAATTCCTAATGCACAACTATTTATGATAAGTGTGGTACCAACATGGTATAAACACATCGGGGAGAATTTATTGATAGGACAACTGCCAAAGGAGATGACAGTTGTAGAACAAAGGAATATCATTATAAAATTGGCACCATTCACATTGGTTGCAAGCTTCTTATATATGATGAGAGAAGACCACATCTTGAGAAGGTGTGTGATGGAGGATGAAGTACAACAAGCATTGAAGGAGGTACGAGGGATTGGTTGGAGGTCATATGGGGCCATATGCAATAGTAAAGAAAGTATTGTTGGTAGTATTATGGTGTTCCATCCTTTATCATGATGCCAAATAATATATGAAGGCTTGTGACATGTGTCAGAGAATGAGGAAGTCGTTAAAATGGGATTTAATGTCGTTACATCCTTCTCAACCCCAAGAAATTTTTAAAATGTGGGGATTAGATTTAGTAGGACCACTTTGAACAAGTCAAAAATGGAAATGTTGATATATTGTAGTGTTTATAGAGTACTTAATTAAATGGGTAGAAGTAAGGGCTCTACCAGATAATTTTGTAAAAGGCACTACTCATTTTTTATATGAATAGGTTATTACCAGGTTTGGAATTCCCCTTTGATTAACAAGTGATAAGGGAGATCATTTTTCAATGAGATTATTCAAAACTTAACTACATAATTGATGATATTTCACTCATTATCTAGACCATACTATCCTAGGGTGAATGGGTAGGTAGATGCAACGAACAACGTCCTAGTTTCCATCATGTACAAGACATGCAGCATGTAGGGTGTTGATTGGGAAGAACAATTGCCAGTAGTCCTATGGGCATACAAGAAAAATTCAATCCAACAATGAATTATACACCTTTCCATATAATGTATGGATAATAGGTGGTCATACCAGTTGAATTATTGGTACCTAGCTTACGAGTAGTAGTGGATAATTGGAGAGCATGGAAGTAAGGCTCATAACACTCATGCAATTGGGAGAAAATAGGGTGATGGCACAATAGGTAATGGAGATTGCCCACGATGATGTAAATTTTGGCATGATGAAAAACTATGGAATATGGACTGGAAAACTGGCAATCTAGCGCTAAAATTTAATGGAAAATGAGAAATCAAGCCAAGAAAATTGAAGACTTTATAGCTTAGACCCTTCCAAGTGGAAGAAGTACTGGACAATGGGGTTGTCTAACTAAAGAAATTGGATGGTATATTTTACCCCAAAATTGTGAATGGTACTAAGTTGAAGGTGTATAAGGTAAAGGCACGGGTGAATGTGATTAACTTATAATCATCAAGAGAAATTTTTAGAAGGATAATAGAAGAACCATGACCAGTGATGTAATTTTATGAACACAGAGAACCTAGTAGAATCACTAGAGATGAAGAATGAATGAACCTAAAGTGGTTATTCAAAATAGAAGGGGAAATTGTAGTTGAAAAAATGGAATCAAAACCTTGACACAAGGAACGTAGATGGTTACAAGTTCATGTAATATTTTCAAATAATGAAGGAGAAGAACAACTTCGAACCCTTATGGATGTTGCATTATAGGAACAAGACTTGGTGTAGGAGAATCAAGGGATGAGACTCAAAATTAAGAATCAAGGATTTTACAATAGATGATCAGAGAGACACATTAGTTATAGGAAGAATATGAGATCCTGAGAATGTATAATATGTGATTGAGAGAACAAGTGGTTCATGAACTAGATGAAACAATGCAATGGATAAATGAAATAGAAGAATTATGAAGAGAAGAATTGGATCCAAAAATAGAGAGACAAAGGGAAGAGTTAAGGGGTAGTGCTAATGGTGATGAGGAAGCACCTTTAGATTGTACCCTCTTCTCCTTAGACTCTAGTAGTTCCTCTTTAGAGATGTTGAGAATCCAATTGAATACTAAAAATTCTTCTAGTACTACCTCCCCATTGACAAGATGTTCTAGAACACAGAGAAATGTGATCCCACTAGTAAAAGAGGAGATAGTTAAACTTCAAATAAGAAGTAAGGATAGACCACAACAAGGTCTTATTGATTGCATAAAATATCAACTAAGTAGCGAATAAATTATTGCAATCTTATAGAGATATGTTAGGGAAGTGCCAAAATAACCTAGGAACAGAGGATGGATAGAAGATTCAAGCAGTGATGAAAACCTTCCTAGGGACCCTAACACTCCATACCCAAGTCCCAAACTTGAGCAAAGAAGACAAAGGGATAAAGCTCAAAGTTAGTAAGCCAAGGTATGATTTCTCAAAATGGTTCAAGTAATTGAGAATAATGAACCACTAAGACCTCAGGAGGAGGAGAAAGAAATAATGGAAGAGAATTCATGTGGTAATAATGAATAGAAAGAGGAACACAAGGGATATTGGAGGTACAAGAATATTAAACCACTACAATACAATTAAGAAGATAGAAAATAGAATTTAGGAGGTTGCAAAGGATAGTGTAGAAAGCATCCAAGTGGCCTATGCACATAGCAAGTGAAAGGAATAATTCTAGCATTGATTCTCCCTTCTCAAATAATTATAAGAGTGCACTAGCACAATGTGAACCACAAAGGTATTTTTAAAAGGTAATGTGGTGTATATTATTATTATGGGTGAATCGAAGGTTGATAATCCTAAGGCAATTGTCACCAGGAACCTAAAATCATGAAGGAAAACTTATGAGGGTAGAATTGATGTATCAAGTAAGAAACAAATGTAACTTGAGTAATCCAAGGAGTTTGATAGGACTTCTAAGTAACCTGAGCATACCTGACGAAGGGAGGAGTTCAGTTGATCTCCTTCCTAATAGCTTGAGGGAAGAAATATCCTTCCTACTATCCATAGGTCGACTGGTCAACAAAATAGGTTGCAAGGACTATTTGTAGATTCAATAAAAAACAACCAACAACCATGATTTCATGGGAATGAGCCACCAAAACTACTTCATCAAGCCCATGTAAATTAAATATGTCATCTTGAATGACTGAGCAACTGGATTAATTTGGATAACTAGGAGTTCAGTCCAATACTAGGGAGATTCAATCAAAGATCAAGGGAGGACATTTCAAAATATTTCAAGGAAGACAAGGATTTAAAAATAGAAACCAAGAACCTCCAAGAACTCCAATTCCAAGTCCAATACACCAAGAAGAAGCAAAATTTAGAATAAATTATGGTAGTTTTAAAGTAAGGAGACAACTTGTAAACAAGATAACAGTTTTTTGTTAGAATGATGGCAAACTAGATCACCGTCATCATGATGTTAGAGGATATATTGTTTATGTAGACAACAAGGTAGAGATCCATCATGATGGTGGCAAACAAGGGATATGTTATGATGATGATAAATATGGTATCCACCATGATGATGGTAGACAAGGAATTCATCATGATGACGATAGACAAGGGATTCATCATGATAACGATAGACAAGGCATATATCATGATGAAGATAAATAAGAGATCTATGATGATAATGATAGGCAAGGCACCCATCCTTATGATGATAGTGGAGTAGATCATCTATCTTTTATCATCTACCAATGAAAATAGGATGCCAACATGGAGAGGAAAACAAGATAGATTGGCATATTGCGAGGATTGAATATAATCAATAGTAGGAACAACAATCAAAAACACCCCAAAGTTGAGGAAATTATCATAATAGATAGTAGAAGAAATCAATATATGATTATGAGGACTCAGTAACTAAGAAAAACCATAGTCATTATAAATAAGAAGCATTGGAGAAGATATTGGAGGTCCACATAGGTATTGCTATGTGCTTCACACAACGTCGGTGACATGTGGAAAAAGGAAAAGTGAAAAAAATACCAAATTAGAAGAGAACAATGGCAATTGCATGCAAGGTGGTCGATGACACATGGGAAAATGAAAAGTAAAAAAATAGACAAAATTAGAAGAGGATAATGACAATTGCATGCAAGGTGGCACACATGCGGTAATTTGAGCATGCAATGATAGTTGTTGGACAGTTGCATGAGTGATAATAAAAACAAGTGAAAGGCTATAAATAAGATGGGCAAGGTAAGAAACACTCATTTTTTGCAAATAAAATTGAAGCATTTGCATAAGTATGAATCCAGAGCTAGAGAATCGCTAGCAAAACATTATGTGTGCATCAATAATTTTCACAAAAAATTAAGGATGTCATAAGCCACAAATAATCGATAAATAGTAAGGCTTCATGGAGATTTATAGAATTTAACCATGCATTTGAAATGTATTTTTGCTAATATATTGTAGTAAAGTGTACCTAGGAATGATTGTAGCCATAATACAAGGAGAGAAACATAAATAAGGAGCATGCCATTAAAAACTACTTGTCTATGACTACAAGGAATCATCAGTTGTCGTCATATTTTCTCTATCACCAACTAGCAAATATTCCACTAGGCCAGTCAACTAGAATTTGATGTTATAAAATTGGTTGATAGATATCATTAGGCATATAGGCTAGGAATCTATCATCAGTTACATTGATTGGAAGTTACCATCAAGCTATTCAATTGGAAGTTATCATCAAGCATGTCGATTGGAAGCTACCATTAGGCACATTGGCCAAAAGCTACCATCAAGCATGTCGACTGGGAGGCTATCATCAAGCATGTTATTTTGGAGGCTATCATCAAGCAAGTTGGTTGGGAGGCTACCATTAGATAGGTGGGCAAGTTGTAGTGCCACCATATGTTAAAAGTAGCAACAAAGGAGGAAGTCATCATAGGACAACAATAGTTGTGTAGCTTGAAGAACACAAGCTTATACTGAGATGGGGGTGAACAGTATAAGACCACTTTTTACTTTTCTTTCCCAATCAATATTATGCAATATATCAATGGCAATATCAACAGTAGTAATCAAAGCAATGCACAAATCACCACACACAATAGAGACACCAATTTAACATGGTTCACCCAATGTGGGCTACTCCATGGAGAAAATATTTCACTAAAATTTTCTCAAAAAATCTCTTGGGAAACCTTTCTCTATTACAATGTTTATGGACCTCTATCCAAAGGAGACACCAATACCCTAATCAAGATCATGGATATCTATCCATAGGATAACTCCTCCTCTGCTCTGGCTAGTGATCTTCTAGAAGAATTACTGCCTCCACTATGTTGGCTTATGGATCTCTATCCACTTAAGACTCTTGTCCTCACTCAGAATACCTATCCTCACTACCTTGGCTTATGGACCTCTATCCACTAGAGACTATTATCCTCTATACTCTGTCACCTCCAAAGCTTACTCTTAGCTCTGTCTCAAATATACACTAAACATAGTCCTTCGATCTAGCACAAATCTACTCAATATCTATCCTCAAATATACACTAAACATAATCCTTCGATCTAGAACAAATCTACTCAAACTCTGTCTCTGATCTGCACTAAACACAATCCTTCGATCTAGCACAAATCTTCTCAAACTCTGTCTCTAATCTTCACTAAACATATTCCTTTGATCTAGCACAAATCTGCTCAATATCTGTCTCTGATTTGCACTAAACACAATCCTTTGATCTAGCACAAATCTACTCAATATTTATCCTTAAATCTGTACTAAACACAGTCCTTCGATCTAGCACAAATCTGCTCAATCTCTGTCTTCAAATCTATACTAAACACAAATCAACTCTGCTAGATCTGCCCCAAACCTTAACCCAAGATTTGAACAATTCAATCAATCAACTCTGCTCACAAGTATTCTCAAATACTTATCTCAAATCTACATTGTAAGCTTCCATAAAGGTTCACACTAATCTATCCACAATTCCTCTCTAGAACTTGTCCAATATGCTCAACAAGCCTTCATCAAGACTTACCTTAAATATGCTCAACAAGTCCTCACTATAACTTGTCCAATCTCATAGAAACATATAGAGAATTTTTAGATACTCAATATGCTTCACACTCACACAATTATCAATCACTTTCAATCTCTTTCTCAAATCAAATTAGAATATAGAAAAAATTATTTTACAGAACTTGAACTATAATTTCAACACTTCCACTTGACTAGGCTCAATCAACCACTCAATGAAACACTCCTTGCTTACAAACCCTAGTCCAAGCATATGAACACTCACTCAATTATTTCCAACAATACTTATCAAACAATATCACATAACAATGATACTCATGATATTGCACAAACCCTAGTTCAAGATAGTTCACAACTTCACATAACAATGATGTGCATGTCCTTTCACAAACCCTAGTTCAAGCATATGAAAGCTTACTCAATATTTCCAACAATGCTTATCAAACAAGGTTTCTAGTATCAACTTTCATTCCAGAAAACCAAACTCAACAATGCTTATCAAACAACCCTTTTCTCTCCAACTTAGCATTCACAACATCCAAAAATCACTCACAAGGAAGATGTGCCCATACCTTTTTTTTGATGAATAATTGTCCTCAAATACTTGTCTCAATCACAATTACTCTTTTGCCAATATTTAAGGGTTAGATAGCAAAAACCTTCTCAAAACTTCATTCAATAACTTCCTCACAAATTATTCTCACAATAAAAACATTAGATCTCAATTACACCTTATTACTCCTTTCAACTAATAAACCCAATAAGACTTTATTTTAAAATAATATTTAAATTCCTCTAAAGCCTTATTCCTCCTTTCACCACTTTAATCACAAAAATCACAATATAAAATTTATTTCCATAAACCTTATACCTCCCTAAATTCTCATGCCAAAAAACCTTAGGATAAAATATTAAATATTAAAAATTAAATACCTTTTGCCCTTGGTGGGAATCGAACCCACAATGTTCTTCCACTAGCGCCCTAGTCGTGGCTTCAACCATCACGTGATATAGGCACTCATGTGGGACCTAAGTGTGCCCATGCACACTTTTTCCCTAAGCTACCACCAAAGCTTTTAAAACAAAAATATTTCCTCCTTTCACTATTGTAGAGTATCGAACCCGAGACTTCCCTTATGCTGCAACTTAGCATCCAAGCCAATTGCCATCTGGGCTATCTGCTTGGATGGTTCTACAAATTCAACATCGCTCCTATTTATGCCTTCCTCTCTTCGGTGTTAGCATTGTGCACATTTCTTCTCCCTTCCACGTTCGATCGACGAGCACAACAAATAATGCACGATTTTGAATTCCACCTTAAGCCTTTGATTTAGGCTTTATTAATATACCTTTCAAAGGTATTTACCTTCACGTCGATGGATAGGAAATTTGGACTTTTCATTTCAAAAATAATATTTTAATTATAATTATTTAAATTCAAAATGAATTTAAATATTATAATTAAATATTTAAATGTCCTTTGGGCCTTTTTAAATAAAATAAAATATAGACTGCCTTAGGCCTTTTTTAGGGAAACCTTTTGCCATTATCACCTTAGCAAAATAACCGTATTATTTTATTTCAACCATCATGGAGCAGAGATATCTTTTCAACCCTTTTCTTTTGCCCAAATATAATATTGTTATCCTTCTTGCTTCTCTTTTGGGGTCTCTAGGCATATTATATTTAAACTAAATATTATATCCTTTCCTCTTAGAAAATCAACCATGAACCATTTTCTTAACATTCCTTTAACATCTGCTTAGTATTCCTTTGACATCTGCTTATTATTCCTTTGATATCAATGACAACAAATCATGCTCATATTTCCAACATAGCTAAGTTTTCAGAGGGAAGGTAGTCATCATAAGATAAAAGTACCACCATCATCATGAAATAAGAAGAGAATTTTATCATAGTAATCCAAATTTTATAAAGGATGAGTCAAAGTTTCCAAAGCCATATCATTGTAAGTAATTTAGAACAATCTGGAGGTAAAAGAGCACATGAAATTTCATGATAGGAAGCACCATCGAAGTCAATATCTAAAAAATAACTCTAACACCATCATGAACACTTCTGCACTGGAGGGGAGGCATGCAAAAAAGTACAAAATTCTAAGGAAGGGTGGACTCAAGGAATGTAAATGCACTCACAAATAATGGTTCCAAAACCAAAAGAAAAGGAGGTACGACAATCTAAGAAATACTAGATACCCCTTAAGTATATTACTTGGATCCATGCCATTGGGGATTATTGTAGGCAATGGTGGAAGCAAACACCACCAGAGGATACACTCAAGAAAAAATTCAAGGAGGTCGGTGTACATTTCATCTTGCAAGTCCCTAATTTTGATAAGAAATTTTATAAGGAATATTTATTATATATGTTGTTAACATGTGATCTGACCAAGTATACCAATACAATGCAGGTGGAAGAAAATGAGATACAAGTGGTATTTTTTAGCTAAAATATTTAGAAGAAAATTTGGATTACTGAAGGTGGGATAACCTATAGTAAATGAATGAGTCAACCCTAAGAAAAATCAACAATTGATCTAGAGTGTCATGACTCTAAAGGAGGAAATTGACACTTTGTGTCGCTGCATGGGAGTCACGATATCAAAATGACTCAACTATTGGATAAGAGACTTTAGTGCATTATGAATGTACTAATGGTCAAGTTGTTTGGGGAACAGTGAGCTTTGGAACTACCAATTTGGTTGATACCCTACTTACAAGGCATTGATAAGGGGGTAGCTTATGATTGGGCAACCTACTTGGTGACACATATCCATAATTTTTTAATGTGTACCACCAAGAACTTCTCAATGGTCTTCCACATTATTGGTCATTTTTTAATGCAATGTACAAGGTACATGTGTATATTCTAGGATTGAACCCTCCCAAGGACTTTTTGGAGTTAGCATCGATAATTTGAGGTGGATGGATTCCAAACCGTAACTAAATAAGACTGGTTCAAGTAAAAAGTAAAGAGTGAAACAATGGTTCAACAAAGCATCGTTTGAAGAAGGGGTAGTAAAGGAATCAGAAGGAGAGGAGGTTGCACCATAAATAAAGAAAGTTGCACCACCAAAAAGGAAGAAAATAAAGTTTGTGCTACCATTAGCATCACCATCATAGTTTCCATAATCTATTCAAAGGGTGACAATGGATAAAATCACCAAAAGTCAAGCTATTTTGTGTGAGATTGAGAAAACATTGTAGCAAGCACAAACTATACTATTGCAAAAGGTGATGGGGATACTAGAGGAATATTTTGATATCCCAGAACCTCTTAAAGTAGTACCACCAAAAGGAACAAGTAGTGTTGTTCATTTTGGGCCTACAAAAGTTTTGGCAGAAGAACAAGTTCACAAATCCTTGGCATCACTTGTTGCACCCTCAAAATTCTTGCATGAGATAACCTCGATCATGTAGATATTGCAAGCTCATTCATTTGAATAAATTCTCATAGCTACAAAAATAAAGTATATAACTATAGATCCAAACATAGCAAAGTATGTAGGATAGGAAAAATGGAGTGAAGAATTAGCACCACTCAAAAAGTTAGAAGTAGGTTACCTAGTGGGAACATAGCTAAATCCTATTACAGTGGAGGAAGAACTAAGCGATGAGTAGCAGGAAGTGATGAAAAAATAAGAAGATAATCCATAATAGATAATACCTCAAAGGGAATCGAGACCAACTATGGGAAAAAGTAGCCAATCATATTTACCTTCGAATCAATAAATAATCATAGAAGAGAAAGTGACCAAGAATCTAATTGATCTTTAAGGGAAAGGGAAAGAGCCAGAGGTAATTTTTGAAAAAGATAAATTTGATGTAGAAGATGAGGACTTGTCTAACCACATAATTCTAGAAGACCCTAATTTTTAATATCCATCGAAATTAGGGGCATGCATTAATCATTAGGTGATTGCTTGTTTCACCAAGCTTACCCAAGTTATGGATAGAATGAGGCTAGATTTTGAATTAGGTTGTGTTGAATAGTGGAAATATGGCAATTGATGGTAAAATATGAGCTAGATAAATTGGTACAATAGGCTATACAAGGAAATTGTTAGATGGTTATTTCCAACTTTTACCAAGAACAACCATGGGATTTGCCTATTGAACATATCAAAACTATGGAAGAAGTGGAGAAATTTCCTGAAGGGATGTTGACACTCTACCTCAAACCTGATAAAGTATATATAGTGGGACACAATACTCATACATCTTCTCGGAGCATGATAGGATGAAGGTCACAAGTGGAATTGGTACCCGAGTTATTCCCAATGTATAGCCAAATCAATTTTGTAGCACATTTGTTGTATTGGCTAGCTAAGGGGATCAATAAAATTCACATGACTAAAAAGAATCTAGTCCAAATATTGCAAGATACTGAAGGACAACTACAGGTAACAAAGGAAAAAATATATGAAATAGAAAAAAATCTAGATAATGAGGTAACTCAACTACAAGAAACTATGGAATAAATTCAGATAAAGCAGAAGGAATTATAGGACCTTCATGAATAACTCAGGTATAGGGAGCAGATTATGAAAGAGAAACTATTGCAATAATAATCGACAAAGGCAACATTGCTACAACAAAATGCAAAGTTAGTGGCTTAGAAAACTCAATGCAAAAATGCCTTGTTGAAAATGTTGGAACGGGAAAAATAGGAAGAAGAGGAATTGCTCAGAGAGTTGGCTTAGATACAACAACATGAAGAAACTCTCAAGACTAAAATAGAACAAAGGAAACTAAAATCCTCTACTCTAACACATCAAATAATGAAGGTACTTGTCAGACGTAAAGAGGAACTTTTGAAAGAGTTGAAAGCAATGGAGGAAGGCCAATGCATATGGAGTAGAATGGGCTAAGTATTACAATTATGCAAAGAAGCTTTGTGATGAATGAGAAGCTTTCAAACTTCATGTTCAGGAATTGGAAGGACTTCAAGCATCAAAGCCAAATGAGGTCGATACCCTAGTAGAACAACGTAGGAAGTCATTAGGTATATCAACCAATGTAAAGGGATAATAGATGTAGACAACAGTTCTAAGAAGAAAAAAGTGTTTATCAAATTAAATTATTGTAAATTATTTTTACATATACATGGCATGCAATATAGTCAAATATGTATAATTTGATCAATTGTAATGTCATGTTACAAATTAACGTAATTAGAAATGCAATGTAATGGAATGCAATGTAAATAGTCATCACTATAGTTAATAATTGTATTATTCAACATTAGTTAGATTGTGTTAAGGAAGTAGTTCTAGCAGTTTGGCTTGGTTGGTTATAGAAAATACGAGAGCCATAAGTATATATATACCCCCTTTCATTTTAATTAAGATCCATTACATGAGGAGAGCATCCATTGTAAAGAAGATATTTTAGACTGGAAGTGTTGTACGAGATATTGTTACAATCATACGACTAGGATGTATTCTTCATGATAATATAAGAACATCATTTTTGTAAAATATATCTATAGGAATGCTAGTACTATGCTAGATTTCTATGTTGTGTTACATTGTTGCAAGATGAAGCTCTCAGATAGAATGCAAGGGGATAGCAGTCATAGGAACCGATATCGTCTAGATTGACCAAGGGAAGCCAAAATAAGACTTTCCATCATGATTGGATCCAAATCAAGAATTCGTCACACCTAAGTGTCAACATGGAACATGTTGTCATATCATCTGGTTGAGGTGTTGACATATCATCTTGCCATCATGCCAATATTGACATGCCATCATAAGCCATATGACATCAATAATTACCATCATGACTAGGACCATATTGGAGCAAGTTGTCAAGATACTTGTTTAAGTGATACCAACATAAAGAGCATTAAGCTAACATTGACATGTTCTTCACCATGTATTGCCAATTCTTCTTCGATTAAATTATAGTTTCCTCATCTCGAGAAGTCTTCACCGTTTTCTACACAAGAGATCAATATAAAGGCAACATGAGCAAGAAAATGATAATCAAAGAGCACAGTCATAGGAGCTTTTTAATAGCAAAATATTGTTAAGAATCTAGTGCTAGCATAGCACTCCCTTTTAAAGAAATAACAAAAATCTCAAGTACTAACACAAAGCACCTAGTCGAGTGCTAAAAAGAGGCACTACCTTTCAAATAAGGAATAGAAATCACAAGTGCTAATAAAGCACTTAGTTGAATGCTATTAGAGGCACTAGCTTTCAAGAGATCATGAGCACTAATAGAGGCACTAGTTAAAGGAGAATATATGAGCACTATCAAGGCACTAAGGGTAATGAAACTCTAAAAGAATTTAGTGTATTGGACAGACCACTTGTAATAATATAATTTTGTCTAGGATAGCACTAGGACATGCTAACATCATCCACCAATGATGATCATCAGTATAGCACATGAACTTGCTATCATCATCCATCAAAGATGTTATTTAGAATAGCATCAAGACGTGCTAATATCATTGTCTAGAAGAACACATAATCATGATATCATTGCAATACCAGCAAGCAGCACTCAATGATCAACAAGTAGCACTTGGTGACTAGCAAGCAGTACTTGGTGACCAGCAAGTAGCACTTCATGACTAGCATATAGCACTCAAAGACTAGAAATTAGCATACAATCAGACTACCATAATCATCTAGCAAGCATCTGAAGAGCGAAACAAGAATGCTAAAGCAAAACGTTGGAATTTCATACGCAAAACATTAGCAAAGACATGCATTGAAGGAATAAGATATTGTTGAAAATTACTTAACATAACTCAGAAACAAATCCGTTGGCCAACCTAGGTAACATGTATATGTTACATTCTATTTGAGGTGCATTATAAATGTTTTGGTGGGAAAATGAATTCAAATCATTTTTTAAGACTTCAGGTAGAGATATAAGGTTTTCACTTTAAAGGTTATTGAAATATTTATACACCCTAATTAAGTTTTTCAAAAGTTATTTTGATTTGAATTTATCTTTTTAGATATGGAGTAATAAGGGTTACTACATAGATTTAATTTTATAAGGTTTGAAAATTTTCAAGATTTGAAGTTTTTAAAGTTAATTAAGGTTTGGAGTGAAAAGGATTTCAACTAGGATTTAAATATTTTTGAATTTGAATATTAGTGGTTTTTAAGGTTTTAAGATTCGAGTTTTTTATATTTTTGAAGATTTTTTAATTTTGAAGAAAGATAGTTTAAAACTATTTAAAGTGTTTAAAGATTTGAAAAAAAAATTGAAATTTGAAATTTTACAAATTTGATGTATTAGGGAGTTAAAAGGATTTCTATATCAAAGGTCTAGAAAACTTATAATTTATAAATTTCTTACTTGAGTGATTTATTTTGGAGTTATAAGGAATTCAACTTCAAATATGGATAAATGGCAAAGAGGAACATCACAATATAGGAGAAATTATCAAAGTGCAAGACCATACTATATGAGAGGAAAAATTCAAAAACAAAATTTGTATCAAAAACAATCTTTTGAGTTCAAAGGGAAACATCATAAAAGAGTTCTTCAAAATTCTTATCAAAGATGTGAGATAATATCACTTGAATCTCATCAAAAAATACAAAGAGAAAAAGATGTTTGGTATATAGATTCAGGTTCTAGTCATCATATGACTAGAAAATTATATTGGTTTGAATCCTTAGAAGTCAAAGATAATATTTCACTAAAAATCATAGATGATAAGATGTATCAAGTTCAAGGAACTAGAAGAGTAATACCTAGCATACCATTTTTATATTTTGTGCTAGAAAATGTTTTATATGTTCCTGTATTATCAACTAATCTTATCTCAATTGCTCAATTAGTTGAAAAATGAAGAATAGTGGAATTCAAATATACAAATGAACATAGAAAATGCATTATCAAGAATCAAAGCAAAATTGAAGCTATAGGTTCAATCAAGAATGGAATATTTTCCTTAGATACAATGGGATTCTCTCAAGAAATCATTGAACATTTACCTCAATATCAAATTAATGATAAGTTGTTTGTTTTTCTGAAAACTAAGAAATAGAAAATTGGATCAAGCATAGTCCAAGATTATCTAATAGACATGAGAAATGGATGAATCCAAGATTCAAAATTATGAAGAATATTCCAAAGAAGCATAGGTATATGAGCAATGCAATGTCACTTGAAGATTGAGTATTGAAGGCTAAAGTCTTCAATAAACAAATAATGCAATATAGGGGGATGTTGGAGAATATTACATTATTTGGTACATGTTAATGTATGCCTATGGTACCTTCATGGTACAAATGTAAATATGTAATAGATTAGTGTTGATTCTATATTTTAGGTGAGTGATTTATGTTTCCCCTTTATGTAAGTGTCAATGTGCAGGAAATGCACAAGTGTCATGTAAGTGTGTATTGAGAGAATGTGCACAAGTGTCTTGTATATAAATATGCAAATATGTAAAGTGAGGATACACACAAGTGTCTTATATTAGGAGTGCATGTAAGAGAGTAAGAGTCATGTAGAAGTGTGCAAGTGTCATAGAGTCAAGTATGCATGTAATAAGAGAGTGAAGAGTCTAGTATACAAGTGGCAAGATGATAAGCCAAAGGTCATGGGAGCTATCATATGGAGAGCAATAGTCAAGTACATGAAGAGTCACTTTCTATGTCTATATTATGGAGATAAAGATCCATACAATATAACACGAACATGAGAAAAAGAGCAAGCATTGATAATAAATCTTGTATATATATTTTTGAGCAATTCATATTGTAAGTATTCTTCATGCATGTACATGAATGATTTTGGCCATTTTACATTCATATTTGATATTATAAGTGAATGTTATTTCATTATTATATTGGCCTAGATATATATTTGATTGCTCATTTATATAATTCTACTCTTCATTATTGATATTTTGACCTTTAATATTATGGTTTATTTATTAAGGGACCTATGATATTTTGTGGTAGTAAGGCTTAAAAGTCAACATTTGGCATTGTTCATTATTTTCCAATTCTTGATGCTCCTCGTCTTCTTCCTAGTTGTCTTCATCATTTGTTTGGCTTGGCTCCCCTCGTTCATGGAGCATTCTTCATTGTCTTCTTCTTTTTGCCACTTCTAAGGAAACAAACAAACATTGTTCTTTCACTCTATAAGGTTTCAATCGTGACCCATTCACTGTTTTGGGAACCATTGTCCCATCCAGTTTTTGCAACTTCACCATGCCATTTTCCATCATCTCTATTACTTGGAAGGGTCCAAGCCATAATGTCTTCAACTTTCCTAGCTTGATCTCTCTTTTGCCATTATACCTTAGAACCAAGTCACCTGGTTTCAACTCCATCTTTCTCAGGTGCTTGTCATGCCATAATTTTCTCCTTCATTGGGCCACTTTTGTTGCCCACTGCGCCATAACCCTTTTCTCTTCTAGCTGAATCAGTGTTGCAAGCCTCTTCTTTAGGCTCTCCTAGTCTCCTAAATGGTTTTCTACCACTACCCTCAAACTGGGTACCAGGAACTCTACTGGCACTACTGCCTCTTGCCCATACATTAGTTGGAATGGTGTATGATTTGTTGTTGGCTTAAAGGTTGTCCTATATGCCCATAGGACTGATGGCAACTTCTCCTCCCAATCTGCTCCTTCTATCCCACAGGTCTTATACATTATTGATACCAAGATTTTGTTTGTTGCCTCCGCCTACCCATTTGCTCTAGGGTAATATGGACTTGACAACGAATGCAAAATCTTGAACTCAATCGTCAACTTCTTAATTACTTCATTCACAAAGTGACCTCCCCTGTCACTTGTCAATTGAAGCGGAATTCCAAATCTTGTTATTACTTGCTCATATAGAAACCGGGTTGTACTCTTTGTTGAATTATTCAAGAGTGCTCTTGCCTCAACCCATTTCGTTAGATATTTAGTTGCCACTACTATATATCGACACTTTCTTTTCTGACTCGTCCTTAAAGGACCCACAAAATCTAAGCCCCATATTTCGAATAATTCTTGTGGTTGAGATGGGTGCAATGGCATGAAGTCTCTACATAACGGCTTCCTAACTCGCTGGCACATATCACATGCTTGCACAAATTCCTTCGCATCATGATAGAGGGTGGGCCACCATAGCCCTACTAGAAGCACCTTCCTTGTAATCGCATCTAGTCCCATATGCCCTCTAACCAATCCTTCATGAGCTTCTTTCAAAGTTACCATAACTTCCTCCTCCATTACACATCTTCTCAATACTCCATCCAGTCCCATCTTATACAATAATCCCGCTATCAATTGAAAAGGTGTTGACTTTATAATAATTTTTCTTTGTTCTACTGTTGGTATCTCCCTTGGCAGCTCCCCTATGGATAGATACTCACCTATCATCTTATACCATGATGGTATAGCGCTTATTGCAAACAATTGAGCGTCAGGGAACTCATCTGACACTCCTCCTACAGGCTCTCCTAAGCGAATCCTAGATAATTGATCCGCTATAACATGCTTCTTTCTAGGTCTGACCACTACCCGAAATACAAACTCTTGTAACGTGATGAGCCACCTGCTAACTCGTCCATGTATAGTTGGTTTATTAATCAAATACAACAATGCCTAATGATCAACATAAAAGGTGAAAGGATTAGCTAGCAAATAGTGTCTGAATTTTTGAACAACATACACCATCCCTAGCGCTTCCCTTTCAATTGTGTTGTAGTTTTTCTCCACTCTTGACAGCAACCAACTTGCAAAATAGATAGGTTGATCAAGCCTAAATTGCCCCTCCTAGGCCAATGCACATCCAATTGCAAAATTGGATGCATCTACGTGGACATGAAATTCCTTATCCCAATCTAGAAATACCAGAATGGGTGTACATACCAACTTTGCCTTCAACTCCTCGAAGGCTCCTTGATGCTCCTCTATCCACCTAAAAGGAACATTCTTTCTTGTCAAAGAATCTAATGGGTAGGACACATGGGAAAAATTCCTAATAAACCTTCTGTAATATCCTATAGATCCCAGAAAGGTCTTCAATGAACTCACGTCATGTGGTTCTTCCATATTCACAATGACGCGAATCTTATCAGGATCTATCTTCAACCCTTCCTTGCAAACTATGTGTCCCAATAATTTGCCATATGGTACCATCAAATTACATTTTGCTGGATTTAAAGCTAAACGAGCATTCATACATAGCTTCATGCATTCTTCAAGTGCTTGCAAGTGCTCATCCTTCCTCCCATATATCGACCAATCATCTAAGAAAGCTTTAAACTTCCCTATCGACATCTGTTCAAATATATACAAAATAATCCTTTGAAATGTGGTAAGGGCATTACACAGCCCAAATGGCATCCTATTGTATGCATAAATACCATTCTCCACAACGAACGTTGTCTTCAACTTATCTTCCTCCACGATGCTTATCTGATTGTAGCCGGAAAACCCATCCAAGAATGAGTAAATTTCGTGTCCAGCTACTTCTTCCAAAATAGAATCAGTAAAGGGGATTGGGAAGGGATCCTTTATTGTAACAACATTTAGACTTCTAAAGTCTACACATATGTGGATTCTATTCACTTCCTTCTTCAAAGTAATCACAATTGGTGATACCCACTCACTCACCGTAACTTTGAAGATTATACCAACATCCAACATCTTTTCAATTTCTACATTAACCAAAGCTACGTACTTCAGGTTCATCCTATATGGCCTTCTTCTTACTGGTAAGGCTCCTGGGATCAACTAGATCCGATGTACACACAACTCTAGAGGTATCCCTTTCAAATCTTTATATGTCCATGCGAAGACCTCCTTATACTGCAAGAAAATTTTGAAAGTTGTTGCTTTCAAAACTGGATCCCATTCATCTCCACAATGGATTATCCTTGGTTCTTCTTTACTTCCTAAATTTACATCGACCATCTTTGGTCCTTCATATTTGATACTTTCTGGCTCGTTCGTTGCTTTTACCACATCTACCGAGTGTGTTGGTTTTTCATCTATCTCAGCATCACCAACTGTATATTCTGCAAAAATTTTGGGGAACATCCATTTTTCTTCTTCTTCCTTAGGCTCAGCCTTCTTACTACTTTCATCAATTTCATCATGAATTTCTTTGGTCTCCTCTATCTGTATACAAAGGCAAGTGGGCAGAAATATCTCATACTCCTCCATTTGCCAATGAAGGAGCCCACTATCCAATCAGTTCTCATCTTCACTACATTCCTCTAGGTACAACATTCCTTCCTCATTTGGCTCATGTGTACTATCTTCATCCGAAGAACTGCCCGACTCATCAATCGTCGCAAGATCTTCGCTCATAGTCTGATTTTTCAGATTAATCATATATTTATGTTGTCCTTTCTTGAATGTAAGTCGATCCTTTTCCTAGTTGTGATTAACTTTGGCCATCCTTAGCCATCCTCTTCCCAACAATGCATCATATGTTGGTTTTTGCATTGTTATCACAACAAAATCCATGATGAACTCTTGATCTGCAATCTTCACCTTTTGAGCCGTTAAGACTCCCTTCATCTCAATACCATACTGATCTGTGTCGTATAACCTGAAATTTGGCAACCACAAAAATGGAGCCCCAATCTCCTTCCATGTCTTTTTGGGAGCACGTTCACACTTGAACCTCCATCTACAATAACCTGCGTCAACTTATGATCCAATATTTCAATATGAATCAATGTTGGCTTTTTCCCAACATCAATCATTAACACAGTTGGATCAATAAACTGATCCTTCCTCTTCACTTCTTCTTTTGGCTGGCTTTGCAGTTCCATCACCCTTTGTGGCTGCAGTTCTTCTCCTATAACTGCATGTAGCGTCGGTATGGCGCTAAACAAACTTGCCACCTTTACTTCTATTGTTGTATTCAAAACTTGTGCTGCTAGTTCGTGAGTTGACGCCTTTTCCTCTAAGCCCAATGGCTTCTTTAACTTCTTTTGTTTGGCTAGCCTCTCTTGCTTAGCCTTCTCTATCTCTTCTTCTATTGCTTTTTGTGCTTCCTGCCATCTTCCTTTTTCTATGGCAGGATCGGGGTACTGATCCTTCTTTGCTTGTCCCCTTGTGACCACAAGTACATCCTCCTTTTCTTGTTTCTTCTCCATAGGAGGCTCCCCAATGTCAAGAAAATTGACATTCTGTGAGTTGCTCGTACTCGCCTTCTTCAGACAATTCACCTCCTTATGATTGCCTAGACCACACCATCGACACATTTGTGGTACATTATTTCCTGTTGCTCCTCCTACCTGAGGAGTGGGACAATTCTTCGCAAAATGTCCCCATTCCTAACAATTTCGGCACTGAATGATCGGTCTTCCATCCGAATCATACTGCAATCGACTTTGGCCACCTTGTCGATTGCCTTGTTGGTACTACCTGCCTCCTCGATGGTTATTCCTATAACCACCGTTGGTCGCGCCTTGCCCATTCCTAGAGGTATTTGGTTTTTCTTCCTCTTCGCCTTGCACCACCATCGTTTGGTGCCTTGCGCCTCTTAAATTGAATGGACATTCATTGATCGCATGTCCCAGTACCTCGCATATATTACAATATGCGCTCTTCAGATAGTTTGCATTTGTGTGGCCTTCAGACTTACAATCCAAGCACCATATATCCTTTTTCTCTTTTCTCACTTCACCCTTAACCTCCTTGATCATTCTATCAATTTCCTTTTTCATAGATTGAATGGCATTCTGCCATTCCTCCTTATCACTATCAGAGTCATCACTTTTGATATGACCTCCAATTCCAGTTATTGTTTGCTTGGCCTCGCTTTCAAAGTTCCTTGCCCTTTCATAGGCTTCCTCATACGTCGAACTTGGTATGATCTTCATCTTCTTCTTATATCGAGGTAACAATCCATCGATAAACCATCTTTTGACCATTCCATCGGCTGGTGGCAACTCCATCTTATCCGTGAGTTGCTTCAATCTTCGATTATAAGTCTTAATATCTTCATCCTTCTTCTGTTTAGTAGAATAAATTTCAGTTATAATCTCTGTGTCATCCCTTAGAGGTCTGAATTCTGCTTTGAATTCATCTACTAACGTATTCCATGAGGTAAAGGGTTCTGTACTTTCTCTTTTCAAGTACCAATCAATTGCGATTCCTCACAATGTGGCAGGAAATAACTGTAACCACTCTTTAGGTCGTCTAACTCCATTTGCTTTCCAAATGGTTGTGCAAGTGCCTATGTGCCTTGCAGGATCTTCTTTCCCTCTCCTATGAAGGGTGGGCATTTTTGCTTGCCTGCTCTATTTGCAACATTCGCCATCGGTAAGTGGTTATCCTCTCCCACTTCCTCGTCACTCGACGATGGCTCTAATGGTATTTCAGCCCAATGTCCTTCCGTCCTAGGTGGCTCTACTGGTTGTTCCATTTTCTAGGTACTTCGGTCCTAGGCACCTCGTCCACTCGTGGTGTCTCTTGACCCTCCGTGTTTCCTTCAAATAGTCTCCTTCCAAACTCTGGTGCACCTTCACTTTGCGACCTTCATGAATATACGAACTATGGATCTGGTCTACTTGCCCAAACACTCACGTGGGGTTGCTCTAGTGCCTGACTCCCATCCTCTGCACTCCTTAGCAAACTCCTCCCCTCTTGCTCGGGTGTTACCATCCACACTTCGTCTCTCTGTGCACTTTCCACGTTGGCGTCTTCACTTACGCGAACGTTTTCTTGAGCTATTTGAGGTACTTCGTCCTCCATTGTTAACAACAATGTTTGCCACCTTTCGTTGTCCTCCTCTTGTGGACTCCAAACTCTTTCGAGTATTGGTTCTTCCGTTTCCCTCGATTGTAGTGCTTGATTAGTTAGGTTCCTCCTTTGAGTGATCCTTGTGCTTCTCCTCATGGGCACTTGATCCTCTCCACGACCTCGTCTTCCACGTCCTCGTGGAAATGTATCTGTCATCCACCTTCCTCTCATCACACATACTAATCCTTACTTGACCCTCCTCGCTCTAGCAATGGCAACGATGCCAAATGTAGCACGAGTGGTGATATTCCCAATAATGGGATGGTGAAAAATTCAAGAACTAAACAAAACTACAATATTAAGATTGTGGATACAGTCATATGGCATGTCTTGAGACTATACGGTCTCAATTGTACGACACAATCCATCCTACAACACAATCTCTCATATGATCATATGATTCAATCTATTGTATGACTCAATCCTTTGTACGATCAATTTATTGTATGAAACAGTCTCTCATATGACACAATACGAGACTGTCCTAACAAATCATCAATCCTAGCGTATGGCTAAGATTTGTATGGTATCCCACGCATAAGATCATAGTATTTTCCAAGCAACAATTAATTCCTCAAAGGCAAGGTTGTCTAGACCACTAACCCAAGCCGTCCAATGTTGTGCAAGGTTATCTAATATATGTTGTGTGCGTATTGTATCCATTGTAAG
The DNA here is from genome assembly GCA_028583015.1 of Wollemia nobilis. NCBI lineage: Eukaryota > Viridiplantae > Streptophyta > Pinopsida > Araucariales > Araucariaceae > Wollemia > Wollemia nobilis. The sequence goes on from JAQPPZ010017016.1 coordinate 12,972,883, forward strand.
TTATTTGCATTGTATATTTTGTTTTTTTAAGTGGTAATGAAATTATGTTACAGTATGTTGTATTCCATTTCTAAATCTGATTCATGTTCCAGACCACCATGCGGACATGGTAGTCTTTGGTGGCAATGGATAGGTAGTTCAATAATTAGTGACAATGCTTAAACAAAATCAACATTAAAATCTTAATAACTGTATCCAAATCATCGTGTTTATCAACCAACTACATTTAATAATTTAACCTAAGCATGTTTTCATTATATTTCTATCTTATTGCAAGTACATTGAATATTAAGTCTCTAGTAGTCATATGGAATCTTATTCATGTTCCATAGCACTAGAAGACAGGGTAGTCTTTGGTGGTAGTTGGTAAGTAGTTCAATAATTGGTTACATAATGCCTTAAGTACAATCTAATTTAAAATCTTAATAACTGTGTCCAAATCATCATGTTTATCTACCTGAGCATGAGCATGATTTGATTGTAGTTTTACCTTATTGCAAGTACACTTATCAAATTTAACAGTAGAATTAATTTTCCACTTACCTATAACATTTGAAAATTAATATGGTTTAAAAAAACCAGTGTCACATAGTGGCTATACCTGCCATAGGCATTATATTAATGTTGATTTCTTAAAGACTATTGTGGACTCCAATCCTTGAAAGTGGCATGTGGACTCCAATCCTTGAAAGTGGCATGTACTAGAGTTCTGCAAATTGTGTTGTGGCATGCACTAGAGTTCTCTGCAAATTGTGTTGTGACCTGTGTTAAGTTTATTTGGATTAGGAGACTTTGAATTAATTCATACGTGTGCCTATGATCACCTAACAATTGACCATACCCTCCATAATTGCTTTAAAAAGCATAAGATGAGATGTTTTCCCTCAGTATAACCTACCAAATTAAGTTTATTTGGATTAGGAGACTTTGAATTAATTCATACTTGTGCCTATGATCACCTAACAATTGACAAGACCCTCCATAATTGCTTTAAAAAGCATAAGATGAGATGTTTTCCCTCAGTATAACCTACCAAATTATCCCTTGCAAGTGTCGGTTATTGGTCCATGACTGCAAGTGAGGGAAAATGTAATTTTAATTTTTCGCTGGTAATAATTATAATTTATTAATTTTTCATTGCAATTGCACTATATAGTGCATCAAGTACAACTTGTAAAATGATGTTAAGAACGTCACATGGGAATCTACATAAATGCAATTCAAGTTGATGTGAATATTTGATTAGACCATTTTTCTAAAATCTCCTTAGAAAAGTTTTAAAAAATGAAAATTAAAAATATTAATACTTCAGGAAAACATTACCTTCTTGTTCATGTCAATTAAAAATAAGAAATGTTATTGAATGAAAACCAAGTAAATCTTCATTGTCACTGCTCTCACTGAACTCTACATAGCCTACCATTATAAGAAATGTTATTGAAAGAAAACCATGTAAATCTTTATTGTCAATGCACTCATTGAATGCTATATAACCTGGGTATGGCAGGCATAATAGACTGCCTTATTTACTTTAATGTTGACACATAAAACCAAGACTCAGTTCTAAGCACTATAAAACCTGCCTATGGTAGGCCAAAAAAAAAGGACATTGAGAAGTTCCCCCTCACAGATACTTCAAAGTGTAAACAATAGAAGTCGACATAATCCGGAGATTTATAAAGGGAAGACTGGGTATGCTTCCAATAAAAGGTGAAGAGTAGGTTACATCAACAAAAATGGCTAGAAGGCAAGTAGCAGACAAGTACTGCTACAGGTTTGTCTGTGGCCAAGGGATGTCCTAGGCTCAGAGAGATGAGAAGGTCACACCACACAAGATCCCTTCCCTTTTGGAAGGACATGCTCCTGCATACTGCACAAATGGCACAACTGTGGGAGGTTCCCTAAACCAATGGTTAATGCTGATACTGACCGTCTCCACTGAAGGAGATATGCCTTGCTTGTTTTTGTTAATTTCATTTTAATTTTACAGCCCTATGATATGCTAATGCTGCCCAATTTTTTCTTTATGTATTGGACCAGTTCTAATCTCTAGGAAGTTAGCATATAGTAAGGCATGTATGATACATAGTCAAGTGGATGCTCCCTTTGTTTTCAACGTTTACACAAACCAAATAGGAATTAGATGTTTAGTGTCGATAGGAGATGCCCAGCATGATTCACACACTTGGAAAAGGGTCTGCAGAAGATTACAGTTATAATAACAGATATAGATGAATATAAATGTAATTTTTTTATCCCACTTTTGGACTGGTGTTTTTGTGCTTTAACTTTGTCATTATATGGGATGGGACTATCACAACCCCCATTGGCTAATTCTAAAAAAAAAGTACAAATCTCAAACTTTAGCATGTAAAATAAATGTTCAATCATTATCAAGCCCAAAACAAAAACTTGCCTTTTCTTCACTACTGCAGGAAGTCAACTATATAACAAAAAACCAACACTACTAAATGAGGTCAATGATGAAGCAAAAATTGACTGGCAAGAATAAATCATTTTTTCATTTTTCTAATTTAATCCAAAAAAAAAAAATACTTATAAACCAACCTAATTGAATATACTGTCTACCTCGGAAGCAAATTTTCTATGACAAGCAAAACAGAAAAGCATCCTTTGATAGGAAAAGTTTACATGCATGTAAGTTTGTCATGGTAAGAATAAGATCATCTGAGACTTATTTTCATCCACAGCCATAAAGTTGATTATGCCTGCGACTGCATTAATCACTGGTCGAAACTCACAAATTGACTAATTTATCGATTCCATTATTATTTAGATGCCAATCATTCTCCTTTTTTAAGGAAAATGACCAAAAAATGGAAAAGAATCTCTAGCAAAATGCATAACCTTCAATTAATGAACAAATTGCACAAACTCCAAATAACAATACAAAATACATTATGTCAATATGGTAGCATTGACATTCATAATACAATTTGAAAGCATTTCCCATCACTTGTCAATCTAGGCAAAATAAAATTATTTAAAAATCCAAGGACATCAATTAATTAAAACTTGACAAGCCATAAACAAAAATAACAAAAACAATATATTTTATTTTCTCCATGAAAATGGTACCTACATATTTGATGACGCTAAGATCTATACAGCTTCATGGCTTCATATACATATTTCTCAAATGTTTATGGAACATATTATCATCTGTAAGAGGCAAATAAGAAAACTGAACCACTGTAGATAAAACTCTCCCAAAACAAAATAGATGAGATTGCTTTCTTGTTTCTGAAATTGTATTCTTGGTTCCTAACTTCCTAGTGACATGCCAACTCCATATATACTGACAGAGTGATACAATCACTTCATTTTTCTTCTGCTAGCATGTCATTCAAGAAGGGAATCCTACTTTGATCCACTTGACTAGATGGCAAATTACCTTCTTCAACTCCATTCTGAAAATAGTAAACAGAAATATCAGCTAAACAAACCTTCAAGTACTTCAAAGATTCCAACTCATCCTTGCCTTTCAAAGATAAAGTAGAACTTGTCTGGATTAGGGACAAATTACATGAATAAACAAATACCTGATGTAGTCCCATGCTACTGACATCACTCAAAGACATTTTCAACTCCGGACAAATTGACAAATTCGAAGGCTCAACCAAAAAGGATTGCTTTACATCATGTCTAAAAGGTTCATATTCATCATTACTTTCAGTGCGCCTTCCAGGTTCTGGTCCCAATGTTTGTAGAATGAATGCCATGAGTATTGTCAAACCCTGAAAAAACAAACATCATGTCTCTTATGAAATCCCGAATCCTACACATGAATAAATTTTACCAACAATCAAATGGAATGAAATTATACTAATACTAGAGCAAAAAGAGCCCAAGATGCCAAATAAAAACTGAAGAACACTAAAAAAATAAGAACCTACCAAATAACCAAAAGTAAAGACTAGAGAACAAAAAGCATAGAATAAACACAAGAAGGTCCGTGGTACATCTGATCCAAGGCAAGTAAAATGAATGTTAATGTGAAAACAAAACAAGTACAAGTAAGAACAAATGATTGGCAATGCAAAGGGAGAAAACCCTCAAATATTAAAGACATTACAGACCTGGAAGCTAGGGAAGAAAGCAAAATAGGTTTGTCAGCACTGAAAGTCAAGGTCAGTCCCAAAGACTCAAAGGTATAATTCTTGATGACATTGAAGAAGCTTATGCAGGATCTCATAATGTCCACTTAGGAATGCCTAGGGCTACAGGGTCCATGCTAGGTGATCCATGAGGGCTATAAGCTGCCCCCCTAGCATACCTCATTGCATCTAAGGTCAACAAAGTAGAAGCAAAATCCTAGATTATCGTGTGCTTTTTAATGACCAACTAAGATTAAATTCAAAAACAATACAATAATAATGCAATATAAAGTTATCATTTCAATAATTGTTCCTAGCATATTATCTAGGAAAAAGTGTTCCAATAAAAACCCTAATAAAAGGTGTCTTAATAATCTTTAGGGGATTTACTACAAGATATAAGTGGCTATAAAAGGACAATTGCACATGTAAGTTTAAGTTTAAACATAGAAGAACTATTGGGACATGATCCAACTCTCTATGTCCCTCCTCTAGGTTTAATTCTGTATTTGTAAATGGAAACATGTTTCTCCTAGGAGACAACTCAATATTTGACTATTAGGTCTTAGATATACTAAAATATAGACTTTAGAAATATTGGGGGTAATTTATTAGGTTGATTTATTGGTTGTTAGGGATGTTAGGAGGTAATCAGGTTCTAGATGGCTTGGTTGTTTATGTGGGACCCTATTTGTATTTAGCAGTTCTATTTTGGCCTTGATAGGGTAAACAGCATATAGGCACCTCCTCCGTGGAAATATGTCCCCACTATAGATCTTAATTCTGTATTTATACATGGAGCATGAATCTCCTAGGAGACAACTAAATAGTTAATTATTAGGGCCTTGATCTATTAAAATATAGACTCTTTAAAATTGAAGGTAATTATTCAAGGAAAAAATTGAAGGTAATTTGTTATGTTGATTAATTATTATTTTCTGGGGATATTAGGATGTAATTTTGGTTCTAGGTGGTTTGATTGGTTACATGAGACCTTATGTCTATTTAGCAGTTCTATTTTGGGCTCAAGGGGATAAACAAGCTGATAGGCACATCCTGTGCCATGGTAATTGGTAATTTCTTCTGAATAAATAAAATTGACTCTGCAAGACAAGGTTAAAGAATGTTTTGATCATCATCATTATCAGAGCTTGGGGGGATCCTATGTCTATTTAATGATTCCATTTTGGGTCTAGGAGGGTAGAATGGTGGCTATGGTTTAACCATTTTTCAAGGTATTATCAAACTTTCTAATATCAATTTGCTATGTTTGGAATTGTTTTTAAATATAGCAGAGGTGTTTTAATTTTGGAGGAGATCCTAGTTTGGGAGGAAAGACATGGTGAAGCCACACTAACTTGTATCTAAATTTAATATATGACACATACTATGTGTAGCATGTTCGTTGTTTGTGGCTAGAACTATTGTATGTCTATAACTTGTTTCATGCACTTATTTCATGAGTCTTGAGAACCACTAAAACACTTGAATATTAGCTCTTTAAAAATCCTCCAAAGGCCCCCACACAATACATATTAGACAAAAGACTTAGAAGGCTTTTTAAATACTGTTACAAAGGAAATCTTCCATCCAAGTCACATAGAATTGAAGTTGTTTCTCCGATCTAAACTAATGAGCATTCTTTTGCAAGTAAGTTTTCTCATAAAAGAACTCTCTTGAAAATTTTGGAAGCTGCATGACCTCCTTGAGAGAGTTGTGGGTTATCTGTGAGTGCTAGAATTCTTCAATGGAATAAACATGGAGTTCTTTATCTTTAGAAACCGATTTGAAGGAAATTTTTTATGCCAAAAAGGAAGGGAAAACAAAACTTACAATCTGATTTTTAATCCAAGATTCAACTTCAGATTTGAATTTTCATCTATGAGGGCAAAAAAAACAAAAGTGTACAACAATGTTTTATTCAAGGGTAAAACTTGTAGCATGGTGGTGAGTACTCCAACGTGTGGGAGAAACAATTTGATATAACAAATTCAGGAGCCAACCAAGACTATAGTCAGCATTACTTCACACTTGCACAACATCTCCACTTGTACAGAAACTAGATCAACACTCATTTGTACGGCAAGTTGCTCAACATCCACTTGTATGGCAGTCACTTGTATGAAAAGCAATTGAATAACATGTACTTGTATGACAAGCATTTGTACAACAATTCCAAGCTTGCAGTCCACTTGAACAGAAACCTTAAGTTGACAAGTTTTGTATTGCAAACCTTGTCAGCACTCCTTGTACGACAACTCTTCTTGTACGACACTCTTCAATGGCAACTCTTCGTACGATGATTTTGGACTACAACATTGGATTTGTACCTGCACACAGAACTTGGAACAACAACCTACAATTCCACTCTATTGCAGCAATAGCATCACACAGAATACACACAACACACAGATGAAGGATGAATAATCATTGCATAATATTGTCTGTACGGTATTGGCATTATAGACCTATTTGCACTTGTTAATATACAGTACACAAACACCCTCAATGATGCAGACTCTACATGGTACTCAAATGAATAGAGGGTCCCTTTTTATCTTTGAGGGCTGGTAGTTAACAACAACTACTGCCCAAGACACCTCATCACTAACTACCCTCCATTCACATAAACTTAATTCCTATGTTTTATGTACTTTACAAATTCATTATCAAATGTTGACGTCATCACCCTTGACGTCAAACTACAAAATTGCATTTCATTTCATTTACATTTCATTCTCATGTACATTTGTGCACATTTGCACTTATTTCATTATTTACATTATTTCTTCCGAGGCTGGTCAAAATTAGCTCCTACGTCTACCCTTCTCTTTAGATTGGTCGACGTCCTCGTCGACAACTACCTCTACTCCTGGGGACTTGAGTTTTGCTGATGTTATGTCATGGGAACAATTACATCTCTAAGCTCCTGGATTTGAAACTTCAAGGCCTCCATCTCTCCTTTCGACCTTTTGGCATAGGCCTGGTATCAAGCCCATTGCACATCATAGTGATTCGATCTCTACTCGATTTCTACCAATTTTGCCAACAGTTCAGCCTCCCTCTTTGTTGCTTTAGCTTTCACTTCCTTGCTGCTTCAGGAGCTTTCTTTACTGCTTCTGCTTCTCATCTGGCTGCAATTGTTGTAGCACGGTGGTGAGTACTCCAATAGTTGGAGGAACAAATTGATATGACAAATTCTAGGAGCCAACCAAGGCTGCAGTCATAACTAATCCAAACTTGCACAGCATACTAACTTGTACAACAACTTGACCACTTGTACGACAATGTGTTACATGTACTTGTATGACGTGTTTGTATGGCAAGTGCTTGTACGACAACAATGCGATCCACTTGAAGGGCAACTCCGCACAGGTTTGAACAACAAACACTTGTACGACAATGATTCCACTCAACTACCAACCCTGTTTGCAAGGCTTGTACAACAACTCTCGTCAACCCTACTTGTACACGAACTCTCATTGATCGCAATGCTTGACCTCTTGACTCTTCATGTCCAACAGCTGCTCTCTCACTGATTTTGACTTCAATTGCCCGATCAACCTAGCTAGCCCTGCTTCGGCATCCTACACCTACCAAAGTCATCCTTCCAATTCCTGTAATAGGTTAGCCTATTCTTCCCTTGCCTTCTGGATCTTCTCCACTCCCATGGCTAACCACTAAATCAAGTATGCCAAAAAGTTTATCCTGGCATACGTCTTTACCAACTCAAGTGCAAGCTTGACATACTTGACACCTGCTTCATCTTCTGGGCAAGGCCTCAAACTTCCTTCATCGATATAGACTCATGCTAGTTGCCAGTAGAGAGTCTGAGATCTTTCTAGCAAGTTCTTTACACCAATCATATTTCTTATACTGCCAGTCTCTAACTCCCATGGCTATGTTTGATGAATATCGACAAGTTTCTTCATCCGCTCCTCATCTCGAACGTACTAACTTGCCCAGCTCATTCTTCACCTTCATCTGCCAACACCGCCAATCTCCAATGCATCCAATTCGGAACTCAGTCAGCACTTTCTCCATTGCTCTAGTCATCTTATCAAAAAAGGCATCAAACTATTTATTGATACAATCACCTAGAACTAGTGATCTCCTCAAATTCAACACTTCTATGAGGAAATGCTCACTTGTCTCCTCTAACAACTCCATGTCTATATTGTCTCCTATGGTTGTTTCTTCCACATCTTCCCCACCGTGGCCTATCACGTTGATTGGTATTTTAGCTGCCTTACCCCATTGAATTGGTTGTGCTACATCAATTGCCACCATTTCCTACTTTCTCTTGCTCCTACTCCAACGTTTGGTTTCCTTCACTTCTTTGCCACACACTGAACTCTAATGCAATTTGTTTGCCTTTCATCCTTCTTTCCTCCAGCACTACTGATGTTGGTGCCGCCTTCGGTGCTATAGATGTGATCTCAATTGGTGCTTCCTCATCCAGTGGGAGTGATCCACATGGATCCACTTGCTATGTAAACTACAATGGTGTATTGTCAAAACTGTCGTTACTTGACATTCTCCATCTTAATGTTCCTTATACCTTCCTCCTGTGCAACTTCCACTGTAGTTTGTTCCTTTGTGTCCATATCCACAACAACCAATTCCTATGCCTTTTGCGTAGTCCTCTCTAACTATTGCGCACTCCTCTCTATCTCCTGTACAACCTGTACAATAGTGTCCCGTGGCTGTTGTTTTCCCACTGAAGCCTTCTCCTAAGTCATACTCCTTACAAAGCCTTCCTACACAATCTGACTCTCCTCATGTGTAGGAACTTCCCCTTGCACTGCTACTTGTGGCATTCCACGCTTCCTGCTTTGACCTTTTGTCATTCTTTGCTCTTTGCCACTCACTTTTGTTGTTGCATGTTGTACGTGTTCAGCCTGTGACTGTTGTTGCACCACTTGCTGATGCTGAGATTGAGCTACCAATTGCTAATCCAACCTTCTACATCTCTTTTCTTTCTGCACCAGCTCCTCTGTTTGTGGTTGTTCATCAACTTCCTGTAAATTTGCACTTTCCTCCTATTCCAAAGCTCCTCGTTCCTTCCTCTTTCTCGCAATACCCTTCTTCACTAGGGTACTCAACTTCGTTAGTGGCCTCACATGGACCCACCTATATATTGTTGGTAGATGCTCCGGAATCACCCTAGGTGCGCTCAAACAAGGAAATTGCATCTTTTCCTGTGTCATAGCATTCATCAAGATAGCAATGGCATGGAAAGCCATCAAAAAATCCCACTTTTACCGCATCTGGAAATTCTTGATATGGTATGATAGATATGATGCCCAATCGTACACAATGCCAGCCATGATCCCCTCCATATTCGGTATGAGCCAAGTGGGCGTTTTCGAGGCTCTCTGTTCTCCTAGAGAGTTTTAACATGATCACATTCATTGTACACTATAGCTCCTGTGTCTTCAACTACTACATCGTTAGTCTACAGCTCTTGTGCTTCAACAGTTTTGCCGCCTCCTCTAGACTGAGATCAATGACCCTATCTATTATATCCTTCTCATTGGTACGCCTAAACTTAGCAATCCAAACGTCCTCCGAAAATTACCAGGTGAAAACACCACTTGCACCTCACAGTCACCAATCGTGATTCGACTCATATGATGTTACTGATCATATGTCTATAGCATTTGCAACAAATACTCGTTGAAGAATTCCTTCTTAAAATTCGGAATCTACAAAATATGATGCACTCCTGCACTCTTGAATGCATTCTTCAACGGATGATCGTGTGCATGCTCCTGCCACCAATTTTTACAAAACTCTCCCGCTAGCTATTGCAAAGTCATCTCCTGCAAGGGTACATTCATCCTCTCTCATCCCTTGCTCTTCTCTTTCTCTTGAGGTGCAACCTCTACCCATGTCCTATTCAGCCTCCTAACCACACTCTCTCTCCCTTGCACGCACACGCTCTGCAAGCCTTTTGCTTGTATCTACTCCAACACCCTCTCCACATGAATGAGACTCTAGCTGCAACATCCACTTTGGTGGACCTTTTCTTTGTTGTTGCTCCACTCAATGTATCCTCTCTGCAATGCTCGGTAGCTTGTGCATAACTATTGCACGCTCCTCTTCATCTCCTGTACTACCTACACAACAATGTCCCATGGTTGTTGTTTTCATACTGTAGCCTTCTACTAAGTCATCCTTCTTCCTGCAGTGCCTTCCTGCACGACCTGATTCTCTTAATGTGCAGGAACCTCCCCTTGCACTGCTACTTGTGGCATTCCACGATTCCCGCTTTGACCTTTTATCATTCTTCACTCTTTGCCACTCACTTATCTTGTGGCCTACTGTACGGGTTTTTCCTGTCACTGCTAATGCTAAGATTGCTACTGCTCCAACCTCCTACTTCTCTTTTCTTTCCGCACCAGCTCCTTTGTTTGAGGCTGTTCATCAACTTCCTATGAATCTGCACTTTCCTCCTCTTCCAAAGCTTCTTGTTCCTTCCTCTTTCTTGCAATACCCTATTCTTCTTCACTGGGGTACTCGGCTTGGTTAGTGGCATCACGTGGACCCACCTATATTGTCGATAGATGCTCTAGAATCACCCTAGGTGCGCTCAAATTAGGAAACTACATCTTTTCCTACCACACAACATTCTTCATGATAGCAATCGCATGGAAAACCATTGAAAAAATTTTAGTGTACCGCATCAAGAAATTCTTGATATGGTATGACAGATACAATGCCCAATTGTACGTAATAACCGCCATGATCCCCTCCATATATGGTATGAGCAAAGTGGGCATATCCAGGGCTCTTTGTTCTCCTAAGAGTTTTAACATTATCACATTCATTGTACACTGTAGCTTCGGTGTCTTCAACTACTGCATCTTCAGTCCACGACTTCCGTGCTTCAACAATTTTGCCGCATCCTCTGGACTAAGATTCGTGTCCCTATTTTTATATCCTTCCACTAGGGTAAATTCACTGCCTCCTTTTTGTAGCACGAGTGGCGATATTCCCAATATTCATGGCGACAAATTCAGGAACTGAATAGCGCTGCAATCATGAGACTGTAAACATCATTGTACGACATAACTTGAATTTGTATGACCCAACTCGTCATACAATGTAGTCCTTTCATGATCGTCCTACCATATGATGCAGTCCTATCGTACAATCAACTTGTCGTACAATCTCAGTCACAGCTTGGTCAACTTCTCATACCATCTATTCCTTTATATGATTTATCAATTGTACAAATAGTATCAACTTCTTATCGCTGATCCTTCGCCTTGTAAGGCAGCAATCATACGGGATCACATGTACAATGCTAAAATAGCAATGGAGTCCTAAGTGGAAACACTTTTGTGTTTGCCCTTGTACAACTTTCCCGTTGTACAGCCTATTGGTCATACGGTCTGCAACTATTGTATCTTAACTACTGCACCCTCATACGGTCTTTTTGCGTACAGTCAATCTTGCAAATCCTTCTGTAACCTACAATTGCTATAATCCTATTGCAATGCAAATACTAACACTTTTATCATTAAGCAATAATTCATGCACCGTGCAATACTCAATGGATTACAACACTCATCATACTAATAATCATATACACAAGCATTCTTAAGGACTGTAAGTATAGCAATGGCTAAGTTATAGTATTGATAAACAGCTACAACCAGCAGTATGCTCATGCAATACAATAACAATTATAGCCAAGATTGACAATGGCATCTACAGATAACAACAATATCAATCTCCATGGTTTATCCAAAATACCTTGCTCTTCCCATACACAAGCATAACCTAGACTTCGTCAACTCGGACTCAATAATCATCAACAACTTCTATGAGGATCAATAGCTCCTCAAAAATGAAGGGGGGGCCTTATGAAGCCATTCCAAGCAATTCTTGGATAGTGCAACATTTACAACCGCCACCCTCGATTTTTCCATAATTAGAATTGATTCCTAATCTAAAGTCGAATTTCATTAACTTTTAATTCCTTGTACATTTTGTCTGCATTTCATCTAATTACATTTTAATTTCATTTGACTTTATTTACATTCATTTCACATACATTTTGTCCAACAAAATTGCAAATAAAACTTGTCAAAATTGCAAAGACATTCTATACAGCTTTTCATTTCTTCTTTTTTTGGAAAGAAGATTTGCCGCCTACATATGTCCTCTTTAAATCAGTCAATGTCCTCGTCGACACTTGTTGCCTTCCTGTACTTGGTTGTTGCTGCTAAGATCCAATAACAGATGCTTCGCCCATGCCAGCGATCTGGATCCGTAGCGCTTCCCGTTCATCTTTCAAGTTCTCTGCATATCTACTAAAATGCATAAATTGTAGCCCATAGTAATTAGCCTTTTCTCTATTTTGGCTAATTGCACTATCAACTCCTTTTCTTGTTCAGTAGCACCCTTTTGTATTCTTTGTTTCATCTCAGCCTCAGTCCTAGCTGCAATAGCCAATTGTTCATCCCTTTTAGCAATGAGTTGATCCTTATGCTCCAATTCTTTTTGCGAGCCTCATGCATCTATGTCTTTATTTCCATTTTTGCCTTATAACTTATGATGATGTCATTATACCTCTCCATATCTCTTTTCATTGCAGCAAGTTCATCGTCTTTGGCCTTCAACTGTTCATCCTTATCCTTCAGTTGTTCATCTTTGGCCTTTAGCTGCTCCTCATAATTTTGTTTTAGGCTGGCAATCTCCTCCTCAACTTCCTTTTTCATTGCTTCTGCTTCCCTCTTCATTGCCTCAACTTCTTTTATGGCTTCCATTTCTTTTCTCATTGCTTCCTTCTCTTCCCTATGTTGGTTAACCTGTTCCTCCTTGGATTGGTAAATCCCTTCCAACCCAACTGTTAACTATTTTATCCAATATGTCAGGAAATTAAACTTCCTGTACAATGGTGCCAACTCCAGTGGTATCTTCCTGTACTCCACCTTTGCTATGTCTAGTGGACAAGGCTACAAGGTACCTGCATCTATGTACACCCTCCTAGGTACCCTATAGTTGGTCACTGTTGGTTACGAATCTGCCACTAGGATAGGATTTAGTGTAATGCGCCCTAGATTCGCCCAGCAGATTGAAAGGCCGGAAGGAAGGAATGCCTTCCGTGCCAATCTCCGGAGGAGGCCGGCTTCCTATGTTTTCTCAATTTGGTTTAAGCTCAGAGTGCAGGAAAGAAATTAGAAATGCAGAAAGAAATATAAATGTGATTGTTATGGGTGGGGAGGATAAGCAGCACAACAACAACCAATCACCACTACTAACAACAATTAAACACAAGATATGTTGCAGAAACTACCAATGTCATTCATCCTATGTATCCTCTACTTTTGCATTCCAAGAATACTTAACTATTAAATACCGATATCCAGAAAGCAGAATAACAGTAAGCAATAACATAAGCAACATGAGGCAGAAATGTTAAGTAAAGGCAGCATACAAGATAAAGACAATCAATAGAGCCAAGTATATTATGTATTTAGAAGCAAACGCACAGCTACAGCGGTTCCCTAGCAATATATCCCCCTTCCACCCTTTTACAATGATATTGCCGAGCTATTTATAGCGTAAATTTCCCCCCATTACATCGTTGGGCACAGGATCCCAGACCTGACAATAGCTGAAAAAGCTGACAAAGCTGACAAAAGCGGCAAAAAGCGGCTGATGTTGACCTCTGCCGGCATGGAACGTGCTTGCAGCAAGGTCCACCTGAAAAATCAGCAGCTACGTGGCAGTGCGGTGGATGATGCTCCGAGTCAGCTTGACCGAGGGCAGCTGAGGTACAATAAGTCAGTTCACGCTCGCACACCTCCCGTCACATCTTTGACTCGAATCTCGAGGCTGGACACCTGTCAGAATCTGATAAGGGGAAAAATCTGCCTTAGGAGCTCATATTTTCTTTCTTGCCCGACTTCGCCCAGAATTGGAGCGCAACCAGGCAGCGCAAGGGGGAAGTAGCGCAGTTGGGGAGGCCTCCGTGCCTTAGAAAATTTCTGGGCGGGCTTCGACATTCTTTGCCCGAGTGCGCGCAGGTAAGTGAGCGAACCCCGACTTCGGCTGCGAAGTCGGGTTGCTCAACACTTAGTCTTTATTGGAGGTACCATGATGGGCTGCTCAACTGCGCTCTTCTTCCGGGCGAAGCCCGACTTCGCTGCGAAGTCGGGTTGCGCACCCAACACTTAGCCGTTTCTTCAAGTGAGTCGCCCAACTGCGCATGAATTTGAGGGCGCAGCCCGACTTCGCTGCGAAGTCGGGTTGCGCACCCAACACTTAGACAATTTTTGGGATGTCCTTCATTGACAATGCCCAGGTGCGCACAAAACTGAGAGCGCAACCCGACTTCGCTGCGAAGTCGGGGTTCGCTCAATACTTAGTCAAATTTTGGGCTCAGCTCTCTGCACGTCAGCTCCCCAAGTGCGCACAAAATTAAGGGCGCAGCCCGACTTCGCTGCGAAGTCGGGTTGCGGCAACACTAACACTTAGAAAATTTTGGGCCTTTTGCCCTCTTGGAGAAACAGTCAGAAGAAGGAAGGGGGGGAATGAAGAGAATGAAACTGATGGCAGGGAAGATAGGGGATAGTGGAGAAAGGGAGAGAAGGAAGAGGGAAGGGAAAGCAACATCCTTACAAAAAAAACGAAGACATGGCACCCCGTGCAAAATGTGGCAACATTCCTGGCGGCTCGCGGGGTGTCGAGCTCGCCTCGATGCAACGAACCAGGCCTTTATCCTTTGGGCGCAGAGGAACTCCCTTCCCCTGCATCCTGCTGCTCTTGCTGCTGCTGAGTCCCCTTTTTGGGTAATTGTTCTTCTTCGGGCTCGCTTTCAGCAGTCTCTTCTTCTGACCCTTCTTCTTCTTCTCTCTCTGAATCTGAATGCTCACCACCATCGCCCTCTTGCTCGGCAGGTTGCTCCCGCTCGCGGACGTGCTTGTATGCGGTCTTGGCCTGATCCCAAGCCGCTGCCTGGAAGGGCTCTAAATCGCTGACATCTTTCAGCGCTGCTCTGGATGCCGCAACCATGTGCACATCAATGGTGTCATATCTCTCTCCCAGCTCCTGAAGGGAGGTGTTAATCTTGCAAAATCTCGACACCATTTGGGTCACCTGCGCCTCCTGGACTGGTTCAGTCCAGCCATCAATTTCTGATGTATCTGCCTCGAAAGACAGCCAGTCTTGCTTTACTTGTTCAAGGGGCAGAAATTCCCCATCCTTGACAAAGCTCGGAAATCCGAGCGCAGAAAGAGTGTTGAAGGGGGCCAGGCAGATATTCATTTCATGGTTCAACACGTCCAGCATCTTCCTGGCGGCCCTGATCTTCTCAGTTTTTTCAAAATAATTGTGCAAGGTTACCCTCGCATCCGCCCAATCTAGGGCAATTTGGGACATAGGAGGAAATCGGAGGCCCTTGCGCGCAAATTCTTCAAGTTTTATCGCCAAGTCCAGCCATTGCCTCGCTTGGCGTTCGGCCTCCTCTACCGCAGGCTTTCCCTGGGCAGATACTTCTTGGATCCTGGATGCGAAATCCAGGACGGACGGGGACCTGACCACATTAGCCCTGCAGCCTACGACAAACTAGCCCGCATCTCCTTGATCTTGTCTTTTGAAAAGGCAGCCGCACGGGACGCCTTCTCCTTCAGCTGAGATTGGGTCTGCTTCAGCGAATCTTGCAGCTGGGAAATATGTTCTAGTGCTGCCTTCTTTTCTTCTGACAGCTGTTCGGTTGTCTTCCTCTGTGTTGTTGCCTCCTGCTGGGACGCGGCGAGCTGAGCTTTCAAGTCTTCAATTTCTTTCTGGGCAGACTCCAGCCGCGTGGTGGCCTTGGCCAGATCCTCTTCCAACTGTCTCGAGTTGTTTTGAAGCTGAAACAACTTCTCTTGATTCTCGAGTCGCTTAACAAGGAGATTATCAGTCCTGCGACGAATACCATTGATTTCGTATTCTTCGCTTATATCATCAAAACTCTTCTCCTTGATCCGGTGTTCATAATCCGCCTCAGTCATCTCCCGGAGAGGCTTCTTAACTTTCGGGATCAATTTCTCGGTTCGCAGCACCCTCCTGTCCAAGTCAAACTTGGTGCGCTTCACCGGGGCGGCTATTTCCTCGGCTCTTCTCCGTTTGACGCCCTGGAGGAAAGAGGCGGAACATCCTGCGGCCTTCGCGGCTAGAGGCTGATCGTCCGTGATTTGTAGCTGTTCTCCCATGAGGTCCAGCTCTGCCAGCATAGGGTATGCCGAGGCCAAATCCTGCTGCGGCATCCTTCCTGAAAACAATGAAGCAGGAGATATTCCAGAAGATGAAGCCGCTTTCAAGGGCGACCGGGTCCTAGGGGAAACGGGCGGTTGAGTAGGAGGTGGAGATGGGGTTTTGAATGATGTGGGTGAGCGGCGCGGCGATGTAGGTACGGCTTCAGCACTGGCCGCGGGTGAGGGGTTTAGGGTTTGACCCAGGGTTTGGAAAACGTTCGGGTCCTGGGCAAAATGTTCAAAGGAATGGGGACTGCGGAAGGACTGGGAGATAGGCGACAGGGATGATGCGACTAAGGCGTGCCCTGATACAGAGAGGGGAAGGCGTTACGGCAGGGCCAACTGGGATTTGTGTAACCGGGGAAGAGGACGTACCTGCGTGCTCCGCCTGAGCCGGTGCTTGGATGACGCCTGCTGCCCAGACCTCTGCTTCCTTCCCTGGACTATCCAGAGAGATGATTTCGGGCGCGGCTGCTTCTGCTCGTGGGGCCGCTGCTGTTTGCTGCGCAGCCTCCTTTTTCGGCCGCTTTATCTTAGTCTTTTCGCCCCTTTTTCTCTTCTTTTCTCCTGGAGCGGCAGTTTGTTCGGAGGAGGCGGAGGCGGTTGGTGCGGCGGGCAATGGCGCTCCCACGGTAAATTTGTACTTGGGCTTTGACGGAGGGACGCCCACTACCGCTGGCCCACCGGTTGACCTTTCTGGCTCCTTTTCTTTTTGAGGCATTGCTTCACCGGTTGACCTTTCTGGCTCCTTTTCCTTTTGAGGCGACGTTTCGGGAGCTGGAGACAACATTGGGCCCACCTGACTGCTTGTTGGCGCCTTGCTGGGTGGTTTTCGAATGGACAAATGTTGTGGTGGGGGTTTCCTTTTATACCTCTTCCTGGCGCCTAGGGGGACGCAATCTCGAAACGCGAACGACTCCCATTTGCCGGCGTATTTATCATATAAGGCCGAAAACTCATCATCTATGGCCAATGTCTTCCTGTTAGATTTATCGTGTTGCGTGCGACACCTCATCTTCCAGCATTCAATGATTTTGTCCTTTTCCCAGCTGAGGGGCGTCACCTTCGTGAGGAATTTTCTGAAACCCGCCGAGTCTAACCTGTGATCTGGATTGCGCTCCGGATCGTACTCCACCTCCACACAGTAGAAGTCCTGCCATGGTGGCCATGATTGCATCCGTTCGATGTGCCATTCCAGGTCCGCGCCTGTTTTGTTGCACCTCTCCTCCATGATTTCTGCTCGGGGGCAAATATGTACAAACTTTCCCCTGACCCCAATCGGGTCGTATTTCCAGTACTGTGGTAATTGTATCAAGCCCATGTTGAGGAGTTCCTGTTCTAGGTAGATGTGCTGCCCAATTTCATGGACTTGAATGTTCGCCCAGGTAATAGGATATTTAAAAATATGGCCTCTCTTCTTTCCCTGGCCGAATTCCTCCTCGACGTAGTCCATTTGCCGCGTTGTCTCCATGCCGAATTGATGCTCAGTGCAAAAATAGGGCAGCAAGAACGGCTTCCCTTTGAATCCGTAGATTCTGATAACAACGCCCTGGGTCAACCGGAAAGTATCCCCGCATTTGTATTTCCTCAGGTAGTTCGTCATGGCCAGGGGAGGGCGAGACGCCTTGCCGTTGAACAGCGCCAGGGTCATACCTAAAAATTTAAAATTGAAATCATAGTAAGACCCTCTTCTGTACAGGGCTTCCGTCCACTCGTACACCGGCAGCGGCGCTCCCTTCTCATTTACCTTCTTAAGATCAGGCACTTTTATTCGGTAATGCGTGTGGTAAAGGCACAACCATGTGAGGAATGAGCAGTGCCGGAACTCGGTTGTGCTGCTGCTGTATCCTGACCAGGTTTGAATGTATGGCATACGCCACCCAATCTGCCCAATCAAAGAAGATCGGGCGCCTTCCGCTTCTTTGCACAGTAGAGTCATAAAACTCTCCATGTAAAATACACTCTGCGAGTGCCAGCTGATACGGGTGTACCATTCTGTCCGTGCCGCAGCCAAGGACCCATGCAAGGATAATATAAATGTACTTGTTTTCGAACCTCTCCAGGGGTATGGGACCTGATGGCCATTGTCCGGCTGGCAGTGGGGACTTCAGCTCTGAATCGAGAAACTCTCTCATCCTTCTGCTCTGACTGAATCTGCCCGTCTGCTCATCCAAGTTAATTCTTCTGACGATGGCATCGGGGTCGTACTTGGAGCCCTAGGGCAAATGCTGGCTGGACGCTTTCTTTGAAGAGGGTGAAAAACACCCTTCCTTGGTAGTCGCGAGACTTGCCGGGTAGCTGGTTTGTAATATGTCACAATTGACTCAACCGGCTTCGGGCAGTGGTGGACGGGAGGGCACAAGAACCAGTATAGGTTCGACTTATATGCAGCTCCGACGTGGTGCGAGGGTGAGACTTTGCCTGCCCACTTTGCGATATTGGGCCGCAGCTTGGTGAGGCTAATGGAGTACTCGCCATCTTTATACTCGGCCAGGCGATTGACGGGCGGCGGCGGAGGACCTTGCCCTTTGCTTCGCCTCGACCTGGATTTCCCTCTCTGCTCTTGTGGCGCTTCGCTCTCATGAGCGCTGGACTCCGTGCGTTCCTCAGCCTCCTGCTCTGTATCGCTGGACTGCGGCTGCATTGGCGCTTTCCCCTTGTCCATTTTCTGTTCTTCACTCATGGTGCCAGAGATAGGAATTTCAGTCGCTGCAGACCTTAATTCTGCACTTTTCTTCCTCTTTACTGCGCAGCTCTGATTTACACTGGTAATTCAGGTGTTTTGAGTACGCCAGGGCCCTTTTCTAGGAATGGAAACACAACATTAATGGCGCGAGGAGGGATTTAAAGTGATTTGCCCGAAGTAGGTAGAAAGCGTCGTTATTCCTCGGCGGCCGCGCGTGGGATTTTTTATTGGAAGGCGCACCTCGTACGCGGTTGGCCCCAATGCGCTCACTTCTTAATGACATCTGCTTTGAAATCCGTGCAATCATTCCTTAAAATCTTTGAACCTCGTGCTTCTAATGACGTCACCGCCGCCATTTGGGCACACACTTCGAGGGAGACTCTGGCCAAGGGCCCAAGAAGGAACGCGGTCCAACTTCGCGCTATGCACAGTGCGCCCTCGGGGACCCACACTTAGAAAAATTTTCGTCATGCCCCTTGCTCTCCCTGACGGGTCGTTCGAAGTGCGCCCAAAACTGAGAGCGCAACCGGGCTTCGCTCGAAAAATTTGCGCAGTCCGACTTCGCTCGGAAAATTTTGCGCAGTAGGGCTTCGACACTTAGGCGATTTTTGTTTTCTTTGCTGCCCGACTGCGCTCCCAAGAGGGTGCGCAGCCCGACTTCGCTGCGAAGTCGGGTTGCGCACCCAGCACTTAGAAAAATTTGGGGTTCCTTTTGTTTGCTTTTTCTCTTCCCAAGCTCCCGACATCGCACAATTCAAAGAGCGACGCCCGACTTCGCTGCGAAGTCGGGCGATTTTCCGCCTTGGTCAGACTTGAGTTAGCAGCGCAAAATTTTGCTTCTTTTCTCACACTTAGCCCTCTTTGGATTCAAAAGCTGAAAACTGAATAACTGAAAGAAATATTTACATTCTGAAATAAACTGAACTGCAGGAAATAAATAAGAAAAGTATGTACAAGGAAGGACCTCTCGGCAACCTTCAGTGATGATAGGCCTTCAGGTGGAAGCCATTAACAGGGATCGGGAGAAGCTGTCCCTCCATGTCCCTGAGCACGAACGCGTTGAATTGGTTTACCCGAGCGATCTGATAGGGGCCTTCCCAGAAGGCATCAAATTTGTCATGGTTGCCCGGCTTCGCTTTGAGTGAATCCCACTTGAGCACTAAGTCCCCGATTTTGAAAACTCGGGTGGTGGTCCCTTTTGCAAACCAGCTTTGAGTTGCCTCGGCATGTTTGGTAAAGGCCTGATATGCCTTCTCCCTTTCCTCTTCTAGCTGCAACAGTTGACAAAGTCGACATTCACTCTGGATCCCCGTCGCCTTTCTCTTCTTCTAACAACCAGAGTGCGGGCATTTCTATGTGGGTAGGCAGAACCGCCTCCTTGCCGTATACAAGCGCGTAGGGGGACGTCTTGATGGATTTTTTGAAAGATATGCGATCCGCCCATAACGCCCGGTCCAGAAGTAGGTGCCACGACCTCTTATTCTTCTCCACGGTTTTCTTTATGATTTTCAAGAGGTTTTTATTGGTGGATTCGGCCGGAGCCGTTTCCCTGCGGATAGTAATTTGAAGACATCTTGTGGTAAATGCCATATCTGCCAGTAAACTCAGTGAGTATCGCGCCTGCAAATCCTGGACCGTTATCCGTGACAATTGCCTCTGGAACCCCGAAACGGGTAATGAGGCTCTCAAGGAACCCAATGACCGTTTCTTGGTCAGCATGCTTTGTAGGCAAAGCCTCAGCCCATCGGGTAAAGTAATCTGTGGCGGTTAGGATAAACTTGTGTCCCGCCGAAGAGTTGGGCGTTATGGTCCCGACGAAGTCCAGACCCCACTGCTGAAACGGAGTCTCGGCTTGAATTGGCTGGAGGGGCAAGGGTGCCTTCCTATTTCCTGCGGCGAACCTTGACATTTTTCACATTTTACACAGACTGCATGTGCGTCTGTGAAGAGGGTGGGCCAATAATAGCCGGCTTTGATAATCTTCAAGGCTGTAGGCCTTCTCTGAATGATGTCCTCCGGGCATCCCAGAGTGGAACTCTCCGAGAACCTTTGGCTTGTCTGATTCCTTGACGCACCGCAACAGGATGCCGTCAATATTTTTAAAATACAGCCCCTCGGGGCGCAGTACATACTTCAAGGCATTCAGCCTAAACCTCCTTCTTTGTGAGGCGTTGAGATGATCTGGACATCTCCCTGTGCTAAAATACCACACCAGGTCATTCGTCCAATCACTCTCCTCTGATAAGGAGTTGGCAAGGTTAATTTCCGTCATTGGATCCTCCCACTGGCAGGCAGAGATTTCAGCTGCAGCACTTCGGGCCAACTCTTGGCATAGAGCCCGACCTCGGATTAGCTTCGTTGGCCGTACCTCTATGTCAAACTCTTGTATTTTAGCTATCCATCCTGCCCTCTTGTGACCTGGCTCCCCTTGGATAATGAAATTTCTGACATCCGGATGTATCACGAAGATAGTTATCCGGCTCTGGGAGACAAAGTGCTTGAACTTTCTGAGAGATCTCATGACTGCGTGCACTTGCCGCTCAATAAAATTGTATCTTTCTTCGTGCGGCTGAATCACCTGACTTAGGAATGCTATGGGGCGCTCCTCGCCATCATCTCCCTTCTGAGTCAGGACTGCAGCGTAGCTTTCGGGCTCTCCCACCGCGTACAGGATGAAATCCTTGGAGTAGTCTGGATTTATTAACACTGGAGCTTGCGCGATTCTGGCCTTGATTTCTTCGAAGGCTTGCTTTCTTTCGTCAGTCCACAAGAATTCAGCATTCTTTTTTAGGAGCTCGGCCATGGGCTTGATCACTTGTGCGAAGTCTGGGACAAACTTCCTCACGAAGTTGATTTGGCCAAAAAACGATTGTAGCCCCTTCTTGTCAACTGGGATGGATAAGCGAAGAAGAGCTTCTGCTCTGTCAGGATCAACTGCAAGGCCCTTCTCAGAAATAACGTGTCCTAGCAGCTTGCCTTCCTTCACCGCGAAGACTGACTTCTTCGGGTTGATGGAAATGCCGAACTCACGACATCTCTCAAATATTTGCCGCAAGTGGGAGGCATGGTCCTCTCTCTTATGTGAAAACACAGTCATGTCATCCAAATAGATGACAATGACCTTGTTGAGCAGCTCCCGGAACGCCAAGTCCATAGCCCTTTGAAATGTAGCACCGGCGTTAGAAAGGCCGAAGGGCATGCGCTGATATGCAAACGTTCCCCATTTGGTGGTGAACGTTGTCTTGTGCTGATCTTCGTCTTTCACCCATATTTGGTTATAGCCAGAGAACCCGTCCAAGAGAGAGAATCTCTGAGCTCCAGCAACTACGTGGAGGATTTGATCAATTTGGGGAAGCGGATAATGATCCTTCAGTGAAGCCTGATTGAGGTTTCTGAAATCCACGCAGAGGCGGATGTCTCCATTCTTTTTCCTCACAGGGACCAGATTTGCGACCCAAGACGAGTGCTTGATGGGGTAGATGATCTTGGCCTCCAGCATCTTCAAGAGTTCCGCTTTCATCATGGCTTCAATTTTCGGGTTCACCGCCCTTTGCTTCTGCCGGAAAGGCTTTGCATTATCTTCCAGTTCTATAGTATGTTGGATCATCTCTCTGTCGTACCCCTTCAAGTCTTGGTAGCACCAGGCCACAATATCTGGGAACTCTTCGCATAGAGATCTGATCTGCTCTAGCTCCTTTTCAGTACAATCTGTCCCGACCTTGATCACTTTTCCAGGTTCCAGTTCCAGGTCCATGTACTGCTTGGGGTCCACTTTGATCCTATGGGATATGGCTCTATCGTTCTGATCAAAGAGACTCTCCAGAGTAATCAGTCCTTTCGGGACATGATTATTTTTTAACTGTATCAACCCCTCGTATTGCTCGTCATCAGGGTCTCTACCTTCGATTGTACTCGCTTCGTTTATCAAAAAGGTGACGATATCTTCGTCACAGTCGAACACCTGCCAGTGGGTGTCTTTATCAGGCACAGAAGGCCTGTAAATGGTACGAACCGGCTTCGGCTTCTGGACAGTGTCATCAGCCGGGACGTACCTGGCTCCAACAGACGCCAGAATGTCGGCATGCTTATTCTTCTCACGAGATATGGCTTTGACATTCAAAGAGTCGAATGACTCCATCAGATCCCAGACACGGTTGCGGTACGCCTTGAGGTAATGCTTCTTGGAGGCGCACTTATTCGTAATCTGGTTGCACACCAGCTACGAGTCGCCAAAGATCTGCAAATGCTTTATCCCCGGTCTCTCTCCCCTTTCTCAAACCCAAACACAAAGCTTCATACTCCGCCGCATTGTTAGTGCAACTCCAAGCCAGCCTGTAAGTGTAGTCTTTTTGGATCCCGGATGGGGAAACCAGAAGTACACCTGCACCGGCGCCATTCTTGCATCGGGCGCCATCAAAGTACAACTTCCATAGCTTTTCTGGGGCAGGTCCAACATCTTTCTTTGCAGACTGATCAAGTCTTTCGACTTGGGTGACGGAGTAACAACCTTGCTCGGTCTCAATCATGGCATTGAAGTCTAGCAAGGAGAACTCATCCTCCACTTGTAACAGCTCGAGGGCCTCTTCTGCCAAATCCACCTCTACCAGTTCTTCGGTTGTCAGATGAACCATGTCGCTCTGCTGCTCTTCCCCAGGTATCTTCTCTACCAGAAATGTGGAAGGCTTTTCATTATAGATCTTCAATCTCCTTCCTTTGAAGGGCACTTCCATATGTGAATAATCCAGCGACAGATATCCACCCAGCTTCGCAGTAAACTCCCTAGAGAGACACATGCCGAAGTAGGGTTCCAAGTCAACCACCACGACCTCTTGGATGACCACTATGTCGAGGGCTTTATGCAGTCGGATCGGGATGTCTTTGATGACACCAATTGTCTTGACAGGAGTGTCGTCTAGCTGCAGCACACCTTGGCTGCTCCTTGTGTATTCCATACCAATCTCTTCGCAGACAGCCCTCGGCATGACAGTAGTGGAAGCACCAGAATCCACCATGCAGTTGTGTACTATATGGCCCTCCATTCGCAAAGACAAGATAGAAAGGTGGCGGCGCTGTTTTTCCCGGTAGCGGAATATTGTCAAGGGCTGAGCTAACACAGCAGGCTGCGTCGGCTTTCCATCTTTCACGCTCTTCAAGGATTCCTGCAACAGGTCTACTTGCCCTGGGAGCAGAAGAGCCTCATACATACTTATCTTCGTCGGGGTCTTTTTGAGCTCATCAACTATATTGTAGGTTGAAGTGTCGGCTCCCTCTATCTCTTTCGTTGGCTCATACCTGGTTCGGTATTGCTGCGTGGCTTCGACTCTGTCTCTTCGTCAGCGATGGATACCTCAGCTTCTCTTGAGCTTGTTCTTTTGTTTCGGCTAGAGGTTGGGCTACGGGATCGTTTATTACGGGATCCTTGAGCGTCGGGAACCTCTCTTTGGTTGTAGGAGGTAAAGGTGACTTGTCAGGTGGTAGCACAGCGAGCTGCGCCCTCTCCCTTCTGGCGTATACTTTCAACGGCTTCGTTTGGGCCGTGGGGGCCTCAATGGGCCTTTTGCCCTCCTTGGTCAAGAGTGACACAGGATCTTCTGGGACTGCAAAGTTACCTTCATCGTCAAGGATCATGTATGCTTCGTCCTCCATGGCGCTGCCCGCAAGGGTCTGAATATAATGCCGATGCAGCATGCAACCCTCCTCTCCATGTGGATCGTTGCATGTGGAGCACCAGTTAACCTGGTCAGAAGTGCCTGGTTGGACCTCATTGGCAGCATTCCTCGCCGGGGCCTTTGCGCTTGCGCAGCTTGATCTTTTGTTAGCGCAGGGGGAGGATATGGTCTCCTCGGAAGAAACTCCATCTGGGCTTGCTTCTTCTTCATGATTGTCATATCATTGGAAATAGTATGGTAACCAGAGGCCAGAGCCCGTACCTCCTGAAGGATCTTATTCTGAATATCATTATCAGCAGGCGCCGGCCGGGCCGGAGGAGGTATTGCAGCTAATGGTGGAGGTGCAGAATACGCCGCGTAATGAGGGGGAGCGGGGAGTGCGGGATATTGCGGAGGTGGAGGTGGCGGATTAGGATAATGGATTTGGGGCTGACCATAGGGGTTTATAACCGGCGTTGGATTCCATGGCTGTCGGGGGTACTGATTTGATGAGGATGGCATTACACCAGACGCGGATGGGTATTGTGACTGAGGGAAATCAGGGTAAATGGGAGGCTGCATTCTATGAGGAAGTCTGCCTATAGAGATTATGTCTAATTCTGCTTGTTGGGCAGCTTCATATAGGGCAGGAAAAGTGTCGACCCGGGCTATCTTGAGAAGTAGGCAAATATCTGAATTGAAAGACCTCAGGTAATAGTGCGCAGCTTGTCCCGCCGGAGGTCGCAGCTCGCGAGGTACTTGTTGGTTATGAATCTGCCACTAGGATAGGATTTAGTGAAATGCGCCCTAGATTCGCCCACCAGATTGAAAGGCCGGAAGGAAATAATGCCTTCCGTGCCAATCTCCGGAGAAGGTCGGCTTCCTATGTGTTTTCTCAGATGGTTTTAAGCTCAGAGTGCAAGAAAGAAATTAAAAATGCGGAAAAAAATACAAATGTGATTTGCGTTGGGTGGGGAGGATAAGCAGCACAACAACTATCAATCACCACTACTAACAGCAATTAAATACAGAATACATTACAGAAACTACCAATGTCATTCATTCTATGTATCCTCTAGCTATGCATTCCAGGAATACTTAATCATCAAATACCGATATCCAGATATCAGAATAACAGTAAGCAATAACATAAGCAACATGAGGCATAAATGCTAAGTAAAGGCAGCATAAAGAATAATAACAGTAAATAGAGCCAAGTGTATCTTGCATTCAGAAGCAAACGTACAGCTACAATGGTTCCCTAGCAGTATATCCCCCTTCCACCCCTTTACAATGATAGGGCGCAGCTATTTATAGCGCAATTTCCCCCCGATTACAACTTTGGGCACAGAATCCCAGACCCGACAATAGCTGACAAAGCTGACAAAAGCGGCAAAAGAGCTGCTGATGTTGACTTCTGCAGACAGGGACTGTACTTGTAGCAAGGTCCACCTGAAAACTTGGCAGCTACGTGGCAATGCGGTTGATGAAACTTTGAGTCAGCTTGAATGCGGGTAGCTGCGGTAGATGGAACTTTGAGTCAGCTTAAATGAGGGTAGCTGCGGTATAATAATTTGGCCCACGCCTGTCCTTTTCCTGTCACATCTTCGGCTCGAATCCCGAGGCTGGACACTTGTCAAAATCTGATGAGGGACGCATCTGCCTTGAAAGGCAGTCTCTCTTTTATGTCCGACTTCGCCCGGAATCAGAGCGCAATTAGACAACGCAAGTGGGGAACAGCGCAGTTGGGGAGGCCTCTGTGCCTTAGACAGTTTTTGGGCTACTTGAAACATCTTGCCCAAGTGCGCACAAGTTGGAGGGCGCAGCCCGACTTTGCTGCGGATTCGGGTTGCACTCTGGCACTTAGCCAGTTTTGCTTGCTGTTTAGACTACGCACAAAAATGAGGGCACAGCCCGACTTCTCTGCGAAGTCGGGTTGCGCTCTGGCACTTAGCCGATTTTCGAGATCCGCTGCTTCCCAAGTGCGCACAGGAACGAGGGCACATCCCGACTTCGCTGCGAAGTCGGGTTGGCTCCTGTACTTAGCCGAACTTCGGTCCTTTTCCACACTTCGCATTCCCGAGTGCGCTCGAACTTAAGGGCGCACCCCGACTTCGCTGCGAAGTCGGGTTGCACTCTTAGACTTAGAAATTTTCAGGGACCTTTTGCTCTGTTTTGGGAATTTTGCCGAAGAAAGTACAAGGGGAAAAAGGGGAAATGAAACTAACAGAAGGGGAGAAAGGGGATAGTGGAGAAAGGGAAAGGAGGGAAGGGAGAGCAGCATACTTACAAAAAAATGAAAACATGGCACCCCGTGCAAAATGTGGCAACAGTGCTCTCTTCTAGGACCTTGCAAACCTTATGTTGAAGTCTGATATCTCCTCTTGCGGGTGGCATTGGATACTCTGAAACTGATGCAACAATGAAGAGGGGTCGGCAGACTCGTTGCATCCTTTTACGAGCCTGCCTGCCAACTGAGGCCACCCCATGATAGCTCCTTCTGGCAAAGATCTCCACCAGTAGAGAAGCTTCCCTCTCAGAGAAAGAGCCAATAGACGGGTCTTAACACTCTCACTCATAATAGAGTGCAATGCAGCCAAGGCCAAAATGTCTTGGATGTGCTCATATGCCGTTTTCCCGGAGCCATCGTAAGTAGGTATGGATTTCAAGGCAGCGGGGGGCACAGCCTCTTGTCCAACTAGAGCCAAGGGCCCTGTGGAGTCAACTGTTGGGAAGAGGTCATCGTCATTTTGTTGGACAGCCATGTCTTCTTCCTCTCCGGTCGTGTACTCGGTATCAGTGTTGTCCGAAGTTGTAGGTTGCTCTTCAATTTCGGCCTCTTCAAACTCAGCTTCTTCGATCTCGGCTTCGAATTCGTCTATGTGAGCTTGGTAGTCAGCCAGCATTACGCGCTCTCCAAGAGCGTTGATGTCAATTTCGTAGAGATCAGGCTGGTTTCCCGGATTCCTTGCTCTCCACCTTCTTGTATGCATGAAGGCACTTGGACCGGTCTCACGGACTCAGAGGATATTTAGGTACTTGCAGAGTCGCCAGGTGTTCTGATTTAACAGCAATGAAGCAAACACCAATGCTTCGATTTTGTTTTGGGTGGGAAACATCTGTGTCCCACCGGGCGTGCCAGAGAAAGCTGTTGGTTACGAATCTGCCACTAGGATAGGATTTAGTGTAATGCGCCCTAGATTCGCCCAGCAAATTGAAAGGCCGGGAGGAAGGAATGCCTTCCGTGCCAATCTTCGGAGGAGGCCGGCTTCCTATGTTTTCTCGGTTGTTTATCAGCTCAGAGTGCAGGAAAAAAATTATAAATGCAGAAAGAAATATAAATGTATTTTTATTGGGTGGGAAGGATAAGCAGCACAGCAACTATCAATCACCACTACTAACAACAATTAAACACAAAATACGTTGCAGAAACTATCAATGTCATTCATCTTATGTATCCTCTACCTTTGCATTCCAAGAATACTTAACTATCAAATACCAATATCCAGATAGCAGAATAGCAGTAAGCAATAACATAAGCAACATGAGGCAAAAATGCTAAGTAAAGGCAGCATACAGAACAAGAACAATCAATAGAGCCAAGTGTATTTTGTATTCCTTATCAAACGCATAGCTACAATGGTTCCCTAGCAATATATCCCCCTTCCACCCTTTTACAATGATATTGCCGAGCTATATATAGTGCAAATTTCCCCCCATTACATCATTGGGCACAGGATCCCAGACCTGACAATTAACCGAAGAAGCTGACAAAGCTGACAAAAGCGGCAAAAAGCGGCTGATGTTGACCTCTGCCGGCATGGAATGTGCTTGCGGTAAGGTCCGCCTGGGCGGTGAGGGGATGATGCTCCGAGTCAGCTTGACTGAGGGCAGCTTAAATACAATAATCCAATTCACGCTCGCACACCACCTGTCACATCTCTAACTCGAATCCCGAGGCTGGACACCTGTCAGAATCTGATAAGGGACAAATCTGCCTTGGGATCTCGTCTCTCTTTCTTGCCCGACTTCGCCCGGAATTGGAGCGCAATCAGACAGCGCAAGGGGGAAGTAGCGCAGTCGGGGAGGCCTTCGTGCCTTATAAAATTTCCGGGCCGTCTTCAACATTCTGCCCGAGTGCGCACAAGTAAGTGGGCCCAACCCGACTTCGCTGCGAAGTCGGGTTGCGCACCCAACACTTAGCCACATTTTAGCCACATCGCCCCGACTGCGCATGAACTTGAGGGCGCAGCTCGACTTCGCTGCGAAGTCGGGTTGCGCTCTTATACTTAGCAAAATTCTGATCATCTCTCCGCACTCCGGCTCCCCAAGTGCGCTCAAACTCAAGGGCACAGCCCGACTTCGCTGCGAAGTCGGGTTGCGCAATACCAATACTTAGAATTTTTTTAGGGGCCTTTTGCTCTCTTGGAGAAGTTGACAGGAAAAAGGAAAGGAGAAAGGGGGGGGAATCAAGGAAATGAAACTGATGGAAGGGAAGAAAGGGGATAGTGGAGAAAGGGAAAGAAGGAAGAGGGAAGGGAGAGCAGTATCCTTACAAGAAAAATGAAGACATGGCACCCCGTGCAAAATGTGGCAACGGGGCCTTATTTATACAACCAAAAATTAGTTGCACTCTCCAACTACCTAACACCTCATCATTCTTCTAAATTACATTTCACTTGCATTTACATGACATTTCCCACTACAAGACAAACTAACATATGACTTATGACTTTATCGACATACATGACTTAACATTATATTATTACGTACAATATTACATTGCCACTTTATAACATTATTAAATATATGTACGTACATTTCGTCAAACACTTTGCATACAACTACAAAATAACACAAAATACCAAAACTTATTCACCAAATGCAGACATATCAATTTGTCTATCTACATCTATCCCCTCCTCTAAACTAGTCGGTGTCCTCGACGACACATGAGCTAAATATTGGGAATAGAAGTACTAAACAACATAACAACATCTTTTATCCCACTCCTTCCATTTTCTTTTATTCCATACAGCTTTTGGAACAAACTTCACTTCAAATTGTTTCTCACAACACCTTGTTTTATAATTGTGCATTCTACTTGCTGCAACCAGTTGTAACATCAACTGGATCAATATGACCATTATTCTCTAATTGTTCACTTCACTTTTTGCAATCATCCATATCATCAACTTGATCAACATAATGAACATGACGGGCAACGCCCGTCGCCACTTGTGTCGAGGGTCAAGGGGGCGGGAGCCCCCTTGCAAGGTCAAGGGACAGCATCCCTTGCGAGGTCGAGGGGCAGCGCCCTTCGTGCGTAACCTGAACTAAACCAACGCCCCGAAACCTCAATGGTGAAACCATTGAAACCATCACTACCCGAACTATATTTTGCTCCTTGTCAACATTTTGAGAGCCTTCATATGACCCATTAAAACAACTTCCCTTCAACTCCAATTTGCTACTTTCTTGATCCAACTAACTACTTGTCCGCCTCTGACAGACATCTCCCTCATTAGACGGTACTTCTAACAGCAACTCCTCTAACTGCACTGCCTCAGATGGCAAGACCTTTAATGGTAGTACCCATGACGGCAATACCTCTAACGGCAGTGTCCATGACGACAGTCTCCATGACGGCAACAGGTAAGACGGTAGTACACATGATAGCAAAAGGTATGACGGTAGTGTCCATGACGATAGTCTCCATGACGGCAACAGGTATGATGGCATCTCCTCGGATGGCATCACTTTTGATGGCAACCCCTCTAACAGTAACTCCTCAGATGGTAGTTTCTCAAAAGATAACCCTTTGACAGCAATAACGGCAGTACTTGTGTCAATGCCTTTCTTGTCGACATCTGTGACGGCAATGACAACAATACTTGTATCAGTTCCTTCCTTGCCAACATGTGTGAGGGCACCTTAGACAGAAACTCCCTAGACGGCACTGGCTCCTCCTTCGTCATATGACTGCGGTCTCTAGCCGTCCTAGCCTCATCTGTCTGACCAGTATCCTAACAAAGCCTTGTCATCTAACCTTCGTCCTGATGACACCTGTAACGGCACCCTATTGTCTAGCCTCCCTATTGACTGCAGTCTACCATTTGTTGGCCTTGCGGACTGCACTCTGCCGACAAACCAACTTCCTAAACCATTTCAACTTCTTGTAGGAAGTCTCCGTCCTCAATTGAAATTAGATTCACTTGCTCAATTTGAATCAAGCTCATCAAGTTAACCATCTCAAGCAGGTTCACTTCCTCTAATGCAATTGGCTTCACCATCTCTACTTCTTGGAAAAGGTTGTAACCCTTCTCCGGCTGTTCAAATTCTTGATGAATCATTGGTTCATCTCGCTTTGCAATACCTTGACAATCACGTGCAAAGTGCCCCCATAATTGACATTTCCAACATTGCACAATAGGTCTACCCTCACTATCATACTGAATTCTTCATCTACGAGTTCTCCGACGGTTGTCATAGACTATTTCACCAGTGGTATCCCTCCTTTGTACAATCTCCCTTGGTGTCGCATATACTTGTAGCGATGATTTTGCACTCTCTTAGTCATACTCATCCTCAGAGTCATCATTTGTCCCGTGGGAGTCACTTCCTTCCGTGATTTCTTGACCGCAACACTTGAACGATGAACCACTCTCCTGCCCAAAATCATCACTCTCGTCAGTATTAACATGAGGCCAATACTTTGGTGATGTTTTTGCATCACTTTTCCAAATCAAAGTGTATTTCAGAGCCTCTTGGTATGACGTCGAAGGGACCATCCTCATCTTCTTCCAATACGTAGGAAGAAGTCCATCTATGAACTATCTCCTCTTCAATGCGTCTGATTGGTCTTCCTCCAAATGGTTAAACAGCCCACTCAACTTCCTATTATAGGAATGAACAAACTCGTTCTCACCCTATTTCAATCTATAGATTTCAGCAATGACTGCATCGTCATTATCAAAAACCGAAATTCTTGCACAAAGATGCATTGCGCACTTCTTTCCATGTCTGGTACTTGTCCTCTGGAAATTTCATGTACCAGTCCATTGCAAATCCACAAAATGTCGCAGGAAACAACCACCTCCAATCAGCTTCATTATTTTGTCCAGTCGCTTTCCACATCATGCGACAGATTCTCCAATGCCTTACTGGGTCTTCTGTTGATTCTCCATGAAATAATGGACATTTACACGATATGCCCAAATTGGCCTTCGATTTGATAAGTTGGCGGCTTGGCCTGTTATTGGCTGCAGTCGTTTGTATATCTCTCCCTTATGCAAAGCCTTAGGTGCATCACCATTCAATTGCTCTTTCATTGTACTCCCATTCCTACTATGAAATGTTCCAACCTGCAGTTGCCCCAATGTCAAACTCTTGTCTCGCTCACCAACGAGCACGCTAATCTACAGTTTCCCTAGTATCAGACTCCCGTCTTGCACACCATCAAGCATCTCGACTTGCAATTGCTTCAATGCCAAGCATTCCTCGTCGACATACAACCTGGCATGTACACATTTTATCAACTATTGCATTGGGTTTGTAAGACAATCTTCCGTCTGATCAGCCCTCTAATGACACCTTGTCGTCTGATGACCCTGGTGATAGCATCCTGATGTCAAGCCATCTTGTTGATGGTTACTCATCCTGCCGTCAACTGATGGCAATGTCCCCTGTCATCATCTTAATGGCTACTTATCCTATTGTCTAACTTACGACAACATCACCTACCATATAACTAATGGCTAACTGTGCTTTGGTCGTCATTCTAACGGCTGACTGTTTTGTTGTCATCCTGACGGTTGGTTGTTCTCCTGCTGTCATTTTGACGGCTGACTGCGTTTGGACTTGGACTGCAAACTACAGGTCCTCCAACTATTGATTCTTCATCAACAATATTTGAGTGTAAATCTGCCATCTATAACGTCTATGTTTGCAAATCCGCCATCTCCAACATCTGTGTCTACAGACCTACCGTTTACAACGTTTGCATCTACAGATCCTCCGTCTGCAACGTCTGTGTCTACAATTTTTGCATATACCCTGCATCCCTTTTGCACATCTGTTATGCATGTTTCATTAGATGGCCCTTCATTAGCGTCAACAAACAAATCTACTGCATCTTCACCTACTTCTTTGGTTGCATTCCATTGCTCTCATGGCACATCTTTCCAAGGGTTTTTCTTCTTAGAACTCCATGTCACCATATTAGACCCAATTTCGTAAAGGCAACAACGCTAGAGTGGAGAAATAAAAATTTAATATACATACACACAATTCCATTTCTACTTAAATAAATCTACAGATCTGCAGCCATTAGCAATAACAATACACAGAAACAGCAACAGCAGCAGCAATAGCAGATAAATAAATAAACATGAGCAGATTTGTATTAACAATGGCATGTACAATTATAGCATTACATCCTGTAAACCCTATCCAGAATCCATGACCTAACTGCATCATGTCATACGCACATATGCACCAACCTTCTCTCAAATGTACCAATGCTCCTCCAACATGCTATGCCTCCTTGAATGAATGAGGGAAGGAACTTATTTATAAAACCAAAAATTAGTTGCACTCTCCAACTACCTGACACATCATCATTCTTCTAAATTACATTTCACTTGCATTTAACTTGCATTTACATGACATTTCCCACTACTGGACAAACTAACTTATGACTTATGACTTTATCGACATACATGACTTAACATTATATTATTACGTACAATATTACATTGCCACTTTATAACATTATTAAATATATGTACGCACATTTCGTCAAACACTTTGCATACAATTACAAAATAACACAAAATACCAAAACTTATTTACCAAATGCAAACATATCAATTTGCCTGCCTACACTCTACAAAAAATGTCATCTTTAGCTGATCTTCTTTTGCAACGCTGACCTAATTGTAACTGGAAAACCCATCTAAGAATGTCCAGCTACCTCCTCCAAAATAGAATCAGTGAAAGGAATAGAAAAGGGATCTTTTATTGTTACTGCTTTAAGACTGCTAAAGTCCATGCATATGCGGATTCTATTTGCTTCTATCTTCAAAGTAATCACAATCAATGACACCCACTCATTTACCGTAACTTATTATGCCAGCATCCAACATCTTCTCTATTTCCACATTTACTAGAGCTGCATACTTTGGGTTTATTCTATATGGCCTTCTCCTTATTGGTAGGGTGCTTGGAATCAACTGAATTTTATGAACACACAGCTCTAGAGGTATCTCTTTCAAATATTTATACGTCCATGCGAAGACATCCTTATACTATAGAAATTTTTTGAAATCTGCTACTTTCAACACTGGGTCCCAATAATCTCTCCAATGGATTATCTTACGGTCTTCTTTAGTTCCTATTGGCATTTTTGCCACATTAAATTTTTTGATAAAATTTGGAGCTTCAAGGCGGCAAAGAGCATGCAGAGGTGTTAGGTTTTCGCGGGCCCTAAACGGGGATGATAAAATTGATGAAATGAGCTTTGGATATTTTATCATTGCAGATCTTTTCGCAAGCTTTCCGGCGATATATTATAATAGGCGATCGGGTCAGCGGATCAAAAGTTATGGCCCCGGGAAGCAGCACCAGGAAGCTCAAATTCGGGACGAAAAATCAGCTTCGGCAGATCTGGGAAAAGGCCAAAAAATGACTAAGTGTTGAAAAGGGAGCGACCGAGAGCCAAAGCACAAAAAAGATAAAAAATTGACTAAGTGTCAGCTTGGGAGAGACGCCCGTCGTCGCTCCCTTTTTCGGGCAACCGTGGGCGGAGGAAGAAGAGAAAATCATGAAAATATTCTAAGTCTGGAGCCTCCCGCCGTCGCTCAAAGTCGCTGCCGCCCAAAGTCGCGCCTCCCAAAGTCGCCCACTCCGCCCGTCGTCGCTCCATTTTGGAGCGCCGCCCGTCGTCGCTCCCTTTTTCGGGCGACCGTGGGCGGAGGAAGAAGAGAAAATGATGAAAATATTCTAAGTCTGGAGCCTCCCGCCGTCGCTCAAAGTCGCTGCCGCCCAAAGTCGCGCCTCCCAAAGTCGCCCACTCCGCCCGTCGTCGCTCCATTTTGGAGCGATGCCCGTCATCGCTCTCTTTTTCGGGCGACCGTGGGCGGAGGAAGAAGAGAATATAATGAAAATATTCTAAGTCTGGAGCCACCCAAAGTCGCGCCTCCCAAAGTCACACTGCCCAAAGTCGCGCCTCCCAAAGTCGTGCCTCCCAAGTTCGCTCCATCTGGGAGCGACTCCCGGAGGCTCTCTCTTCAGCGGGTGACTTTGGTCAGTACCCCCTTACATCAGTGGACTTCTGACCTGGGCCAAACACACAGATTTCGAGATCAGTGCCTGTCAGGAGGTGACAGATTGTGTGCTGCCAAGGTACGGGGTAGATGAGCATTGAAGAACAAACTGTACCCCATCTACCACATTCAACCAGACCTGTCCGGGGATGTACAGTTTTCAAAGCAGCCATATCTCAAGTACGAGTACAACCGACAGGGGTCTCATCCAGACAACTTTTTACAGCTTTTGCTAGTCCTTGGGACCCGTGCATGATTGTAATTTGGGGGGAAATTCCTGCTATAAAAGGCAGTTTATTTCATTGTAAACGGGGGGGGAAATATTGCTAGAGAACTCTGCTGTGACGGGTCACCTTCTAATTAATTCAAAGCATCCTTGGCTCTGCTTCTTGTCTCTGTCTTTTATGCTGCCTTCTGCTAGTAGTTCTGCTTCATGCCCATTTATATTTTTGTCTGTTTGAATTTTGAATCCTGGATTTGAGCATTGATGATTATTTGGATCTGGAATACTAACCAGAAGGATACATAGGGTAGAATAACAGCTGCAATTTCTGTTACATGCTTTGTTTTAATTGTTGTTGGTTTGGATGCAAATTTGTAATCGTGTTGCTTGTTCTTCCCCACCTGAAACAAATGATATTTACATCTCTTTCCTGTTCCCTTATCTTTTTCAATCTCTTTCCAGTTCCCTTCACTTTTTTAATCTCTTTCCTGCACTCTTATCTAACCCCCCCAAGTAGATTAGAAAAGGAGCCGGCCTTCTCCGGAGATTGGCCTAGGAGGCATCCCTTCCTCCCGGCCTTTCAATGTTGGTCTGCGGGTCTAGGGCGCATTGACACACCAAGTCCTTCCTAGGTGGCAAATCCGTGGCCAACAGTTCCTAAATTCACTTCCACTGTCTTTGGTCCTTCATACTTTATATTCTCTAGTTCGAACCTTGCTTTTGCCACATTTTTCGGGTGTGCTGGTTTTGCATCAATTTCAGCATCCTCGATTGTATATTTTGCAAAATTCTTAGGGAAAGTCCATTTCTCTTCATCCTTTTCGTTCTTCTTTTTGTTTTCATCTTTTTCATCATGGGTTCCTTGATCTCCTCTATCTGAATACAAAGGCAGGCAGGCTGTAATATTTCATACTCCTCCATTTGCCAGTGAAGAAGTCCATTATCCAATCGGTTTTCATCCTCACTACACTCCTCCAGGTACAACATTCCTTCATTTGGCTCGTACTGATTATCTGCATCTAAAGAACTTCCTGACTCATCAGTTGTCGCCAAATCCTCTCTAACTGTTTGATTCTTCAAATTAATTATGTACTTATGCTATCTAGTCTTGAATGTCAACTTCCCAGTTGTGATTCACCTTGACCATCTTTAGCCATCCTCTTCCCAGCAATGCATCGTTTGCTGGTTTTTTCATTGTGGCCACAACGAAATCCATGATGAATTCTTGATCTACAATTTTTACCTCTTGAGTCGTTATGACTTCTTTCATTTATCTCAATACCGTATTGGTCCGCATCGTATAGATTGAAACTTGGCGACCAAAGAAATGGAGCCCCAAATTCTTTCCACGTCTTCTCCGAGAGCAAATTTATACTTGATCCACCATCAACAATAACTTGGGTCAACTAATGGTCTAGTATCTTGATATGAATCAATGTTGGGATTTTCCCAACATTGATCATCAAAATTATTGGATCAATAATATGATCCTTCTTTACTTACTCCCCTTTTGACTAGCTCTACACCTCCATCACTCTTCGTGGTTGTAGTTCCTCTCCTATAACTGCATGCAGCGACGGTATGGCGCTAAGTAAACTTGTGACTTTTACTTCTACCATCGTGTTCAATACTTGTGCTGACAGTTCATGTGTTGACACTTTTTCTTTTGAGCCTAATGGCTTCTTTAACTTCCTTTGCTCTGTCAGTTGTTCCTACTTAGCTCTCTCGACTTCTTCTATCTCTTTTTGTGCCTCCTACCATCTTTCCTTTTCTATGACAGGTTGGGAAACTTATCCTTCTTAGCCTCACTTCTTGTAACAACAAGCACATCATTCTCCATTGGCTTCTTCTCCATAGGAGGTTCCTCTATGTCAAGGAAATTGACATTCTCGTACTTGCCTTCTTTGGACAATTCACCTCCTTATGATTGCTGGGTTTCACCATCGATACATATGTTGTACATTATTTCCTGTTGCTCCTACTTGAAGAGTGGAACAATTCTTCGCAAAGTGTCCCTATTCTTGGCAATTGCGACATTGTATGATCGGTCTTCCATCTGAATCATACTGCAATCGAATCTAACATCCTTGTCGATTGCCTTGGTACTATCTACCTCCTTGGTGGTTATTCCTATAGTCGTCGCTTGTCACGCCTTGTCCATTCCTCGAGGTATTAGGTTTCTCCTCTTCCTCCTACACCGTCATAGTCTGGTGCCTTGCTCCTTTCAAATTGAATGGATAGTCTCCGACTGGATGTCTCAATACATCGCATATGCTACAATATGCATTCTTTGGACAATTCACATCGGTGTGTCCTTCAAACTTATAGTTTGAACACCGTATGTCCTTTCTAACCTTCTTTACTTCACCCTTGAATTCTTTAATCATTTTATTAAATTCCTTCCTCATGGACTGGATAGCATTTTGCACCTTATCCTCAGTATCACTATCCGAGTCCTCACTCCTGGCATGGCCTCCAATTCCAGCCGTTGTCTGCTTTGCCTCATTTTCAAGGTTCCTCGCCCTGTCATATGCTTTTGTATATGTCAAGCAAGGTATAATATTCATTTTCTTCTTATGCTTAAGCAGCAATACATCTATAAACCATCTCTTAACCATCTTGTCGGTTGGTTTCAGCTCCATTTTATCTGAGTTGTTTCATTCTTAAGTTATAGGTCTTAATATCCTCGTCCTTCTTTTGTTTTGTAGAGTATATTTTTGTGATAATCTCTATATCATCCATCAAGGGTCGGAATTCCTGTTTGAATTCTTCTATCATGGTCTCCCATGTGGTAAAGGCTTGTGTAGATTCTCTTTTTAACTACCAATATATTGTGATTCCTCACAATGTAGCAGGAAGTAACTGTAGACACTCATCAGGTTGTCGAACCCCATTTGCCTTCCAAATGGTCAAGCAAATACCTATATGCCTTGATGGATCTTCTTTTCCTTCTCCTGGGAAGGGTGGGCATTTTTGTTTGCCTCCTCTACTCACAACATTTGCCATTAAATAGTTCTCCACTTCCTCGCCACTTGACGATGGCTCTAATGATATGTTGGCCCAATACCTTTCTGTCCTTGGTGGTTCTACTTCTTGTTCTTCTCCTAGTGCTTCAGTCCTAGGCACCTCGTCTCCTCGTGGTGTCTCTTGACCTTCTACTTCCTCCAAATAGTCTTCTTCCAAACTCTAGTGCATCCCCACTTTACGACCTTCGTCAATATACGAGAGGTGGATCCAGTCTACTCGCCTAAACATTTACATGTGGTTGCTTTGGTGCCTAACTCTAATCCTCTGCACCCCTTGCCAAACACCTCCCCACTTGTTCAGGTGTCACCATCCACGCCTCGTCTCCTCATGCATTCTCCACGTTGGCATCTTCATTCACACAAACATTTTCTTCCACTATTTGCTTCTCTTGCACCTCATCCTCTGTTATCAATAGCAATGTCTGCTACCTTTCACTTTTCTCTTCTTCAAGACTACAAACTCTTTCGAGTATTGGTTCCTCTGTTTCTCTTGACTGCAGTACCAAATCATTCAAGTTCCTTCGTTGAGCGAGTACTACTTCACTCAATTGGCCCCTCGTTTCGCCAATGGCAACGATGCCAAATGTAGCACAAGTGGTGGTATTCCCATTCATGATAGCGACAGATTCAGGAACTGAGGCACTGTAGTCATAAGACTGTAAACACCATACAACATAACTTGAACTTGTACGATCTCAATTTTACGACCCAACTCATCATACAATGCAATAGTCATACGATGCAATCATGTCATACGATCTTATTCATAGCTTGGTCGAATTTTCATACCGTTTATCCCCTTTTACGATCTATCAATCATACGAACAATACCAACTTCTTATGGCTGATACTTAGCCTTGTACGGCAGCAAATACGGTATCACACGTATAATGCTAAAATTAACAATGGAGTCCTACGTGGCAATACTTTTGTGTTTGCTCTCATACAAATAAAATGTTGTACAGCCTATTGGCCGTACGGTCTGCAACTATTGTATCTTAACTACTGCACCCTCATACGGTCTTCCTGCGTACAATCAATCTTGCAAATCCTTCTGTAACCTGCAATGCAAATACTAACAGTTCTATCATCAAGCAATAATTCATGCACCGTGCAATACTCAATGGATTACAACACTCATCATACTAATATCATATACACAAGCATTCTCAAGGACTATAAGTATAGCAATGGCTAAGTTATAGTATTGATAAACTGCTACAACCAGCAGTATGCTCATGCAATACAATAACAATGATAGCCAAGATTGACAATGGCATCTATAGATAACAACAATATCAAACTACATGATTTACCTAAACACCTTGCTCTTCCCATACACAAGCATAACCCAAACTTCATCAACTCAAACTCAATAATCATCAACAACCTCTATGAGGATCAATAGCTCCCCAAAACTAAAGGGGGGGTCTTATGAAGCCTGTTCAGGCCATTCCAAGCAGTTCTTGGACAGTGCAACATTTACACCCGCGACCCCCAATTCTAACATTTCCATCAATTAAATTGATTTCCTAAAGTCTAAAGTCGATTTTCATTAAATTTTAATTCCATGTACATTTCGTCTGCATTTCATCTAATTACATTTTATTTACATTCATTTCATATACATTTCATCCAGTAAAATTGCAAACAAAACTTGTCAAAATTCCAAACACATTTTGTACAATTTACATTTCTTCTGTTTCTAGGAAGCAGATTTGTCGCCTACACTTTCTCACTGGTATGTCTGAACGTTAATCCAAACATCCTTCGAAAATTACTAGGTGAGAACACCACTTGCACCTCATGGTCACCAATTGTGATTCGACTCATATGATGTTGCTCATCATATGTTTGCATCATTTGCAACAAATACTCCTTGAAGAATTCCTTCTCAAAATCCAGAATATGCAAAATATGATGCACTCCTACACTCTTGAATGCATTTTTCAACGAATTATCATGTGCATGCTCCTACCACCAATTTTTACATAACTCTCCCGTTGGTTGTTTCCTAGTCATCTCCTACAAGGGAACGGTCATCCTCTCTCATCCTTTGCTCTTCTCTTTCTCCTAAGGTGTAGCCTCTACTTCTCTCTCATTGGGAGTGTTGGATATTGGCCTATCTCTAGAGTATACACCAGATTGTCCAGTTCGAGATCCTGATCGTGCTCTCTCCCTTGCACTCACATGCTCTACAAGCCCTTTACTTGTAGTTACTCTAACAACCTCTCCATGTGAATGAGATTCTGGCTACAAAGTTCGCTCTAGTGGAGCTTTTGTTTGATGTTGCTCCACTCAGTGTATCTTCTCTACAATGCTTGGTTGTTTCTGCATATTTTCAGCCTCTATTGCGCAATCCTCTCCTCCAACTATTGCGCGCTCCTGTACTACTTGTGCAACAGTGTCCAATGGTTGTGTTTCCATTGCAGCCTTCTCCAGAGTCATCCTCCTTACTGTACAACCTGACTCTCTTGATGTTTAGGAACTTCCCCTTGCATTGCTACTTGTGGCATTCCACGCTTCTTACATTGACCTTTGTCATTCTTTGCTCTTTGCCACTCACTTTTGTTGTTGTTTGTTGTGTTGTCTGTTGTATGGGTTATGCCTGTGATTGCTATTGCTCCACCTACCGATGCTAAGATTGAGATCCCATATGCTACTCCAACCTCCTACATCTCTTTTCTTTCCACACCAACTCCTTTGTTTGTGGTTGTCCGCCAGCTTCATGTGAGTCTGCACTTTCCTCCTCTTCCAAAGCTTCCTGTTCCTCTTTCTTGCAGTACCCTTCTTCACTGGGGTACTCGGCTTGGTTAGCGGCATCATGTGGGCCTACCTATATATTGTCGGTGGATGCTCCGGAATCACCCTAGATGTGCTCAAACCAGGAAATTGCATCTTTTCCTGCATCATAACATTCATCATGATATCAATGGCATGGAAAGCCATCGAAAAATTCAGCACGTACCGCATCAAGAAATTCTTGACATGGTATGATAGATACGAAGTCCAATCGTATGCAATACCAACCATGATCCCCTCCATATACAGTATGAGCCAAGTAGGCATCTTTGAGGCTCTTTGTTCTCTTGAGAGTTTTGACATGATCACATTCATTATACACTTCAGCTCCAATATCTTCAACTGCTGCATCTTCAATCCATGGCTCTCGTGCTTCAACAGTTTTGCCACCGAACATGCCATAACTATTGAACATGAAAATCGGCAAGTGTGATTTGCGCCCATGATCACAAATCAACAAATCGATAAGGCGGTTTTTACTCTCCCCAACCTCTGAATCTTGGGCCGGTTCCCTTTTACCTTCTATCTAAGGCTAAAAACAAAGAAAGAAACTACACAAAAAATGAAATAAGCAATCTGATCTAAAAATGCAAAAAACAAATCTAATCTACTTTGTTTGAGAAGGGTGCAAGAGAAAGAAAATGCAAAATACGGTTGGGGCCATAGTGGGGTTTAAACATATGGTGCAATTGGTGCTCTTAGCAAAACGTGAATAACTTCATCACATAATATCTTCGAATACCTGCAACAACAATCAAAGAGGACTCACAAGGAAAAGAAGGGTAGAGCCACTGATTTCACACATCCATAAAGCAAAGGTCAAAGACAATCGAATATGGATGCCATGCACAACTCTTTATTGATTTTGAGATTTGAGTGTTTTACAATTCTTACTCCGAAGAGTAGCTCTAGTATTACTTCGAAGGCCAAAAGACCCTTACAATGAGCATTCAGCTCTTATTTATACTTGAACTTGTAGCCACAAAATGGACTACATACAATGTACCTCGGTGATAATATAAGGTAATTACATCATCCTTATCTATTTACTAAAGATAGGCATAGAACGAGGC
This sequence comes from Wollemia nobilis, assembly GCA_028583015.1. Classification (NCBI taxonomy): domain Eukaryota; kingdom Viridiplantae; phylum Streptophyta; class Pinopsida; order Araucariales; family Araucariaceae; genus Wollemia; species Wollemia nobilis. The sequence goes on from JAQPPZ010017016.1 coordinate 13,015,038, forward strand.
GCCCTGGCTGCGGGTCGCTTTGAGAGCAGGGTGCTCAAAGAGCGGGGTGCTCAGAGAGCAGGTTGCTCTGCGAATGGGGTGCTCTAATAACATGCCACCCTCTTCCAATCACTTAACCAATACTTGATTTCTGCCCTACTCTATCTTCTACTTCAACTTGTGTGACGAACCTCCGTTTGGAAAGCAGGTCGCTCTTGAGAGTGAGGCACTTGGTGAGAAAGGCGCTTCATGGAGTGGAAAATACTCAAAGCAAAGCATCTATATAGTCTGGCTTGGTCCCTTCACATTTCGATACTGATTGCATGACAAAACTTGTTCTAGAAGTGACGGTAGTAGTCAACTACTACACCTTAATTGTATGAATAAGAACCCTCCCTCATTCATTCATTTGTTGGTATTGCACATGGTAGAAGTTGGGTGTAATCAGACATGTATTCATGAGATACTTATGCCGGGATGTCAAACTATTGTGCCAAGTTGCCTAAACTATTGTGCAAGGTCGTCTAAACTACTATGCAAGGTCGTCTGAATTGCTAAGTAAGGTCATCTAACTCTTGGATCAAGCCATCTGATATATGTTGTGTGCGCAATGTATCCATTTGTAATTGTAAATTATTCTCATTGTATATTTTGTTTATTTAAGTGGTAACGGAATTGTGTTGCAGTGTGTTGTATTCCATTTCTACACACTTTGCTTCCTCTGGCATGGTCTTTCCTTGGGGAAACGAGTGACCTGAATAATTCTCACAATGTGTTAGTGGCGCCGCAAGGGTTGTTTCTTACTAGTCAGATGTTCCTCTTCACTTTCCCCTTATCTTCCTCCTCTTGAATGTCCTCATCATCCTATGAAGCAACAATTGTCTTCCTTTTCTTCCTTCCACGAATATGTTGCATAGGTGTAACATCCACCTAATGAAAGACGGTTGGGGTCCCATTCATAATTGTCAAAGGTCACCCCCATTCTAGCACGTTCACATTTTGCCTATACATCACATCCAACATCAACATAATGGCTTGAAAAACCTTAGAGAATTTTTCCATTTCTCACATCAGAAAATTATGATTGCATTCAAACAAGTACTCTGCCCAATCAAACTTCTTTCCCCCTGCATGTATTATATGATCCATGTGGGTATTTCTGAGTCTTGTTGTTCACTGCACAGGAGAGACATAACCAGACAAACGGGAATTTCTTTTACCTACCCTATTCTACCACAACAATAATAACAAATGTTTTGATAGATAGGTTCACTTATGGCACATGAAGAGGATCCAGTTGCACCTCCTTTTCTTTATCTATATCCAAAATTTTCATTTTTCTTTGTCTTTTATCCTAACAACAATAGCACTTTCCAAGAATTTTTTGGCTTTTTCAAATTGTTTCTTCCCCTTATCTTTTTGCAAAAATTCATTACACAACCTATCAAATGTAATATTAGCATCTTTTGATGTTTGATTTAATCTTTGAACAAAGCTTTTAAGGAGGCAAGCAAACTTCTTAAGGTCTACAATCCATGGTAGCCAATTGATGTCATGCATCTTTGATAGTTAGTAGGTGCTATTGCAGAAAGTCTCCTCATCTGATTTTCAGGAGGAGAGGTTCTTGATTTTCATTTTGAAAACTTGAACATCCTCAGCATCACCACCTTTCTCAACGGCAGCTTGGCGTCTTTCAACTACACCATCAAATCTCAATAACAAAAAAGGTAGTCATTTTGTTTTTCTAGACATCATAATTTTGTCCATCAAACTTTTGGGCCTTTAGCACAAACAGATTGTTTAATTGGGAATTGTTGTCACATTTTGCACGGGGTGCAATGTCTTCAATGTTGTTTTATAACAGTGCTGCTCTTCTTTTCCTCCTTCCGTTTTTCTCCCTTCTCTCCCTTTCCTTTTCTTTCCCATTCTCTTTCTCTCCCCCTTTTTCCTTGGAGTTCCCGCTTGATTTTCCAGCTTTCCAGCAGGTCTATCTGAAATTGGCTAAGTCCGGGTGCGAAGTTCGCACTTCGCCCGCTTGGTGCGAGGCGACCGCCGCGGGCGGGACTCGCCGTTTTGGTGCGAAGTGCGTACTTCGCCCCACCTTCTGGGCGCACCTTGCACCGGCAGACTGGCAGGTCAATGCAGAAAAAAGGTAAAATGCCGGAGCAGGTCCATATGGCGGCAGACACCAGTGTTCGCCTGTGCGCAGTTCGACTTCTCAACGGAGCGGGAATGCGCCCTTGACAGGTGTACAGTAGGGGAACAAACCCGGAATTTGACCAAGGCTTGAAGGCCTTCCCCGACTGCACCGATTTCTGCACGCATCCCAAGGAGCCCCGATCCCAAGCAAAGATGGATAGATCGCCCTCTAAGGCAGTGCATGTGTCACACAAGATAACCCATCATCGGACAAGTGTCCACTTCGGGATTTGAACCAAGACCGCCGACCAAAAGGGATAAGCATGGGCTGCCCGCACCGCTCGCGTTAATAGCCTCATTCAAAGCTGATCCGAGGTTTCACCCGCTCCACCTACTAGCAAGCCTCGCCGACTTGAAGAATTACCCAACACTCCGCCACGTAGCCGTCCAGCCTTCCAGAAGACCATGTCGCGGGTACACCCATCCGACAAAAAGGTCAGCATTTGCAGCTCTTTCGCCGCTTCGTCACTCATGTTTGATCGGGACTCGTGCCCATTAATGTAACGGTGGGACTCGGGCTATAAAAGCCCATCCGAAATTCATTGTAAAGGGTGGAAGGGGAATGTTTGTTAGGGAACCACCGTGCTTACCGTAACCGTGCTTCGCTTATGAATACAATCAGTATGCCCGGTTCGTTTCTACTATCTTTATTCTTTTATGTCGTCTTTCATTATATGCCTTAGGCCCACCCGTGTCGCCGCTCGTTAATTCACTTTGGCATTTGGCGATCGGGTTCCTCTAGCATTGCTTGCTTAAAGCACCTTCGGTACTTCATTATTTAAAGCATTCATTATAAATTTGGTAGCAGCTCCATCGCTTGTGTGTGACGTTGTCGGCCCGTATCCGGTGATTGATGCGATCCCCGCCGTTAGTTCCTTGTAGGGAATGTTTGCTAGGGAGCCATTGAAGCCGTGCGGTTAAACTCTCTACCTAACACATATACCGGCTCGACATCTCTAGGTTTACTTTCTACCCCCGTCGCTGTACGTATCCGGTGATTGATACGATCCCTCGCCGTTAGTTCCTTGTAGGGAATGTTTGCTAGGGAGCTATTGAAGCCGTGCATACGCCGCCGGTGTATCGGAAGTACGCCTAGGTTTTGCAGCTCCTTGTCATGCCTCGTGTTTGTATGCAGTAGTAGCGGTGATTGGTGTGTTCCCGCATCGTTAGTTCCCCCCACCAACCTTTGGACATATTTGTATCTCTTCTCGTACATTTGTCTCTTTCCGTTCATTTATTTCTTTCCCTGCTCCCTTTAGCTTAAATCAAGCCCCCCAAAAGGAGCCGGCCTTCTCCGGAGATTGGCTCTGAAGGCATCTCTTCCTTCCGGCCTTTCATGCTGGTGGGCGAATCTGGGCGCATTAACCAAAAATCCTTTCCTCATGGCAGATTCGTAACCACCAGTTTCTCTGGCACGCCCGGTGGGACGCTTGTCCCACGATTTAAAGAAAGAGTACCCATCTAGTTTCCACCTAGCGCAACAGTTCTTCTGACCCGCTCGGCGGAACACGGGTCCCACATCTGACGAGAGATTTTCTCGATCGCCTCCACCGGCGCCGATAGCTTCCGAGCTCTTGGTGAGACAAGGAAGTTTCTCACCCCCGACGGAATCGAAGCACCGGTGTTCGCTTCATTGCTGTTCCAAATCGAACACCGGCGACTCGCACGAACAAATCCTCCGAGTCTAGAAGACCGGTCCGGTCACCTTCATGCACACGAGAAGGTGGCGAACAAGAAATCCGAGAAGCCCGCCCGAGTTCTACGAACTAGACATCCACGCCGAGGCGAGATACCCAGCCGGCCGATCCGCGAGCTCGTTTCGACGAGCCGAGGCCGAGATCCAAGAAGAGGCCGAAGCCGAGGCTCGGAAGAGCCGAGTACGAGTAGAAGAGGCCGAGGAAGAGGAAAATCCCGCATCCTCGGAAAGTACCGACACCGAGTACACAACCGACGGCGGAGAAGAAGAAGAAATGGCCGATCAACAGCCGAATGACGATGATCTCTTCCCGGCGGTGGACTCCCACAGGCCTTTGGCCCCGATCGGTCGCCAAGCCGTGCCCCCGCCGCTTTAAAGTCTATTCCCACATACGACGGCTACGGTAAGACGGCGTACGAGCACATCCAGGACATCCTTGCCCCGGCCGCACCGCATACCATCACCGATGAAAGTGTGAAGACCCGTCGCCGGCCCTTTCCCCGAGGGGAAAGCTTCTCTACCGGTGGAGATCGCCGCGAGGGATCCATCACCGGGTGGCCCCGCCTGCCAGGAGGCTCGTAAAAGGATGCAACGAGTCCGCTGATCCTACCTCTCTACCGCATCGGGCCCAAGCAATCCGGAGGCATCCTCAAGAGGAGGTGTCCGATTTTAACATTAGGTTTGCGAGATCCTCGGAAACGGGTACCTCGCGAACTTCGGCCTTCACCGGCATGGTCGCTCACTACTATCCGAGGTCCTTCAACTCGTACATATGCTCGCCGCCGAAGATCGCCCGAATTGACGAGTTCCCCGCACTATACGAAGCTGCCCAGCAAGCTGAAGCTGACATTATCTCCATCGGCAAGCTTCCGTCCGGAGTGAGGAGCCGATTCATCCCGACTTTCCAAGATCGCAGATCCTCTCGCTTCGGTGGTGTGCCGTCTACTTCGGGCAGCAGCCCCACCGAAGTGGAATCCGGCGCCGGTCGTAACTCAATACGGCCCGCCTCGGTTGCATTACCCTCATCCGCCTCCTCCCGCTCCGCATTTTCCAGCGCTTCTCGCTCCCCGCAGATGCGTCTTATTCTAACCCTCCTCCATTGGCCGCTTTGCCTCCACCGGCACGCCGCGCTCCCGACAAAGATCCGTAACACGATTCTACAAGAAGTGCGGGCTTTGGCCTCCGGATATCATGCCATGTCCAATGACATGACAGCTATGAAAAGAAGGCAGCCCAAATGGACTTTGCTCCTAGAAGGCCGGATGCGCCGCCGGCATCGACAAAAGATAAAGCCCCGTAAAACCAACCGCAGAGGCGTCCGCCTCCGAGAAATGCCGCTATAGATGACCCACCTGGTCCTCCCGATCTGTCAACCGGTGCACTACTTGCAATGACCCGCATTCGGAGGAAGATTGCACTTTGCACCAAGACTACATCCGGACCTTGGCCGGCAAGACTATAGAAGATGATGAGTCGGACATGATCTTGGACGGTGAGGCCAATTTTGCCCTCGCCGTAAGAGAACCCAAGGACGCCCGCCAAGGAAGAAAAGAAAGTCGCGGACGCGGCTAAACCTTTGAGTATACACGAGAAGAGAAAGACCGCAGCCCAATGGGCCGCCACCGGACAAGCGGCCGTGGCCTTACACACCCAGAGAAGGCATCCAAAGATAAAGCTCCCGCTAAACCTTCTCTAGCAAAGACCGTCGCTGCTCCAGCTAAGCCTCCAAGAAAGGCCCCAACTCCCGCTAAGCTTCCCGTACTTCAGCCCACCAAACCAAAGAACAAGCCCAGGAGAAGTCAAGTACCCGTCTCCGACCAAGAGACAACGAGTTGAGGCCACCCAACAAGATCGGACCAAGTATGAACCGGCTAAACCAGCAGAAGGAGCTAGTACCTCGGCTACAAGATTGTAGACGAGTTAAAGAAGACTCCCGCCGAATCCGCATGTACGATGCCCTTCTCGTCTGTGCCAGTAGATCTCGCCGTAAGAATCACCGAAAACATGAAGAACGGCAAGCGGATGCACCGCTGTCCCGGTTCAACCTTTGACAGCCTCCACCACCGGGAAGAACAGACCGCCACCCTTTTATCTCTCTTTGCGGATGCAAGGGCACATAGTTCACAACCGCATGGTGGATTCTCGGTGCTTCCTCGACCGTGATGCCGAAGGCCGTCTCGCGATGAGATCGGGATGGAATACACACGGAGCAGCCAAGGTGTGCCGCAATTAGACGGCACCCTCGTCAAGACAGCTTGGTGTCATAAAGGACATCCCTATCCGGCCGCACAAAGCTCTCGACATTGTGGTCATCCAAGAGGTCGTGATTGTTGACTCGGAGCCTTACTTCGGCATGTGTCTCTCTCGGGAGTTCACCGCGGGTTGGGCGGGTACTGCCTCTAGACTACTCGCACATGGAAGTGCCCTTCAAAGGAAGGAGACCGAAAATTTTCAATGAGAAGCCTTCCCCTTTTCTAGTAGACAAGATACCCGCAGGAGAGATGGACTGCATGGTCCAATTGTCAGAAGAAGAACTGGTGACAGTAGAACCGACCGAGCAAGCTCTCGAAGTGCTACAGCTAGAAGACGAGTTCTCGTTGCGGGATTTTAATGCCGTAATCGGGACAGAGCAGGGTTGTTATTCCATTAAGCAGCCCGAGGAGCTTGACGTGTCAGTTGTGAAAGAAGTAGGACCTGCACCCTAAGAGCTGTGGAAGCTTTTCTTAGACGGCGCGCGATGCAAGAATGGCGCCGGCAGGGGTCCTCCTGGTTTCTCCAACCGGAGTCCGGAGGGACTATGCCTACAGCCGGCCCGGAGCCGTACTAACACCGGCGGAATACGAAGCCCCGTGCTTGGGTCTCGCGAAAGGCGGAAAGGTCTCGGAATCAAGCATCTCCAAATTTTCGGAGATTCGTAGTTAGTGTGTCATCAAGTTACGAATAAATGCGCGTCTAAGCATCACTATCTTAGAGCGCACCGCAATCGGGTCCTGGGACCCGATGGAATCGTTTGACTCATTGAACGTTAAGGCAATATCGCGTGAGAGAAACAAGCACGCGGATATTCTCGCGTCTCGTTGGAGCCTGCACGTTCCGCCAAGACGTCGTCCGTAAACCGAAGCCGGTCCGCACCATTTACGTGCCTTCGTGCTCGATAGGGATACCTTCCGGAGTATTCAGCCGTGACGAGGAGATCGTCACATTCCCGGTTAACGAAGGTGTGTAATCGAAGGTAGAGACCCCGATGACGAGCAATATGAGGGGTTGATACAGCTACGGAATAATCACGTCCCAAAAGGACTCGATTACATTAGAAAGTCTCTTTGATCGGAATGACAGAGCAATATCCCACAGATCAAAGTAGACCCGAGGCAAGATGCCGACCTGGAGCTCGAACCCGGTAAAACCATCAAGGTCGGAACAGACCGCACGTCTGAGGAGCCGGTGCAGATTAGATCACCGTGCCAGGAGTTCCCCGACATCGTGGCCTCGGTGCTACGAAGATTTGAGGGGGTATGACAGATCCGTCATCCAAAGATACCATCGAGCTAGAGGATGGCGCCAAGCCGTTCCGACAAAAGCAAAGGGCCGAAAATCCAAAGGTTGAGGCCATGATGAAGACCGAGCTCTTGAAGATGCCGGAGGCCAAGATCATCTACCCCATCAAACATTCATCCCGGGTCGCGAATCTGGTGCCCGTGAGGAAAAAGAATGGCGACATACGTCTCTCGTGTCGACTTCAGAAACCTAAATCAAGCTCCCTCCGGACCACTATCCGCTTCCCCAAATCGACCAAATTTTGCATATCGTTGCCGGAGCCCGTAGATTTTCACTTTTAGATGGATTTTCCGGCTACAACCAGATTTGGGTCAAAGACGAAGACCAAAGATAAGACGGCGTTTACCACGAAGTGGGGGACGTTCGCCTATCGCCGCATGCCGTTTGGCTTATCCAATGCCGGTGCCACGTTCCAAAGGGCCATGGACTCGGCCTTCCGAGAGCCGCTCAACAAGATTATTGTCATCTATCTTGATGACATGACCGTTTTCTCTCACCGACGAGAAGATCATGTTTCGCACCCGCGGCAGATATTTGAGAGTTGTCGAGAATTCGGCATCTCTATAAACCCGAAGAAGTCTGTCTTCGCGGTAAAGGAAGGAAAGCCGCTGGGACATGTCATCTCCGAGGAAGGCCTCGCCATTGACCCTGACAGAGCACAAGCCCTCGTTCGCTTGCCGCCCCCACTGATAAAAAAGGTCTGCAGTCCTTCTTCGGTCAGATTAACTTCGTGCGGAAGTTCATTCCGGACTTCGCACAGGTGATCAAGCCTATGGCCGAACTGTTGAAGAAAGATACACCTTACGAATGGACCGATGAGAGAGAGCAAGCTTTCGAGGAAATCAAGGCTCGAATTGCGCAAGCTCCGGGTTGACAAACCCGGACTACTCCAAGGACTTCATCCCGTATGCAGTGGGAGAACCCGAAAGTTACGCCGCAGTCCCGACTCGTAAGGGAGACGACGGTGAGGAGCGCCCCATTGCGTTCCTAAGCCAAGTGATTCTCGCCACACGAAGAGAAGTACAATTTTATAGAGCGGCAGGTCCATGCGGTCATGAAGTCCCTTCGAAAGCTCATGCACTTTGTCTCCCAAAGTAAGACCACTGTCTTTGTGATTCACCCCGATGTTCGCAGTTTCATCTTGCAAGGGGAACCGGGTCACAAGAGAGCGGGATGGATTGCCAAGATCCAGGAGTTTGATATCGAAGCACGGCCCACCAAGCTTATCGAGGCCGAGCCTTGTGTCGGAATTGGCCCGAAGCGCCGTAGCCGGCATCTCCGCCTCGTAAGTGGGAGGACACAGCGACACGCGTCTACCTAGCCAACTCCTTATCGGAGGGGAGTGATTGGACAGATGAACTGGTGAGATACTTCTGCACCGGAAGATGTCCCGATCACCTGAACGCCTCACAACGAAGGAGATTTCGGTTAGGTGCATTAAGGTACACTCTTCGCCCCGAGGGGCTTTACTTCAAAACATTGACGGCATCCTGTTGCGGTGCGTCATAAAATCTGACCAGCCTAGGATCCTCGGAGATTTTCATTCCGGGATGCCTCGGGGTCACCATTCTTCAAGGCCAACGGCCTTAAAAATAATAAGGGCTGGATACTATTGGCCCACTCTGTTCGCAGACGCGTATGCGGTCCGTGCCAAGTGTGATCAATGCCGAGGTATGCCGGCCGAAACGTAAAAGCACCCCCGCCCTTCAATCGATTCAGCCGAAGCTCCGTTCCAAAGAATGGGGTCCTGGACTTCATTGGGGTGATTTCTCCTAACTCCTCCGCCGGCCACAAGTTTATTCTCACACCCATCGACTATTTCACACGGTGGACGGAGGCGATCCCGACCAAGAACGCCGACCAAGAAACGGTCATCGTGTTCATTGAGAGCCCGATTACCCGCTTCGGGGTTCCGTAGTCGATTGTGACAGCATAACGGTCCGGGATTTGTAGGCGCCGTACTCACGGAGTACACCAACGGCCTTGGCATCTATCACAAGATGTCTTCTAATTACTACCCGCAGGGGAATGGCCTTGCCGAGTCTACTAACAAGAACCTCCCGAAAATTCTCCTGAGGACCATTGAAAAAATAAGCGGACTTGGCACTTGCTCCCGAACCGGGCGCTATGGGCGGACAGAGTTGCGTTCAAGAAATCCCTCAAGACGTCCCCCTATGCGCTCGTCTATGGCAAGCAAGTCGTTATGCCATCACACATTGAAATCCCCGCCCGGTGGATGATTGACGAAGACAGGAGCAGCGGAGACCCGGTAGACGACAAAGTTGTGCCAACTCCCGCAGCTTGGAAGAAGACAGAGAAAGTGCATACCGGGCCTTCGCGGATCACATTGCAGCCACTAAAGGCTGGTTTGCCAAAGGCACCACCGCCCGAGTTTTCAAGTCGGGGACCCGGTGCCAAGTGGGACTCATACAAGGCAAACCGGGTAATCACGGAAAATTTGACGCTCTCTCGGGAGGGCCCTTATCGATTGCCCGGTGAATCGGCTCAATGCCTACATACTTTCGGATATGGAGGGTCGGCTCCTCCCCATCCCCGTCAACGGGTTCCACTTGAAGCTTTATCGCCGTTGAAGGCGCCCGAGTGGCCCTTCCCCGTAAAAATTTTGCCTTGTGTTTTTATTTTTCCCCGCATGTATAGTTTCCAGCTTTAGCATCTCAGCTTATTTTTCCTTCTTTGAGCTTAAATGCGGCATGGGAGAGAAAGACAGTACTTCGCAACGAAGTCCGTCGCTGCCCCGCAGAGGGGCGAAGTTCGGCTATGCAGAAAAAGAAAGGAGAAAAAGAGCAAAATCGACTAAGTGTTGATCAAGTCCGACTTCGCAATGAAGCTCGACTTCGGCCCACCAATTGCGAAGTTTGTCCGAGAAAGCTGGCGGACTAAAGTCCGCATCGCGCAACCCTTCGTGCGAGTACGCACCACGCGCAGTTTGTGCGAGTACGAACTTCGCACCGAAGTCCGACTTCGCCGCCTGGCGCGCGCGCCAACGCTTGCGGCGAACTCCGAGTTCGCACTTCGCATCAAGCTTCGGCCGAGTCCGAACAAAGCGGCGCCGCCGTGCGAGTCCATCTAAAGATGAAAGGCGGCAAAACCCCAGATCGCGCCCAAACCTTGGGCGCAATGAAAACAGAGGTAGAACAGCCACACGCGTCCGCGTCGTACTCCGTGCGAGTTCAGATTCCTCAAATGCGAGTCCGACTCGCCGGCGAGGTCGGGCCGTGCCCAACTTCGGGCGAGTCCGTCGCGCCTAGTTTTCCGGCGCATTGGGACGCGGTTTAAAGAATAATAAAAAAAATTCAAAACCCCAAGTCGGGCCCAAGGCGCGTTTGCACTTGTTTTAATGTGGGTTTCCGCACCGAAGGTTTTGTCTTGATCGGCGTGCCCAAGTGGTGGCAGCAACGTCAACCATGGTGCAGTCCCCAACGCTGAGTTAATGATTGCGCGTTTTTCAAGCGAAAACGCAACTAAAAAGCAAGGCACGACTGCCGGGGCGCGTCTTTTCCTAAACGTTCTCCTGCGCGGCCACCAAGGGTTTTAACTCAGCCGACCTACCCCTCCCGCGTTGCATTAATGACGCTGTTTTTATCTAGAAAAGGGGGTCGAATCATGCCAACATTCCAGATTGCAGAGATTATTCCTGGACAAAGGCTAATTATTCCTCCGATAGCGAAATTTGTTGGCAGATGCACTCGAACTCGTCATTATTGCCGACTCGGAGAGATGGACAAGGGAAAATGCTCGTGTCGGCGTCAGCCCACTGAAGCAACAACTGAGCGATTTGCCGCGGCCAGAGTTTTCAAAGGCGATCCTCCGCCGCAGAAAAGTCAAAGGCCCGGACGAAGAAGGTACAACGTGGGCAATCCCCACCACCTCCGGTGAATTACCCGGCAGATATGTGGACGGCTCGCTTTCCATGAGCCTAACTCACCCGAGAGCGAATGTGGAGAGCCGGGTCGACAAGGTTTCGCCCTCCCATCATTTTGGAGCGGCGTACAAATCAAACCTCTTCGTATTCATGTGCCCTCCCGTCCACCAATGCCCGGAGCCGATAGACTTAATTGTCGACACTATAAACCAGCTTCCCGCAAATCTCAGCCCAGCTGCAAACCCTTGTTCGCACCGCGCAGGAGACCGTGGCAGCCGCCTTTCGCCCTGTGGCTGGAGTACGACTCCGGCACCATCCTCGTAAAATCAATTTGGGCGAACAAGCGGGACGTTTCACGCACACCAAGCGAATGAGGGATTTCCTCAATTCGTAGCCGAGCGCCCGCTTCCAACCGGACAATGGCCGACCGCCCCATGCCTTTGGTAAAATTTCGTAGCAAGTATCTATATACCATCTTGGCATGGATCCTCGGTCGCGACTCCGATGAGCCGGTGCACCCGTACCACCGGCGCCGCGCAATGCCTCCCGTGTGGAGAATCTTACGAACCAGCGGCGCAATGGAGCGGAAAACGCCCCATCTCTTTCGATCGGCAGACCGGTCGGCTTACGCCATTCATTCCATCCGCTGAAGATCCGAAGCGCCACCAACCAATTTTCGTTTCAGTTCCGTTCTGGTCTGGCTTTGTTTGTACCATCTGCACCCCCAAATGCCGATCCTGAACCTGAAGAAGGTTAACGAGAAGGGAGAACCCCAACCCGTCTATAACTGGACGGATGACTTATACCGGAAAGGGTCCTACTACAAGTTCAACTTCAACTTTCTCGGGATTCGCCATGTCGGCCTTCACCGAAGTGAAATCCCCCGTCCCCCGAGAGAAATGACGAGTGCTTTGATAAACCGAAGCTCGGGGACGTTTCGACCGACGCAGGGATTGTGATCGGAATCTACGGATTCAAGGGCAAACCCTATTTGCTGCCCTATTGGTGCTCAGAGCATCCGTTCGGGATGGAAGTTGCCCGACGTATGGACTATGTGGAAGAAGAGTTTGGCCTAGGGAAGAAAAGAGGACAGATTTTTCAATATCCTCTTTCCCGGGCCAATGTTGAGATTATCGAGGTAGGACAACATGTCTACCTAGAGCAAGCGCTGTCCCGGATTGGCCTGGTTTTGCTGCCGCAGCGCTGGAAGTATGACCCTCATGGGATAAGGGGAAAGTTTGCACATCCGTGCCCCCGGGACATAACCGAAGATAGATGCGACGTGGTCCATGTGGACCTTGACTCGGAGATTGAATTAATGGAAGCTTCTCCCCTTGGCAGGATTTCTACCGCGAGGAGGTGACATATGACCCCAAGAGAAACCCGGACCATCACTTCTCATCTCCGTGGTTCAAAAAATTTCTCGTCCAAGATTGCAGGCCTTAACCGGTCTAAAGAAAAGATTATTGAATGCCGGAAAATGAGATGCCGCACGCAAAGACGATAAATCCACAAGGAGAAACCTCGGCCGTAGATGACGACTTCTCGGTTCTCTATGACCAAGATCATGACACCGGCGGCCGTTCGCATATCAAGGTTACGTTCCCCGAGGCCCCTTTGAGGATTATAAAAGTGGGTCTCCTCCCAAACAGTTGTACACTTCGGCAATCGCCGCGCCGGCCCAGCAAGTACCCAGCCGATCCAATGCGCTCGTGGCTCCTAAGGCGGCGCCCGAAAGGCGAAAAGTTAGCCGAGGCAGCGCCCGAGGCACTTCCTCGTGCAAGAAAAGCACCAAGACCGCCGTAACGCAGACCGGTTGCGGCACCTTCGCAAGTCAAACCCCGGCACAAGTTTACCGTGGGAGCATCGCCGCCGTCGCACTCGTCTGCCTCCTTCCCCCGATCCGACAGCTTGTTCCGAAGAAAAGAAGCGGAGGAGAGTTGAGAAAATCAGCGACCTAGCCCGATAGTGCAAGCAGCGGCCGCAGAGCCGCAGCCGCGTCCCGCCGCCGCAGAGGCGCCTTTGGGCAGTCCCAAGCCGCCCGCCGAGACAATAAGCGAAGACATTCACCCAAAGCCATCGGCTCAGCGGAGCCCGCAGTACGTTTGCTGTCCCCGTCTCTCTAGTCTCACCCGCTCTACTTCCACTCGCCCCCGCTCAACTCGGGCGAGCCATGACCACATCCTCCTCCCCGTCTCCGCGTCCTTCTAGCGGTCCCCATTCTTTCGACCCGCCTTGCTCGTAACCCTAACGTCTCTCTTCTCTCGAGCACAACTCCAAACCCTTCGCCCGAGGTTAGTGCCGAGGCTGTCCGTTCACCATCACATCCTCCGCCTCGCCCGCTTCAAACCCTCACAAAAGGTCGGCCTCTCCCATTTCCATTTCCTGGTCGCCCCCACAAGCGACCGATTCTTCCAAGGTCCGTCCGGTTCCTCCCCGATCCCATCCCCGCAGGAGAGACGTCTCAGCAGATCCCTAGGCTGGGGGAACCAGATTTTATGGACGACCTCCAGAACTCAGATGACTTGCCCCTGGCAACGAGAGCCGTAGAGTATTCTGTCTCTTTCCGCCAAGACCCGAAGCGGAGGAGACATGAAGAGATAGCCGCCCGCAGAAACGCGCAAAGTATGATTTCGGAAGGAGAGTGATTACAACGGAGAAAATAATCCCAATAGTGAAGAAGCCTCTCCGAGAAATGACTAAGGCGGACTACGTGCTCCGGACAAAGGAGAAAAGCTTTGACGACATTGATAAACAAGATGAGATTCGTACGATCATGCGCAAAGTCGACAATCTCTTTGTCAAGAGTCCTGGAGGAGCAGAAGAACTTTTGCGCTGCAGACAAAGTAAGGCAACTTGAAGAGGACCTATCTAGGTCCACCGAGCACCGGAAGCGGCGCGGCGAGAAACAGATGAATTCAAAGCCCACTAGCCGCTTCTCAAAGAAAGGCCGCAACCGAAAAGAAAGCAGCCTCTGAGCAGATTTCTCACTCCAGGAGTCTTTGAAGCTGCACACCAGCTGCAGAAAAACATCTCAAGCGGTCGTCTTTTCAAAGACAAAAGTTAAGGAAATGAGGGCTGGTTTGCCGAGGGAATGCAAGCCCCATACCTTTAAGGCGATGGCAGTCCCGGACTTCGCATCCAGATTCAAGAAGTTTCGCCTGTGGAAAGCCCGTGGGTAGAGGAGGCCGAGCGCCGTGCAAAGCAATGGCCGGACTCGGCGATAAACCTTCAGAGCGCGAGCGCGACGGCGTCCTTTTTTCCCCCGTGTCCTCATTCGCCGTAGAGGGCAGGTGCAAGGGTGACCTTGCACAAATATTTTAGAAAAGTTGAAGAGGTGAGAGGGGCCAGACGAATGCTTGATGCATTCGGCATGAAAAAGATATCCGTCTGCCCCCTTTCACGCTCTTTCGGAACTTGGGTGTCCAGGTTTTGTTGAGAATGGCGAGCTCCTTACCCTAGATCGGGTAAAGAAGAATTGGCAGTCCTTTGAAGCAGACACAGCTGAAATTGATAGCTGGACTGAGCCAATTCAAGACAAAGTCACTCGGATGGTGTCCAGATATTCCAGATCCGCTCCTATTTTCGGGGAGTTAGAGAAAAGATACCTCACCATCGACCCGCACGCGGTCGCCGTTTCACGGAGCATTAGAAGACATAGCCGACCGCAAGCCATTCGAAGCGGAAGCCCGGCGCTCAGCCCAAGAGGCGTACACTCGCATGTGCGAGGCGTACAGGAAATGGAGACCTTCGTAAGGAGATACCGATGAGGCGACCGACAAAGATGAATCAAGAACAGCTTGCCGCAAGGAGAACAGCTAGAGCAGAAAAGGCAGGGGAGGCAAGTTCCTCTCCACCCAAAGGATGAAGGCATGGATTCTTTGCGCCGAGGCGAGCTCGACACCCCGCGAGCCGCCGTAAATGTTGTCACATTTTTGCACGGGGTGCAATGTCTTCAATGTTGTTTTGTAACAAAGGTCGCTCTTCTTTTCCTCCTTCCGTTTTTCTCCCTTCTCTCCCTTTCCTTTTCTTTCCCATTCTCTTTCTCTCCCCTTTTTCCATGGAGTTCCCGCTTGATTTTCCAGCCTTTCCACAGGTCTATCCGAAATTGGCTAAGTCCGGGTGCGAGTTCGCACTTCGCCCGCTTGTGCGAGGCGACTCCGCGCTTTGGTGCGAGGCGACTTCCCTGGCGCACTTCGCGCCCACCTCTCGGGCGCACCTTGCACCGGCAGACCGGCAGTCAATGCAGAAAAGGTAAAATGCCGGAGCAGTCCATATGGCGGCAGACACCTGTTCGCCCGTGCGTAGCTCGACTTCTCAACGGAGCCGGAATGCGCCCTTGACAGTGTGACGTAGGGGAACAAACCCGGAATTTGACCAAGGCTTGAAGGCCTTCCCCGACCGCACCGATTTCTGCACGCATCCCAAGGAGCCCCGATCCCAAGCAAAGATGGATAGATCGCCCTCTAAGGTGCATGTGTCACACAAGATAACCCATCATCCGACAAGTGTCCACCTTCGGGATTTGAACCAAGACCGCCGACCAAAAGGGATAAGCATGGGCTGCCCGCACCGCTCGCGTTAATAGCCTCATTCAAAGCCGATCCGAGGTTTCACCGCTCCACCTACTAGCAAGCCTCGCCGACTTGAAGAATTACCCAAAGACTCCGCCACGTAGCTGTCCGCATTCCAGAAGACCATGTCGCGGGTACACTCGATCCGACAAAAGGTCAGCATTTGCAGCCTCTTTCGCCGCTTCGTCACTCATGTTTGATCGGGACTCGTGCCCATTAATGTAATCGGTGGGACTCGGCTATAAAAGCCCATCCGAAATTCATTGTAAAGGGTGGAAGGGGAATGTTTGTTAGGGAACCACCGTGCTTATCGTAACCGTGCTTCCGCTTATGAATACAATCGTATGCCTGGTTCTGCTTCTACTATCTTTATTCTTTTATGTCGTCTTTCATTATATGCCTTAGGCCCACCCGTGTCGCCGCTCGTTAATTCACTTTGGCATTTGGCGATCGGGTTCCTCTAGCATTGCTTGCTTAAAGCACCTTCTCGTACTTCATTATTTAAAGCATTCATTATAAATTTGGTAGCAGCTCCATCGCTGTGTGTGACGTTGCTGGCCCGTATCCGGTGATTGATGCGATCCCTCGCCGTTAGTTCCTTGTAGGGAATGTTTGCTAGGGAGCCATTGAAGCCGTGCGGTTAAACTCTCTACCTAACACATATACCGGCTCGACATCTCTAGGTTTACTTTCTACCCCTCGCGTGTACGTATCCGGTGATTGATACGATCCCTCGCCGTTAGTTCCTTGTAGGGAATGTTTGCTAGGGAGCTATTGAAGCCGTGCATACGCTCGCCGGTGTATCGGAAGTACGCCTAGGTTTTGCAGCTCCTTGTCATGCTCGTGTTTGTATGCGTAAGTAGCGGTGATTGGTGTGTTCCCGCATCGTTAGTTCCCCCCCACCAACCTTTGGACATATTTGTATCTCTTTCGGTACATTTGTCTCTTTCCGTTCATTTATTTCTTTCCCTGTTCCCTTTAGCTTAAATCCCCCCCCAAAAGGAGCCGGCCTTCTCCGGAGATTGGCTCGTAAGGCATCTCTTCCTTCCGGCCTTTCATGCTGGTGGGCGAATCTGGGCGCATTAACCAAAAATCCTTTCCTCATGGCAGATTCGTAACCAACAGGAATATTATCAAATTCCTCTCTCTCCTACAAATTACTTTATTTGAGTGAATACCAGATGGCAAAAGCATTTGGGCCCAATAAAAAACAAACATACAGCAGTTTCCAACAGGATTGGATTAAGAAAGAGGAAAGTATTCAAAACAGAAATGTTGTTGACAAGTTTTGTCTGTCAGTTTAATTATAGTATATACATATAACTTTCTCTTACTCTTCATGAATCCAACTATCATGTAGAATCAATATGCTTGCATTTAAAATTATTAAAAATTAAAACACTGAGACAATACATATCACTTGTGATACATAGTTGGAAAATAAATAATTTATTTTAAAAAAAATAAAGACCATACTTTACCTCTGTGTTAATTATAATTTTGTTCAGATATTAGACACAATTTATCTATTGTCTACTCAGCAAGTCAATTCTGTTGTCTTCAAATGTTAGATGAAAACTCTCTTTATCAACCATCAGGAATCAACAAAACCAGTAATGTCATTTGCTAATCGTTTATCCTTTTCTAGCACTGGTTGCTTCAATGATTGAACTCTCTACATCCATATCCACAACAAACAATGTTGATTTACAAGTTGAGCCCTCACACATTGGCATGGAGCTTTACTAAAGGTGGTACTCATGCATTAATTCTGAAGAGAAAAATACCTCGTTGTGCATTTCATTCCTGTGCTTTCAAGTTTGACTTATTGGTTTTTGGTTTGTCCCCACTCTACCTTTGCTTGGTCTTATTTGGCCATATATGTATATTGTCCTTCACCAGATGCCTTAATCAAGGCTCTGACCATCAGTTAGACTCCTCAATCTAGAAACCCACTCCCTTGGGATCTTACAGCAATATTGAATGTATAATAATTTGCAAGAGAAAAGGGAGAGGGGAGACTATAAATAGAACACTGATGAAATAGCATTACCCTTTAAAAGCTAGGCTTTAGATCATGGTATTAAGGCTCACACAATGTAGTTTTTTACTTGTAAATGCATTAAGTGGCCTATGGCAAACCAAAATGGGTTGCCTTGCCCTAACTCATTATTCGAGGCTGAAACTTGGTAAGACTTGCCTGAGTCACACTCCCAAAGCAAAAAGTCAAAAGTCTATAGCAGAGAGGGAATATGCCATTTAAACACACACATAATGTGCCATAAAAATTTATAAAAAAAAAAAATAAGCAAAAGACTAAAACCTAGAACACATAAAAGTAAAACTGCATTCTATTTTTGCACTCTCTCTCTCTCTCTCTCTCTCTCTCTCTCTCTCACACACACACACACACACACATTCATACATTAACTATGCGTTACATGAGCTTCATAGGCTTCATAAGTGCCATCAGCTTTTATAATTCAAAGCACGACCAAGCATGGCTTTCTATACTTTCCAATATTAATGAGTTTCCAATGCTAACAAAGGGAGCAACAATTCCAGGATGTAACCGTCATCAAATGCAGAGACACTATATGGCTGACAACCAATATCATCAAGTATATTGCCCATTGTTTCTGATAACATATGTGACATAATTTCCATCAAGTACGTTTGCATTTGAAGTTTAATATTTAGAACAACCCACTTCGCTTCAGGTGGAATTGTGCATTTGCTTACATCATGATGGATATAATGGATATTAACATACATGAGATTATTCATGTATCTCATTTGTGTTTTCTGCTGTCAAATAGAGAATAATTGCATTTATTTTATTATTTTTAAACAATTTCGTATATTCTACCTTTTTTTTGGTTGAGTCATTACCAAATTTCACCCTAGTTTTGCCCCAAGTCCAGATCAAAAAGCAGTATTGTCAAGTTCAAGACAAGTCTGACACTCCTTACTATGCTGTAGATCTGAAGTACATTCACAGATTTCTATCCATCACCAATATCTGAAAGTGGCTCCAAAACTCTCATCTGCCTAATGAGCATTTTATATTTTCTATTAGTTCTCAAATGCCAGACTGATGGATACATATTGTCTGAGACCGGCCCACCCTCAATAATTAGTAGGGCAATTTATCCCTTTTTTTTTTAAATAAGAAAATCACTCTTAACTTTATAAGAAAGAATGATTTCACAGTTTTTTAAATGAGAATTGACATCAATAGAATGAGGGAGATTTAAAACCATCCTACAATAAGAAATTATTATAATATATTGTTTTATGCTCCACATAATTTTCAACTGCCTAATAAGAATATACATCGTCTATTAGTTCTCAACTGCCAGATTGATGGGTAACTTAACTCAATTAAATAACTTCTATGGAAAGTATTGGCAGAACTAAAATTGTTATTCTTATTTTTTTATTGTGATCTAGTGGTAAGGTGGCACGCTTATTGGCTGCAACAATGGACCAGGTTTGAAATCCAGCTGAAATGTTCCAGGTAGATATTGTGCTATTAGCACTTGATAAATTGTAGAGTTGAATTCCTGTAAGTTAATGATCCAGTGGAGGTGTAAAGAGTTGGGTAGCTACTCAGCTAAGCAGTATTGGTTGAGATTGGCTCACTACCCAATAAATACTACTCCAATTTACATAAAAGAAAATTATTCATTTATTAATGAAAAAAAAAACTGTTAATGTTAGAAGAAAGAATGATTTTGCAATTTCTTAAACGAACATTGAAATCAATTGCATGGAAGATTTGTACAACCCTCTTATAATGGAAAACTATTGTAGAATATTTTTTTAAGATCCCAATAAATAACAAGAACTGCTTACAATTTGCACAGCATGTGTATCTTAGCATAGATGCAAAAGTGAGCTGCATATCATAGAAGCTACCTTGAGTGAAAACATATATTCTCTTATTAGGATTTATCTGAAGAATATTTACCTGCACTAGAAGAGCAGTAAAGCCGGCGTACTTGCATATTGTAATATTTTCTTTGATAAATTCCTTCAACTGATTAAACTGACCAGTGGAATCTTTAGGAATGTACTGCAAATATTTTTACATTATGAATAATGTTAAAGCAAACATATCTATGGCACAATAAATTGAATAGAGTTGAATAATCAGTAACAGAGTAGGGATTTCTTTCCTCCTACAAAGGACAAAATCACTTGATAAAGACATATACTTACATCTTCCCAGTTCTTCTTTATTAATACAAAGGAACATGCCCCTCCTTGAAGCATTAGCAACAACGTAACAAGAAATATGTACTGAATGAAATTAAGGAAGATATGTAATAATAAAAACATTTTCAATTGTAAAATAAAACGTAACTCTAGTTCCAATCTGGAGTAAATACAACTACTAACAAAATGTGATTAAGAATGCCCTACTCTGGAGCATATATTACTATTATGCAGTTCCTGATGAAAAGGTCCGAGTCAATAATAAGTAATGTTCTCAAACATAAAGCGTTCATCATTCTGTTTGTTGTGCAATCAGGTAATGGATACGAAAGTTCAATTTAGCACCAATGATTATCCCAGACTAGGCAAATGTAATCTAGATAAGGTCATAGCAAAAGACTTAACCAGGTGATGCTTTCCTAAAAACTAGAATACACATAAACTGAAACTCCATATATATATAACTTTAGAAGATGATGTGCCCTGTCAATTGTGTTTTTGGTTGCATGAATATTCTTTAGAAGGCTGCTATTTTGTATTATTGAATATTTTAGTATACTTCCAACTTTGACATGGCTAAAGAAAATTCGCTAACAAATCAGTTGATGACCATTTTATGTTAAGTTTTCACCATGGTGTTGAGACTCTCTCCGCAACGGTGACCCCAGTTGAATCATGTTGACCCTTGCTGAGTCACTTGCTGTAAAATCTAGTATATTTTATTGTTTCTTATTCGTTGAGTCACTATCGAATTTTCCCCCAAGTTTTGCCCTGAGCTCGAGTTCGGGTCAAAAAAACTGGCTAAGTGGCTTCCATTGGCTGAATGGTGGTACAACACTTCATTCCACACAGCCTCCAGAATGACTCCTTTTGAGGCAGTTTATGGGTACCCACCTCTGTCACCCTCTTCATATGTCCTTGGCAAATTCAAAGTTCAGGTGGTCGATGCAACAATTCAAGAACGTACCCAACTCTTACAACAGTGGAAAGACAATTTGGTTATGGCTTAGAACTAGATGTGATAGCAAACTGATCAACACAATTCGGAGCTCAGCTTCAACATAGACAATATGGTCTTCCTTTGATTCCAACCATACAAGCAATCATTATGGTCTTCCTTCGACTCCAACCATACAAGCTTGCAGCAAGGTTTTATGGACCCTACTAGGAATTGCAACGGATTGGACAAGTGGCCTATAACCTAGCATTGCTACCTTCTTCCAAAATCCATCCACTCTTCCATCTCGTCTCAATAAGGTACTCGGCAACTGCGTTCAAGTCCAATCGACACTTCCAGAGTTCGAAGATGAAGGTTTGGTCATCTTGGAACCTGATAGCATTTTGGACCGTAGAACCCACACTCTCCGTAACCGCACCATCACTGAAGTCTTGGTCCAATGGTGGGGTTTACAGCAAGAAGATGCCACATGGGAGTCTCTTCAACAGCTTCAACAACAATTTCCTCATCTCCAACTTTGAGGACAAAGCTTTTTTGAAGGGGATGGGTATGTTAAGACCCCATTCTAATATTATTAATAATTGTCTAGTCATGTGGTACTTTAGGCGCCTAGGCTTACAGGCCCATATGATGTAACCATTATGTATTATAAAAAGACATTATTTGAAGATGTAATGGTTATTCTTTAGGAGTTACTAGCTTGGGCCCCCACTTGCACGTGGATGGAAACCCTTGAGCGTTAGGGTTAGGGTAGCCGAAGTCTTTAAAAGAACCAAGGGGGCAAGAGAAGAGGCATCTCATATTTTGTTGTATCGAAGCTCTACTTCTAAGGAGGTTGCCCCCTTGAAGAGGCTTGTGATTCTATAATGTGTTCTTGTTTTTTGCAATATAATTTGTTGCATTTCTATTTCGTATTGCAATATTGTTAATTTCAAGCTTATTTTTTGTTATTATTGCAATATCATGTGGATGTGCTTTTATTTTACTGCAAGGTTCCTAATACAAACAAGGATCGGGCCGAGGAGAATGTTTGCACAAGTGGTGAAGAAGGTGCCAATGGGGAGTGTGCACGAGGAGACAAGGTGGAACAATTGGTGACACTGGCACAAGTGCAAGGGAGAGTGCCTAGAAGTGCAAAGGATGGGAGTCAAACACAAGGGCAACCGCAAGAGAGTGTGCGGAGACCAGAACCGATACTTGTGTATTCGTGAAGATCACAAAATGTAGGTGCACAAGGAAGCGGTCGACGATTGTTTGCAAGTGCAAAGTTGTCAAGTGATTAAGAGCCGCCACCTATGGCAAATATTGTTGCAGCAGTGGGCAAGCACATGTGCTTGAAATTTTTGGGTGATAGGAAGGAGAACCTAGAACGTTATTTTGGAACATGTGAAAAAATATTGAAAGCAAACGGAATGGACGATGAAGGATCATGGTTGAGATTGTTTCCGGAAAGCAAACGGAGTGGACGATGAAGGATCATGGTTGAGATTGTTTCCGGCTAAATTGCGAGGGATCGCAATAGATTAGCATCTGAAGAGAGCGCATCCTTTCACAACATGGGATGAATTGAAGGCTGAATTCAGCAAGGAATTCAGATTGCTTCGCGATGATACAAAGATCATCAGCGAGATATATTCCACAAATTAGAGGAAAGATGAAAATATCAAGTCATACAATCAACGGTTAAAGGAACTAATTGATAAAATGGAGGCAAAACCAGTAGATGGGTTGCAAAAAAAACGATTCGTAGATGCATTATGTAGGAGCCAACTCTAACCAACCGAAGAAATAGTGTATATGGTAGTAATAATAAGTCTCAAATGCACATGCAAATGTAAATGTCAATGATAGGAAATGAAAATGAAATGTAATTTTGGTGTGCAACGTCAAGGGATGATGACATCATTGTTGATTAATTGTTAATGCATGTGAGAATAGGGAAGTCGTTATGGATGAGGTGTCCTGGGCGGTAGTTATCGACAGCTATCAGGGCCCAAAGTTAAATAGGACCCCCCTTTCATTTGTGCAGTACCATGTGTCAGGAGAGACTACGTTGTATGTTGGCTAGAGAATTCATTCTATATAGTCTATGTATCCATTGTTACATTGTATTTCCAAAGCAAGCGTTCTATACTATTGTTGTCGAAAGGACTGAGTAATACAATGATGATTCATCCTTCATCTGTGTGATACATGTGTTTTGTGTGATATTGTTGTTGTTGGTAGTCTAGTAGATTGTGTATATCAAGTTCTATGTGCAGGTGTGGAAGAGTTGTAGCCAAATCATTGTACGTGGAAGAGTTGCAATCCTGAGCACTGTACAAGGATGTCATAAGAGTGGAGTCGAGGGAAGCACCGTACAAGTGGACTGCAATGTGTCATTCAAGTGGTGAACTACCATACAAGTCACGTGGTTATCGTCGTACAAGCAAGTTGTTGAGGTTGTCGTTCAAGTGTTTTCGTACAAGCACTTGTTGTACAAATGAAGACCAAACCTGCCATACAAGTGGATACTTGACTGCCATACAAGTGCATTATAGTTATTTGCGATACAAGTGCATGATGAGCCATTGTAAAATCACATTGACTGCAGTGTCGTTTGGCCTCTAAATCTGTCATTCTATTCCTCCACCTTTGGGATACTCACCATTGTGCTACATTTGGCGCCATTGCCATTATTGTTGAAGTCAAATTAGTACGCATGCAATGTGGAGAGATGAATGATAGATAACTTACCGCGAGGACGTGGGAGACAAGGTTGGGGAAGGATTCGGAATCCTGTGTCAGAGAAATACTCAGCAATGTCATATTGAGCAACGTGAAGATCCGAATATTGCCAACCAAGTACTACAGTTATGAGAGACGGAACTTGAAGAGCAAGAGGTTGAACGTGTGTGGAGTCCTCAAGAGGAGGAAAATACCAAGTGTAGACAGGGGTGAGTACATTCCCGATACGAGAGGTGAACTGATCGAACAGACGAGACAAGGAATCAACATGGGGTCTTGGGGTACAAGGTAACTCAGACGTTAGAGGGGTCAGACGTCCGACTGGTCTATCAATCATTTGGCTGGGACCAGACGTCTGGGTACTAGACGTCTGGGGCTGGGAGGCCAGAAGGCTAGACGTCAGAGGGTGAGACGCCTGGAAGGAAGACGTCAAGTGGCTAGACGTCTTGGGACTAGACGTCTAGGGACTGGACGTTTGGGAGCTAGACGTCTAGGACTTAGACGTCTAGGGGTTGGACTTCTGGGACTGGACGTCTGGGGTGCAGACGTCTAGGCGTTAGACAGCTGATGTCATGGCTCCTGCTTCCAAGTACCTGCAAACAACCAGCCAGGCAGAGTCTTCAACCTGCATGACAATAACAACACAACCTGCAATGACACTCAAGCATACACAGCATAACACGAAGATGATCAAGCACTGTCTTATTATCTCCAGAAGGTTACAGATACAATGCAAAATTAAGGGGGGTATTTAAAGGCTGCAAGAGCGGTTTCCCAACTACTTGCGCCAACCACCCAACCGTTTGCCCAACCAACTAGTTAGACGTCTAACTAACAGTTTAGACATCTGACTAGCCAGACGTCTACACTAACTAGACGTCTGGCTTAACTAGCCTTAGCCCAAATAGCGGCCATTTTGTCCTTTTGTGCATTTAATCCTTCTCTTCGATTGGCTGATTAAACTAAGCAAACACTATGCCTTATACAAAATGGCATTACAAAATAGCATAAATCCACATTTGCTATATACATTCAAAATTGCTTGGGACATTTTCACAGTCAGTTCCTCATTTCTGCTGTCTGGAACTGCCGTCTACACCAAGTGAAACACAAGAGGTGGCAGTAGTTTTTAACAATGGAAGAAGTACGAGGAGATGTATGATCAAACGAAGCAGAGATCGTGGAGAATGTTTACACAAGTGGAGGCACCAAAATGGAGAATGCATGAGGAGACAAGGTTGAACAGCTAGTAACTTTGGCACAAGAGCGAGGGAGTTTGCCAAGAGGTGCAGAGGATAGGATTTACGCACAAGGGCAACCATAGGAGAGTGCATGGGCAAGGAGACCAAAACCAACGTTCGTATATTCACGAAGGAGGTTGTGAAGTGTGGATGCACTAGGAGTTGGTTGAAGATTGTTTGCTAGTGAAGATGTGCAAGGCAAAGAAGCACCAAGAGAAGAAGAAAGACATGAGGAAATCGAAGAACAACAGCCACCAATGGAAAATATGGCCAATATTGCAGCAATAGCAACAAGCAAATAGAAGTGCCCATTGTTTCTGGGTGACAGGAAGGAGGACCCAAAACGCCATATTGGGACATGTGTGACAATATGGCGAGCCAATGGAGTGGATGATGAAGGATCCTGGTTGAGACTATTTCCAGCGACATTGCGAGGGATCGCAATGGACTAGCATTTGAAGAGACAAAGAAGAAACCCCTTCAACACATGGGAAGAATTGACAACTGAATTCATCAAGGAATTCAGACTACTTGAGATGATATCAAGATCATCGGAGAGATATACGCCACAAAGCAAAAAAAGGATGAAGATGTTAAATCCTACAACAGAATATTAAAGGAACTCATCGATAAAATGGAAGTTGCACCAGCAGACGGGTTGCAAAGACGATGGTTCCTAGATGGATTGCTGCCAAGGTATAAGAAGAAGATGAAGGTAGTTCCACCAACTACCTATCAAGAGGCATATGATAGAGCAATCACTTTGGAGAGTGAAGCGAAACAAACGACAGCAGGATTGAGTCACTATAGGGATTCAGATTCCAATAGTGACAAGGATGACTTACATGTGGCAATCCAGGCCATGCGGAAAGACCTAGAGAGGATGGTACGTGATGCGAAGGAGGAAAAGAGGAAAGAGAAACAAGATATTTGGTGTTTAGACTACAAGACAGAAGGACATACAAATATCACTTGTCCAAAGAATGCCTTCTGTAACATATGCGAGGTCGTAGGGCATGCAGTTGGAGACTGCCCATTTAATTTGAGAAGCTCGAGGCACCAAACCTTGTTGGTGCAGAAAGAAGACAAAGAAGAGAAACCAAGTACATCAAAGAGTGGGCAAACAACGACAAGCGATGGATACAAAAATAACCACCAAGGTGGAAGACAACCGCAGAGGGGCAATCGACAACAGGGAGGACAAAGTCGATTACAATATGATTCAGAGGAAGGCCCATTATACAGTGTCGAAGATGCCAGGAGTGGGGGCACTTCGCAAGAAATTGTCAAAATCAGCCAATTGGGGATAATGTTGGAAATAGTAGTAGCAATGGATTGATGTGTCGATGGTGTGGTCCGAGCAATCATAAGGAGGCAAATTGCTTGAAGAATGGTCAAGTTCGAATAACTCGTAGAATATCAATTTCATTGATATTGAGGAGCCTCTAGTAGACCAACAGCAGAAAGATAATAATGTGCTTGTAGTGACAAGGGGTCAAGCAAAGAAGGCTGAACAATACCCCAATCCTGCCATAGAGAAGGAAAGATGGCAAGAAGCACATGATGCAATAGAGGAAGAGATGAAGAAGGCCAAGCAAGAGCGACTCCTTCAGGAGAAAAAGTTGAAGAAGCCGATCACCAATGAAGAAGATAGGTCGTCAACACAAAAGTTGGCGGCACAAGTATTAAATACAACGGTTGAAGTCAAGGTCTCAAGTTTACTTAGTGCCATACTAGAGCTCTATGCGACAATAGGAGAGATGATGCGGCCAAGGAGAATAGTAGAGCCGTAGTGCCAACAAGAAGCAACTGTGAGGAGAAGAGATCAATTTATTGATCCAACAAGTATTAATGATTGATGTTGGCAAAAAGCCAGCATTAATCCATATTGAGTTGCTAGATCATAAGTTGATGCAAGTGATCATCGATGGAGGGTCAAGTGTCAATGTATTGCCTGAGAAGACTTGGCAAGAGATTGGAGCACCATTCTTATGGTCTCCAAATTTCAAATTGTATGGTGCAAACCAGTACGAGATTGAAATGAAGGGAGTCTTAACGACTCAAAAAGTGAAGATAGTTGACCAAGAGTTTATCATGGATTTTGTTGTGATCACCATGCAAAAACCAGCATATGATGCACTATTGGGAAGAGGATGGTTGCGCATGGCGAAAGTAAATCACAACTAGGAGAAGGATCGTCTAACATTCAAAAAGGGGCAGCACAAATATATGATAAATTTGAAGAATCAGTCCGTGAGCAAGGATCTCGCAACAACTAACGAGTCAGGGAGTTCATCTTCGGATGAGGACAACGAACATGAACCAAATGAAGGAGTGTTGCAATTGGAAGAATGCATGGAGGACGAAGAGCATTTTGATAGCGGACTTCTCCATTGGTAGATGGAGGATTATGAAGTGTTTCTGCCAAACTGTCTCTGCATTCAGGCAGAGGAGAATGAGGAAGACCATGATGAACGAGGGAAGAGTGTGTATGAGGTCGACGAAAGCAGTAAGAAGGAAAAATCTGCACCAAAGGATGAAGAGAAGGAAAAGTGGACATTCCCGAAGAACTTTGTGGAGTATACCATTGGTGATGTTGTGATTGATGAAAAGCCAGCACACCCATTGGATGTGGTGAAAGCAACAAGTGAACCTGACACCATAAAGTATGAGGGGCCAAAGATGGTTCAGGTAAATCTCGGTAATGAAGGAGAAGAAAAGATAATCCATTGCGGAGATGAGTGGGACCCAATATTGAAAGCAACAACTTTCAAAATCTTTATGCAGTATAAAGAGGTCTTTGCATGGACATACAAGGATTTGAAAGGGATACCACCAGAATTGTGTGTGCATCGAATTCAGTTGGTTCCGGGTGCACTACCAATAAGGAGGAGGCCATACAGGATGAATCCTAAGTATGCAGCCTTGGTGAATGCGGAGATTCAAAAGATGTTGGATGCAGGCATAATCTTCAAGGTTACGGTGAGCGAGTGGGTGTCACCGATTGTCATCACCTTGAAGAAAGAAGCGAACCAAATCCGCATTTGCATGGACTTTCGAAGTCTGAATGTTGTAACAATTAAGGATCCCTTTCCAATCCCATTTACTGACTCGATCTTGGAAGAAGTAGCTGGACATGAGATTTACTCATTTTTGGATGGGTTTTCCGGCTACAACCAAATAAGTATCGTCGAGGAGGATAAGTTGAAGACATTTGTGGTGGAGAATGGCATCTATGCATACAATCAAATGCCATTTGGTCTATGTAATGCCCCGACCACATTCCAAAGAATAATTCTGTATATTTTTGAGCAAATGTCCATTGGAAAATTTAAAGTCTTCTTGGATGATTGGTCACTGTATGGGAGAAAGGACGAGCATCTAAAGGCATTGGAAGAGTGCATGAAGTTGTGTATGAATGCTCGTTTGTCATTGAACCCCAAAAAGTGCAAGTTGTTGGTGCCGTATGGCAAGTTGTTGGGACACATGTAGTGTGTAAGGAAGGGCTGAAGATTGATCCTGACAAGATTCACATCGTGATGAGTATGGAGGAGCCATACGACATGAGCTCATTGAAGTCCTTTTTAGGACATGTCGGGTATTATAGGAGATTTATCAAGAATTTTGCCCAAGTGTCCCACCCATTAGATGCTTTGACACACAAGAATGTTCCTTTTCGATGGATGGAGAAGCATCAGAAGGCCTTTGAGGAGTTGAAGGCAAAGTTGGTTTACATGCCCATTCTAGTATTTCTAGATTGGGATAAGGAATTTCACGTCCATGTGGATGTGTCCAATTTGCAATTGGTGCAATGTAGGGAATTTGGGCTAGATCAGCCCATTTATTTTTCTAGTCATATAGTCCAGAAATTTAGACATTACTTGCTGGCCAACCCTTTTGCTTTTTATGTAGATCATCAGGCGCTGTTGTATTTGATTAATAAACCGACTATCCATGGGCGAGTTAGCAGGTGGCTCGTCACATTGCAAGAGTTTGTGTTCTAGGTGGTGGTGAGACCTAGAAAGAAGCATGTGATAGCGGATCAGTTGTCAAGGATTCGCTTGGGAGAACCTGCAGGAGTGTCAGATGAGTTTCTTGATGCTCATTTATTTGCAATCAGTGCGCTACCATCGTGGTACAAGTTGATTGGTGAATACTTGTCGATGAGGGAGCTGCCAAGGGAGATGACGACAACAGAGAGGAAAGAAAGGTCATCATCAAATCAGCACCATTTCAATTGATTGTCGGCTTGTTGTACAAAATTGGACCAGATGGGATATTGCGGAGATGCATAATGGAAGAGGAAGTGAACGCAACGTTGAGAGAAGCTCACGAGGGATTGGCAGGAGGGCATATGGGGCCAGATGCGATGGCAAGGAAAGTGCTTTTGGCAGGGCTATGGTGGCCCACCCTCTATCGCAATGCAAAGGAGTTTGTGAAGGCATGCGATACGTGCCAAAGAACTGGGAAACCATTGCAGAGGGACTTTATGCCATTACACCCATCATAGTCACAAGAGTTATTCGAGAGATGGTCTCAACTTTGTCGGACCTTTGAGTACAAGCCGGAGAAGGAAGTGTCTATATATTGTGGTGGCAACTAGATATTTGACGAAGTGGGTGGAGGCAAGAGCATTGCCTAAAAATTCTGCAAGGAGTACAAGGATGTTTTTGGATGAATAGGTGATCACGAGATTTGGAATACCCTTGCAGTTAACAAGTGACAAAGGTGAACATTTTGTTTATGAAATCATTTAGAAATTGACCAATGAATTCAAGATTTCGCACTCATTGTCAAGCCCATATTACCCAAAGGGCGAATGGGCAAGCTAAGGCAATGAACAAGGTCTTGGTTTCCATCATTTACAAGACACGCAGAGTCAAAGTGTTGACTAGGAGGAAGATTGTCAGTAGTTGTATGGGCGTACAGAACTGCATTTAAGCCAACCAAAAACCACATGACTTTCCAATTGATGTATGGATAGGAGGCAATAGTGCCAGTGGAGTTATTGGTACCTAGTTTGAGGGTGGTGGTACAAAACCATATGGGTGACCAGGAGAGCCTGGAGAAGAGGCTGACGACACTAGTTAAACTAGATGAGAAGAGCATGATGGCACAATGGGCAACGAATATTTCCCAACATCGGAGGAAATTGTGGCATGACTGTAGACAGGGGTGAGTAATTTCTCGGGACGAGGGAATGATAGGAGTTAGAAAGGATTAACAATCTTTGACATAATACTCAGCTTTGCACGGATAACTTTGGTGGACGTCTAGAACAGTAGACATCTAAGACAAACAAGTAGACGTCTAGACAGTAGATGTCTAATTCAAACAGGGTAGACGTCTATACAGTAGACGTCTAAGGCAACAAGGTAGACATCTAGACAGTAGACGTCTAGGACGATAGGGTAGACATCTAGACAGTAGACGTCTAGGATGACAGGGTAGATGTCTAGGACGATAGGGTAGACGTCTAAGCAGTAGACGTCTAAGGCAAGCAGTGCAGACGGTTATACGTCTCAATAGGTCTAGACAAATAGGCCTAGATGTCTAACAGACAGGCTTAGACGGGTAGGCCTAGACGTCTACAGTTCGTGCGTTCATCCTTCAGTCTACAACTTATCCTGCTCGTTGTTCCCTACAACTGCACAAACACAACACAACCTGGTGATGCTCTATCTCATACCAAGCATTTGATCAATACATGCAACACAATAAGATGCTCACGAAGTAATCACACATAACACATGCATTCCAGAACAACTCTTGCTGCACAACAGATCTGCATTTATGGACAAGTATGGATATCTTACAAAATGAAATAAGGGGGTATTTATAGGCAAGTCCAGGTGGTTACTGCAACCAACCTGGCTCAACCATCCCAACTTCCCTATTGTTAACACTTAACAAAGCGTAACAACTTGTCTTAGATGTCTAACTCAACCAGTCTCGATGTCTTAACTAATCCAGACGTCTAACAAATGACGACTACGTTTGTCCTTTTGTGCAATTAAACTAATCAGTCTGTATTCATTGGATCCGCTGATTTTACATTACAAAACATTTCATTAAATGACTCATACATTATCAAAATTATTGTACATAGTCAAAATTGTAGTTCTTGGGTAAACATTCAGTCAAACAGTTCGGCAATTATTTCTGCTTCGAACTACTGTCTACATCTATCCTCCCCTTCGAAGAAGTCGATGTCCTCAACGACTTTCTCCGTTGGCTTTGGGGTGTCTCAGCATCCTTGGGTTTTGCAGCCTGTAGTGCTTCTTCCAATTCCTGCACTCTCAACTAAAGAGCTTTGCGTTCATCCCAAACCCGCTTGGCATAGTTGAAGTACTTGGCCCATTCTACTCCCAAAGTATTGGCACGATCTTCCATCTCCTGGAGCCTAGACAACAATTCAACCTCCCGCTGTAGAAAAAGCTCCTTCATCCGCTGTTCGGGCACTATGGAGGAAGATGAAGCCTTCGGTGCCAATTTTGTTTTAAGAGCGGCCTCGCGTTGTTGTGCTTGGAGCAACTCCTCCCGCAATGCTTCCCACTCCTTCTGCCAAGCCTCTTCACGTTGTTTCATCTCCTTCTGCCAAGCTATTTCTTGTTGACCCTTCTGGGCGGCCAGGTCTGAAACCTGCTTAACCAACAACTCCTTGGCTTGCTTTTGCTTTAATACTTCAGCTTCTAATTCAATAATCACCTGCTCCCTAGCAGTGAGCTGAGCACCAAGATTATGCAATTCTTGCTGCTTTTCACAGATATTGGACAGGGATTCGTTTAATCGAGCAACTCCTTCAACCAGTTTCTGCTCTTTCTCCTGTAATTCTACCTTGGTTGCTTGCAAATCCATATCCAATCACTGCCGAGTCTGATTCAAATGTTGGAGTCCCACTGCCAGCCAACACAGCAAGTGAGCTATGAAGTTAAGCTGACTGAACATTGGCTGCAATTCAGGTTCCAGTTCCACCTGTAAGCCTGTTTCTATAGGGTGTGGGGAAGAAGTGTTGCCATGGCCCATAACATATACCTGTGCTTGTTCAAGATAGAGAGTAGGAGTCTTATCAGGCAATTTCTCTACTCCTTACATAGTCTTTAGATGTGTTGTAGGCAAAGACCAAGGTTGTTCTTGATAAATGGTCGAAATGTCAGCACGCCAAGATCCCTCTGTGGCCCATTTCACCACTTTGTTCAACTCCTCAACCATCAACTGCCATTTCTTCCAGTGGCCAACACAAGCTACCTCAAACTGTAGTTCGAGATTGTCCATTGCTCGGGTCAACTTAGAAAAACAGTCGACCGCTTGTTGATCCACACGGGCTCCCTGTTTTGGTGGGTTGACAAAATTCGGCATTTCCAATATGAAGCTTTCTGCCCAAATATCATTGACTTGTTCTTCCTCCGCCTCATACAGCAACTGCTTCCCCTTTCCTGAAATATCTATGGGATTTTTAGCTGTTTTGCCCTCTGTAAGCTCTGGCTGCTCCTCAGGTGGTTGCTCGTGGCTGCTACCTATTTCTGTCCCAATGTACTGTTGAGATACATTCGTTTGTGGAGGCTTCTCTCCCTTCTCTATATCGGTCTCATGTCCCAACGAGACCTCTTCGTCTACGGTAATGGGATGCTGTGCTGTCCCAGGTGTCGGATTCCCAACACTCGGGGGTGGTAGGCCTTCCTCTACCATCATTGTTGTGACTGTTGCTGGAGTATCCATAGTTGTCGTTGTTCTTGCTGCTCTGGCTGCATCTGCTGTGAGAATATCGTCAAAGGAAACAGCTCGCAGGGAGGCAGTGAAGGAAGTCGCAAAAAGGGATTCAGGTGGTGCTTCTAGTGAAGTCGCATGCGCCCATAATTGGGCTTCTGCCAAATACTCTGCAGGCCCAATTCTTTTGGCAATATTGGTTCCAACTGGGACATGCTGCAAAACTGAGGGGATTTCAAAATCGACTTCTGCTGCATGCAACCTCAATTGTTGCTCAAGGTTTCGAGCTATTTCTTGACTGCGAGCAATCTTCTCCGTTGCAATACCATGCACCAAATCTGGGGATAGTGATGGAGGTGGTGACTCAAATCGTCGTCTCTTCCTAGTTGGCTTAGGCACTTCTGGTGGGGGTGCAACAACTTGTTTTGTTGGCCCTTTCTTCTCAACCAGTGGCGGTGTCGTATCCTCCCCTTCTGAATCGGTCACTCGCCCTTCTTTGCATGACGGCTTATGGGAGATCTGCTTCACCCGTGGCTTCTTGACCGGTGTCTGTTTCTTTACTTGCGGCTTGGCATCCTTCCACCGCAAGATTGTCGAGGCTAAGTCCGGTATCTGTTGAGGTGGGTCAAAATATGGAATCTGCACTCCTGCACGGTAGGCTGCATCCAAGAGTAGTCCAATGGCATGAAAAACCATCAAAAAATTCTTGGTGGTTCGCATCAGAAAATTCTGAATGCGAAGTGCCAAATGAGTTGCCCAATCATACACCACTCCTTGCTCAATCCCCTACAAGTATGGAATCAGCCAAATGGTGTTAGTCTCACAATGACACTGAGAGGGGGGGGTGAATCAGTGTAGCTCTTAAAAACTTAAATCTTCAACTCTTAATGCCGAAACAATGAAAACTTAAAACCCAATAAAGCAAATATAATAAAAGAGCATCACACAACACAAGATGTACCGAGTTTCACCGATTTTGGCTACTCCTCAAAAATTGATTGTTTGGACTCCCATCCAAATCCAGCCTTTGCAAAGCAACAACTTTACAATCAATTTACCAGCACACACTAGAAGGAGCACCAACCCCTAATTTATCTGCTACAACAGAAAGGAGCACCAACCCTTGATTTATACTCGCACCAACGAAAGGAGCACCAACCCCCTGATTTATCTGCACCAGCAGAAAGGAGCACCAACCCCTGATTTACCAGCACCAACTGGAAGGAGCACCAACTCCTAATGCCAAGCACCAACTTGGACTTCAATTCTGAAACTAGAAGATTGACATAAATATGCCTTCACTTTTACAAGACCCTGACTGGTCTATTGCTTTCTCAACATCGCCCACTCTTCACACAACACACACCCTGCTGGCTCGACTCCCGTGCACTCTCCTCGTGCTTCACATATCGCACACCTCTCTCGCTCGCCTCTCGCGCGCCTCTCGCTCGCCTCTTGCTCTCTTCGCAAGATTAAATCCGCCTCACTTTAATCCCGAGCGCTTACAAAATTCTCCAAGAAACACTCCTTTTATAACCATCCTCTCTCTTTGTAACTGCAGTTGTAACTTCAGTTGTAACTCTAGTTGTAACTCCTTTTGTATATATAGAGTAGGCGTTTCGTCAAACACGTTACATGTAATGAATTGACACCATATTCTCCTACCATGACTGTTCGTCTTCTCGGGCATGACTGTTCATCTTCTCGGGCACGACTGTTCGTTTTCTCCTTTGTGCATGCATGCGTTTTGGTTTCCGAAAAACTTTTCGATTCTATTTTGACAACTGTTCGTTTTCTCCTTCTTCGACTGTTCGTTTTCTCCACATGGGCATGCATTTGTTTTCTCCTTCAATGACAGTACGTTTTCTTCTTCATTACTGTTCGTTTCTATTTAGAGGCTTTTCTTGAGTCGTGAAAACGCGACATGTCGCGATATCGCGACACTTTTGTTTCACTGCTTGTCTGGCCTTTTCGAGTCGCGAAAATGCGACATGTCGCGATATCGCGACACTTTTCCTTCTCTGCCTTCCTGCTCTTTTCAAGTCGCGAAAATGCGACATGTCGCAATATCACGACACTTTTCCTTCTCTGCCTTCTGCTCTTTTCAAGTCGCGAAAATGCGACATGTCGCGATATCGCGACACTTTTCCTTCTCTGCCTTCCTGCTCTTTTCAAGTCGCGAAAATGCGACATGTCGCGATATCGCGACACTTTTTCTTTCTCTTCCTTCCTGCCCTTGCCGAGTCGCGAAAATGCGACATGTCGCGATATCGCGACACTTTTTCATTCTCTTCCTTCCTGCCCTTGCCGAGTCGCGAAAATGCGACATGTCGCGATATCGCGACACTTTTTCCTTCTTGCTCTCTCTCTTCGCTTTGGACCGCGAAAATGCTACATGTCGCGAAATCGCGACACTTTTTCTTTCTCTCTCTTTCTCCTTGCTTTGGCCCGCGAAAATACAACATGTCGCGAAATCGCGACACTTTTTCTCCTTGCATTTTCTCTTCTCTTCTGGCCGCGAAAATGCAACATGTCGCGATATCGCGACACTTTTTCTCCTTGCATTTTCTCTTCTCTTCTGGCCGCGAAAATGCAACATGTCGCGATATCGCGACACTTTTTCTCCTTGCATTTTCTCTTCTCTTCTAGCCGCGAAAATGCAACATGTCGCAATATCGCGACACTTTTTCTTCCGTACAATCTCTCTTGCAATATGTCGCGAAATCGCGACACTTTTCTACTTGCCTTTTACTCTTCAAACATGTCGCGAAATCGCGACAGTTTTTCTTGCTTGCGCTTTCTCTTCGAACATGTCGCGAAATCGCGACAGTTTTTCCTGCTTGCGCTTTCTTTTCGAACATGTCGCGAAATCGCGACAGTTTTTCTTTCTTCTCAACATGTTGCGATATCGCGACAGTTTTTCTTTCTTGCTCAACATGTCGCGATATCGCGACAGTTTTCTTCCTTGCTCAACATGTCGCGATATTGCGACAGTTTTCTTCCTTGCGATTTTCTTTTGATTTTTAGCATATGGGTCACTTCGATCTTTTTGAAAATCATTGTACATACTCTGAAGAACCTCTTAACTCCTGTCCACTACATCAACCGATCTGTCTGACTGTGTTGACAACAATGACAATACTGTTGTTGCACCTTGCTCAACAAATGGGGAGGTCTTTATAGGCAGGTCCAAGTAGTTACTGCAACCAACCTGGCTCAATCGTCCCAACTCCCCTATTGTTAACACTTAACAAAGCGTAACAACCTGTCTTAGACGTCTAACAAATTCTAGACGTCTTAACTAATCCAGATGTCTAACAAATGACGGCTACGTTTGTCTTTTTGTGCAATTAAACTAATCAGTCCGTCTTCATTGGATCGGTTGATTTTACATTACAAAACATTTCATTAAATGACTAATACATTATCAAAATTGTTGTGCATAGTCAAAATTGTAGTTCTTGGGTAGACATTCTGTCAAACAGTTCGGTAATTATTTCTGCTTCGAATTGCTGTCTACAATGCCAAGCACCTGTGGAAGATGGAGTTGAAACAGGTGACTTGCTATTGAAGTATAATGGCAAGAGTGAAATCAAGCCAAGAAAGTTGAAGACATTATGGCTTAGACCCTTCCAGGTGGTAGAGATGATGGACAATGGTGAGATGCAATTGCAAAAGACAGTTTGTCCGGAGACAGTTAACGGTTCATCATTGAAACCATACAAGGTGAAGGCATAGGTGAATATTATAAATCTTGAACCAAGAGAAGAGGATGAGAAGAGCATAGGAAGGCTTACTAAGGCACCACATTAGTCTTCAAAACAATTTGAAGGAATAGTGGTTTGGAAAGGAGAATCGAACCGAACCAAAGTTGAAGTTGGTCCAGACGAAAAGGAAGAAAGTGATTGACAACTAGATTGGTTGTTTGGGAATGCAAGAGAAGACCAGCCTATAATTGAATAGAGGAACTGGAACCCCTTCCCACGGAGCGAGGCCGAATACGAGTGCATGTACGATTTCTAGACATGAAGGAAGAAAGAAGGCCCAGATCACTCAATGAAGATGTACAAAGGATGGTGGTAATAGGAGAACCACCAAGTCATGAACCTCGAAGTGAGGGAAGTGAATATGAGGATATGAGTTTGTTGGCTAGAATTGGTCTTCAACAACAATGCATGTAGAGAGAAAATGCAACAATTGCAAGAACAATATAAGCAGTTGCGACGGAGAAATAAGCAATTAAGGGCACAAGTTGATCATGAAATCGTGAGATTGAAGTACAATATTCAGGTTAGAAGATAGAGAAGGCTGGCAGTAAATGAGACACTTTGGAGAGACATATTTGAAATCCTCTCATCCACAAAAGGTGAAGCAATGAACTGGAGAACAAACTCCAACAACGTGTCCTTTACCAGCGATGAAGACAAGTCAAGTAGTGACAATTCTAGCCCAAGACTTAGAGGATGGGGGATATATGGCACACTAGTGTTACAACAAGAACCCTAGGTGGGAAAAAGGAATAATGCCACCAATTCTGAGGAAGAAAGATAGACAAGGAGAATTGAAGATCTACCAACAAGTACAAATGATCCTATGGGGAGTCAAAGCAGTTTGCAAGGACTATTAGGCAACACAAGAGGAGTGCATAGATGGCATCTTGGGCAATTTGGGAGGATTGTCAGATTCCCCAAGCCATCTACGTTTGCTCGGCCAAGGAGTGAGGTTGGTTGGTCTCTTTCCTGGTAGTCTACGGGGAATATTTTTCCCTCCACTACCCTTAGGTCATGTAGTCAGTTGGGTGATCCCTTAGGATTACCTTCTAATAACACAAGAAACAACCAAGTTTTGTGTAGGTTGGCCGGTCAAAACCACCTAGTGGTTACAATTCAAGTAGGAGACGTCGTAGGAATAGGCGGCGAAGGAACCAGAGAAGACCTCGAACGGACCTTGGACAACGTGGAGGGAGGAATAGGTAGTCCCAAGTCAAGGAGGCCCGCCGAGAAGTAGGAAATGAAGATAGAAATGAGTCTGAGTTTGGTGGATCGTCACGAAGGAGAAGGTGATGACGGAGACAAAGGTGAGATGGTGAACAGTTGGAATGAATGAGACAACATGACCAATGACAATGGAATGCAAAAGGAAGAGGCAAGGCAACCTACCATACAAGTGCAGGAGGGAGGGAAGGCACATGTACGGCAAACTGTTGTACAAATGCAAGCAACTACCATACAAGTGGGGCTTGTACGACAAACTACCGTAAAAATGATTCTTATCGTACATGTCGCCCTACAAATGGTGGTCGTACAAGTAGAAGTCAAGACAGTCGT
Organism: Wollemia nobilis; assembly: GCA_028583015.1. Lineage (NCBI taxonomy): Eukaryota > Viridiplantae > Streptophyta > Pinopsida > Araucariales > Araucariaceae > Wollemia > Wollemia nobilis. The sequence continues at coordinate 13,053,108 of JAQPPZ010017016.1, forward strand.
ATGAATGGAGAGGATCGTACCTGACAGGCCATGATGGAGAGGATGTGGAGGAAACAATGGCCAGAGATGATATAGACATGGATCCAACAAAGGAGACAGGCGAGCATTTCCATGTAGCACGGTGGTGAGTATTCCAAGAATGGAGAACAAGATGAGAGATTAGAGTCCAAACAAGACTGCAATTGATGCAGTTTTGCTCATGAACGACATCAACACTTGACTCATACGGCAATATGACTTGTACGACAAAGTGCTTGAACGGCAAGCACTAGAATGGGACTTGCACTAGAATGGCAAACACTAGAACAACAATGTGTTGGAATGGCAAGTGTTGGAACGACACTTCCCGAAAGGGCAGGGTCAACTCTACTAGAACGGCAAGTGCTTGGACGGCCACAGTCCACTAGAATAGGGTGCTCAACACCATTGGTACGACAGCCTCAACAGTTACACTCATATGGCATTCTAGACTACAACTCCCCTATTCCATGCTTTGACCACAACAATGATACCTACACACAAAATCCAACACAACTACCAACTACCAATGGAAATCATTTTGTACACAAATTACACATATCATGGATAGAAGATGAGTTATTTGAATTACTCAATTGTATGGCATTACAGGGTCTCGTACAATGCATACACAATCTCTCTCCACGCACATGCTGCACACACATCTGCATACATGCTACACTATCTACACATACATATGGTTTGCCAATACACACTCATTCCTATCATGCTAGTGATAGTCTCTCCATGGTTGATTGATAGTCTCAAAAGAAGGGAGGTTCCTTTTATGCTTTTGTCCAACAACAGTTTCCAGGGCAGGACAACTCACCACCCAACCGTCCCCCCATTTGGACATTCACATAACACCCTTAATGCATACTATAGTCTATTGCAATTTATCAAACTCATGATTAAATTGCATTACATTGACATTTCATTTACATTTGCATTTCATTTCATATGCATTTGACTCACATTTGCATTTACATTTCATTACAATTTATTTACACTTAGTGCATTTTGCACTTATTCCTACTCTTAACACTATTTATTCGTGTGAGGTCCAAAAGCAATGCCTACACCTTATAGAAATGTTAAATTTGAGGAGACCACTAGCTCTAGGTGGACTATATCAATGAGCAGGTTGATGCCTTTTTCGATTACTGGAGCAATGGAGAGAGTGCGGACTGAGTTCTGAATTGGATGCATTGGAGATTGGCGATGTTGGCAGTTGAAAGTGGAGAATGAGATTGGCAAGTTAGAACATTGGGCTCAAGATGATTGGATGAAGAAACTTGCTGACATCCATCAAACGCAGCCATGGGAGTTGGAGATTGGCAGCATAAGAAACATGATTGGTGTGAAGAATTTGCTAGAAGGAACTAGACACTATACCAACAGCCAACACGAGTCTATATCGATAAAGGAAGTTTGAGGCCTTGCCCAAAAGATGAAGCAAGTGTCAAGTATGTCAAGCTTGCACTTGAGCTAGTTAAGATGTATACCAAGATAAACTTTTTGGCATAATTGATTCAATGGTTAGCCACAGGAGTGCAAAAGATCCATAAAGGGAAGAACAGGCTAACCAATTGCAAGAACTAGAAGGACGACTTTGGTAGGTGTAGGAGGATGCCGAAGCAAAACTAGTGAGGTTAAGGAAGTTAAGGAGAAAAGTAAGGCACAAGAGGAGCAGGACTAGTTGATTGGGCAGCTGAAGTCAGAAAGTTTAGAATGATCTCCTAGCTCTTCAGTGAGAGCTGAAGAGCCAGGAGATCAAACATTGCAATCAGCTAATACCTGAAAAGGATGAGTAGTTGGAGATGGCAACCAAGAGGGAGGCTGAGTTGAAGGCTAGACTGGCAGAGATCGAGCAGAAAGCTAATCATTATGGCGTGCAATGGATTTGAAACTGGATCTATGCCAAGAGATTGAAAAGAGAAATAAAGGCTTGAAACTACAAATCCAAGAACCTGGAGGTATACCTGTTCCTACTCAATAGAACTTGAGACCCCAGGAGCAGAAACAGTTGTCAACAAGGGCGTCGACCAATTTAAAGGGGAGGACAAATGTAGGTGCCAGTTCTGACCAGCCGAAGAAATAGTGTATATAGTAGTAGTAATAAGTGTCAAATGTACATGTAAATGTAAATAAAAGGAAATGTAAATGAAATGTACTTTTGGTGTGTGATATCAAGGGATGATGATCTCATTGTTGATTAATTGCAAATGTAATAATGTGTGGGAAAGTATGTAATGCATGTTAGAATAGGGAAGTCGTTATGAGTGAGGTGTCCTAGGCAGTAGTTATTGACAAATGTCAAGGCCCAAAGTTAAATAGGACCCCCCATTCATTTGTGCAGTACCATGTATCGAGAGAGACTATGTTATACGCTGTCTAGAGCATCCATTCTGTATAATCTGTGTATCCATTGTTGCATTGTATTGCCAAAGCATGCATTTTGTACTATTGTTGCCATATAGACTGAGTAATACAATGATGATTCATCCTTCATCTATGTGATACATGAGTTCTATGTGATATTGTTGCCGCTAGTAGTCTAGAGATTGTGTGTGTATCAAGTTCTATGTGCAGGTGTGGAAGAGTTGCAATCCAAAGCATCATACAAGGATTGTCGTACGAGTGGAGTTGAGGGAAGCGCTATACAAGTGGATTGAAATGTGTTGTTCAAGAGGTGAACTATTGTACATGTCACATATGTGATCTCTATACAAGCGAGTTGCTGAGGTTGTCGTTCAAGTATTGTACAAATGCTTGTCGTACAAGCATCTGCCATACAAGTGAAGACCAAACCTACTGTACAAGTGGATACTTAACTGCATATAGGTGCATGATATTTGATTGTGGTACAAGTGCATGATGAGCCATTGTAAAATCACATTGACTGCAGTCTTGTTTGGCTTCTAAATCTGTCATTTTGTTCCTCCACCTTTGGGATACCACCGTGCTACAAATTACTACCCCGGTATAAGAAGAAGATGAAGGTAGTTCCACCAACTACCTATTAGGAAGCTTTTGATATAGTGCTCAACGTGGAGAGCAAGATGAAGACAACCACGGTAGGAGGAAGTCACTACCGAGATGACGATTCGAATAGTGACAAAGATGACTTGCATAGTTGAGAAAATTGAAATCAGATCAAAATCGGCATGGAAAAAGAATCAGGAATAGGCAAAAAAAAGGGGGGGAAATCGAAGAAAAAAATGGAAGAAAATGCAATTTTTCATTGAAAAAAAGCTTTTTTCATGCATATCACAATTTTTTGGAAAAAATTGGCAAAAATTGGCTAGGTTGTGAATCAGGAAAAATCGACTCAAATCGGGATGTTTTGCAGTTTTATCAACTATGATGGACTTGAATGCTACAATCCAGGCCATGAGGAAGGACCTGGAACGAATGATAAATGATGTGAAGGGAGAGAAAAAGAAAGAAAAGGACATTTGGTGTTCTGACTGCAAATCAGGACACACAAATGTCAACTGTCCGAAGAAAACATTTTGCAACATATTGAAAGTTGTAGGGCATGTTGTTGCTGACTATCCATTCAACCTCAGAAGCACCACACATCGGACCTTAACAGTGTAGGAGACCAAGGAAGAAAAGCCAAGGACAACAAGTGGCATTTATAGGAACAACTACCAAGATAGAGGACAGCCCCAACAAGGAAATCGACCAGTGGAAGGACAAGGTCGATTACAATACGATTCGAACAAACTAATCATCCAATGTCGAAGGTTTTAGGAATGGGGGCACTTCCCACGCAACTATCAAAATGGCGTAGTTGCAAGAAATACTAGAAACAACAGGATGATGTGTCAATGGTGCAGACCAAGCAATCATAGGGAGGCAAATTGCCTGGAAAAGGCAAGTTCAAGCAACTCGCATAATATCAATTTTATTGACATTGAAGAGCCTCCAAAGGACCAGCAACAAAAGGAAAAACATGTGCTAGCAATTACACAAGCACAAGAAAAGAAGGTTGAGTAGTACTCAGATTCTATCAATGAGAGGGAAATATGGCAAGAAGGGCATGTTCAAACAGAAGAAGAAACGCAGAAGACCACTCAAGAAAAATTGCTACAAGAGAAAAAGTTGAAGAAACCAATCACAAGCGAAGAGGAGATATCAACACAACAATTGGCCATGCAAGTACTGAATATAATTGTTGAAGTAAAGGTATCCAGTCTACTGTGCGCAATACCGGAGCTATATGCGACAGTAGGAGAGATGATGTGGACAAGGAGAGTGGAGAAGCCATGATGCCAATAAGAAGCAAAGAGAATAAGAAGGGATCGGATCATTGATTCGACAGTTTTAATGATTGATGTTGGAAAGAAGCCAACACTGATCCACATTGAGTTGCTTAATCATAAGTTGACACCAAGTGATTGTTGATGGAGGATCAAGCATGAATGTCTTGCCGGAGAAGACATGGAGAGATTTGGGGGCACCATTTCTATGGTCTCCAAATTTTAGATTGTATGGTGTAGACCAATATGGCATAGAAATGAAAGGAGTCTTGACTGCACAAAAGGTGAAGATTGTTGATCAAGAATTCATCATGGACTTTGTGGTTATTGCAATGCAAAAACTTGCCTATGATGCATTTTAGGGACACGAATGGTTGTGCACCGTGAAGGTGATTCACAATTGGGAGAAGGATTGTCTAACATTCAAGAAAGGCCAGCACAAACACATGATCAACTTGAAGAACCAGTCCGTTAGTGAAGACTTGGCGACATCCGATGAGTCGGGGAGTTCATCATCGAAAGATGAGAATGGGTAAGAACCAAACGAAAATGGCATTCTAGAATTAGAGAAGTGCACAAAAGATGAGGAGCAATCAAACAACAGACTTCTCCATTGGCAAATGAAGACTATGAAGTATTCCATCCAAACTGCATGTGTGATGAGGCCAGAAATTGCCTCATTCATAGACCATTTTTGGATATTTCATAAACTATTTGATAGACCTTATGCTATGTTTTTGTGCTAATTTTGATGATGGAATGCATTATGTATTACTATTTACATGTTTAGATGTTCAGGAGCATAACACTCTGTTTTGACCATTTTCTGCATTTTTTGCACTATTTTAGCTGATTTACCTAGCAAATAAATATTTATTTGAATATGTAATAATGTATGTTGATGTGTATTCCATTATGGGATCATGTTATTTGTTTTCCTTGCCTTATAACCTATTCAAATTGCAAAAAGGTGCCAAAACCTGTTCAAACTAGTATGACTATGCAGAAAATAGAATTTGACCATACAAATTCTAGCCAACTGTACATAAACAACATGGCTTGGAATTTGTCAATGCCAGCACATAAAACCTATGGAATTAGTCTTATGAGGACTTAAGAAGACTATCTAGCTAGTCAAACCCATCATCCTGAGCAATTGATGCATGGATAAGCGTCAAAACTATTACACTACCTGATATTCCAGAGCAACTCCAGAATGAGCGGAGCAAGACCAATTTTGGTCAAAACTATCAACAGAATGGTCAAAAAGGTGGAAAATGGTGAAATGAAGATGGATACAGTTGTATGAGAGGTTTTATCACCTCTTCCAATGCATTTCTTCCAATGGATTATGCCCAACAAGTAAAATGGATAAGTTGTAGCAGAACAGTTTCCTGCATTTCAAGAAGACAACTTCAAAATAGTTGTTGAATCCCTGAAATGCAACAATAGAATGAATTCACATATGTAATAGAATAGTATAAATAACCTAGCTCCCATATTGGTTGAGCATATAGGGAAATAGGGATAGAGAAATAGATAGACGTTTTTGTTTCAGTTGTAACAGAGCAGTAATTCTATAAGATTTCTCCTGCATTGTTGTAATGTTATTTCATATTCAATAAAAGGTGTAGTTTCTCCATTCAATTTAGTATCTTGAGTGAATGAGTGAGCATTAGGTAGTTTAGAGTAGTCTTCTTGCCTTCTTCTAGATCAGGGAGCAAGGGCCCACTTCCAGGCTCAGGAGAAGGATCAACTTTTGACAGGTTTTCTGTTCATTTCTTGCTACAACAGGTTAGCAGAAACCTGACAATTTCCATTTCATTTGTTAATTGTGTTGTTTGTAGATGTATGAAATGTGTGTGTAGATGCAAGGCAATTGATCACCTAGCATAGGCTTTTATATCTTACAACACTTTTTGATATTTCCCTATTTTTAGCAATTATTTCCAGTTCTTGGTATTTCCATTTATGTTCATTGCTTTCTATTTGTTTCATTGCTGCAACATTTCATTTCAGCATTTTAATTATATTAATGTAATTAGGAGTTACTTTCTATCATTTCCATTTTGCAAGCATAAATAAGTTTCATTTCTATTATTTCTGATTCTACAAGAGTAATTAGTTTCAATCTTCTACAATCTTTCCATTTCTACAATTTTGTTTCAGTAAATGTAATTAGGATTCTAATTCAGTTCATAGGATTAGAGGTGACACCAAAAACCCCAAAACTGACTGGTCTTATCAATAAAGCCATTTCCTGAGTAAAATGACCTTCAAGTTGCTTACCTCTGCTATCGTATACAACCATAGGACACCGCCCTGGACTGACAATTATAATGATTAAATGGTGTGATTGATGACACTCATCATTTTTGGTACCATTGTCAGGGAACCAAGGTGTTGTTAGGAGAAGTAAAGCAGGCCAAGAATTATTATTTGGATACAAGTAATAGTTCTTGGAAACTTGTACTTTAGTTCATTCAGCAAATGAGCATGAATGCATAGGCCAAGAGATGAAAGAGGGAGGTTTATCAGAAGAACCAACTCTTTCCTAGAAAGACGTTCTTCATGATCAGACTTGCCTGTGTATGAAATCCTTGAAAGACTTAAACGAGAATCATCTTCTTCATCAGCCAAAATATTGGGACCCTTGGAAGAAGAACTCTTAGAAGCACTTGCTTCCAGACATCCCTCTAGACCTGGTCCATCTAAACAAATTATAGAAGTCAAAAGTGAGGGGGACACTATGGCAGAAGAACATGATAGGGATGTTATAGTTCAAGGTGAAAACCCTACTAGGACTTTTGAATATCCTATTCGGCTGAATCCTACTCAGAATGCTCCTATGAAAACAATTTCACCTTCTGTATTGCCAACCTTTAGGGGAATTGTCTCTGAGGATCCTGACCAATTCTTGTTTGAATTTAAGGTTCTATGTCAGACTTATGACTATGTAAATGATAATCAAAAACTAAAATTGTTTCCATCTACACTTAAAGATGCAGCTTTACGTTGGTTTATGAGTCTTGAACCTGATTCAATCCGCACTTGGGAACAAATGGAAACTGTATTCTTGGATAAATATCAAGAGTATTGTAGAGTGCGGAATAGAAAGGATGAATTATTTTAGATTAAACAAGAGGAGGATGAGAATTTAGAGGACTATCTTGATAGATTTACCTTTATCCAAAAGAGATGTGGTCCTATAGAATCTGATTTATTGAAGACTATATTCTTAAGAGGTTTGTAGGATGATTCCAGAGAAGTATTAGATTTAATGGGAAAAGGAGATGTGAACCAACTTGACATTAATGATATTGTAGAGTTATGCAAAAATTATTCTCGCACTAGGCAAAGAAGGAAGAAGTGGAATTCTAATAATAATGATATCAAAGAATTAATGGAAGAAATGGCTAACATGAAAACTGATATTCTTGTCCAGTTGAATTCCGCATTAGGGGAGAGAAATGCAAAATCTGACTCTACACCACCATTGGCTATCTATTGCCCAAGATGTAGAAACAAGCATGCTTTACAAGATTGTCCCTTAAATAGAACTTCTATCTCAACTATTTGTGGCATTTTTTCAAAGGGACATATGACTGATAAATGTCATCTCTTGCCTCAACTCAAAAACATTTTGGAAACCCAGATTGAAGAACTTAATGTTATTGGGCAAAGGCAAGGAGGTAACTTTTCACAATATCAAAATACCCCTCGTTTTCCTATAGGATGGGGACAAAATCCTTGGAATATGCCATGGGGATATGCAGAACCACCTTCACAACCTTGGAATCAATCTTGGACAACTCCTCAAGATTGGTCACACTCTGGATGGAAATCCACCAGTTAATCCACCTTGGACACAAAATCAACAATATGGGCAAATATGGGGGCAGCAATACCCATCATATCAAGGGCAGCAAAGGTATCAAGGACAAACTCAAAACCTACTACCTACTCCTAATCAAAATTTTTAGGGAAGAGTGCAACCACAACAAGCACAACAGGTAAAACAACCTCCACTTCCAGCTCAACCTATGGCTAACCCAAATAATACCAGACAAGCAACCCCTATTTATGGAGCTGAGTCTGAAGAAACTACTGTAGTTCATGTACTTGACTGTAGTAATATCCAATTGCATTCAGGGAAGGTCTTACCTGACCCTGCTCCACCCACCATTGAAGAAATTTATGGAAAACAAGAATCTTCCAACCCTGAACAGTTACCAACAACTTTGGAAAAGGAGAAAGAAAAATCAAAAAATGTGCAGGTGAAAGATGTACCCCCTGCAGGAATGATACCATATCCTGAAAGGTTTGATAATACTGTAACTATCCCTAAATCAGAGTTAGTCACAGAACTTAAGAAAATGACTATATCCCTTCCTTTGTTGCAAGCAATAAAGGATGTGCCATTAATTAAGAAAACCATTCAGGAGTTGTGTATTCAGAAACCTGGCAGAAAGAAGAAGGCCTTTCCTAAAACTATGCAAGTAGAAGGAAAATTGGTTGACCTGTTATCTGGAAAACTTGTTCCTCCAAAATATAGTGATCCAGGAAGTCCAGTTGTTACAATCACTATTGGTCTAGTTCAAATTCCAAATGTATTGATTGATCTTGGTGCTGCAATTAATGTAATGACTAAAGACACAATGCAAAAATTGTAGCTCAATAATCTCAGTCCTACAACTACAGTTTTGGAGATGGCAGATAGGTCAGTTGCCAAACCAGAAGGAATACTGGAAGACATTTCCATTGAAGTTTCTTCTTGGGAATATCCTATAGATTTCCTAGTATTGTAGCCTAGAAATTCAGTTAATGGCTATCCCATCATTCTAGGAAGGCCTTGGCTTGCCACTGCAGCTACTTTTATAGACTGCAGATCTGGGGAAATGACTATTTCAAATGGCATTGATCTTAAAAAGATTTCCCTTTATCCACCTGCCCAACCTTCAACCAAATTTTCTGGACAGATATGGTTTCCTGAGTCTGATGAAGAACAGGAAGAAACTGTTTCCACTCTGGCCACAATAATAGTAAAGGAACATATTGAGGAAATCAACTCACAAGAAAGAGAAATCTTTGAGGATGAAATTATCCTAGTTGAGACATTACAGGAAGAAGGACTTAAAGATGATCAAATCATTGTTCATCGCTTGCTGTGGAAGGATGAAGAGCATACCTCAGAACATCTGTCATCCATTCCAATACAAGAAAGCTCTTTCACACTACCACATGGATGGCATCAACATCTTCTTACTTCTTTCACATGTCCTATGCAAGGAATGATTCCATCAGGCATCACTTTTGAAATAGAATCCAGAGTATTTCATACTTTGCAACCACATCACTGTCCATTAAATTCTTTAATCAACAAGTATGGAGCAGTCAACTCCATTCATCCAGGGATTAAACAAATAGAAGTACAACCAGGTAAAATTTTGAATATTAATAGTTGGTTGACTGATGAACAGGAAGCAAAGTTATTTGTTGTCCTACAAAAACATGTTCAGGATTTTGCTTGGAGTTACAAGGATATGACTGGAATCCACCCTGATGTGTGTACACATAGGATATACACTGAAGATGTTAAACCTGTGAGACAACCTCAAAGACGTTTGAATCCTGCTCTGAAAGATATTGTCAAGGAAGAAATTGAAAAACTTTTAGATGTAGGGTTCATTTATCCAATTTCAGATAGTCGGTGGGTTTCTCCATTGGTTATTGTTCCAAAGAAAAATGGGAAAATGAGAGTGTGTGTAGACTACAGAGAGTTGAACAAGGTCACACATAAGGACCATTTCCCATTACCTTTCATAGACCAAGTGTTAGATACCCTTGCTGGCAAGAAATTCTTCTATTTTCTTGATGGATTCAATGGATATAATCAGATACAAGTTGCACCTGAAGACCAAGAGAAAACTACTTTCACATGCCCTTGGGGAACATTTGCTTATAGGGTCTTGCCTTTTGGTTTATGTAATGCTCCAACAACCTTTCAAAGAGCTGTTTTGGCAATATTCTCTGATTTGACAAATGAAAGTGTGGAAATCTATATGGATGATTTCACAGTGTGTGGAGAAACTTTTGATTATACCTTAGAACAACTTGAAAAAGTTTTAACACGTTGTGAAACATACCATTTGTCTTTAAATCCTGAAAAATATTTTCTAATGATGGAGGAAGGGATTGTCCTTGGTCATCATATTTCCTCTCATGGGATTAAGGTTGATCCCAAGAAAGTGGAAGTCATCAAAAACCTTCCTCCTCCAAAAACTCAAACTGATGTAAGGAGTTTCTTGGGACATATTGGTTTCTACCACAGATTTATTGCAAATTTTAGTACCATAGCCAATCCAATGTTTGCATTATTGACTAAGGATTCTGAATTTACTTGGTCTACTGAATGTCAAAAGTCTTTTGAAGCATTGAAAGAGAAATTAACAACTCCCCTATGTTGAGAGGACCTAATTGGGAACTGCCATTCCATATTCAGACTGATGCTTCCAATACTGCTATTGGAGCAGCACTAGGTCAAATTGAAAATGGAGAACATTATGCCATTTACTACATTAGTAAAAACTTGACAGGAGCTGAAAAGAACTACACTACTACTGAGAAGGAATTCTTGGTTGTGGTATATGCTATCAATAAATTCTGACACTATATCACAGGATATCAAGTGTTCATCCATACAGATCATGTTGCTATTAAATACTTGATGAATAAACCTCTAGTTAGTGCAAGAATTATTCGTTGGTTAATACTATTGCAGGAATTTGATATCACCATAGTTAATAAACCAGGGAAGGCTAATGTAGTAGCAGATTTTCTATCAAGATTGCCAAACACAGACACAGGGGAATTGGTTGAAGATGCTTTTCCTGATGAAAAATTATTTGCTATTTCTATACAATCTCCATGGTTTGCAGATATAGCTAATTACTTAGCTACAGGAAAAATTCCTCTTCACTTCACTCCTAAACAAAAGAAATAGTTAATCAAGCAAAGTGCTTCCTTTAAATGGATAGGAGGTCTACTCTTTAAATGCAGTCCTGACCATGTTCTACGTAGGTGCATCCGCAAGGATGAAGTGTATGACATTCTTCGTGCATGTCATGATGAACCATCTGGAGGGCACTATTCAGTACAGAGTACAATTCAAAAAATCTTGGGTGTTGGCTACTACTGGCCATCCCTGCATAAGGATGTAAAGAAATATGTCAGACATTGTGATGCATGCCAAAGAATGGGAAAGCCTACCTATACCAGTGAAATGCCATTGCAACCTCAAGTAGGTATAGAGCCATTTGAGAGGTGGGGGTTAGACTTTGTAGGACCTATTGATCCACCTTCTCAAGGTAAGGTGCATATTTTGGTATGTACTGATTATGTGACTAAATGGGTAGAAGTGCGAGCTTTTAAGCATGCACGAGAAGAAAAAGTTGTTGATTTTCTGTATTCACAAATTCTTCTACGTTTTGGAGCCCCCCACACTATTACCACAGATCAGGGACCTCAATTTACATCAAAGGTTGTTGAAGCCTTCACCAAACTGTATGAAATCAAGCATAGGAAATCCTCACCTTATCACCCTCAAGCAAATGGTCAAGTTGAAGTAACAAATCGAGAATTAGAAATAATCTTAACCAAAATAGTAGCTTCCCATAGGAGGAATTGGATGGATAAACTACCTGAAGCAGTTTGGGCTTACAACACTACCTGGAAATCTACCACTGGATTTACACCTTATGAATTGGTTTATGGTAAAAAGCCTCTTTTGCCTATTGAATTTGAATTACTAACACTTCGAACTACTTTGGAAGTTGGTATTGATTTGTCACAGGCACAAGCAGACCAGATTTTGCAACTCAATGCATTGGATGAACTACGAATGGATGCATTGCACCAGACTGAGATGATTCAAGCACAACGAAAGTTGTGGCATGACAATCACATTCAACAATAGAAATTTTAGCAAGGTGATTGGGCTTTGTTATTTGATTCACGTTATGAAGACTTTCCTAGGAAGTTGCAGACTAGGTGGCTTGGACCATATCAGATCGAAGAAGTGTTTGAAAATGGAGTTGTTCGCCTTTCACCCATTGATGATTCATGAAGAAAGTTAGTGGTTAATGGGCATCATCTTCGGATATACCATACACCACTAACTAAGGATGAATTTCTAAAGCAAGTGGAGCAATTGGATGTACGCATGTTGGAAGGAACCACTTCTTCCACAATCAATTCAAATAAAAAAAAAAAAAAAAAAAAAAAAAAAAATGAATAATTCAGAAAGTGAAAACCTCCTAGGAGGCACTTCTGAATTGGCTTGCATGAAAACCAGTTGTCCGACATGTTTGCCTTATCAGATTCACCATCATTGTCCCATATGTTCTCACAAACCATTGTTTTCTCTATTCTCAGAACTGCACCTATCTTATTCAGTAGAAGAGCCAACTGGTAGTCAACAGAAACAACCATCTGTACAAATGTAGATAAGTGGTTAAATCAGGTATGTGCCCTTTACATTTTAAACATTGTAGATAGTTAGTATGTAGTGTGTAAAGTCACTAATTAGTACATAAAGCATTCATAAGGTTTGATCCAAAAGATATCCATCTGGTCAATGAGAGATAAAACATTTTAGGCTATTTTAAGGATGAAGAAAATTGAAATACTTAAGATCTTAAATGATATGATTCTCCAAAATGAGAATATTGTTTAGCTTCAGAATGATGAAAGCTCCGAAATGAAACTATTGCTTCTAAACAAAAACAACTTCAGAATGAAAAGGGTTTGTGCTCCGGAATGAGGAAGGATTTTTGACCTTCGAAATAAAATAATGTCACACGTCGAAATGAAAAATAAACTTTGGAATGAGCAGGGGCACAAGATGAAATGTCACATGGCATAAAAGTGTTTTTAATTTCACCATTTGGAGTTGGAAATAACAAATGAGGGCACACATTCCAAGTTATGGATTTCAAGGCTGCAATGAGAAAAGATATCATGGGAACCATTGCATGCTTCGTGATATGCAAAATCATTGGCACATGCAACAAGGCACTTTGGCAAAAGGAAACTCTACATATTGTACATGATGAAGCCAACAATTAACTACCACCTCAGCAAGCCATAACCATTTAATCACAAGCAAGAAAAAGATAAATCACATTCCTATAGGGAATAGGAGTCTGCCACATGACGAGTAAAAGGGGATTTAATTTTTCAAACACTTCGACACGTTCCGAAGCTGGTTCCTGCACTGAGAAAAATTAAATTCCATAGCCAAAATATTATAACCCCTCAGACGCAAATTGTTCGATCCAAACCAGAAGACGACTTACTCCAGATCGGTTGAGAGAAAACAAAGCACAGGGAATTGAAGATGGGAGGCAAGAAAAATAAAATTGAGCCTAAAAATGTAGAATGTCTACAGAGAGATCCTGAATCCCTACGCATCTTCACAGAAGGAGGATTGATGCCATTTTTGAACAAATTTGATGGGTACTCCAAAGGGCTGGCGGCAGAGTTTGCACGAACCTTCAGAAACAACCAGGCAAGCGTCAGTGGCATGGCAATCTAGGTAACACCACAAATCTTGAGTCAAATCACTGAATTACCATTGCAAGGGTTACAAATTTTAAAAGCTAGTAAAAATACCCTAACAAAAATAGTTAATCAGTTTAGAGAGGAACAAGATAGACCTATTGAGTTTCAAATGAATAATAATGTTTGCAAAGGGGTAAAACGAACCAGTTTACAACACCCTTGGGGGGAAGTAGCAGTATGGGTAATCAGGTTTCTGACTTGTGATGGGCAATTTGTCATTTTTTCTAGACACCATATTAGGATTTTAAACCATTTGAGGCATGGTGGTTCAAACCCAGAAGTCAGAGTAAATCTCCCTCTATATTTATACCAGGAGTTACAAAATATGGCCAAATGATACCAAGCAGGAAGAGGGACTCCTAAACACCATGGGCTCATTAAACTAATTTGTAAACATCATTTTAGGGGAAACCCTAGAAGTTTTGATAGGTTTTTCTCTGCATGGAATGAATTAGAAGTTGAAAGCCCTGAATCTGAAGAAGAGGTAGAGGTTGAAAGCCCTAAATCTAAGAAGAAAAAATTGGAAATTCTGAACATGAAATTGAAACTGAATCCTCTAAAAAAGAAATTCCCTCTTCACCACAAGGACCTCCATCCTCTAGGACCAGGAAGCAAATAGAGAAACAATCTAAATCTGGTCCTGAAGGAAAAAGAAGGAAGGTTACATTTTCTAAAAATGTAACTATTTTTCCAACATCCCACTGAGCCTTTGGGAGTTCAAGCAGGGAAGAGCAGATGGAGGAGGAAACACCTAGAGCAGACTCTACTCCAGAATTGTCAAAATCTATTCCAAAGTCCCCTAAAAAGGTCAAACACAAACAATCTACTATTGGGTTGCGAAGGTCCTCTAGACTTCAGAAGCAGAAAGTAATGGAGGAGGTAGTAGATATAGAGGCAGTATCACTATCCCAGCAAGTGAGTGCAAAAATTGATACAGAGGAAGCATATATAGGTACAGAGGATGCAGAGGTAGGCACAACAATTACAGACATAGATACAACAATGCCTACAAAGAATATCTCACTTGTTGATTATTCTGATTCTGATTCTGAAGAAGAGTTCATAGCAGAGGAAGGAAAGGAAGATATACAAGAACAATTGCGTGCTACTAGAAGTGTCATTAGGACACAGATGGGTTGGATTGAACAACATGAAGCCTCTATCAAAGAAAAGGATAAGCTTATTGCTGATTTGTAGTAGGAGGTAGATGAATTAAGGGCTAGGTTGTCAACTCTGGAGCAACAACCTACAGAATCTGATTCTGAAGATGAGTTGGCCAGAATTCTATTGGAATTAGCAGAAGAGCATAGGGAGGCAGCCATACCTGAAGAAGAATCACCTATCAGAGGAGTAGAAATAGAAGAGACAACAACACAAATCTTCCAGCAGGATGTCAGTATAAAACATGATGATTCAAGGGCTTCTGCAAACATTCTGATAATTTGCAACAACAGGAAGCACAAATATCACAAGCAGTTGAGGAGGCCAATGAACAAGAGGAAGTACAAGAATAGGTAAATGTGCATTCCCCTCAAGTTTCTGTTGAATTAACTACAGTTGATTCACCTCAAATTGAAACAGCAGAAATTGGGGTGCAAGTGGATTTACCCCTTGTGGACACAACAAAAATTGGAATACAGGTGGATCTACTTCCAAAAATACAACAGATAACCCGACCCCCACAAACAGTTACACTAACAAAGTATAATGAGGATATAGCACATTGGATGTTGTAGTGTCAACAGATGGAGGCACAAATTTCATCTTTGAAACCTTTGAAGCAGAAGCTGGAAACCCAAAATGCAGACATAACTAAGTTACAGGAGCAGATACAGGATATGAGCCAAATTGTAGAGTACTTAGTTCAGTGCAGAAGGCCTACAAGGTTTTATACTTTGATATTAAAAGAAAAATACCTCCGTTGGCAGTTAATGAGGATTATTTCCAATCTTCCTTACAAATTGGACACTGCTGAAGAATTTGTAGAGACATATCTGCATAGTCCAGAGGAACAGAAGAATTTACTTTGTGAGTTGTTTCTGCATAACTTCTTCATACCTGAGAATGTAACATTCTTGCCAAATATCTTCACAGGAGATATCCAGTTGAGAGCCTTCATATCTACATTGCAAAATCAGATGCATTGGGAGGAGGAGAAAAAGGCAAGCAAAGAAATGGAGTTGAAAGTTGAACTACTAATAAGACCTTCCCATGCCAATTATAGGGTCTCCATAAATGAACATTTCACTATGATGAGGGAGCAGAGAATCAGAGAAGTTTATATAAGCAATCTTACTGATTGTGTAATGAGTTTTCAGGTCTTTTGTAACCAACATTTTGGTAATGCTCTATCAGCTTGTAAGAGCAGGTGGGGAGAGTTGTCAATATCACTTCAGAAAAGGGAACCTATCTCACCCAACAACTTGTTGTGGTCCAGGAGAAGAGCTGAGGGCATAGTGCAGATCATCCACAAACTAAAATATCATTGGGTAGGTTTGAGATATAGGTTGCCAACTGTTATAACTCCTGTTCCATATTTCTTTGATAATGATCCCCAACCAGATGAGCAGTTCCAGGAGTGGCTCAAGCAAATGCAGAAATCCGAGGATACTATCAGGTTTCGGGGTGAAAACTGAGTTATGAAGAATGGAATCTGGACATAGATCTTTGTGCTGTTGTGGCTTCACAGAATGCATGAGGACATGCATTACAATAGGTTGGGGGGAAAATGATGAGGCCAGAAATTGCCTCATTCATAGACCATTTTTGGATATTTCATAAACTATTTGATAAACCTTATGCTATGTTTTTATGCTAATTTTGATGATGGAATGCATTATGTATTACTATTTACATGTTTAGATGTTCAGGAGCATAACACTCTGTTTTGACCATTTTTTGCATTTTTTGCATTGTTTTAGCTGATTTACTTAGCAAGTAAATATTTATTTGAATAGGCAATAATGTATGTTGATGTGTATTCCATTCTGGGATCATGTTGTTTGTTTTCCTTGCCTTCTAACCTGTTCGAATTGCAAAAAGGTGCCAAAACCTGTTCAAACTAGGCTGACTGTGCAGAAAACAGAATTTGACCATACAAATTCCAGCCAGCTGTACATAAACAACATGGCTTGGAATTTGTCAATGCCAACACGTGAAACCTATGGAATTAGTCTTATGAGGACTTAATAAGACTATCTAGCTGGTCAAACCCATCATCCTGAGCAATTGATGCATGGATAAGCGTCAGAACTGTTACACTGCCTGATATTCCGGAGCAGCTCCGGAATGAGCGGAGCAGAACCAGTTTTGGTCAAAACTACCAACAAAATGGTCAGAAAGGTGGAAAATGGTGAAATGAAGAGGGATACAGTTGTATGAGAGGTTTTCTCACCTCTTCCAATGCATTTCTTCCAATGGATTGCGCCCAACAAGTGAAATGGATAAGCTGTAGCAGAATAGTTTCCTGCATTTCAGGAAGACAACTCCAGAATAGTTGTTGAATCCCTGAAAAGCAGCAACAGAATGAATCCACATATGTAATAGAATAGTATAAATAACAAGCTCCCATATTGGTTGAGCATATAGGGAAATAGGCATAGAGGAATAGGAATAGAACAGTTGTTTCAGTTGTAACAGAGCAGTGATTCTGTAGGATTTTTCCTGCATTGTTGCAATGTTATTTCAAATTCAATAAAAAGTGCAGTTTCTCCATGCAATTAGTTTCTTGAGTGAATGAGTGAACATTAGGTAGCTTAGAGTAGTCTTCTTGCCTTCTTCTGGATCAGGGAGCTGTTGTCACATTTTGCACGGGGTGCAATGTTTTCAATTTTTGTAAAAGAGCTGCTCTTCCTTCTCCCCCCTTTCTCTCTCTTCCCTACATTCTCACTCTTCTCAAAATTGACAGTAGTTGCCCTGAAAAATGGCTAAGTGTCAGGGCATGCTGAGGTGTTCGGGTTTTTGCGGGCCATAAACAGGGGCGATAAAATGGACAAAATGAGCCCCGGATATTTTATTATTGCAGATCTTCTCGCAAGCTTTCCAATGATATATTATAATAGGCGATCGGGTCAGCGGATCAAAAGTTATGGCCCCGGGAAGCTGAACCAGGAAACCCAGTTTTTGTGCGAGTGCGCACTTCGCCCAGTTTTGGTGCGAAGTGCGCACTTCGCCCAGTTTTGGTGCGAAGTTCGCACTTCGCCCCACTTTCTGGGCTCACCTTGCACTGGCAGGCTGGCAAGCTGACAAAGAAGAATGATAACTGCTGGAGCAGGTCCGTACAGCGGCAGACACCAGTGTTCACCTGTGCGCAGCCCGACTTTTCAGCAGAGCCGGAATGCGCCCTTGACAGGTGTACAGTAGGGGAACAAACCCGGAATTTGACCAAGGCGTGAAGGCCTTCCCAACTGCACTGTTTTCTGCCCACGCATCCCAAGGAGCTCCGATCCCAAACGAAGATAGATAGACTGCCCTTCAAGGCAGACATGTGTCACACAAAGATAACCCATCATACGACAAGTGTCCAGCTTCGGGATTTGAACCAAGACTGCCGACCAAAAGGGATAAGTATGGGTTGCACCGCCTGTGTCAGTAGCCTCATTCAAAGCTGATCTGAGGTTCCACCTGCTCCAGCTACCAGCGTACCTGCCGACTTGAAGTTTTGCCCAGCGCACCGCCATGTGGCTGTCCAGCTTTCAGGATGACCATGCTGCGGGTACAGCCCGGTCCGACAAAAGGTCAGCATTTGCAGCTCTTTCGCCGCTTCTGTCAGCTTATGTTTGACTGGGACTCTGTGCCCATTAATGTAACGGGAAGGACTCGGGCTATAAAAGCCCATCGTGAATTCATTGTAAAGGGTGGAAGGGGAATGTTTGTTAGGGAATCACCGTACCCATTGTAACCGTGCTTCTGCTAATGAATACAATCTGTATGCCTGGTTCTGTTCTGCTGTCTTTATTCTTTTATGCTGTCTTTCATTATATGCTTTAGGCCCACCTGTGTCGCAGCTCGTTGATTCACTTCGGCGTTTGGCGATCAGGTTCCTCTAGTATTGCTTGTTTAAGCACTTTTGTACTTCATTAATTTAAAGCATTTATAGAATAGATATGGTGGCAGCTCCATCGCTTATGTGTTTTGTTGCTGGTCCGTATCCGGTGATTGATGCGATCCCGTCGTCGTTAGTTCCTTGTAGGGAATGTTTGCTGGGAGCCATTGAACAGTGCGGTTAAATTCTCTACATAAACACATATACCTGGTCCTGATATCTCTAGGCTTGTTTTCTACCTATGTCAGTGTACGTATCCGTTAAACGATGCATTGTCGTGCTGTTAGTTCCTTGTAGGGAATGTTTGCTAGGGGATCATTGAATGGTGCATACACTGCTTATGTATCGGAAGTACGCGTAGATTTTGTAGTTCTTTGTCATACTTTTGTATTTATGATGCAGCAAGTAGCGTTGATTGGTGTGTTCCCGTACTGTTAGTTCCCCCCACCAACCTCTGAATATATTTGTAATCCATTTCTGTACATTTATTTCTTTCTGTACATTCATCTCTTTCCTGTATCCTTAGCTTAAATCAGCCCCCCCCCAAAAGGAGTCGGCCTTCTCCGGAGATTGGCTCGGAAGGCATCTCTTCCTTCCGGCCTTTCATGCTGGTGGGCGAATCTGGGCGCATTAACCCAAAATCCTTTCCTCATGGCAGATTCGTAACCAACAGTTTCTCTGGCACGCCCGGTGGGACACTTGTCCCACGTTTTAAAGAAAGAGGTACCCGTTCTGTCTCCACCTAGCGCAACAGTTTTTCTGACCCGCTTGGAGGAACATGGGTCCCACATCTGAAGAGAGATTTTCCGATCAGTCTCCACCTGGCGCTGACAGTTCCTGAGCTCTCGGTGAGACAAGGAAGTTTCTCACCCCCGACAGAATTGAAGCACCGGTGTTCGCTTCATTGCTGTTCCAAATCCGAACACCGGCAACTCGCACGAACAAATCCTCTGAGTCTAGAAGACCGGTCCCGTCACCTTCATGCACACGAGAAGGTGGCAAGCAAGAAATCCGAGAAGCCCGCCTGAGTTCTACGAACTGGACATCAACGCTCGAGGCGAGATTCCCAGTCGGCTGATCCGCGAGCTCGTTTCGACGAAGCCAAGGCTGAGATCCAAGAAGAAGCCGAAGCTGAAGTCGGAGGAGCCGAGTACGAAATAGAAGAAGCCGAGGAAGAAGAAGATCCTGCATCCTCGGAAAGTACCGACACTGAGTACACAACCGACGGCGGAGAAGAAGAAGAAGAAGAAATGGCTGCCCAACAGCCAAATGACGATGACCTCTTCCCGGCGGTGGACTCTACGGGGCCTTTGGCCCTGGTCGGTCAGCAAGCTGTTCCCCTGCTGCTTTAAAGTCTATTCCCACATACGACGGCTACGGTAAGACGGCGTATGAGCACATCCAGGACATCCTTGCCCTGGCCGCACTGCATACTATTACCGATGAAAGTGTGAAGACCCGTCTGCTGGCCCTTTCCCTGAGGGGAAAGCTTCTCTACTGGTGGAGATCGCTGCCAGAGGGATCCATCACAGGGTGGCCCCAGCTTGCCAGGAGACTCGTAAAAGGATGCAACGAGTCTGCTGACCCTACTTCTCTACTGCATCAGTTCCAAGCTATCCAGAGACATCCTCAAGAGGTGTCTGATTTCAACATCAGGTTTGCGAGATCCTGGAAACGGGTACCTCGCGAACTTCGGCCTTCAGCTGGCATGGCTGCTCACTACTATCTGAGATCATTCAACTCAGACATATGCCTGCTGCTGAAGATCGCCAGAATTGACGAGTTTCTGCTGCTGTACGAGGCTGCCCAACAAGCTGAAGCTGATATTATTTCCATCGGCAGGCTTCCGTCCAGAGTGCAGGAACCAATTCATCCCGACTTCCCCAGATCGCAGTATCCTTCTGCTTCTGGTGGTTCGCCGTCCACTTCCGGGCAGCAACCCCAGCAGCAGTGGAATCCGGCGCCGGTCATAACTCCTTATGGCCCGCCTCAAATGCATTACCCTCATCCGCCTCCTCCCGCTCCGCATTTTCCAGCGCTCCCTGCTCCCCCGCAGTACGCGCCTTATTCTAACCCTCCTCCATTGGCCGCTTTGCCTCCACCGGCACAGTTGCCACCTCCTGACAGCAGCATCCAAAACACGATTCTACAGGAGGTGCGGGCTTTGGCCTCCGGATATCATGCCATGTCCAATGACATGACCGCTATGAAGAAGAAGCAGGCCCAGATGGACCTTGTTCCTAGAAGGCCGTATGCGCCACCAGCATTGACAAAAGATAAAGCCCCAGAGAACCAGCCGCAGAGGCGTCCGCCTTCGAGGAATGCTGCTATAGAAGACCCACCTGGTCCTCCCGACCAGGTCAACTGGTGCACTACGTGCAATGACCCGCATTCGGAGGAAGACTGCACTCTGCACCAGCACTACATCCAGACCTTGGCCGGCAGCGCTATAGAAGACGATGAGCTGTACATGATCTTGGACGGCGAGGCTAATTTTGCCCTGCCAGAAGAGAATCTAGTGACGCCCGCCAAGGAAGAAAAGAGAGCTGTGGAAGCGGCTAAGCCTTTGCAAGTCTACGCAAGAAGAGAAAAACCGCAGCCCCACGAGCTGCCACCGTACAAGCGGCTGTGGCCTTACACAGCCCAGGAGAAGGCGTCCAAAGAAAAAGCTCCAGTTAAGCCTTTTCAGTTCCAAGCTATCCAGAGACATCCTCAAGAGGTGTCTGATTTCAACATCAGGTTTGCGAGATCTTGGAAACGGGTACCTCGCGAACTTCGGCCTTCAGCTGGCATGGCTGCTCACTACTATCTGAGATCATTCAACTCAGACATATGCCTGTTGCTGAAGATCGCCAGAATTGACGAGTTTCCTGCGCTGTACGAGGCTGCCCAGCAAGCTGAAGCTGATATTATTTCCATCGGCAGGCTTCCGTCCAGAGTGCAGGAACCAATTCATCCCGACTTCCCCAGATCGCAGTATCCTTCTGCTTCTGGCGGTTCGCCGTCCACTTCCGGGCAGCAACCCCAGCAGCAGTGGAATCCGGCGCCGGTCATAACTCCTTATGGCCCGCCTCAAATGCATTACCCTCATCCGCCTCCTCCCGCTCCGCATTTTCCAGCGCTCCCTGCTCCCCCGCAGTACGCGCCTTATTCTAACCCTCCTCCATTGGCCGCTTTGCCTCCACCGGCACAGTTGCCACCTCCTGACAGCAGCATCCAGAACACGATTCTACAGGAGGTGCGGGCTTTGGCCTCCGGATATCATGCCATGTCCAATGACATGACCGCTATGAAGAAGAAGCAGGCCCAGATGGACCTTGCTCCTAGAAGGCCGTATGCGCCACCAGCATTGACAAAAGATAAAGCCCCAGAGAACCAGCCGCAGAGGCGTCCGCCTCCGAGGAATGCTGCTATAGAAGACCCACCTGGTCCTCCCGACCAGGTCAACTGGTGCACTACGTGCAATGACCCGCATTCGGAGGAAGACTGCACTCTGCACCAGCACTACATCCAGACCTTGGCCGGCAGCGCTATAGAAGACGATGAGCTGTACATGATCTTGGACGGCGAAGCTAATTTTGCCCTGCCAGAAGAGAATCTAGTGACGCCCGCCAAGGAAGAAAAGAGAGCTGTGGAAGCGGCTAAGCCTTTGCAAGTCTACGCAAGAAGAGAAAAACCGCAGCCCCACGAGCTGCCACCGTACAAGCGGCTGTGGCCTTACACAGCCCAGGAGAAGGCGTCCAAAGAAAAAGCTCCAGTTAAGCCTTTTCCGGCAAAGGCTGCCCCTGTTCCCGCCAAACCTCCAGCAAAGGCCTCAACTCCCGCTAAGCCTCCTATACCTCAGCTCCCAGCTGAAACCAAAGAGCAAGCCCAGGAGAAGCTGAAGTACCCGTCTCTGACCAAGAGACAGCGAGTTGAGGCCACCCAACAGTACCGGACCAAGTATGAACCGGCTAAGCCAGCAGAAGGAGCTAGTACCTCGGGCTACAACATTGTAGACGAGTTGAAGAAGACTCCTGCCAGAATCAGCATGTACGACGCTCTTCTGCTCCCAGGCCAGGTAGATCTGTTGCAAGAATCACTAAAGAACATGAAGAGCGGCAAGCAGATGCAGCCTGCTGTCCTGGTTCAACCTTTGACAGTCTCAGCCATTGGGAAGAACAGACCGCCACCCTTTTATCTGTCGTTACGGATGCAAGGGCACATAGTTCACAACTGCATGGTGGATTCTAGTGCTTCCTCGACCGTAATGCCGAAGGCCGTCTGCAATGAGATCGGGATGGAATACACACGGAGCAGCCAAGGTGTGCTGCAACTAGACGGCACCCCTGTCAAGACAGTTGGTGTCATAAAGGATATCCCTATCCGACTGCACAAGGCTCTCGACATCGTAGTCATCCAAGAGGTCGTGATTGTTGACTTGGAGCCTTACTTCGGCATGTGTCTCTCTCGGGAGTTCACTGCGAAGTTGGGCGGGTACCTGTCTCTAGACTACTCACACATGGAAGTGCCCTTCAAAGGAAGGAGATTGAAAATTTTCAATGAGAAGCCTTCCCCCTTTCTAGTGGACAAGATACCCGGAGGAGAGATGGACTGCATGGTCCAGTTGTCAGAGGAAGAACTGGTGACAGTGGAACTGACCGAGCAAGCTCTCGAAGTGCTACAGCTCGAAGACGAGTTCTCGTTGCGGGACTTCAATGCCGTAATCGGGACAGAGCAGGGCTGTTACTCCATTAAACAGTCCGAGAGACTTGACGTGTCAGCTGCGAAAGAAGTAGGACCTGCACCCGAAGAGCTGTGGAAGCTTTTCTTTGACGGCGCGCGATGCAAGAATGGCGCCGGTGCAGGGGTACTCCTGGTTTCTCCAACCGGGATCCAGAAGGACTATGCCTACAGGCTGGCCTGGAGCTGTACTAACAACTCAGCAGAGTACGAAGCCCTGTGCTTGGGTTTGCGAAAGGCGGAAAGGCTCGGAATCAAGCATCTCCAAATTTTCGAAGATTCAGAGCTGGTGTGTCACCAAGTTATGAATAAATGCGCCTCCAAGCATCACTATCTTAAATCGTACCGCAATCGGGTCTGGGACCTGATGGAATCGTTCGACTCATTGAATGTTAAGGCAATATCGCGTGAGAGAAACAAGCACGCAGATATTCCGCATCTCGTTGGAGCCGTGTACGTTCCGGCTGAAGACGTTGTCCAGAAACTGAAGCCGGTCCGCACCATTTACAGGCCTTCTGTGCCTGATAGGGATACCTTCTGGCAGGTGTTCAGCTGTGACGAGGAGATCGTCACATTCCTGGTTAACGAAGTGTGTGTAATCGAAGGTAGAGACCCTGATGACGAGCAATATGAGGGGTTGATACAGTTACGGAATAATCACGTCCCAAAGGGACTGATTACGTTAGAAAGTCTCTTTGATCAGAACGACAGAGCAATATCACATAGGATCAAAGTAGACCCGAAGCAAGATGTCGACTCGGAACTCGAACCTCGGTAAAACCATCAAGGTCGGGACAGATCGCACGTCGGAGGAACTGGGGCAGATTAGATCACTGTGCCAGGAGTTCCCCGACATCGTGGCCTGGTGCTACGAGGATTTGAGGGGGTATGACAGAACTGTCATCCAGCATACCATTGAGCTAGAGGATGGCGCCAAGCCATTCCGACAAAAGCAGAGGGCCGTAAATCCAAAGATTGAGGCCATGATGAAGACCGAGCTCTTGAAGATGCTGGAGGCTAAGATCATCTACCCCATCAAACATTCATCCTGGGTCGCGAATTTGGTGCCCGTGAGGAAAAAGAATGGCGACATACGTCTCTGTGTCAACTTCAGAAACCTAAATCAAAGCTTCCCTCCGGGACCACTATCCGCTTCCCCAAATTGACCAGATTCTACATATCGTTGCTGGAGCCCAGAGATTTTCACTTTTAGATGGATTTTCCGGCTACAACCAGATTTGGGTCAAAGACGAAGACCAGCATAAGACAGCGTTCACCACCAAGTGGGGGACGTTCGCCTATCAGCGCATGCCGTTTGGCTTATCCAATGCTGGTGCTACGTTCCAAAGGGCCATGGACCTCGCCTTCCGAGAGCTGCTCAACAAAATTATTGTCATCTACCTCGATGACATGACTGTTTTCTCTCACCAACGAGAAGATCATGTTTCGCACCTGCGGCAGATATTTGAAAGTTGTCGAGAATTCGGCATCTCCATAAACCCGAAGAAGTCTGTCTTCGCGGTAAAGGAAGGAAAGCTGCTGGGACATGTCATCTCCAAGGAAGGCCTCGCCATTGACCCTGACAAAGCGGAAGCCCTCGTTCGCTTGCCAGCCCCCATCGACAAAAAAGGGCTGCAGTCCTTCTTCGGTCAGATTAACTTCGTGTGGAAGTTCATCCCGGACTTCGCACAAGTGATCAAGCCTATGGCTGAACTGCTCAAGAAAGACACACCTTACGAATGGACTGATGAGAGAGAGCAAGCCTTCGAGGAGATCAAGGCCCGAATTGCACAAGCCCCGGTGTTGACCAACCCGGACTACTCCAAGGACTTCATCCTGTATGCAGTGGGAGAACCCGAAAGTTACGCCGCAGTCTTGACTCAGAAGGGAGACGACGGTGAGGAGCGCCCCATAGCGTTCCTGAGCCAAGTCATCTTGCCGCATGAAGAAAAGTACAATTTTATAGAGCGGCAAGTTCATGCTGTCATGAAGTCCCTTCGAAAGTTCAGGCACTTTGTCTCCCAGAGCAAGACCACTGTTTTTGTGATTCACCCGGATGTTCGAAGTTTTATTTTACAAGGAGAACCGGGTCACAAGAGAGCGGGATGGATTGCCAAGATCCAGGAGTTCGACATTGAAGTGCGGCCCACCAAGCTTATCAGAGGCCGAGCCTTGTGTCGGGAATTGGCCCGAAGCGCTGTAGCCGGCATCTCCGCCTCTAAGTGGGAGGACACAGCGACACGCATCTACCTAGCCGACTCCTTATCGGAGGGGGAGTGATTGGACAGATGAACTGGTGAGATACTTCTGCACCGGAAGATGTCCCGATCACCTGAACGCCTCACAACGAAGGAGATTTCGGCTAGGTGCACTAAAGTACACTCTTCGCCCCGAGGGGCTTTACTTCAGAAACATTGACGGCATCCTGTTGCGGTGCGTCAGAAAATCCGACCAGCCTAGGGTCCTCGGAGAATTTCATTCCGGGATGCCTGGGGGTCACCATTCTTCGAGGCCGACGGCCTTAAAAATAATAAGGGCTGGATACTATTGGCCCACTCTGTTCGCAGACGCGCATGCGGTCTGCGCTAAATGTGATCAATGCCAAAGGTTTGCTGGCCGAAACAGAAAAGCACCCCTGCCCCTTCAACCGATTCGAGCCGAGACTCCGTTCCAAAGAATGGGGTCTAGACTTCATTGGGGTGATTTCTCCTAACTCCTCCGCCGGCCACAAGTTTATTCTTACAGCTACTGATTATTTTACACGGTGGACGGAGGCAATCCCGACCAAGAACGCAGACCAAGAAACGGTCATCGGGTTCATTGAAAGCCTGATTACTCGCTTCGGGGTTCCAGAGTCGATTGTGACAGACAATGGTCCGGGATTCGTAGGCGCTGTACTCACGGAGTACACCAGCAGACTTGGCATCTATCACAAGATGTCTTCTAATTACTACCCGCAGGGGAATGGCCTTGCCGAGTCTACTAACAAGAACCTCCTGAAAATTCTTCGGAGGACCATTGAAAGGAATAAGCGAACTTGGCACTTGCTCTTGAACCGGGCGCTATGGGCGGATAGAGTTGCGTTCAAGAAATCCCTCAGAACGTCCCCCTACGCGCTTGTCTATGGCAAGGAAGCTGTCATGCCATCACACATCGAGATCCCCGCCCTGTGGATGATTGACGAAGACAGGAGCAGCGGAGACCCGGTGGACGACAGACTGTGCCAACTCCTGCAGTTGGAAGAAGACAGAGAAAGTGCATACCAGGCCTTCGCGGATCACATTGCAGCCACTCAAGGCTGGTTTGCCAAAGGCGCCACTGCCCGAATTTTCAAAGTCGGGGACTTGGTGCTAAAGTGGGACTCATACAAGGCAAAACCGGGTAATCACGGAAAATTTGATGCTCTCTGGGAGGGCCCTTATCAGATTGCCCGGGTGAACCAGTTCAATGCCTACATACTTTCGGATATGGAGGGACAGCTCCTCCCTATCCCCGTCAACGGGTTCCATTTAAAACTTTATCGCTGTTGACGAGGCCCGAGTGGCCCTTCTTTGTAAAAAATTTCCTTATGTTTTTTCCATTTCCCGGCATGTACAGTTTCCAGTTTTAGCTTTCAATTTGTTTTTCTTCTTTGAGCTTAACTGCGGCATGGGAGAGAAGGACAGACTTCGCAGCGAAGTCTGTCGTTGCCCCTCAGGAAGGGCGAAGTTCGGCTATGCAAAGAAAGAAAGGAGAAAAAGAGGGCAAAAAATTGACTAAGTGTTGGGCGAAGCCCGACTCGCAGCCGAAGTCGGACTTCGGCCCAGCCAAATTGCGAAGTTTGATAAAAAATGTTAAGGCACACTAAAGGGAAGCCCCGCTCAAAGCTTTGACCGAAGTACGCACTGCGCATACTTTCCGTGCGAAGTACGCACTGCGCGCAACTCTTGCGCGAAGTGCGAACTTCGCAGCGAAGTCCGACTTCGGCCAGCGTTAGTGCGAAGTGTGCACTGCGCTCAATTCTCGCGCGAAGTGCGAACTTCGCGCGAAGTTCGCACTTCGCTCCAAGCTTCGGCCGAAGTCCGAACCTGCCTCAACGCATCAGCGCTGCGCAATTTGCTCAAGGTCCAAAGGCCGCGGGGAGTATTAAGTATGTTCCAAAGCGCCCAAGGTTGCAAAGGACCTGGACCCACGCTGTGCCCGAACTTCGGGCGCAGCGGAAAAGAATGAGAGCAGAACAGTTCAAACGCGCGCTTCGCGCGAAGTTCGAGCTTCGCCCGAAATTCGGGCGAAGCCCGACTCGCCGGCGAAGTCGGGCCGCGCCCAACTTTGGGCGAAGCCCGACTCCGCCTTGGTCTTCGGGCCAGTTTGGGGCAGCGTCCAAGAAATGAATAATAAAAAATTCGAAAAACCCCAAGCTGGGCCCAAGGCGCGTTTGCAACTGTTTTAACATGGGTTCCCGCACCAAGGGTTTTGTCTTGAGCAGTGTGCCCAAGTGGTGGCAGCGACGTCAGCCATGGTGCAATCTCCAAAGCAGAATTAATGATTGCATGTTTTTCAAAGGAAAGTGCAACAAAAGAAGCATGGCACGTCTGTCGGGGCGCGTTTTTTTCCAAACATTCTCCTGCGCAGCCACCCAAGGATCTTAACTCAGCCGACCTACCCCCTCCTGCGTTGCATTAATGGCGCTGTTTTTATCTAGAAAAGGGGGGACAGAAGCCTGCAAACATTCCAGATTGCACAGATTATTCCTCGGACAGCGCTAATTATTCCTGTGACAGCGAAATTTGTTGCAGACAGCCTGAACCTATCATTATTGCTGATTCGGAGAGATGGACAAAGGAAAAAGGCCCGTGTCAGCGCAGTCCAGTGAAAGCAGCGAACCAGGGGATTTACCGCGGCCTGGCGTTTTCAAAGGTGATACCCCGCCAGAGAAAAAGTCAAAGTCCCGAACGAAAAAAGTATAGCGTGGGCAAGCCCCACCATCTCCGGTGAATTACCTGGCGGGATATGTGGACGGCTCATTTTCTATGAGCCTGACTCAGCTGCGAGCAAATGTGGAGAACTGGGCCGACAAAGTTTCGCCCTCCCACCATTTCGGAGCGGCGTACAAATCAAACCTCTTCAGATTCTTGTGCCCTCCTGTCCATCAATGCCCGGAACTGGTAGACCTCATTGTCAGACACTACAGACCAGCTACCCGGCATATCTGCAGCTCCAGCGGTAAACCCTTGTTCGCGCTGCGCAGGGAGACTGTGCAGCCAGCTTTCGCCCCAAGGCTGGAGTATGACTCCGGCACCATCCTCAGAAAGGTAAATCTGGGCGAACAAGCGGGACGCTTCACGCACACCAAGCGAATGAGGGATTTCCTCAATTCGGAGCCGAACGCCCCGCTTCCAGCCGGACAGATGGCCGATCGGCCCCATGCCCTTGGCAAAATTTCGTAACAAGTATCTTTATACTATCCTGGCATGGATTCTTGGCTGCGACTCCAACGAGTTGGTACATCCGTACCACCGGCGCCGTGCAATGTCTCCTGTGTGGAGAATCTTACGAACCAGCGGCGCAAAGGAGTGGAAAGCGCCCCATCTCTTTCGACTGGGCAGACTGGCTGGCTTACGCCATTCATTCCAGTCTGCTGAAAATTCAGAAGAGGCAGTCTACCGATTTTCGTTTCAGTTTTGTTCTAGCCTGGCTTTGTTTGTACCATCTGCACCCCCAAATGCCGATCCTGAACCTGAAGAAGGTTAACGAGAGGGGAGAGCCCCAGCCCGTCTATAACTGGACGGATGACTTATACCGGAAAGGGTCCTACTACAAATTCAACTTCAACTTTCTGGGATTCGTCATGTCAGTCTTCACCGAAAGTGAAATCCCCCGTCCCCCTAGAGAAATGACGAGTGCATTGATAAATCAGAAGCTCGGGGACGTTTTCAGACTGACGCAGGGGATTGTAGTCAGAATCTACGGATTCAAGGGCAAGCCCTATTTGCTGCCCTATTGGTGTTCATGAGCATCTGTTCGGGATGGAAGTTGCCCGGCAGATGGACTATGTGGAAGAAGAGTTCGGCCTAGGAAAGAAGAGAGGACAGATTTTTCAATATCCTCTTTCCGGGCCAACGTCGAGATTACCGAGGTAGGACAACGACGTCTACCTAGAGCAAGCGCCGTCCCGGATTGGCCTCGGTTTTGATGCCGCAGTCACTGAAGTACGACCCCTATGGGATAAGGGCAAGATTCACACATTTGTGCCCCTGGGATATAACCGAAGATAGATGCGACATGGTCCATGTGGACCTTGACTGGGAGATTGAATTAATGGAAGCTTCTCCTCCCTGGCAGGATTTCTACTGCGAGGAGGTGACATATGACCCCAAGCGAAACCCGGACCACCATTTCTCGTCTCCAGGATTCAAAAAATTTCTATCCAAGATAGCAGGCCTTAACTGGTCTAAAGAAAAGGTTACCGAGTGCTGGAAGATGAGATGCCGCACGCAGCACGATAAATCAACAAGAAGAAGCCTGGCCGTAGATGACGACTTTTCGGTTCTCTATGACCAGCATCATGACAGCTGGCGGCCGTTCGCTTATCAAGGTTACGTTCCCCGAGGCCCCTTTGAGGATTATAAAAATGGGTCTCCTCCCAAACAGTTGTACACTTCAGCAACTGCCAGCGCAGGCCCAGCAAGTACCCAGGTCAATCCAATGCAGCCCGTGGCTCCCAAGGCGGCGCCTGAAAAGGCGAAAGAGTTAGTCAAGGCAGCGCCCGAGGCAATCCCTCAGGCAAGAAAAGCGCCGCCGCCTCCAGAAGGCAGACCGGTCGCGGCAGAACTTCTGCAAGTCAAACCCCGGTACAAGTTTACCGTGGGAGCATCAGCGCCTGCTGCACCTGCTTCATCTCCTTCCCCTGATCCAACCGTTATTCCAGAAGAGAAGAAGCGGAGGAGAGTCGAGAAAATCAGGCGACCTAGCCTGATAGTGCAGCAGCCAATCGCAGAGCCGCAGCCGCATCCTGCCGCCGCAGAGGCAGTTCCTTTGGGCAGTCCCAAGCCAGCCACCGATACAAGAAGCGAAGACATTCACCCGACATCGGCTCAGGCGGAGCCCGCAGGTACGTTTGCTGCCCCTGTTTCTTTGGTCTCACCCACTCCTACTCCCACTCCATCCCCCGCTCAATCTGAGCGAGCCATGACCACATCCTCCTCCCCGTCTCCGCGTCCTTCTAGCGGTCCCCATTCTTTCGATCAGTTTGCTCAGAACCCTAACGTTTCTCTTTCTCTGAGCACAACTCCAAACCCTTCGCCCGAAGCTAGTGCCGAGGCAGCCCGTTCACCGTCACATCCTCCGCCTCAGCCGCTTCAAACCCTCGCAGTGTCAACCATTCCCATCTCCATTTCCCGGTCGCCCCCACAAGCGACCGATTCTTCCAAAGTCTGTCCGGTTCCTCCTGATCCCATCCCCGCAGGAGAGACGTCTCAGCAGAACCCTAGGCTGGGGGAACCAGATTTCATGGACGACCTCCAGAATACAGACGACTTGCCCCTGGCAACAAGGGCTGTACAGTGTTCTGTTTCCTTCCTCGAGAACCTGAAACGGAGGAGACATGAAGAGATAGCCGCCCCGGTAAAACGCGCCAAGTACGATTTTGAGAGGAGAGTGCTTACAACAGAGAAGATAATCCCAATAGTAAAGAAGCCTCTCCGGGAAATGACTAGGGCGGACTACGAGCTCCAGACAAAGGAGAAGAGCTTTGACGACATCAACAAGCAGTATGAGATTCAGACGATCATGCGCAAAGCTGATAATCTCTTTGTCAAGAGTCTGGAGGAGCGGAGAAGAACTTTTCGCGTTGCAGGATAAAGTAAGACAGCTTGAAGAAGACCTGTCTAGGTCTACTGAGCAGCTGGAAGCGGCGCGGCAAGAAACAGATGAACTCAAAGCCCAGCTGGCCGCTTCTCAGCAACAAGCCGCAACCGAAAAGAAAGCAGCCTCGGAGCAGATTTCTCAGCTCCAGGAGTCTTTGAAGCAGGCGCAGTCGCAACTTGCAGAGAGAACATCTCAAGCGACGGTCTTTTCGAAGACAAAAGTTAAGGAGATGCGGGCTGGTTTGCTGCGGGAATGCAAGCCCCACACCTTCAAGGCGATGGCAGTCCTGGATTTCGCATCCAGGATTCAAGAAGTTTCTGCCCAGGGAAAGCCTGTGGTAGAGGAGGCCGAGCGCCAGGCGAAGCAATGGCTGGACCTGGCGGTAAATCTTCAGGAGCACGAGAGCAACGGCCTCCAATTTTCTCCCGTGTCCTCATTCGCTGCAGAATGGGCAGGTGCAAGGGTGACCTTGCACAAATATTTCAAAAAAAGTTGAAGAGGTGAGAGTGGCCAGACAAATGCTAGACGCATTCACGCATGAAAGGGATATCTGTCTGGCCCCCTTTCACGCTCTTTCAGAACTAGGGTGCCCCAGTTTTGTTGAGAATGGCGAGCTCCTCACCCTAGATCGGGTAAAAAGAAATTGGCAGTCCTTTGAGGCAAATACAGCTGAAATTGATAGCTGGACTGAGCCAATTCAAGACAGTCAGGTCACTCAGATGGTGTCCAAATATTCCAAGATCCGCTCCTATTTCCAGGAGTTAGAAAAAAGGTACCTCACCATCGACCTGCACGCGGTCGCTGCTTTCCACGGAGCATTAGAAGATATAGCGGACCGCAAGCCATTCGAAGCAGAAGCCTGGCATTCAGCCCAGGTGGCATACACTCGCATCTGCGAGGCAGAAGCAGGAGATGGAGAGTTTTCGGAAGGCATTTCTGATGGGCAACTGACAAAGGTGGATCTGAAGAGCAGTTGCAGCGAGGGTGACTCTGTTGCCCAATGGATGAAAGCACGGGTTCTTGGTGCCGAGGCGAGCTCGACACCCCGCGAGCCGCCAGAAATGTTGTCACATTTTGCACGGGGTGCAATGTTTTCAATTTTTGTAAAAGAGCTGCTCTTCCTTCTCCCCCTTTCTCTCTCTTCCCTACATTCTCACTCTTCTCAAAATTGACAGCAGTTGCCCTGAAAAATGGCTTAGTGTCAAGGCATGCTGAGGTGTTCGGGTTTTTGCGGGCCATAAACAGGGGTGATAAAATGGACAAAATGAGCCCTGGATATTTTATTATTGCAGATCTTCTCGCAAGCTTTCCAATGATATATTATAATAGGCGATCGGGTCAGCGGATCAAAAGTTATGGCCCCGGGAAGCTGAACCAGGAAACCCAGTTTTTGGTGCGAAGTGCGCACTTCGCCCAGTTTTGGTGCGAAGTTCGCACTTCGCCCAGTTTTGGTGCGAAGTGCATACTTCGCCCAGTTTTGGTGCGAAGTTCGCACTTCGCCCCACTTTCTGGGCGCACCTTGCACCTGGCAGGCTGGCAGGCTGACAAAGAAGAATGATAACTGCCGGAGCAGGTCCGTATAGCGGCAGACACCAGTGTTCACCTGTGCGCAGCCCGACTTTTCAGCAGAGCCGGAATGCGCCCTTGACAGGTGTACAGTAGGGGAACAAACCCGGAATTTGACCAAGGCATGAAGGCCTTCCCAACTGCACTGTTTTCTGCCCACGCATCCCAAGGAGCTCCGATCCCAAGCGAAGATAGATAGACTGCCCTTCAAGGCAGACATGTGTCACACAGCATAACCCATCATACGACAAGTGTCCAGCTTCGGGATTTGAACCAAGACTGCCGACCAAAAGGGATAAGTATGGGCTGCACCGCCTGTGTCAGTAGCCTCATTCAAAGCTGATCTGAGGTTCCACCTGCTCCAGCTACCAGCGTACCTGCCGACTTGAAGTTTTGCCCAACGCACCGACATGTGGCTGTCCAGCTTTCAGGATGACCATGCTGCGGGTACAGCCCGGTCCGACAAAAGGTCAGCATTTGCAGCTCTTTCGCCGCTTCTGTCAGCTTATGATTAATGTAACGGGAAGGACTCGGGCTATAAAAGCCCATCGTGAATTCATTGTAAAGGGTGGAAGGGGAATGTTTGTTAGGGAATCACCGTACCCATTGTAACCGTGCTTCGGCTAATGAATACAATCTGTATGCCTGGTTCTGTTCTGCTGTCTTTATTCTTTTATGTTGTCTTTCATTATATGCTTTAGGCCCACCTGTGTCGCAGCTCGTTGATTCACTTCGGCGTTTGGCGATCAGGTTCCTCTAGTATTGCTTGTTTAAGCACTTTTGTACTTCATTAATTTAAAGCATTTATAGAATAGATATGGTGGCAGTTCCATCAGTTATGTGTTTTGTTGCTGGTCCGTATCCGGTGATTGATGCGATCCCGTGCTGTTAGTTCCTTGTAGGGAATGTTTGCTGGGAGCCATTGAACAGTGCGGTTAAATTCTCTACATAAACACATATACCTGGTCCTGATATCTCTAGGCTTGCTTTCTACCTATGTCAGTGTACGTATCCGTTAATCGATGCATTGTCGTGCTGTTAGTTCCTTGTAGGGAATGTTTGCTAGGGGATCATTGAATGGTGCATACACTGCTTATGTATCGGAAGTACGCGTAGATTTTGCAGTTCTTTGTCATACTTTTGTATTTATGATGCAGCAAGTAGCGTTGATTGGTGTGTTCCCGTACTGTTAGTTCCCCCCACCAACCTCTGAATATATTTGTAATCCCTTTCTGTACATTTATTTCTTTCTGTACATTCTTCTCTTTCCTGTATCCTTAGCTTAAATCAGCCCCCCCCCAAAAGGAGCCGGCCTTCTCCGGAGATTGGCTCGGAAGGCATCTCTTCCTTCCGGCCTTTCATGCTGGTGGGCGAATCTGGGCGCATTAACCCAAAATCCTTTCCTCATGGCAGATTCGTAACCAACAGGAGCAAGGGCCCACTTCCAGGCCCAGGAGAGGGATCAGCTTTTGACAGGTTTTCTGTTCATTTCTTGCTGCAGCAAATTAGCAGAAACCTGACAATTTCCATTTCATTTGTTAGTTGTGTTGTTTGTAGATGCATGAAACATTTGTGTTGTAAATGTAGATGCAAGATAGCTGATCATATAGCATAGGCTTTTGAATCTTACAACATTTTTGAAGTTTCTCTGTTTTCAGCAGTTATTTCCAGTTTTTAGCATTTCCATTTGTGTTAATTGATTTCTAGTTGTTTCATTTCTGCAACATTTTATTCCAGCCTTTCAATTCTGTTAACGTAATTAGAATTTGCTTTCTGTGAAACTGTTATTTCTGTAATTTCCATTTTGCAAGCATAAACAGGTTTCATTTCTGTTATTTCTGATTCTGCAAGAGTAATTAGTTTCCATATTTTGCAATATTTCTATTACTGCAATTTTGTTTCAGCAAGAGTAATTAGTTTCCATATTTTGCAATATTTCTATTACTGCAATTTTGTTTCAGCAAATGTAGTTAGGAGTTCAATTCAGTTCATAGGATTAGAGGTGACACCAGAAATCCCCAAAACTGACTGATCTCATCAATAAAGCCATTTCCTGAGTAGACTGACCTTCAAGCTGCTTACCCCTGCTATCGCATACAGCCATTGGACACCGCCCTGGACTGACAATTATAATGATTAAATGGTGTGATTGACGACACTCATCAATGTGTATTCATGCAGAAGAAGACAACCTTGATGAACCAAGATGGAGTATGTACAAGATTGGCAACTACAGTCAAAATACAAAGTCTCAACCAAAGAGAAGGAATAGTTAGGTCCAAAGAACTTTGCGAAGTATAGTGTTGGGTGATGCTATGATTAATGAGAAACAACACACCCATTCGATGTGGCTAAAGTGGCAAGTGAACCTGATACTATACAATACGAAGGACCAAAGATGGTACAAATCAATCTCGGTGTAGTTGATGAAGAGAAGATGATCCATTGCGGGGATGATTGGGACCCAATGTTGAAAGCAGCAGCTTTCAAAATTTTCATGCAGTACAAGGTCTTCGCTTGAACATACAAAGACTTCAAGGGGATCCTACCAGAACTATGTGTGCTTCAGATTCCGTTGGTTTCGGGTGCACAACCAACACGTAGAAGGTTGTACAAAATGAAACCAAATTATGCAGCCTTGGTTAATGCAAGAATTGAAAAGATGTTGGATGCCAGAATAATCTTCAAAGTGACTGTGAGTGAAAGGGTGTCACCAGGTTGTGATCAAATTGAAGGAGAGCAACCAGATCCACATCTGTCGATTTCCAAATTTTGAACGCAGTGACTATTAAATATCCCTTCCCATTATCTTTTACTAATTTGATCTTGAAAGAGGTAGTATGACATGAGATCTATTCATTCTTGGATGGCTTCTCAAGCTACAATCAAGTCAGTATCGTTGAAGAAGATAGATTGAAGACCACTTTCATTGTAGAAAATGGCATAATCCAATGCCCTTCGGTTTGTGCAATGCCCTAGCCACATTTCAAAGAATAATTCTATACATTTTTGAACAGATGTCCACTGGTAAGTTCAAAGTTTTCCTAGACGATTGGTCATTGTATGAGAAGGACTCGAGGAGTTGAAGGCAAAGTTGGTTTGCACACCCATTCTGGTCTTTCCAAATTGGGAGCAAGAGTTTCGCATCCATATAGATGCGTTTAATTCACGTCCATGTAGATGTAGGTTGGCCCAGGAGGGACAATTTGGGCTGGATCAGCCCATATACTTTTCAAGTCAGTTATTGTCATGAGCAAAGAAGAATTACAGCACAATAGAGTGGAAGAATTTGGGAATGGTATATGCCCTACAAAAATTCAGATATTATCTGCTTGCCAATCCCTTCGCGTTCTACATAGATTGTCAAGCATTGTTGTACTTGATCAACAAACCAACCATTCACGGATGAGTTAGCAGGTAGCTCGTCGCATTGCAAGAGTTTGTGTTCATGTGGTGGTGAGACCTGGAGAGAAACACGTAATAGTAGATCAACTATCAAGGATTCGCTCAGGAGCACCTACGGAGGGAGGAGTATCAATTGAATTTCTAGACACTCATTTATTTGCAATAACTACGCTACCATCGTGGTACAAGTACATGGGGGAATACTTCTCGACAGGGGAGCTGCCACAAGAGTTGATGACAGATGAGAAAAAAAAATCGTCATTAAATCAACACCATTCTAATTGATAGTTGGATTGTTGTATAAAATCAGACCATATGGAACTTTGAGGTATGTAATGGACGAGGAAGTGAACTCAGCACTGAAGGAAGCTCATGAAGGGCTAGCAGGAGGGCACATGGGACCAAATGCGATAGCAAGGAAGGTGCTACTGGCAAGGGTATGGTGACTCACCCTCTATCGTGATGCAAAGGAGTTTGTGATGACATGCGATACATGCAAGAGAGTTAGGAGACCGCTGAGGAAGGACTTTATGCCATTGCACCCATCACAACCACAAGAGTTGTTCAAAATATGGGGTCTAGATTTTATGGGACAATTAAGAATCAATAGGAGAAAATTTAGGTACATTGTGGTGGCAACTGAGTATCTGACGAAGTGGGTCGAGGCAAGGGTGTTGCCCAACAATTCCAAAAAGAGTACTATGTGTTTCTTGTACGAATAGGTGATTACAAGATTCAACATACCTCTCCAATTGACGAGTGATCGTGGAGGACACTTTGTCAATGAGATCATTCAAAAACTTACGACGGAATTCAAGATCTTGCACTTGCTTTCTAGTCCATATCACCCCAAGGCAAATGGGCAAGAGGAGCCAGTGAACAAGGTCTTGGTTTCGATAATGTACAAGACTTGGAATCGAGGATGTTGATTTGGAGGAAAGATTGTTAGCAGTTATATGGGCATACAGAACTATGTATAAGTCAATGACAAACTGTACACCGTTCCAGTTGATGTATGGGCAAGAGGTGGTTGTGTCGGTTGAGTTCCTGATACCAAGTTTGAGAGTGGTGGTGCAAAACTGTTTAGATGACTAGGAGATCCTAACAGCACTAATCAAATTGAACGAGCAAAGAGTGATGGCTCAGTGGGCAATGGAGATTGCCCATCATGAGAGGAAGTCGTGGCATAACAAGCACCTGAGAAGGATGAATCTGAAGCTAGGTGACTTGGCCCTGAAGTTCAATGGCTAAAGAGAGATCAAGGCAAGCAAATTGAAGACTTTGTGGCTTGGACCCATCCATGTTGAGGAGATGATAGATAACGGCACAGTGAAACAGAAGAAACTAGACGGGACAATGTGTCCTGAGACAGTTAATGGTTTGAATTTAAAGTCAATACAGAATGAAAGCACAAGTGAATATGGTTAATTTTGAACCAGCTAAAGAAGAAACAAGCATAGGAAGGTTGATTGTGGCACCAAATCAGCCATTGGAACCTTTTGAGGGTATGCTGGTCCAAGAAGATGGGGAGTCAAGTTGGACCAAGGAAGGAGATGGTGCAGGAGAAGATAGTGACTCAAATCTTGCAAAATAGCTTGCCTGGTTGTTCGGAGGAGAGAATAATGTGCAACCCATAATTGGACAGGAGGAATTATAGCCTCAGCCTATAGAACATAGAAGAATTTGAGTGCATGTGAGATTTCCAGACATGGAAGAGGAAGACAGACTAAGATCACTGAATGAAGAAAATATATAGCAAATGGTGGCAACGAATGTTAGACTAGAAGAACCACCAGAGCATGAACCTCGGAGTGAAAGCAGCGATTATGAAGGAATGAGTTCATTGGCAGCCATTGGACATGAATTACAAAGAATGTGCAAAGAAACATAACAGTTGCATGAGTAAAGTGAGCAACTACGTAGAAGAAATGAAAAGCTAAGGAGACAGTGTGCACAAGAGATATTGAGGCTATGGGATGATATCCAAGTAGGGAGTAGAAATCTAGCAAATGAAGTGGGATGGAGAGACATCCATGAAGTGTCATTGCCAAGTAGAGTGGAAGATGGGAACTTGAATCAAGAATCCAGCAGTGTGTCCTTGACAAATTCAAGCAGTGAGAGCTCAGTCTTAGAACTCAGAAAAAGAGTCAGGAGGGACACCTAGGAAACAGCAAGTTGCCCAACCGACACGCAATGTGGATGAACCACATCAAGCAAACCATAACCAAAATGCCACTGAGACAGGTAAGCAAGCGAATGGGAGGAGTTATGATCTGCCACTAAACCTAAACGATTCTTTGGGAAATCGAAGTAGTTCACAAGGACTACCAAACAACCCAAGGCATGTGTACGAATCAAGCAATATGGAAGAAGTATTAGGTTCCTGGGCCACCTGAGTTTGCCCATCCAAGGAGGGAGGCTGGTTGGCCTCTTTCCCGTCTGTCTGAGGGAAAGGTTTTTCCCTCATACTGCCCCTAGGCCATGTAGCCAATAGTATTAGGGAATTTGTATAGATTTGTAACATAAAGTAAATGTCGTACAGAGAAATGTATGGAAAAATGCCATATAGCAGGTGACAATACGACAAACGTCGTATAGTGTACGACATAATGTTGTACAACAAAGGGAAGTAGTCGTACATTAAAGAGTCGTACATTCAGGAATTGTTGGAAGTAAAGATTGACTGTTGGCGTGATGCAAAGAAGGCCAAGGATTGCGAAGAGAATTCAGCGGGTGGGGCAGCAGAGGAAGGTTCCACCTAAGGTGGTGTTGCAAGGAGAACCTCGCTCAACGTTGGAGTCAACTTCGGGAGAGGCCTAGTTGGCCACATGCGTGTGAGGGAAAGGGATTGCGGCATGGACGCAGAGCAAGACAAAATGAGGCAACACGAAGGAGAGCCAAGATCATGGCCAAGGACCAACACTCTTGAGGAGGGACAAAGTCATGAAAGATAGAAGGAGAAAGGCAAGAGGAAGGAGAGAATGCAGATCCCCTTGGAGGAATCGACATGGGTAGCACCACCGGTAGAGTTTTGTAGAAACTGGTGGCTGGGAAATCCACTAGAGTACCCATTGAAAACCGCCTTCAAGAATCCAGCACAAAACATTTTGCAAGTACCAAGCTTCATGAAGGATTTTTTCAAATTGTCTCTGTTGCAAATGCTACAAAAGTATGATCCTAATCAGGATTTTAGCATACTAGTGATTGGTAACAAGGAGATTCCTGTGATATTCTCCCCAAGAAATTACTGAAGGACTTTCAGATTGCTAAATTTGGATAGACCGGTGAAGAAGGATTGGATCATTACTGGTGGAGGAATTTGGTGGATAAAGTTACCAATCTTAGTCCACAAGAAGTGGCCAAATTGATGAAGCATGGGAGCCGCAGACTGAAGATGCAACAGTTGAAGTTGAAGGAGCTATAGTGTACTATGAACGTGATAATGTCAAGACTGTCCGGTGACCAATGAGCCTTGAAGATGCCCACTTGGCTCATATCGTATATGGAGGGAATTATGGCAAGAGTGCCATATGATTGGGCATCATTTTTTTCAAACTACATCCAAAATTTTTTGATGTGGTACACAAGGAATTTTTTGAATGGCTTTCCACGCCATTGCTTTGATGTTGAATTTTGTCTCAGGAGAAGCTTTAATTGCTAGGACTGAACCCCCCTCGAGTTATTATGGAGCATGCACCTACAATATTCAGGTAGATCGATGTGCTTCCACTAATGAAGTCGGGCACTCTGGGAAAGAAGAGTGTCTAAAAGAAGAGGAAGGCACAGGAAGCTTTAGGTGATGAGGGAAATGAGGAGTCAAATGGAGTTGAGGAGAAGCCTAATGCCGAGGAGCTGGTCTGAAGGGAGAAGAGGCGAAGAATGTTAGAGCAATAGTGGATGGGAGCCTAACCACAACCCCAACATCAATAGCAACAGTAACAGCAATTAGAAAGATGACCCCC
Organism: Wollemia nobilis; assembly: GCA_028583015.1. Taxonomy (NCBI): domain Eukaryota; kingdom Viridiplantae; phylum Streptophyta; class Pinopsida; order Araucariales; family Araucariaceae; genus Wollemia; species Wollemia nobilis. The sequence continues at coordinate 13,093,559 of JAQPPZ010017016.1, forward strand.
ATAACAAGCCATAATAGGGAAGACAAATGGTGGTAGTGCATAGAAGGTGGTGGAGGGTCAAAGCAAAATGCGTGGAACGTCATAGGAGGTAGTGCAAAGAGAAGTTCTTGCACAACCAAGGAGTCAGGTTGTGCAAGGAGGCACTATAGGTACTACTCCAGGTACCAAAGGAATGACTTTAGATAGGGTTTTTGTGGGTGGGCATAAGTCGAAGAAGCCTGTTGTGCAAGAAGTGTAGGGTGCGGAGAGGATAGCGCAACAACTAAAAGGGAGGATTGCACAACAACAAGCGTAGGAACCAGTAGTGATTGTAGATGTTGATAAAGAAAGACAGATTGCAATTCATGCGGTGCATCACCACCAACAGATGAAAAAGATTTTGTGGGTGGTGTACAGGTGGAGAATGTCAACTCACCTGATTGCTATGAAGAAACATCGATGCAATTTGTACGAGCTGTGGATCGCCTCCATTAGATGAGGGACCACATATACAGATAACATATACAACAGTACAGGCCACGACATTGACTTCATCTATGCTGGAGGAAAGGAGAGATAAGGGAAAGTAGGATGCATCAGAGTTCAGATTGAGGCAAAAGGGCAAGAGTAGCCAACCGTCTAAGGAAGAACTAAAGAGGAGACAGGAGACGGTGGCAAAAACAATAAATACTATTGATGCAAGTGAGACAATTCAGGAAGGAAAAGTAGCCAAACAAAAGATCAACCTAACAGATCATAGTGGGGAGAATGTGGAGGAAACTACCACCGAAGATGACATTGATATGGAACCGGTGGAGACAAGTGAGCATTTCATCATCAAAGTGCTAAATCTGAGGAGACCACCAGTTCTAGGAGGAAACATCAATAAGCAAATTTACACATTTTTTGAAAAGTTGAATGGTGTGCTTGATAGAGCACGTAGTGAGTTCAGAGTTGGATGTGTTGGAGACTAGCAATTATGGCAGCTAGGAATGGAAAATGAATTGGGCGACCAGTGCACTGGGCTTGTGATGATCAGCCCATGAAGAAGTTTCAAGAAATTCATTAAATGCAGCCATGGGAGTTGGATACTAGCAATGTCAAGTTGATGCTGGGAATGAAAAAACCTGCTAGAAGGAACTCAAGGTACTCTACAGGCATCCAAAATCAGTGTATGTAGATGAAGGGAGTTTGGTAGCCCGTCCTAAACAAGAATGAGATGTCAAGTATGTGAAGCTTGTACCTAAGTTGGTCAAATCATATACCAGAACGAACTTCTTGGCATATCTTATTCAGTAATTAGAAACAAGATTGGAGAAGTTTTAGCAGACGATTTGTAACCAGAATTTGAAGGAGGAAGAGTTAGCTAACCAGGTGCAGACGTGCAAACAGTGGAAGCATGACTTCGACAAGTGCAGCAAGATGTCAAAGCAAAACTAGCAGAGTTGAAGGAGGTAGAGGCTAAGAAGCAAATGTCATACAAGAGTTGCCATACAGCTAATGCGGTACAACCAATGTTGTACAATGCATTGCCCACATGCCATACATTACTAATTGTCATACTGAGATTGCCATATTGTGGAGATTGTCATACAGTGTGGAGAGATAAGTTTGTACACTGAAGGTTAGGAGTAAGAAGAGGATAGACTTTCCTATTCATGGACTGAAGTGTTGATTATTGATGTGAATACAGTCATAGCTGATCATTAAATCTATCATATCAAATTGTTCCTCCAAAGGTGGAATACTCCGTTATGCTACACTTCCAACCCCGACACCTCACCAGTCCCACATAACATTTGTCTTGCATTTCATTACATTTCATCTCTTAACTACAAGACAAACTACATGACAACTAACTTATTCGCACATGACTACTACTTAACTCATCATTACATTATTGCAATGAAATAAGTGACTATTACATGTTGAAGTTTTACCAAAACTTCAACATGTAATAGTCACTTTGACATGACTACAACTTTAATCATCATTACTTCAACATGACAACTAACTTATTCGCACATGACTACTACCAAAACTACACCAAACTATGCCAAAACTTGACTTCCACACTTTTATTTCTTTTGTTGAGGTGGCAGGTCAGAACTAGCGCCTACACTCTTTCCATATGCACTACTGATAACAAGATCACTTGAAAATTGATAAGAAATTCATCTTGCAATCAGATTTAATCGTTAATGTGACATGTTACATGTTGCAAGAAAGAACGATTATAACATACATGCATACTAAAAATGGCAATACTCATTATGAACTTAAAAGAGTGCCTCTTTACAGCCTAGATAGCATTCCTTGATATGTGGCAAAAGATATATGTAACAGGCTTTGCATGCACAAGCTCTCCAGCTAGTTCTAAAAGTATAATTCTACTTCGCACAAAAAATAACTTGACAGGGATGTACTAATGAAACATATTCTGAATTACTATACATTAAAGTTTTTAAAATAAAAATAAAAAAGTCATGATCAACAATTTATTGGCAAATCCTGAAAAGAATGGATTGGCAATGAATCAAAGAAGAAATCAAAAAATTCTATATATAACATCAAATATTTTTTTACATCTTTGTTCCTTTTTTGCAAAGTAAATACTATTTTCCCCATATGATTTTCTTTTATCACTCTTCCAATTTTTTTTTTAAATTTGCTATATTTTGAAAAGACTGGCTATTTGTTGCAAATCAATTGCAATCTATATGATTTTTTTGCATATAAATTGGGGGGCTGGAAAAACTCACAATTATGGCAAGTTTTCTTTGAGTTTAATTTTATCAGTGCTAGTTATGATGTATACTATAACAACTAAATTGTGCGTTAAAGTATAGTACCATAGATGGATTCACACTTTGATTCTGTGTCCCTTTGCATGTATACAATTGGTTACATATATTTCCTAAATTTTAAGGTGCCTTACGAACAAACAGAAATGTCCAAGATGTTTTGCCTCTCTTCACCCACTTCATGTTTTGTCATTCTCTTCTTTGACATGCCCAGATTTTCATATAAAAATTCATTTGAAAAGGAGTTAATTTTATTCTTAAAAATTCCAATGACTTGCCAATATTTGTTTTAGATAACATTTTGGCACTACATAAGAATCCCAAACTGTGATTTAGTTTTGAAATTTTGGCTCAAAGGGATCAAACATTTCTTCTATATTAATACAGAGAATGAATTAGTGTTCTTATTAACATCAGATACATCCAATAGCCTAGATGCTCATAAAGAGCCTAGAAAATTTGGAAGTTATCCTAAGAAAATATTTTTTTCCTATATAGCAGTCATGTGAAAGGGGAAGAGAGAGATTCAAATACCCTAGTTTAAAAATAAAGTAACAAGGATAGAAAATGATACCTCTATACAGAACAATAACAGCATGGCATAGTCAATAAATTGAGGACAAGGATACAACAGAAAGGGAGAAGCCATTGGATGTTTCAACAGCAAAATGACCTAAAAAACTAATGAAGCATATGATGATGCCCATGGTCAAACACATGTAAATAAACCTGCAAAGAGTCAGTCCCATGTTAGTCAGATCTTGGTAAACAATTAAGAATTATAGATAAAGGAAAGATGAAAATTGATTATGCTGGAAAACCTCAAAGATGCCAGTCACCAGAACCTTTCATCCAAAAAGTGATTTGCAAAAAACACGAATTGATTACATTATCAATCACTTGCATTTTCATATTTCAATAACGTAGTTCTCTATGTAGTGATCATCTAATTTCCCCTTTTTTTCTTTCTCCTTTTTATATATAAAGCATGCATCTTTTATGATATAAAAAACAATAAAACTACATTAAAGAGTTCCTTTTAGCATCTGTGTAAAGGGATTCTCATGACATAAGCAAGGAAAGCTAACATATAAACTTTGGTACCTACGTTAGAGAATTGTATCTTTTTTATATACATACATTTTAGCGACGACATGAGCAGTTAAATACACTTTGAAAGCCTCAATCTTACTTGTTGCAGATTTGAAGGATCTCCATCAAAAAGTCAATGTGGATATACGATTCCATACAAAAGATTTACAACTAATCTGACAGCATTCCATATGTCCTATCCATTATTACTAATCATTCCAATTTAACCTAGAAGCACATTGTTTGACAAAGAGATCTGATAAATAAGCTACTGCATTCTGAAGTAAACCAATCCTATAAAGCTCTCACAACCTTGCATTACCAGAATACATGGATAACAAACTAGACAAGTATTGTTGGTTATCTTTCTTTCTCAGTCTAGCCTTAACAGTCAAGTCATGATAGGTTAAATACAACCAAGAAGCTTCAGCTTGAATGCAATTGTGTGGTCTAAATGGAAAACAAACATTATGTTAGTTTTGAGTCTTGACTAACATTATGTATGTTAGTCATAGAGAAACAGAGAACCCAATCAGGCATTGGAAAGTCTACCTCATGATGTGGAAGGCCAATGGGCAGAAGAATGAAACAGATTGGAGGAGGTTATTCCCTATGACATTTCATCAAATCACAATAAATTTGGAGGTTATTCCTTGGTACATGAGATTTCCTGAGGGGCAAGTACAAGACATAGGAATAGTTGCATGAAGCATTTGTGAAAGAATTTAAATTGCTTCACAATGACAATGAGGTCATTGTAAAAATTTATAGAATGGAATAGTGCAAGGTAGAGTCTGTTCAGTCCTACAACCAGAGGTTGATTTGGTTGTTTACCTATTTGGAGGAGGATCTATTAGACACATTGAAGAAAAGGTGGTTTGTGGAGGGCCTTCTTCTCATGTATCAAAAGAAGATCAGGGTGGTACCTTTGACATCATATCAAGAGGCCTTTAAGTGGGCCTTGAACCTGGAAAGCAATCTAAAGACGTCAAGGAAATGTTGGGGTCATGATAACGAGGACAAGAGCGACCCCAAAGATGAAAATGACTCTGACAATGAGAATGAATCTGGAAGCTAGAGTGATGATTTTGAAAATAGAGCAACATGGAGGATGATTCCAAGAATAAGTGTGACACAGAGAACGTGCATACAGACGTAAGACCATTGATACAGGTATATGCAACACAGAGGGAGATTTTTCCAAAGAGAAATGCCACTAGGGATGTGATTTGTGACAACCACCAAAGAATTGTAAGATGTTGAATTATGATACAGGGGGCAGACCCATTGTTCACTGCTAGCAATGTCATTTGTGGGGGCACTTTGCACTTGAAAGTTAGAGTATTGCAAGTCAAGATGAACCAATGATGTGTGGAGAGTTCAAAAAGCCAAAGAAATATGAACTTGATTATAATCAAGGAGCTGAACTTGATTGCAATCAAGGAGACTAAGGCTGCGCAAGAGGTGGAGACTGCAAAAAAGGTTGAACTTGTGTAGCCAAAGAAGGTTGTACAACACATTGAGTTGATGGACAATGCAGTCATTGGGCAACTCAATCCAAGTCGAGAAGAACAATGTGCACAAGCCTCTAAAAAAATTTCTCCAAATCTTGGGTGCAGACAACAAAGAAAAGTGGTGCAAATGACAAATTAGGTGTTGAGGAAGGTTATCTAGACTTGGGTTGTCTAGGACAAGGCCATTTGAGCTGAGGCCTAGGCCATTTGGCCTTGGATCCATGTCATTTGGACCAAGAAAGAGGCTGGCAGGGTTGTTTAAGCAAGCAGGTAGGATGTCTAGAAGTAAGTGAAAATTGTTTTGCTACAAAGGAGGGTCGTTCACCAAGGTCGTTTGGTTGTCTGGAGACCTAGCAAGGAGCCATAAGTCCAAGATGAAGTCAAAGTGTTGAGTGTTGGAGGGCATGAGCAAGGATTTCGCTAGAGCGAAACCAATTTGAAAGAGAGAGGAGAATGCAACAACCATTTCAGAGAGGATTCTGCCATAGTGAAGCAAGAGCTAGGGTATAGAGTTGTAGGAAAGAAGATGAGGGTTTTGTAAAAACCATAGAGTGAAAGAAAAACCTTGTCAAAGCAGAATAAAATTGGGAAACCCCATCAAAGTTCGAAGAGTAGGGCTTCACCAAAGTATTGGAAGAAATATTGGCCATGGACAAAGTTGGAACCTGTTGCCACATTTTGCACGGGGTGCCATGTTTTCCGTTTCTGTAAGCGATCTACTTTGTTCCTTCCCTCCTTTTTTTCCAATTCTTCATTTCTCCCTTTTCCTCCCCCACCTTGCAGTTTCATTCCTCCCTTTTCTTCCCCCGATAAATTTTCCAGCAAGTGTCCCCTGAAAATGGCTAAGTGTCAGGGCGCACCCCGACTTCGCAACGAAGTCGGAGTGCGCCCTCCAGTTGGAGCGCAGTAGGGATGGTGCGAAGTGCGACAAAACAGGAAAATGAGCGAAATTGACTAAGTGCTGGGGCGCAACCCGACTTCGCAGCGAAGTCGGGGTGCGCCCTTCTTCCTGGGCGCACTTGGAGAGCAGTGTGGCAGAAAAACGACTAAGTGTTGGGGCGCAACCCGACTTCGCAGCGAAGTCGGGGTGCGCCCTTCTCTTAGTGCGCAGTCCGAACAGAAGAAGACAGCAAGTGCCGGTGCGCAACCCGACTTTGCAGCGAAGTCGGGGTGCGCCCTCTAACCGGTGCACAGTTGGGGAAGCAAAACCATAAAATGACTAAGGCAGGATAACCTTCCCAACTGCGCCGTTTTCTACCTGCGCAACCCGACAGCGCTCAGATCCCAGGCAAAATTGGATAAACTGCCTTTCAAGGCAGACACGTGTCATTCGTCAGCATCCGACAAGTGTCCAACTTCGGGACTCGAGCCAAGACTTGACCGGGATAAGGACAAAGCATGGGCTGCATTATCAACGCCAACTGCCACCATTTAAGTTGATGTAAAGTGCCACCTGCCGCACCTACCCACATTCCTGCTGACCTACGGGTTGACCAGACGCACCGCCACGTAGCTATACAGCCTTCAGGAATGCCATGCCACAAGTACAGTCCTGCTCGACAGAAGTCAGCATCGGCAGCTCTTCAGCCACTTGTGTCAGCTAATGTTTAGTCTGGGACTTTGTGCCCGCGAATGTAATCGGGGGGAACTTGGGCTATAAATAGCCCACTCATTTTCATTGTAAAGGGTGGAAGGGGAATATATTGCTAGGGAACAATTGTAGGTTGTGCGTTTGCCTCTAATACAAGCATATACTTGGCTCTGCTTACTGTCTTTTATCTTGTATGCTGCCTCTCCTTGTCATTTCTGCGTCATGTTTCTTGTCTCATTGCTTGTTGTTGTACTGAACTCTGGACTCCGGCATTTGATGATCAAGTATTCCTAGAATGCATAGATAGAGGATACATAGGATGAATGATAGCTGTAGTTTCAATGTACGTTTGTAGATGAATGTTGTTAGTAGCGGTGATTGATTCGTTGTCGTGCTGCTTATTCCCCCCACCAACCCCAAATCCCATTTGGATTCTCTTTCAACACTTTTATCTCTTTCCCTGCACTCTTATCTTACACTAAAAAACCATAGGAAGCCGACCTTCTCCGGAGATTGGCACGGAAGGCATTCCTTCCTCCCGGCCTTTCAATCTGGTGGGCGAATCTGGGCGCAATAACAACAAATCCTTTCCTCATGGCAGATTCGTAACCAACAGTTTCTCTGGCACGCCCGGTGGGACATGGTAGTTTCCCACCCCCAAACAGAATCAAAGCACGAGTGCTTGCTTCATTGCTGTTAAAAATCAGAGCACCTGGCGACTCTGCACAAATCTGAATATTCTCTGAGTCCGAAAAGACCGGTCCTAACGCCTTCATGCAAACGAGAAGGTGGCGAGCAAGGAATCCGGGAAACCCGCCTGACTTTTACGAAATTGACATTGACGCTCCAGGCGAGCGCGTCAGGCTGGCTGATTACCAAGCTCGTGTAGAAGAAGAAGCTGAGGCTGAAATCCAAGAGGCCGAGGCTGAAATCGAAGAAGACGAGGCCGAAGAAGAATCTACATCTTCGGACAGTTCCGACACCGAGTACACTACCGGGTCAGAAGAAGACATGGCTGCCCAGCAAAATGATGATGACCTCTTCCCGGCGGTGGACTCTACGGGGCCTTTGGCCCTGGCCGGACAGCAAGCTGTGCCCCCTACTGCCTTAAAATCCATCCCTACGTATGACGGCTACGGCAAGACGGCGTACGAACACATTCAGGACATTTTGGCCCTGGCTGCGCTACATTCCATCACTGACGAAGGTGTGAAGACCCATCTGCTGGCCCTTTCTCTAAGGGGGAAGCTTCTCTACTGGTGGAGATCACTGCCAGAGGGATCAATCACGGGGTGGCGACAGTTAGTCGGCAGGCTCGTGAAAGGATGCAACGAGTCTGCTGATCCCTCTTCTTTACTGCATCAATTCCAAAGCATACAACGACACCCCCAAGAGGAGGTGTCAGACTTCAACATCAGGTTTGCGAGGTCTTGGAAACGAGTACCTCGCGAACTCCGACCGTCAGCAGGTCAGGCCGCCTACTACTACCTGAGGTCCTTCAACTCAGACATTTGCCTGCTGCTGAAGGTAGCCAGAATCGACACGTTCCCTGCTCTGTATGAGGCTGCCCAACAAGCTGAGATGGATATCATTTCCATTGGCAGACTCCCACACAGGGTACAACCGCCCATCTACCCTGACTTCCCCCGATCTCAGTATCCATCAGCTTCTGGTCCAGAGCCGTCCACTTCAGGACAGCAACCCCAGCAGCAATGGAATCCGGCGCCGGTCGTGAATCCTTACGGCCCGCCACAAATTCATTATCCGCCTCCCCTTCTACGCATTTTCCAGCACTCCCTGCTCCCTCGCAGTATGCACAATATTCAACACCTCCTCCATTGGCTGCATTATCTCCCCCAGCTCAGTTGCCGCCGCCTCCTGACAATGATATTCAGAATAAAATCCTCCAGGAAGTAAGGGCTTTGGCCTCGGGATATCACACCATGTCCAACGACATGACTGCTCTTAAAAAGAAACAGGCCCAGATGGACTCGGCTCCAAGGAGGCCATATCCACCCCCGGCGCTGACAAAGGATCGCCCCGCCGAGAAACAACTGCAAAGGCGGCCCCCTCCGAGAAATGCTGCCATTGAAGACCAACCTGGTACTTCTGACCAGGTCAACTGGTGCACCACGTGCAATGACCCGCATTCGGAGGAAGACTGCACCCTGCATCAACACTATCTCCAGACCTTGGCCGGCAGCGCCATAGAGGACGAAGAACTCTACATGATCCTGGGCGATGAAAGCAACTTCGTCGTCCCAGAGGAAGTTCCAGTGCCGCCTCCCGCCAAGGAAGATAGGAAGTCTGCTGAAGCAGCTGCAAAACCCTTGAAGGTATACGCCAAGAGAGATAAGGTGCAACCTGATGGGCTACCGCATTACAAGAGGCTGTGGCCTTACACAGCCAAAGATAAAGCTCCTCCAGCAAAGACTCCCGCTGTCAAGTCTCCCGTTGCTAAAGCTCCCGCTGCTCAGCCTCCAAGCTGAAACCAAAGAACAAGCTCGGGGAGAAGCTGAAATATCCATCTCTGACCAAGAGACAGAGAGTTGAGGCCACTCAGCAGTACCGGACGAAGTATGAACCGGTAAAAGAAGCGGAAGGAGCTAGCACCTCGGGCTACAACATAGTAGACGAGTTGAAGAGGACCCCCGCAAGAATCAGCATGTATGATGCTCTTCAGCTCCCAGGCCAGGTGGATCTGCTGCAGGAATCTCTGAAGATCATGAAGAATGGCAAGCAGATACAGCCCGCTGTTCTGGTGCAACCTCTGACGGTCTCAGCCACTGGGAAGAACAGACCGCCTCCCTTCTATCTATCATTACGGATGCAAGGGTACATAGTACACAACTGCATGGTGGATTCTGGCGCTTCCACAACCGTAATGCCGAGAGCCGTCTGCGATGAAATCGGGATGGAGTACACAAGGAGCAACCAAGGCGTGCTGCAACTGGACGGCACCCCTGTCAAGACAGTTGGTGTCATTAAAGACATCCCCATTCGGCTGCACAAAGCTCTCGACATCGTGGTCATCCAAGAGGTCGTGGTTGTCGACTTGGAACCCTACTTCGGCATGTGTCTCTCCAGGGAGTTCACTGCGAAGTTGGGAGGGTATCTGTCTCTAGACTACTCACACATGGAAGTGCCCTTCAAAGGAAGGAGACTGAAAATCTACAATGAGAAGCCTTCCACATTCCTAGTAGAGAAGATACCCGGCGAAGAGTCGCTAGACTGCATGGTTCAAACAACGGAGGAAGAGCTGGTGGTGGTGGACATGACGGAGCAAGCTCTTGAGCTGCTGCAAATAGAAGATGAATTCTCCTTGCGGGACTTCAACGCCGTGATTGAGACCGAGCAAGGCTGCTACACTGTAGTTCAGCCTGAAAGGCTCGACAAGTCAGCCAAGAAAGAAGTGGGACCTGCACCTGAAAAGCTGTGGAAGCTTTTCTTTGATGGCGCACGATGCAAAAATGGCACAGGTGCTGGTGTGCTTTTAGTTTCTCCAACCGGGATCCAGAAGGACTACACCTACAGGCTGGCCTGGAGCTGTACCAACAACGCGGCGGAGTACGAAGCCCTGTGCTTAGGTTTGCGGAAAGCAGAGAGGCTGGGGATTAAGCACCTGCAGATCTTTGGCGATTCTGAGCTGGTGTGCCACCAGATTACGAACAAGTGCGCCTCCAAGAAGCACTATCTCAAGGCGTACCGAAATCGGGTCTGGGATCTGATGGAGTCTTTTGACTCGTTGAATGTCAAGGCTATATCGCATGAGAAAAACAAGCATGCAGACATTCTGGCGTCTGTTGGAGCCAGGTACGTTCCGGCTGATGACACTGTCCAAAAGCCGAAGCCGGTTCGTACCATTTACAAGCCTTCTGTGCCTGATAAGGACACCCACCGCGTGTGTTTGACTGTGACGAGGAGATTGTCACATTTTTGGTAAATGAAGCATGTTCAATCGAAGGTAGAGACCCTGATGACGAGCAATATGAGGGGTTGATACAACTAAAAAATAATCATGTCCCAAAAGGACTGATTACACTTGAGAGTCTATTTGATCAGAATGATAGAGCAATATCTCACCGGATCAAAGTAGACCCGAAGCAGTATGCCGATCTGGAACTCGAACCTGGAAAAACAATCAAGGTCGGGACAGACTGCACCACAGAGGAACTTGAGCAAATAAGAACATTATGCCGAGAGTTCCCTGACATAGTAGCCTGGTGCTACCAGGACTTGAAGGGGTATGACAGAAATGTTATCCAGCATACCATTGAGCTAGAAGATGGCGCCAAGCCATTCCGGCAGAAGCAGAGGGCCGTAAATCCGAAGATCGAGGCCATGATGAAAGCCGAGCTCTTGAAGATGCTGGAGGCCAAGATCATCTACCCCATCAAGCATTCATCTTGGGTTGCGAACCTGGTTCCCGTAAGGAAAAAGAATGGAGACATCCGTCTCTGTGTGGACTTCAGAAATCTGAATCAGGCCTCCCTCAAGGACCATTATCCGCTTCCCCAAATCGATCAAATCCTCCATATAGTTTCTGGAGCCCAGAGATTTTCCCTCTTAGATGGCTTTTCTGGGTACAACCAGATATGGGTCAAGGATGAGGACCAGCATAAGACGGCGTTCACCACCAAATGGGGAACGTTCGCCTATCAGCGCATGCCTTTCGGCTTATCCAATGTTGGCGCCACATTCCAGAGAGCCATGGACTTGGCCTTCCGAGAGCTGCTCAACAAAGTTATTGTCATCTACTTGGATGACATGACTGTATTCTCTCACAGGAGAGAAGACCATGTTCCCCACCTACGGCAAATATTTGAAAGGTGTCGTGAATTCGGCATCTCCATAAACCCGAAGAAATCTGTCTTCGCGGTAAAAGAAGGAAAGCTGCTGGGGCATGTCATCTCCGAGAAAGGCCTAGCCATAGACCCTGATAGAGCAGAAGCCCTCCTCCGTTTGCCCGCTCCAGTTGACAAGAAGGGGCTGCAGTCCTTTTTCGGCCAAATCAACTTCGTGCGGAAGTTCATACCGGACTTCGCACAGGTAATCAAGCCCATGGCCGAGCTGCTGAAAAAGAACGCTGAGTTCTTATGGACTGATGAAAGGGGGCAGGCCTTCGAGGAAATCAAGGCCCGAATTGCGCAAGCTCCGGTGTTGATAAACCCGGACTACTCCAAGGACTTCATCCTGTACGCGGTGGGAGAACCCGAGAGTTACGCCGCAGTCCTGACCCAAAAGGGAGACGATGGCGAAGAGCGCCCCATAGCGTTCCTAAGCCAAGTAATCCAACCGCATGAAGAAAAGTACAACTTTATAGAGCGGCAGGTTCACGCAGTTATGAAATCCCTCCGAAAGTTCAGGCACTTTGTCTCCCAAAGCCGAACCACTGTTTTTGTGATACACCGGACGTTCGAAGCTTCATCATACAAGGAGAGCCGGGTCACAAGAGAGCAGGATGGATTGCTAAAATCCAGGAGTTCGACATCGAAGTGCGGCCGACCAAGCTTATCAGAGGCCGAGCCTTGTGCCAAGAGCTGGCCCGAAGCGCAGCGACCCGGATATCCGCTTGTAAGTGGGAGGATCCAACAACAAACACCAACCTAGCCAACTCCTTACCCGAGGAGTGCGACTGGACAGATGACCTAGTGAAATATTTCTGCACCGGAAGATGTCCAGACCACCTGAATGCCTCACAAAGAAGGAGGTTTCGGCTAGGTGCACTGAAATACACTCTTCGCCCCGAGGGGCTGTACTTTAAAAACATTGACGGCATCCTGTTGCGATGCGTCAAGAAAACTGACCAGCGCAGGATCCTCGGAGATTTCCATTCCGGGATGCCTGGGGGTCACCATTCTGCAAGGCCTACGGCCTTGAAAATAATCAGAGCTGGGTACTACTGGCCCACTCTATTCACAGACGCGCATCCGGTCTGCACTAAGTGTGATCAATGCCAAAGATTTGCTGGCAGAAATAGAAAAGCACCCCTGCCCCTTCAACCGATCCAAGCCGAGACTCCGTTTCAGCAATGGGGTCTGGACTTCATCGGGGTGATTACGCCTAACTCTGCAGCAGGGCACAAATTCATTATGACCGCCACCGACTACTTCACGCGGTGGGCAGAGGCGATCCCTACCAAGAACGCGGACCAGGAGACGGTCATCAGGTTCCTCGAGAGCCTCATTACCCGCTTCGGTGTCCCTGAGTCAATAGTAACGGACAACGGTCCAGGGTTCGCAGGCGCTGTACTCACGGAGTACACCAGCAAATACGGCATTTATCACAAAATGTCTTCCAATTACTACCCGCAGGGGAACGGTCTCGCCGAGTCCACCAACAAAAATCTGTTGAAAATCATCAGAAGGACGGTAGAGAAAAACAAGAGGACTTGGCACCTTCTCCTGGATCGGGCGCTGTGGGCGGACAGGATATCTTTCAAAAAGTCAATCAAGACGTCCCCCTATGCGCTCGTATACGGCAAGGAAGCAGTTCTGCCGACACACATCGAAATTCCCACTCTCTGGATGCTTGATGAAGAAAGAGGCAGCGGGGATCCGATAGAGCACAGACTTTGCCAGTTACTGCAGTTAGAGGAAGACAAAGAAAAAGCATACCAGGCCTTCACCAAGCATGCTGAGGCAACCCAAGGCTGGTTTGCGAAAGGCGCCACCGCCCGAGTTTTCAAAATCGGGGACCTGGTGCTGAAGTGGGACTCACTAAAAGCGAAGCCGGGCAACCACGGCAAGTTTGACGCCCTCTGGGAGGGCCCTTATCAGATTGCCCGGGTAAATCAGTTCAACTCATTTGTGCTCCGGGACATGGAGGGACATCTTCTCCCCATTCCCGTCAACGGGTTCCACTTAAAACTTTATCGCCACTAAAGGCGCCCGAAGGGGCCCTTCCTTGTACAGATTTCCCTTCTGCATTTTCAGTTTTCAGAATGTAAATATTTCAGTTTTTTAGTTTTTAATTTTTCAGATAGCCCAAGGGAAATCTAGAGGCAAAACCCCGACTTCGCAGCGAAGTCGGGTGTCGCCCCTCAAACAATGCGAAGTCCGAAAGAAGGTGGCATGAAAAGGGGCAAAATTGACTAACTCTGGGTGCGCAACCCGACTTCGCAGCGAAGTCGGGCTGCGCACCATCAGAAGGGCGCAGTTGGGTAACAAACGGCAAGAAAGGAAAAACTTGGGCGAAGTCGGATTGCGCCCGCTCTTCGGGCGAAGTCTGAGTGCGCTCTCATTATCGGGCGCACCCTGCATGATCTAGCACGAGAAGCCGAAAACGTCTAAGTCTAAAATCCGAAGTGCGCCCATCTTCCGGGCAAAGTCGGAGTGCGCCCATTTTCGAGGCGAAGTCCGAGTGCGCCCTGTTTTTCGGGCGAAGTCCGGATAACCCATCACAGAAAACAAAAAAAAAAAAAATTTATAAGTATGGGCCCAGGCGAAGTTCGGCAACGCGAAGTTGGGCACATGGGTTTTAAAGTTTTCCTTGTAAAGTGTGCCCAGACGGCGGCGATGACGTCAGCATTGGCACAACGTCCTAGGGGGTTTAATGATTGCACAGCTTTCAAGAACGATGCATTAAAAAAGCAAGGTGCGTCTTGGACCAACGGCTATTGGGGTGCGCTTTCCAAAAATAAACCCATACCCAGCCGCCAAAAAATCATAATGCCTCCACCAACTCCAAGTTAACCGCCCTAACTCCCTCCCTCGCGCCATTAATGTTGCAGTCATTGTCTACAAAAGGGACCCTGGCGCAACCAGAAAATTCAAATTGTTCAAGCTGACTCCCTGACTGCAAGGAATAAAGCTGACAATTCAGAAGCTGAAGTCCCCTGTAATTCCCGACACTGCCGTTTCAAAAGGATGGACAAGGGGAAAGCGCCCATACAGGCGCAATCTAGTGAAGAACGGCGTGAAGCTGAGGAATCTCCGGAGTCAAGCGCTCATGAGAGTGGAGCGCCTCAGAAGGACCAGAAAAGAAAATCCCGGACGAAGAGGCGTGTAGTTGGTCAGACTCCACCGTCGCCAATTAATCGCCTGGCCGGATACAAGGACGGCTCTGTCTCCATCAGCTTCACCAAACTGCGGTTGAACATTGCGAAATGGGTGGATAAGGTTTCGCCATCTCACCACCTCGGAGCTGCATACAAGTCGAACCTATACTGGTTCTTATGCCCTCCTACTCACTGGTGCCCGGAGCTGGTTGAAGCGATTGCAGAATATTACAAACCAGCTGCCCGGCAGGTCTGCGACAACAAAGGAAAGGTGTTGTTCACTCTTTTCCGGGAGAGCGTCCAACCAGCATTCGCCCCAGGGCTTCAGTATGAGCCTGGCGCAATTGTCAGAAGGGTAAATCTGGACGAGCAGACCAGCAGGATTTGCGTAGACAAAGCGGATGAGAGAGTTTCTGGATTCAGAGCTGAAGACACCGTTGGCAGCCGGACAGTGGCCAACTGGCCCCATACCCCTGGAAAAATTTGAAAATAAGTACATCTACATCATCCTGGCGTGGGTCCTTGGCTGCGACTCTGACAAAGTGGTACGGCCGTACCAGCTGGCGATGGCAGAGTGTCTCCTGCACGGGGAGTTCTACGACTCCACGGCGCAGAAGAGCGGAAAGCGCCCTATCTTTTTCGACTGGGCGGACTGGCTGGCATATGCGATACATTCCAGCCTGGTTAGACTGCAGCAGAAGCAGTCAACGGATTTCCGGTTTTGCTCCTACCTCACATGGCTGTGCCTATATCACATGCATTACCGGATGAACGTCCCTGACCTGAAGAAAGTGAACGAAAAGGGAGAGCCGCTCCCCGTGTACGAATGGACTGAGGTTCTGTACAGGAAGGGCTCGTTCTATGAATTCAATATCCAATTTTTGTGCCAGGTCATGGGGTTGTTCAACCGTGGCGCGTGTCGCCCACCGGCAGCCCTGACCACGTACCTGTGGAGTAAGGAGTACGGGGACACTTTTCGGCTGACTCAGGGCATCATAGTCAGAATCTACGGATTCAAGGGGAAGCCGTGCTTGCTGCCCTACTTCTGCACTGACCATCAGTTCGGGATGGAAATTGCGCGGCAGATGGACTACGTTGAAGAGGAATTTGGCCAAGGGAAAAAGAGAGGTCATATTTTTCAATATCCCATGACCTGGGCGAATACCCAAGTGTTCGAAATCGGGCAGCACGTCTACCTTGAGCGGGAGCTCATTGATATGGGCCTGATAATGCTGCCACAGCGCTGGAAGTACGACCCAATTGGGGTCCGGGGAAAATTCACGCACATCTGTCCCCGAGCCGAAATCATGCAGGAAAGAAGAAACAGGACAGGTGCAGACCTCCACTGGCGCATTGACTTGATGCAATCATGGCCACCATGGCATGATTTTTACTGCGAAGAGGTGACGTACGATCCAGAGCGAAACCCGGACCACCGGATGGAGTCGGCGGGCTTCAAAAAATTCCTCGCCAAGGTGGCGCCCCTCAACTGGCATAAAGACAAAATCATGGAATGCTGGAAGATGAGGTGTCGCACGCAGCACGATAAATCCAACCGGAGGAATCTTGCCGTCGATGACGAATTTTCGGCATTATATGACCAGCACGTCGACACGTGGCAGCCCTTCGAATTCCGCAATTGCGTTCCCCGAGGCGCAAAGATAAGGTATAAAAGTAGGCCCACCCCCCAGCTATCGTCAACGCCTGCGACTTCCAGCGCAACTCCAACAAGCAGCCAAGTGGGCCCGATGCAGCCTGTAGCTCCTGAGGCAGTGCCCGAAAGGGCGCAAAGTTCAGAGAGGTCAACCCGTGAGGTGGCCCCTCCAGCAGAAAAGGCATCCGCGCTGTCAACTAGCAGACCAAGTGCGGCAGGCATCCTTCCAGCCAGACCCAGGTACAAGTTCACCGTGGGTACATCGGCGCCTGCCGCCCCGATATTATCTCTCTCCTCTGGATCAGCCGCTGCGCCAGAAGAAAGGAAGAAGAAGAAGGTTGAAAGGGCCAAGCGGCCTAAAGAGCCTGTGCGGCAATCAGCCGCGGAACATTCGGAAACGGCAGCGCCGGAGGTTGTCTCTTTGGACAGCCCCGAACCAGCCTAGATACCCGGGCTGCAAGCATCCCTCCAACGGCGGCTCAGGCGGAGCCCGCAGGTACGTCCACTATTTCTCTTCCCCAAGTCCAAGTCAGCCCTGCTAAAGCCCCATCTCCCATCTCATCAGGGCAAGCCGTAGCCGCGTCCCCCTCTTCCCAAGCTACCCAGCCCTCTAGCGGCCCACATTCATTCGACCAGTTTGCTCAGGATCCCAACGCCTTCCAGTCACTGAGCCAAACCCTAGAGCCCTTACCTACAGCTAGTGCCGAAGCTGCTCCTTCATCTCCGTACTCCTCACCACAGCCATCCAAAGCCCTGCCTACGCCATCCACTCAGACTCCTGTTAACCCTAAGACCCGGTCGCCTTCAAAAGCTGATACCCCCTCTGGAATCCCTCCTACTTCGTTGTTCGCAGGGAAAATGCCGCAGCAAGACCAGACGTTGGAGGACCTCGACTTCATGAATATCACAGAGGACCAGCCTCTGGCAGTAAGAGCCGCGGGGGGTTCTGCCTCCTTTCTCCAGGGCGTGAAGCGCAGAAGGGCCGAAGAGATAGCCGCCCCGGTAAAACGCACAAAGTTTGACCTAGACCGGAGAGTGCTCACAACAGAGAAGTTGATCCCGAAGGTGAAGAAGCCTCTCCGGGAGATGACCGAGGCGGACTACGAGCACCAGAGGAAGGAGAAAAGCTTTGACGACATCAACGAGGAATACGAAATCCGTGGTATTCATCGTAGGACAGACAATCTCCTTGTCAAACACCTCGAGACCCAGGAGGCGCTGTACCAGCTGCAGAACAATACAAGGCAGCTTGAGGAAGACCTAGCTAGGGCTACTGCGCAGCTGGGGTCAGCCCAGCAGGAAATAGAAGAACTTAAGGCCCAGCTGGCCGCCTCTCAGCAGGAGGCCACAGCGCAGAAACAGACAACCGAGCAGCTGTCAGAAGAGAGAAAAGCGGCGCTGGAGCAAGTCTCTCAGCTTCAGAATCAGCTGAAACAGGCGCAGACGCAGCTTGCAGAGAAAGCATCACAAGCGGCGGCCTTTTCGAAGAGCAAAGCCAAGGAGATGCGGGCTAGTCTGTTACAAGGTTGCAAGCCCAACCTTGTTAAGTCCCTCTCAGTTCTGGACTTCGTATCCAGGATTGAAGAAGTATCTGCCTAGGGAAAGCCTGTGGTAGAGGAAGCCGAACACCAGGCGAAGCGATGGCTGGACCTGGCTATTAAACTTGAGGAGTTTGAGCGCAAAGGCTTCCAAATTGCCCCTATGTCCCAACTTGCCTCAGAGTGGGCAGATGCAAGGGTAACCTTGCATACTTATTTTGACAGGACAGAGAGGATCAGAACCGCCAGGAAGGCGCTAGACGCCCTAGAGCATGAAAGGAACATTCTCCTGGCTCCCTTTCACACTCTGTCCGAACATGGGTGCCCGAGCTACGTCAAAGATGGCGAGTTCTTGACCCTTGAACAGGTCAAGAAGAATTGGCTGTCCTTCGAGACAGATACAGCAGAAATTGATAGCTGGACAGAGCCAATTCAAGAAGCTCAGGTCACCCAGATGGTGTCAAAATACTGCAAAATCAACTCCTCCCTGAAGGAGTTGGGAAGAAGATATAACACCATCGACCTGCATGCGGTCGCTGCATTCCACGCAGCATTAAGAGAGATCAGCGACCTCGCGCCCTTCCAAACAGCAGTCTAGGACCAAGCCGAGGCTGCATACCAACGCATCAGCAAGTGGGAGGCTGACAGTGGAGAACATTCAGACTCAGAGGGAGAAACCGAGGAGGCAGCTGGTGAAAGTGAACCTGAAGAAGAACAGTTGCCCGGAAGGAAGCGGTTAGAGCAGCAGAAGGCAGGGGAAGGAAGTTCCTCTGCACCCAATGGATGAAGGCATGGTTCTTTGCGTCGAGGCGAGCTCGACACCCCACGAGCCGCCAGGAATGTTGCCACATTTTGCACGGGGTGCCATGTTTTCCGTTTTTGTAAGTGATCTGCTCTGTTCCTTCCCTCCTTTTTTCCAATTCTTCATTTCTCCCTTTTCCTCCCCTGCCTTGCAGTTTCATTCCTCCCTTTTCTTCCCCCAGTAAAGTTTCTAGCAAGTGTCCCCTGAAAATGGCTAAGTGTCAGGGCGCACCCCGACTTCGCAGCGAAGTCGGAGTGCGCCCTCCAGTTGGAGCGCAGTAGGGACAGTGCGAAGTGCGACAAAACAGGAAAATGAGCGAAATTTGACTAAGTGTTGGGGCGCAACCCGACTTCGCAGCGAAGTCGGGGTGCGCCCTTCTCTTAGTGCGCAGTCCGAACAGAAGAAGACAGCAAGTGCCGGTGCGCAACCCGACTTCGCAGCGAAGTCGGGGTGTGCCCTCTGACCGGTGCGCAGTTGGGGAAGCAAAACCATAAAATGACTAAGGCAGGATAACCTTCCCAACTGCGCCGTTTTCTACCTGCGCAACCCGACAACGCTCAGATCCCAGGCGAAGTTGGATAAACTGCCTTTCAAGGCAGACACGTGTCATTCGTCAGCATCCGACAAGTGTCCAACTTCGGGACTCGAGCCAAGACTTGACCGGGATAAGGACAAAGCATGGGCTGCATTATCAACGCCAACTGCCACCATTTAAGTTGATGTAAAGTGCCACCTGCCGCACCTACCCACATTCCTGCTGACCTACGGGTTGACCAGACGCACCGCCACGTAGCTGTACAGCCTTCAGGAACACCATGCCGCAAGTATAGTCCTGCCCGACAGAAGTCAGCATCGACAGCTCTTCAGCCGCTTGTGTCAGCTAATGTTTAGTCTGGGACTTTGTGCCCATGAATGTAATCGGGGGGAACTTGGGCTATAAATAGCCCACTCATTTTCATTGTAAAGGGTGGAAGGGGAATATATTGCTAGGGAACAATTGTAGCTGTGCGTTTGCCTCTAATACAAGCATATACTTGGCTCTGCTTACTGTCTTTTATCTTGTATGCTGCCTCTCCTTGTCATTTCTGCCTCATGTTTCTTGTGTCATTGCTTGTTGTTGTACTGAACTCTGGACTCTGGCATTTGATGATCAAGTATTCCTGGAATGCATAGATAGAGGATACATAGGATGAATGATAGTTGTAGTTTCAATGTATGTTTGTAGATGAATGTTGTTAGTAGTGGTGATTGATTCGTTGTCGTGCTGCTTATTCCCCCCACCAACTCCAATCTCATTTGGATTCTCTTTCTGCACTTTTATCTCTTTCCCTGCACTCTTATCTTACACTAAAAACCCCATAGGAAGCCGGCCTTCTCCGGAGATTGGCACGGAAGGCATTCCTTCCTCCCGGCCTTTCAATCTGGTGGGCGAATCTGGGCGCAATAACAACAAATCCTTTCCTCATGGCAGATTCGTAACCAACAGAACCATTTGGGGCTTTCCCATGGCCATTTGGGACATAGAGTAGGATGTCCAACTCATATTGGAAGCTATCCAACTAGTTGCGTAGATCACTAGACATGTAGAAAATGTCTTCAAAGGAGAACCCCTGGTCATCAAGATAGGAGAAGTCACTTGAGAGGCCTAGATAGTCTGGAAGATGTGTGTTGTCTTAGAGAAGAAGGTGGTCATCAAAGATAGCAAGGGTATTGTCTAAGAAGGCCATTAGGCCATCTAAGATGAGTGGATAGCCGACAAGAGCAAGGAATCCATCTATGGAAATGAGATTGTTTGAGAATCAGTCGTTGTTCAAAGCGAAAGGCAATCGTTTGCTAGACTGATCATCTGACCATCTAAAGCTAGGGCCCTCTAACCAACTATGCTAGTCGTTTGAGACTAGCCAATGGTGACAACCGTCTTAAATGGACCATCAAGATCAGTCATTTGGACCATCTGGCCGATGGCGATGATCATCTAGAATGGGTTGTTAGGTTCAATCATCGAGGCCATGTGGCCAATTGCAATGGTCATCAATAACAAGTTGTCAGGGCCATCTAGCCAACAACGGTGGCCGTCTAGAATGGGTCTTTAGGAACGACCATCTAGGTCATCTGGACGACGACGGGCATCATTAGGAATGGGTCATCAAGGTCAATCGTTTGGGCTATCTAGCCAATGGCGATGGTTGACAAACCCATCCAATATAGGTCATTAAGGCCATCTGGGTTAGCCACCCAGGTCTGGCCAATAGTGACGGCTATTTGGAGTGGGTTGTTAGGGCCAACTATTTGGGTCTAGCCAATAGCAACCGTTTGGAACAAGTTTATAAAGGCCAATTGTCTGGGGCTGGCCGACAAAGTCATCTAAGATTAGTCGACAAGTCCGTCTAACCCAACCATTTGGAATTAGTTGACAAGAATTGTCGCCGATAATCAACTGTCTAGGATAGTTGTTCAAAGCATGTCATCCAAGGGAATCATATCAGGAATTTTTTTGGGGTTGTTGGAGATATAATTTGAATGTGAAATTTGGGTCCAACGAAGGCCACAAAAATGCAAACAATGAGAAAATTCAATTTAGACAGTAAGGGTTTCAATGGTTCCACTGTTAAGGTACATATGAAGGGAATAAGAAGTGGAGCCAGCAATTGGAGAAAAATGTTTGCTCGTGGTAGTTTGCAGTGAAGCAAGTTCTAGAAGATCTATGGAACAGGAGAAAGCGAAAGAAGCATGACAAGAATTCCAAGACAATATTCAATGCTTCTATCCCCAGTGTTCAACTCATGTGTCGGCAAGATTGCCAACAAGTCTACATAAGGGGATAGATGTAGGCATACGATTTGACACGTTTGCATGGGTGTTGTGCAAGAACATGTAAATGTATATGCATGAATGTGTGTGCATAAAGTGTAATAATGCACATGTGGCAAAGTGTTTGCAACAATGTGCATGTCGCAAAGTGTTTGTAATGATGTAATGTAATGGGGTATTTTAATGTTTTATGTAAACGGGTAGTTCAAAGGTAATTGGGTAGTTGCCAACAACCTACAGGTCCCTTTATATCTATAAGTGTGCATCTATGTGAGAGACGCAAAAGTGCTTGTTGTTGTTAGGTGAAGTGTATTGTTGGCAAGAGTTGGTTGTTGGTAGATTGTTCGTCAAAGTATAATATATTGCAGATAGTTGTCGTGCGGGATATATGCCATGTGCACAGTGTATCCATTTGTATTTGTAAGTATTCCCATTGTGTATTTTGTTTATATAAGTGGTAATGGAATTGTATTGCAATGTGTTGTATTCCATTTCTACATAGGCTACATTGACACATGATAGTTGTGAGATTTTTTTTCAATAAATTCAAGATAGGGGCACAACTAGGGCCAACCTCCTTGTAAATAGAGTTACTAACTACCACTACCTAAGTGGCACCACAAGTTGTGAAACCACCACTATCGAAGGGGTACCACCACAAGGCCACAAACAGTGAAGACCACCACTGAAGTAGAGCCTCCAGGATCACAAACAATAAGAGTAGCACTGGAGTTGAGCCTTGTAAGCAGGAGAATTGATATGTTTGCATAATCAATGAATAAAGTTGTCATTTTGTAGTTTGTACGCAAAGTGTTTGACAAAATGTCGTACGTATAATTAATAAAGTCATAAAGTGAGTCATGAAATGTAAATGTAAGTCGAATGCATATCAAATGTAATTTAAGAAAATGATGAGGTGGCAAGTAGTTAGTTGCAAGATGCAACTAACTCAATAGTTGTATCAACAAGACTCCTCCCTCATTCATTCAAACGTGAGTATTGTAAGTTGGCATTGCACATGGTAATAGAAGTTGGGTGAAATCAGACATAAGACACTAGGCCATCTGAACTGTTGTGCAAGGTTGTCTGACTATTGGACCAATTCGTCTGATATATGTTGTGTACACAATGTATCCATTTGTAACTATAAGTTATTCCCATTGTATATTTTGTTTATTTAAGTGGTAATGGAATTGTGTTGCACTATGTTGTATTCCATTTCTACATTTTGGTGTCGTTGCCTACTTGAAGTTGGGTCAATCTTGTTGACCTGGAGTTGTGATGAGTAAATGAATCAGGAAGGTGCACAACAATAGTGGAATGATTACAATGCAGCCAACAAACGATGAAGTTACCTTTGAGAGGAAGGCAGATTGGAGGTTGCAATAGATGTATACATAGACTTGTTTGTTGACGCTAACGATGGGCCAATGCACAAAGCAGACAAGCAAGCGGACACACACGGAGATGCACAAGGGTTTGTGTGTGGTGAGATGCATGTTGGCGGCGATGAATTGCACAATGGTGGCGGTGAGTTGCGTAACGATGACAGAAAGTTGCATGTCGACGGTAGTGAGTTGTGTGACGACAATAGAGAGTTGCATGTCGCTGACAAGGAGTCGTGTGACAACGGCAGAGAGTTGCATGTCGACAATGGTGAGTTGTGTGTTGGCGGCAGTGAGTTGCATCTCGGTGGCAGAGAGTTGCATGTCGACAATGGTGAGTTGCATGTCGGTAGCAAAGAGTTGCATGTCGACAATGGTGAGTTGCATGTCGGCAATGGAGAGTTGCGTGATGACAACAAAGAATCACGTGACAACGAGTTTCGTAGCAAGGAACTGCATGACAAATGTATGGTGCTGGAGCAAATGCAAGTTGGTGTATCCAATGGTGAGTGAGACAGGAGCCCAACATCCATGCAAATGAAAGATAGTGTGTACAGTAATGCACAAGATGGGAGTTCAGCACGAGCAACTGTAGGTTGGTGTGCTTGATGTTGAGCAGAATGGGAGTTCGATATCAGAGCAACTACAAGTTAACATGTTTCATAGTGCATGAGAAGGGAGTCCGATACGAGAGCAATTGCAGTGGTGTGTGCCTGATGATGTGTGTGAAGGCAAGACACATGAACCACTACCAATGTCAAATCAACCTGTCACAACAAAGATCAATTTTAGCATATCATATAAGTGTCCCATATTTCATGGTGGGGAAACTGAGGACACAAATAGGCATTGGAAAATTTGCCTCATGATGTGGAAAGCGAATGGATAGAATAATAATGTAGATTGGAGGAGGTTATTCCCTACAACATTGTGGAATTGCAATGGACTAGTACATGCGATTGCCAGAGGGCGAGTACCACACTTCAGATGAGTTGTGCGAAACATTCGTAAAGGAATTTTGGTTGTTCCACAATGACAACGAGGTCACTGTTGAAATTTATTGAATGGAAGAGGGTGAGAAAGAGTTTGTTTTGTCATACAACCGGAGGTTGAGTGGGTTGTTTACCCATTTGGAGAAAGATCCATCAAATGCATTAAAGAGGTGGTTCATGGAGGGACTTCTTCCTATATATAAGAATAAAATCAGGGTGGCCTCTCCGACATCGTGTCAAGAAGACTTGGAGCAGGCCTTGATCTTGGAAAGTGATGCAAAGACATCATTAAAATATTGGGGTCATGTTAATACGGATGAAAGTAACCCTGAAGATGAAAGTGACCCTAAAGATGAAAGTGACTTTGAGGTTGGGCGTGACTCTGATAGTGACAGTGATGGTTTTGAGAATGAGAGTAGTTCATTGTTAAAGTGTTGGCGTCGAGAAGTCGGTGAAGGAAGTGACTCTGAAGAGAACAATGACTCCAAGAATCACTGTGACTCGGAGAGTGAAGATCATTGCTACAGGTATATGCATCACAAAGGGAGATTGTTCGAAAGAAGAATGTCATTGATGATGCAGTCTAAGACAACCACCAAAAAACTTGAAGACGCTGAATTGAGTTTGATACTGAGGGTAGACCCATTGTGCAATGTTGGCGATGCGATTTGTGGGGGCACTTCGCACATGAATGTCAAAGTGCTACGATTCAAGACAAACTAGTGATGTTTAGAGATTTCGAAGTACCAGAAATGAGTCAACCCTAGCCAGAAAGCAGAGGAGGTGAACTTGATTACAATCGAGGAGGCAAAGATTGAGTAGATAGTTGAAGTTGCACAAGTGGTCGATGCAGACGACGAAGTGAGTGTTGCAGATAGAGTGAATGTTGCAAACAACGAAGAGAGAGGTTGTTTGGCATCTAACAGTTTGCTAGGGCCGTCTGGCCATTTAGACTTGGGTCGTCTAGACCCAAGCCTTGATTGTCAAGGCTTAGACCATCTGAACCTAGGCCATCTGAGTTGGGACCTTGGCCGTCTACCGGGACAAGTCCTTGGACAACACTTGGAGGGTCATCCGAAACCCCATAGGTCGTCTAAGCCTCATATTGCCCCCAGGCCTTCCAAAGATAGATCATGACCATCCAATAGTCATGCAGGATCGTTTGTAGCCCAAGTTTAGGAGGAAAATGATACCAGGTCGTCTGGAGAACAAGTGGTTCTATCTGGAGAAAGACATGACTAGAGTGGAATTCATGACGACATAAGAGTAAAACAGATAAAGTCATCTAGATGACTAGGCAGGTTGTCTAGCCCCCTAGGCCTTCCAGACCAAAGATAGACTAGGTCGTTTAGACATCTGGGCAGGACATCTGGCCTACTGTTGTAGCACAGTGGTGAGTATTCCAATAGTTGGAGGAACAATATGACAGATTTAGAGGCAAAACAAGACTGCAATCAATACCCATACAAACTTGCATAGCATCTCCAATTGTATAGCAACTTGATCACCACTTGTATGGCAAGTTGCACAACACTAACTTGTATGGCAAAGTGACTTTTACGGTAACTCATTTGTACGGTAAATCTACAATCCACTTGAATGGCTCTCCTAACTGCTCCTCTCGTACAAAAACACTATACGATGATTCCAGATTGCAACTCCTTATACAATGATCTTGGTTGCAACTCTGCTTCACACCTGCACAAAAAATTTGGAACAACCACAATCTACCAACCTACTTGTAGCAATAGCATCACACAGAACACATGCAACACACGAATGAAGAATGAATCGTTGTATTACTCTTGCCTATACAACATTGACATTACAGATTGTCTTCCCTAGCAATATACAATGCTATAATGGATTTACAGACAAACTCTAGATGCTCTCTACACAGCATATCTGGTGGTCTCTGATGGTGATGATGATCTCTCGTGGTACTCCCTTGGTATCGCACAATTGAATGTGGGGGTCTTATTTAACCTTGAGGATTGGCAGTCAACAACAACTACCACTCGAACACCTCACCACTAACTACCCTCCATTTGCATATGCTTAACTACATACATTAGCCATACAATTTCAATTTATCAAATGATGACATCATCACCCTTGACGTCAAACTACAAAATTGCATTTCTCTTTTATTTACATTTCATTTACATGTGTGCACATTTTGCACTTATTTCTACTATGTACACTACTTTTTCTGAGGCTGGTCAAAACTAGCTCCTACATCTACCCTCCCCTTTAAATTGGTCGATGTCCTTGTCGATGACTGCTTCTGCTCCTGGGGACTTGGGTTCTATTGATGTTGAGGCATGGGAACAAGAACACCTCCTAACTCCTGGATTTGCAGCTTTAGGGCTTCTATCTCTCCCTTCAATCTTTTGGCATAGGCCTGATATCGAGCCCATTGCACACCATAATGATTCGATCTTTGCTCGACTTCTGCCAATTTTGCCAACAACTCAACCTCTCTTTTTGCAGCTTTAGCTTTGGCTTCCTTGCTTGCTTCAACAACTTTCTTCACTGCTTCAACTTCATGTCTGGCTGCAATTGCTAGTTGCTTATCCTTCTCGGCTATCAGTTGATCGCAGTAACCTCCTTATTCTTCACCTCTAACAACTGCTCTCTCACCGTGCATTCAGATTTCAGTTGTCCAATCAATTGATCTTGTTCCTCCTATGCTTTTGTCTTCTCCTCAACCTCCTTCAACCTTGCTAGTTTTGCTTCGGCATCCTCCTAAACCTGTCGAAGTCGTCCCTCCATGTCCCACAACTAGTTAGCTTGCTCTACATTTATTTGCAGAAACTTCTCCAATCCCGTGGCTAACCATTGAATCAGGTATGCCAAGAAGTTCATTCTTGCATACAACTTCACCATCTCAGGTGCAAGTTTGACATACTTGACACCTACTTCCTCCTCTGGACAAGCTACCAAACTTCCTTCATCTACATATACACGTGGTGGATGCCTGTAGAGTACCTGAGTTCATTTTGGTAGGTTCTTCATTTCCAACATTGATTTGACACTACCAATTTCTAGCTCCCATGGTTGCGTTTGGTGAATTTCTGCAAACTTCTTCATGCACTCCTCATCACGAGCCCAATGCACTAGTTTTCCCAATTCGTTCTCTAGTCTTAGCTGCCACAGTCGCCAATCTCCCATACATCCCACTCTGAACTCACTACGAACTCTATCAAACAATCTGATCACCTTTTCGAAGACCATATCAACCTACTTGTTGATATTTCCTCCTAGATCCAGCCTCACATTCAAAACTTCAATGATGAAATGCTTACTTGTGTCTTCCACCAATTCTATATTAGTGTCATCTCTAGTGGTAGTTTCCTCCATATCCTCCCCATCATAACCTGTCAAGTGGATAGGTCGATTGGTCGCCTTGCCCTCTTGATTCATCTGTCCTACATTAGTAGTTGTGACTTTTGTCGTCGTTTCCTGTTCTCTTTCTTGTTCATTCTCCAACGGTTGGCTTCTTTCACCTTTCTTCCACCAACTGAACTCTAACGCATTTCATTTTCCTTTCTCCCTCCTTTTGTTTAGCACAACTGGACTTGGTGCCACCACTTGCATTGTAGATGTGATTACAATGTGCATGTCCTCATCTAGTGGGGGTGATCCACATGGATCCATTTGCTGCACAACTGCATTAGTGTACTATTAAAACTGTCGGGTGAGTTAACATTCTCTACCCGCGCATTCCTTTCACATCCCTCCTGTGTTGCATCCGTTGCAGTCTGCATCTCTTCATCCACATCTACGACAACTGGTTCCAGCACCTGTTGTGCAGTCCTCTCCTCTGGTTGTTGCATTTTCTTCTCCTCTTCTATCATGTATACACAACAAAGCCCTTTAGCTGCTATTCACCCACTATAGGCCTCTCTGAAGTCATTTGCGTAGTACTTGCACTGCCTTCGTGAACAACCTCACTCCCGTGTTGTGCAGGAACTTCCTCTCGCATTGTTGCCTATGGCATCCCATGTACCTTGCTCCGAGCCTCCGTTGTCCGTTGTGAATTGCCACTCACTCCTATTGTGGCTTGTTATAAGGGTTTTGCTTGTGACTGTTGTCTTTCCTCTTGGTGATGTTTGGGTTGAGGTTGAGATTCCCTCCACTACTGCTCCAACCTTCTACACTACTTCTTTTGCACCAACTCCTCCATTTGTGGCTACTCCTCAGCTCCTTCTAAATCTTCACTCGCCTCATCTTTTGAAGCTTCCTAACCCTTTCTCTTCTTCAAGGTGCTCTTGTTCTTCTTTACTAGGGTACTCAACTTTGTCAATGGCGTCATGTGGAACCACCTGAATATAGTTAGTGCATGCTCCGAATCACTCTAGATGGATTCAATCTTGAAAAATTGCAGCATCTCCTGCGTCACGACATTCATCATTATCGCAATGGCATGGAAAGCCATTGAAAAATTTCTAGTGTACTGCATCAGAAAATTCTTGATGCGGTATGACAAGTATGATGCCTAATCATATGCTATGCCAGCCATTATTCCCTCCATGTACGGTATGAGCCAGGTGGGCATCTCCGAGGCTCTTTGTTCTCCTGAGAGTTTTGACATAATTATATTCATGGCACATTGCAGTTCCGATGTCTTTAGCTATTGCATCTTCAGTCTGTGGCTCCCATGCTTCAACAATTTTGCCGCCTCTTCCAGACTAAGATCAATAACCCTATCCATCAATTCCTTCCACTGGTGCAGGTCAACCACCTCCTTTCTCACCGGTATTCCCAAACTTGGCAATCCAAATGTTCTCCAAAAATTGCTAGGTGAAAACACTACTTGCACCTCCCGATCACCAATCATGATTTTGTTCGTGTTGTTGTTGATTGTACATCTATAGTATCTGCAGCAAATACTCCTTGAAAAGATCCTTATCGAAATTCGGAATCTACAAAATATAATGCACACCTGCATTTTTTAATGCAGTCTTTCATGGATGATCTGGTGAATTCTCTTGCCACCAATTTCTACAAAAACTCCTGTTGGCTATTTCCATGTCATCTCCTACAAGGGTACTGACATTCTTTCTCATACCTTTCCTTTCTCCTTCCCCTGAGGCAAAGCCTCCACTTCTCTCTCCTTGGGATTATCGGTAGGCCCCCTCTCCTTGGAGTGTCCACCATGTTGCCTACTTCTCTACTGTTGTTCCACCCAGTGTATCCTCTCAACAATGCTTGGCCTTTTTTCCATTTTTTCAACTTCCAGCAACTTCAACTATAGCTATATTTGCACTTGTATGGACCCTGCCATAAACTTCCTCTACTTATATGGCAGACACTTCACATCCTACAAGGGTACTGACATTCTTTCTCATACCTTTCCTTTCTCCTTCCCCTGAGGCAAAGCCTCCACTTCTCTCTCCTTGGGATTATCGGTAGGCCCCCTCTCCTTGGAGTGTCCACCATGTTGCCTACTTCTCTACTGTTGTTCCACCCAGTGTATCCTCTCAACAATGCTTGGCCTTTTTTCCATTTTTTCAACTTCCAGCAACTTCAACTATAGCTATATTTGCACTTGTATGGACCCTGCCATAAACTTCCTCTACTTATATGGCAGACACTTCACATTCAGCTTGTACGACACTATCATCAAGCCTCTGCTTGTACGATAATCTTACTCAGGTCCGCACTTATACGATAGTGTCGTCACGTGTATACTTGTACGACGCTGCTATACAATCCTTGTATGGCAGTGTGTTGCTTCTTTCTCCTTCAATTTGTACGGCAACCTCCTCGCACTTTGCCCTTCTACGTGCAATACCTACATCACTTTGCCGAACATCCCCAACACTATGTCCATATGGCACTTTCTGTAACTCCGTAAACCCTCGTGCGCATCTGCAACTACAATCCTTCATTTCAGCAGTTGTTCATACAATTGTACAGTTCGTCGACTTGCAAATTCCTTCTTTTGCAATCACTCCTTTCTACAGCACCATCCTCCTTCAATGTCTTCCATTTCAGTACTATGGTAGCTTCCTCCTCAGGGCACGTCCATTCAATCTCCGCTTCCTTCCATCAATAGTTCCTTCCACCTGCATCAACAACTTTGTATGTCTCACTACAATGCCTGCATCAGCAACTCTACATGCCTTATCTTGCAATTCTATACAACTCCTCTCCATACACGCTGGTCTTTTTCTCCTTGCTCTCCATCAGGCACTAGACAATGGAATGCCCAAGCCTCCTTGATGGATGTATTTATAAGATGGTGGAGGGCGGGAAGTGGAGTTGACGCCCATGCAATAACTGCTTGTTAACTGCCACTTCGCTACCTTGCCACGTTTGCATGATAATTGAACGATGCACTTTTTTATCTTTATCCCTCTTTTTTTGGAGCGTATGAGTTTATTTGTGCTAAGCCATTCATACGGCCACACAGACTTCTATTTGTACTACACGACTTGACTAATCATCTTCTTCATCCCGACAATTCTCTGTTCCAATCTGCTTTGTCGTCCAACTCGATGCACCTGTATGGTGACTTTCCTCATGTGCCACATCTGTACGGCGGTTTGTCGTACAATTCTCATCATTTGTACAGAAACCTCCATTTGTACAATCACTCTGATTTGTACGGCAAGCCCTTCCAATACAGCAGAATGCATTTGTACAGTTTGTTTCCCTACTTGTACAACAGTCTGTCGTACAAGTGCCATCTTTGCTTCTTCCACTTGTACGGAAGATTGTTCTACCTCCTCTTCCTTTGTTTTGTCGTTGTCATTGCTCATTCTACCTTATCCTATTTGGGTGGTCTGCACCTCTCCTTCTTAAGCATCTTTGTCATCACCTTCTTCATTGAGACGGTCTTTCAAACTCAGACACATTTCTTTCGCTATTCACTCCTCCTAGGTGGCCTTCCATGACTTAGGACTGTCTATTCCTTTCTCTAGACTGTCCAAGGTCCATCCGAGATCTCCTTCTATTCCTTCGCCTCCTATTTCTACGAGTTCTCCTATTTGGGCAACAACCACTAGGTGGTCTTGACAGGCAACTTGATGGTTGTGTGGAACTTGGTTTTTTCTTACGCAATCAAAAGGTAGTCCTAATGGACCATCTTGCTGACTACGCGGCCTAGGGGTAGTCGAAGGGAAAGATCTTCCCCTCACATTACCAAAAAAGAGGCCAACCAACCTCCCCCCTGGCCAGGCAAGCTCAAATAGCCTAAAGAACCTGACGGTCCTCCCAACCTGCCTAAGTTGCCTACTCCACACACATGCCCTGGGTTCCCTAATAGTCCTTGCAAACCCCTTCGATTCCCCAAGTAATCATGTTTGATGGCGGACCTTCAATCCTTCTCGTTATCCGCCTTACTTCCTCAAAGTTAGTTTGTTGTGTCTCACTACTCCCGTCTTTTGTTTGGGAAACTTGTTGTGGTCTTTGTATGTCCTTTGTCACTTGTCTTCTAAGTACTCTACTTGATCCATCATTGCTCGAGTCGTCTCTATTTGTTATGGACACTATATTAGAGTCTATTCTCCAATTCCTTGCTTCTCCTTCTGGTGATGTAGGTGTTTAAAATATATCTCTCCAGAGGATCTCATTTATTGCCAATCTTCTTTCCCTTCCATGTTGAAAATCATCTCGTAGCCTTACTATCTCTTGGTCAACTTGTTCCCTCAACTATTCATTTCTCCATTGCAATTGCTCATATTGTTCTTGTAATTGTTGCATTTCTCTATGCATTCTTTGTTGTTGAAGACCAACTCTTGCCAACAAACTCATGTCTTCATATTCACTCTCATTGCTCCAAGGCTTTTGATCTAGTGGCTTTGCTTCCATTACCACTACTCTCTATGCATCTTCCCCATTCAATGATCTCAATTTACCTTCTTTAGTGTCTCGAAATCTTACGTGTACCCATCGCCTTCTTCATTATGTGGGTAGGGTTCCAATTCCTCTTGCTCTATTATGGGGTGCCCTCCATTTGCATTTCCAAACAACCAAACTAGATCTGGATCACTATCTTCTTGATTTGCACCATCTACTTTGGTCCGACTCAACTCTCTTTTGTGGACCAATATGCCTTCAAATGGTTTCGAAGGCTGATTTAGTGTTGTGATCAGCCTTCCTCTGCTTTCCTCCTCTTTACCCACATCATAGGCGCATGCCACTACAATTGCTCTCATGCTGGACTCCCATCTCGTGCACCATGATACGTGCCAACCTGTAGTTGCTCTAATGTCAGATTCTCGCCCCGCTCACCATCGAACATACCAACCTACAGTTCCCCTAGTGTTGGACTCCTGTCTTGCACACTGTTGGTCACACCATCTTCCATTTGCATTGATGTTGGACTCCCGTCTCTCTCACCGTTGGGCACCTCCACTTGCAATTGCTCCAGCGCCATACATTCGTCATTGTCAACATGCAACTCACCGCTACCATCACGCAACTCTTCGAGCACAATCCCTTGCCTGTCTCCTCTGTGTTTCTGCTCACATGTCTAGTTGCACATCCACTTCCTGTCTACTTTCGTTTTCCTATTTTGGTGCAAATTTGTCCTTCTTGCTACTCTTGCCGATTTCATACATACTAGTTCTACGTCCATTATGGTCCTCTTCCTCCTCTGCTTGGATGCACAAGTAATTTGGAAAAAAAACCACATAATCCTCGATCTACCAATGGAGAAGTCTGCTATCATAATGTTCTTCATCATCCATGCATTCCTCCAATTGCAGCACACATTCTTCGTTTGGTTCGTGTCTATTATCATCATCTGAATATGAACTACCCAACTCGTCAGATGTTGCGAGATCCTCGCTTGCTAACTAGTTCTTCAGATTGATCATGTACTTGTGCTGCCCCTTCTTGAATGTTAGGCAATCCTTCTCCCAATTGTGATTGACTTTTGCCATGCGTAAAGATCCTCAACAATGCATCATATGCTAGTTTTTGCATGGTAATGACCACAAAGTCCATGAACTCTTGGTTGGCTATTTTTATTTTCTAGGCTATCAAGACTCCCTTCATATCAATACCATATTGGTTTGCACCATATAATCTGAAATTTGGAGACCATAAAAATGGTGCTCCAATGTCTCTCCAAGTCTTCTCTAGTAACACATTTACACTCGATCCTCCATCTACAATCACCTATGTCAACTTATGATTTAGCAACTCAATGTGGATTAATATCGGCTTCTTGCCAACATCAATCATTAACACCGTTGGATCAATAAATTGATCTCTCCTCATCTTAGTTGCTTCCTGCTAGCATCGTGGCTCCACTACTTTTCTTGGCCGCATCATTTCTCCTACCATTGCGTAAAGCTCCATTATGTTGCTAAGTAAATTGGACATTCTTCCACTATCGTGTTCAAGACTTGTGTTGCTAGTTGTTGTGTTGACATCTCTTCTTCCTCTTGAGTGATCGGCTTCTTCAACTTCTTCTCCTAGAGGAGTCATTCTTGCTTGGTCTTTCTCATTTCTTCTTCTATTTCATCATGTGCTTCCTACCATCTCTCCTCTATGGCAAGATTTGGGTATTTCTCCGCTTTCCTTGCCTAAGCCCTCATCAACGCAAACCATGTTTGTCTTTGTTCTATTGGTCCACTAGAGGCTCTTCAATGTCAATGAAATGGACATTTTGGGTATTACTTGAACTTGCTTTCTTCGGGAAATTAGCCTCCCTATGAGTACCTAGACATACCATCTACACATTGAACTATTGTTGTTGTTGTTTCTGGCATTATCTCCTACTGGCTGATTCTGGTAATTCCTCGTGAAGTGGCCCCACTCTTGGCATCTTCGGCGTTGGATAACAAGCCTTTTGTCTAAATTATATTGCAATCAAACTTGTCCCCCTTGTGGTTGATTACCTCACTGCAGTTGTCATCCTCCTTGACTGTTATTCCTGTATCCGCCACTCATTGCTCCTTGCCCGCTCTTGGAAGTGCTCAGTTTCTCTTCCTTTCCTTTTTTTGTGTCGATAAGGTTTGATGCCTTGAATTTCTAAAGTTAAATGGGCAATCACTACCTGCATGTCTTGCAACTTTGTAGATATTATAGAAAGCGTTCTTCGGACAGTTGATATTTGTGTGTCCTTCTACCTTGTAGTCTGAACACCAAATATTATAGAAAGCGTTCCCCCTCTTTTTCTCATTCCTCACATCATTTACCATCCTCTCTAGGTCCTTCCTCATGGCCTGGATAGCCACATGCAAATCATCTCAATCACTATCTGAATCTTCATCTCTATAGTGACCTATTCCTATTGCCATTTGCTTCGTTTCACTTTCCAAATTGATTGCTCTGTCAAATGCTTCTTGATAGGTAGTAGGTGGTACTACCTTCATCTTCTTATATCTCAATAGCAATCCATCCAAGAACCATCGCCTTTGTAAACCATCTGCTAGTCTCACTTCCATTTTATCGATAAGTTCCTTCAATCTTCTATTGTATGATTTGACATCTTCGTCCTTTTGCCTTGTGGCATAAATTTCTCCAATGATTTCTATATCGTCTCGGAGTAACCTAAATTCCTTTATGAATTCAGTTGTTAAGTCTTCCCATGTTGTGAAGGGGTTTGTTCTTGCTCTTTTCAAATGCCAATCCATTGCGATCCCTCACAATGTTGCTGGAAACAATCTTAACCACCATCCCTCATCGTCCACTTTGTTTGCTCGTCAAATTGTCACACATGTTCGAATATGACATTCTAGGTCCTTCTCATCACCCAAAAAATGGTGGGCACTTTTGTTTGCCCGTTGTTGCTACTATATTTGCCATATTCGCCATAGGTGGCTGATTTTCTTGACTTGACAATTCCTCACTTGGCACGTCTTCACTTGTAAACAATCTTCGACCGGCTCCTGGTGCATCTACACTTCACGACCTCCTACACAAATATACGAGTGTTGGCTCTAGTGGCCACACACTCTCTTGTGATTGCCCTCATGTTTGACTTTCGTCCTTTGCACCTCAGCAATCTCCCTTGCTCTTGTGTCAACGTTACTAGCTATTCAACCTCATTTCCTTGTGCACTCTCCACGTTGGCGCCTCTACTTGCGCAAATGTTTTCCTCGATCCAACCTTCATTTGGTACCGCCCAGACACCTCATCATTGGTGCTTGCCATGGCTCATTGAAGCAGATAACAGCAGGAAATCCCATAAAGTCACAAAAAAATTCAACTCAGTAGTGATCCCAGCATTTTCCTTTCTCTATTTAACAATTTCTGCCAAAAAATACTAAAACAGGGAAGTTGGTCATCTGAAGCTAAGAAGTCGTCTAGATCCAGAGAGAAGTCATTTGCAGTTAAGGGGAAGTTGTTTGAGAGGGTCGAGTGAAGGCTACCAAATGTAGATGAGGATAAAAAGTTAGTTCAGACAGTGAGGGTTCCAATGCTTTCACCATTGAGGTTTTGGGGTGCTGCCTTGAACCCTACAAGGATGTTGCCCCTCAACCCCACCTTGTATCACGACAGGGTATGCATGAAGGGCATTACCCCTCGACCCTACAAGGGGCGTTGTCCCTTGATGCTAAAAGGGGGCTCCCGCCCCTTGACCCCTGATTGCAGGAAGTGGAGTGAGCAATCGAAAAATAATGTTTTGTCGACAACAATTTGAAGTGAAGCCAATTGTAGAAGATGTTTGGTATAGAAGAACATGGAAGGAGCATGACAAGATATTCCAATACAGTGTTTAATGCTTCTATC
This sequence comes from Wollemia nobilis, assembly GCA_028583015.1. Lineage (NCBI taxonomy): Eukaryota > Viridiplantae > Streptophyta > Pinopsida > Araucariales > Araucariaceae > Wollemia > Wollemia nobilis. Next base: position 13,129,417 of record JAQPPZ010017016.1, read on the forward strand.
CCTAGTGTTCAACTCATGTGTCATCGAGGACGCCGACAAGCCTAGAGGAGGGGATAGATGTAGGCAGACAAATTGACATATCTACATAATCAATGAATAAAGTTTTCATTTTGTAGTTCGTAGGCAAAGTGTTTGACAAAATGTTGTACATATAATTAATAAAGTCATAAAGTGAGTCATAAAATGTAAATGTAAGTCAAATGCATGTCAAATGTAATTTAAGAAAATGATGAGGTGTTGGGTAGTTAGTTGGAGGATGCAACTACCTCCTTAGTTGTATAAATAAGACCCCTCCCTCATTCATTCAAACGTGGGTATTGTACATTGGCATTGCACATGGTGATAGAAGTTGAATGAAATCAAACATGAGATACTAGGCCATCTAAACTGCTATGCCAAGCTGTCTGGCTATTGTGCAAGGCCGTCTGAACTGCTGTCCAAGGTCGTCTGACTGTTGGACTAGGTTGTCTGATACATGTTGTGTGCACAATGTATCCATTTGTAATTGTAAGTTATTCCCATTGTAAATTTTGTTTATTTAAGTGGTAATGGAATTGTGTTACATTGTGTTGTATTAAATTTCTACAAGCCTCTAGCACCACAAACAGCAAGAGCACCACCTATCTCAGCAAGCATCAAGGACCACCACCACAAGTAGCAGGAACCATCAGAACTACCTCCAATATCACTAGCATCAAGACCACCACCAACACAACGAACATCAAGGAGCACTGCCACGAGCGCTTCACCACTACAAGTGAACCTAACAAGCAGCCAGCCACAACATTGGGCCAAAAGCCCTTGCATATCTAGGGTTTAAACCTAGGTCTCTCCAATGGGAGCCCAAAGAACCCATTAACTCAGCAACACCCTAGGTACCATGACAGCAATGAGATTAAGGATGTAGAGATTGGGGTCATTATCTCAAAGAAAACATTTCCAGATTGGAACTTGAAAACTTTAATCGTAGCATAATTGCCTAAGCAAGAAGAAAACAAGCAATCCAAAAGGAAGAAGGCAACGTATGAAGACATGAAATCCATCAAGAGAAATCAAACTTGGGATCATGTTGAATTACTAACTGGTTAGGAGGCTATTAGATGCAAATGAGTTTACAAGACCAAGTTTGGGTTCGATGGATCTGTTGACAAACACAAGGCCAGGTTATTAGCCAAAGGATGCAAGCAAAATGAAGGAATTGATTCAAAGGAAACTTTACACCTATGGCAAAGACCACCATGAGCTTTATCCTTGCTTTGGTTACATAATTCAGATGTCATGACCATCAATTAGATGTCAAAAACTGCTTTCTTAATGGAGAGTTCACTAAAGAAGTTTATACAAAGAAGCCACTCAAATACACTGAAAAGGGCGAGGAACATATTGAAGGCACTTTATGGACTGAAAAAAGCCCCAGGATCATGGCATACAAAGATAGACAAGAACATTTTGGAGAATAGGGTTCAGAGGTCCTCAAAAGATTTGAACCTATACATCAAGGTTCAAAATGGTTAAATAGTGATTAGTGACTATGGTTGCCTTGTACATGGCAACAAAAACAAAGCTATCAACAAATGAAGAAGAGAAATCTTTCGATGGCACATTATACTGACAATTAGTTGGAATTCTAATCTATTTGACTGCAATGAGGCTGAAAATGTTATATTTACTTGGCCTGTATCTAGATTTATAAGCAATCCTAGACAAAGCGATTGGAAAGTTGCCAAAAGACTATTGGATACTTGCAGGACACGATGCAATATGGTCTAGAATTTGTCCCTGATGTCAACTTTAGATTCAAACTAGGCAGGATGTAGAGATAAAAGGAGGTCTGCTTGAAGGTAATGTTTCAACCTTGGATAAGTAGTTGTTTCATGGAGTGGTAAAAAACAACCCCATACTGCTCTTTCATAGAATGATGCAGAATAGAAAGCTGCAATTCGAGCAACCATAAGGTTACCCTGTTCAGACTAGATCTCAAGGATCTTGGATTTCAGCAACAAAATCAACAAAGATTTATTGTGATAATTACAGTGTCATGCTTGCACCAAATGCATTAAGGTGCATCACTATTATCTTAAGAAACAAGTTCAAAATGGACAGATTAGTTTGTCCTTTAAGCAAACAAAAGAGCAACTAGCACACATTTACATCAAACCTCTTGCTCATGAAAAGTTTGAGAGTTTTGGATATGCTCTTGGAATAAGGGTTAGTGAAGTAAAGATTAAGTGGGAGTGATAAAATCAAGGTTATGCATGAATGACAAGTGTCCAACATGCAAGGATAAATGTTTGTATGAATATTTCTAATGACTCACTGTACAAACAACAACTAAGAAGAATTAATGAAGGGTTACTACATTCTCATGCATACATCTCAAACCAACACCATCAAGCATAAGAAAATAATATGTAATGGCTCATTGTTTCAGTTTTTGTACAACTGAGAAGAATTAATCAAGCATAGTTCAATTCTGTGATGGATTTTGTGTATTTAGCTAAGGCCCAAATTGACATCAAACCTAATCATGGTTTAAGTAACATAAATGACAAGAATCCCTCTTATATACATGAATGACAACTGTCCAGCATGCAAGGATCCATGTTTTGTATAAATTTATGTAATAGCTCATGGTACAAACAGCAGAGAAGAATTCATGAAATCATGTATCATAACATTGATCTTTCAAATAACTTGCTGAGCAGATTAGACATTACTGAGCTGTATGCAACAAGGTAGGCAAATTCAAGCTTTGAGAACTATTGTGCCCCAGATGTAATGCCTTTTCAGGAGGGTTTGCTAAAGGATTCTCTGTGGACTGCAGTAATGGCAACACTTTCCCATGATTACAAGGAGGAAGAATGTGCCACAATGTATATTAATACTATTGCCTGAGATTGGACTCCATCAACTTGATAATGGGGTTTTTTGGGTGAGTAATAGTGTTGCAGCTAGGGACTTTACCAAACATTTATTTTCTAAGTGATCTCTTTTCTCAGGGTTGGTGTCATTGCCTGCACTGTCAGTTTCAGTTAATTCTCCCATGATGTGCAAGAGTGAGGGAGCAAGGGATGATATGGGTTGGCTTTTCTGACTAAAATTTCAAGTGCATGAAATGCATGGTGAGGAGGTTAAAGCTTTCATTATGGCCAAAATGGGAAGCAAATGGCATGAGTGTGGATATGGTGGTGAGAACTGTCAATAATGCTGAATGTCACACAGAGATGCACATCAATTCAGAGGGAAGAATAGTGGCTTTATCCATACAGAGGTATGTAGATTATGTAGTGTTTAATGAAATTCACATTGCTGCTGGACAACTGCAGAACTTGTTTGCAAATCACACAAAAAGATCAAAGAATATGCAAAAGAGAAGACTGCAGTCATGGACTCCACAAATGAGATGAAAGGAGAGCTTGACAGAGTGGAACATCACTCACAAAGCAATGGAACTGACATGGCGGAAAGCATGCAAGGCCAGTTGATGCACATCAGGCCATGTGTCAGTCAAATATGTCACAATGTTTGGAATAGCTTCTAGTATGCCTGTGTCTGCTGCAAGAGTTATGATTTATATTTGTTATAGCTAATGCCGTTTAGTTCCCTTGCATCAGAGTAGAACATAAATAGTGTGATGGATAGAATGGCAGAGTTCTGGTCCTATAGGCTTCTAGAAAAGAATCAAAAGTAATGTATCTATGATTTTAATATAAAAGCAATAAAGATCTGATTTCTGAACATCTCTGAACTTGAATTTCCCCTCAAGAGTCTGATTTTTGGGCTTTTGATGCCAGTGGTTTTTGCTTGATGTTGATCTGTTATAGTGGCTTGGAGACCCAAATCCATCCCAATAGAAAAAGAGATAGATTTCAAAATCTCAGCATGACCCTAAAGACAGTTGAAACATTTCTCCTCTTGCCTGTATCGACTAGCCAAAACCATAAATTGAACTTTACTGTTGTGATTGGGTTTTGGTGCCAATCTCCTCCAAGCACTTTCGACGCTGAAACCAACTCCTCACGAACGCAAAGAATAAAATTTAAGTGTTCCAAGGACAATCTTTTACAGATCAAGAAGGAAAATATAAAGAAAGGAATTGAAAAAAAAAAGAAAATAAATCTCAACAAAACAAGCCACTAGGGATATACAAAGTATCAACATTGATTGCACAAAAAATGAGAAGTAGAAATCAAATGGCAGGAAATGGTTAAAATATGGACTTTCATGTGGAGACCAAGGTTCAGATCGTGACAGACGATAAAGTGTCAAATAGTTATTGTATTAATATCGCTATGTCAAACAGTTATTGTACAATCTGAGTAGCCTAACAGTGGAGACTTTGGAACTCTGAATAGAGGCCTAAGGTTCGAATCGTGTGGGGAGTAAGGTTGTACACCATGCTTCAGTAACTGAAGTATGGTTGGATAACCATATATTGGGTAAAACAAGGGTCGTCTCATATGGCCTATGGCATCACGGACGTCCCATATAGTCAATTGAAAAAAGAAAATAAAAAGTAGAACTATATTATGTATATTTAATATTTGTTTAAAAATTATGGAAGATAATTTTGCATGAGAATATGGTTCTATTAGTTCTGGTATAATTGACCGAGATGGTACCCAGGTGTTGTAGGTGAGTTGGAGAGGAGAGGGCAATCCTCCAAGGGAGGTCCCAGGTTCAAATCTCCACCCTACCAAAAAGCTGAATTGGGTATCCAAAATCCAATTGATAATGTTGGTGCGGGCAGGGTCGGGTGCGACCCCCGGGTGACTTTGACAGTGTAGAACCCCCTGTTCGTGGTCTCTCAGACCAAGGCGGCTCCGCAAGGGGTTTTTCGCTTAAAAAAAAAAAAAAAAAAAATTGACCGAGATGGAAAACAGTTTGAAAGGACCCAATGGAGGTGATGCAGATATTATTTGTCAAGTTCTAAGCTTCGTCTACATATTATTATGATCAAACAATAAAATCATACATGCAAATTAAATGAAAGTCAAAATCCAAGTGGGAATTCTACTTGAGGCCATGATGACTCGACAATTTGGGGAATAGCAAGTTTCCATATGTCCTTGATGCAAAGAGCCTCTTGCATGTGTGCTATTTATCATGTATGAATCTTCTATTTGAAAGATTAAATCTTTCATTGTGGGTTGTTCTTTCATTTTATCTGAGTGACTATCCATGGCTGTAGAGCTCTGATAGAGATAACACGCAAATACCTATGAAGCAGAAGATTAAAACTTAAAGCCAGCTTTGCACATTTATGGACTGCGATTGCATTTTAGTTGGAGTTGTGCTGCTTGTGAAGAATTAAGGAGGGTTATCCCAAGCCTAAGGTAGGGATTGTGTTTTTCAACAGTTGACAATTATAGGCCAGCTCTACAGTATAAACTCAAGAACCTTCGGTAGCAGGCCAGACGTATTTTTTTTTGGTAAGGGACAACTCAATTTCTCTTCAATTTTAAGAAGTTTTATCATGTTATTTCCTTTAAAAAATACTCATGACAAGGATACTCAAGATACAAAAGTGTTATTTCTTGTGTCCATCGTCAGGATACAAAGCATTACAAGGATTGGCTTCTAGAAAACCCCCATGGAGAGAAGATTAGCCTTTAAAAACCTAAATCATCATCAACAGAAAATTAATAATAGGAAAAAATAAGTACTCTACGCTTAAATATAATTAAATAAGTGAATTATAGTTATCATCAATGTCTACATTGTCAGTGTAGATCGCCAGATCTGCAAATATGATTAAATATTATTTATTTTTCGGATTTTCTTTTTGCCATGTTACAGTTCTCCCTCAAGAGAGTGCTGAGAGAAGTCTTGCCTCTAAGTTTGTAGGGATTTTTATAAAATGCAGTGTATAAGCTAAGGGAGAAAAATACACTAAAAATTAAAATGAAAATATATATATATATATTGGAAGTTTTGTCATCTGTTTTTCCACACATCTAAGAATCTTTACCCACCTTTTTCTGATTAAACATTATTTTATTAATATAATAACTTTTTCATTAAAAAAAATTCTGATTAAACATTATTTTATTAATATAATAACTTTTTCATTAAAAAAAATTCCCAAACACAGGAGAACAAAAAGAATCCATCCTACCTGACTGGAGGTCTTATACCTCTGAGCCTACTATTTTATTAAGAGAATTTTTTAAGTAAAGGTTCCTTAAACCAATAAAGTTTTAAAGTTGGCAACATCACATAATGCAGAACAGAATTCCAGTGGAAGAAAGTTCCCTTTAATATACATGTACGTATGTTTCATTATTGCCAAGCATTGGTCCTTGCCATGGCTCATTGAAGCAGATAACAACAGGAAATCCCATGAAGTCACATAAAAATTCAACTCAGTACTGATCCCAGCATTTTCCTCTCTCTATTTAACAAATTTGTGCCAAAAAATACTAAAACAGGGAAGTTACCAGGGGCGGGGCAGCTGTGAAAGCGGCTGCATAAAAAGCAGGAGATGCTGTTGAGCTTTCCACTTCTTAAGCATCCAGAGCGAGTAAGAGATCATTCCTATTCCACCCACGGTTATTATGGAGTTTACAATCTTCATAGTGCACGTTATACAACTCCTGCACTCGTTCCTCATCGTTTCTTCCTCTCAACTACACCCACACCCTCTTCCCTTCCATTCCGACCTCAACGGTCATTTAAATTCTTATCAATCTGTCCGAAAATAACATAATGCAACGCATGGGTAAATTTTTCTCAAGCTCGTGGTTGCCATTCGCCTTGATTATCACTGAAGAATGTCAACCTTGCCCACCTTGCAAATCAGTCAGGCTGACTAGTAGGTGAAGGAGTACTTTTAACTGTTCCGGAAATAATTTTTGACAAACATTTTGACTACTATTAACACATTTGTTTATATTATTTTTTTTTGGGTTTGAAATCATAATACATTATCAAATGTTTTATGAGAAATCAAATCCTTTAACCTTTTACAATTATTTTTTGGTTTGTTACTATTTGCTATACTCAGAAACGAAATTATTTGTTTTTGTTAGGATAAACGGATTTGACATTTCGCAAAGAGAATAAGTGAGAAATATTGAGAAATAATTTGGTCCTAATTTGGATAATTTTTAAGAACTACATGAGAGAAGGTTGGCTGTTTGCCTTAAAAGTTTTTTTTAATTAATGTATTTTATTATATCTGCTATGAGGTTCTGGTTTTATTATCAATAATAAGAAATAATTTAATTTTAATTTGATAACTTTAAAAACTATATGAAGAAAAGGAAGGTTGGTTGTTTGTTTTAAATTTTTTTTTAATTAATATTTTTTATATATTATGTGGTTTATAATTTAATAAAAATATGAAAATCTTGAAGAATGTCCTGTTGGTCTTTGCCTAATTTATTCTCAATGTATCATTTTTCTAATAAATAATTGTTGGTCTTTGTCGAATTTATTATTAATGTTTGATTTTTCTATCAAAATATCACCAACTATTTGTAGAATTTTTTTAAAAATAAAATATAATAATAAAATAATTTATATGTAATTTTTAAATAATCGTGAAAGGTTATAAAATTTGGAGGTCAAACAAGTTTATTATTAACCGCATTTTAAAATTCAAACAAACAGTTAAAAAACACATTCGCTAGGTAAAATATCTGTAAAATTCAAACAAGATTAGAAATTTAAAAATATATATTTATATTTTTTTTAAAAACACATTCGCTAGGTACATACATCAGAGGCCATGATGCCACGTAAGAAGATAATTTGGTTTAGAACATTAAAAAATAGCCTTGTTATACATTTTTTTCCCTTCGTATCTATTCAAACACGTGTTAAGTCAAATATTATTCTAAGTCATATAGAACTAAGTTGAGTGTTAAGTCAAATATTATTCTAAGTCATATAGAACTAAGTTGATAATGTCTTCGTATAATTTGATTCTATATACAAAATGAAGTTAATAAATTAAGGGCCCACTATGTGGACCTTTTCATTTTATAGGTCATAAATGTCTTCGGATGATATATTTTGTTAATATTTTATAATTAGAATTTTTTTAATAGGAAAATTGGTAATTTTATGAATGGACTGATTATATAAACCTTAAGCTCGTTAGATAAAATACAGTCAACAGACCTTCATTCTGAGCATTAAACTGGGATAGCCAATCGGTAGTCAACGAACCCCAACCCTGGGCATTGAACTGGGGTTGGTAGGCATCGAACTGGGGTAACCAACCAAAAATCACTCGATCGCTACCATCCAGCCTAACCCCTCCTGGATATGCAGTGGTTTGAACCTTGGACCTCCCTAAAGAGAGGTCAAAGCTCTAACCGCTACATCATACTTGCCGACAAATTGTTTAGGGTAAACACATGATTTTTAGAGGGGTTTGGACCCCTATCAACAAGGTGGGTGTAGAGTAATGAACCCTGTCGACCTCTATCAGCACATAGGACATTCCTAACTACATCGTATATCTCTGCAGTATGGTAGTAGGGAGAATGGAACCTAGGTCAGCTTCTACTAGCACCCAAGACTTTCACCAACTACGCTACACAAGCATATAAATTGTTTAGGGTAAACACAAGATTTTTAGAGGGGCCTGGACCCCTATCAACAAGGTGGGTGTAGGAGGAATGAAGCCCTGTCCACCTCTATCAACACATAGGACATTCCCAACTATGTCGTATATCTGCAATATGGAGGCAAGAAGAATGAAACCTGAGTCGACCTTTATCAACACCCAAAATTTTCAACAATTAGGCTACACAAACATATAAATGTCTTTCATTCTAAGTTAATACTATCTATTTATCTCTCGTATTCAAAGAGAATATTAAGAATTTTTTTTTGACCATATCTTATATATTAAAATGAAAGATTTTGTCCTTGACTTGCACTAAAGAGGATATTAATGCGAAAATAAAGAGACGATTTTTTTACATAGGGATGTTTTTATAAATTTTAGTTTGTTGGGTAAAGCAAAGCAAAAGCGCATGATATTAACATGAGTAAAAACATCAAATTAGAACATTGTGGTGGTATTTTCTTTTTATTATCCCATAAACCCAAGTTCAAATTATTAAATAAAATATTAATACTCTTATAAAACTTCATATTTTACCCTTTAATTTTTGTCCCAAAAAAGGATATTATAATGATGTCTTTGGATTTTTATTCAAATATTCAAGTTCAAACCCTAATACAAGGAGACCAAGACCCTTTCAAAACTCATGTTTTATCCTACAATTTTAGTGCTGAAAAATATGCCCTAAAAAAATATATGTTCTAACAAAAAAAAAAAAATTAGGTCAGTTGGTAGCAATCAAGTGCTTGTGGATAGATTATACCAGTCAAATGTTTGTCGATGAATTATCTCGATTCAATTTCCTAAATAATTGAGCCCAATCTTTGTCCTATAAACTAGGATTTATAAAAATATCCTATACACCCTCAAGGGCTAGGTAGATTGGCAAAGGCTTGATTAGTCAAGTACTTGCCAAGAAGAGACCTAAGTTCAAACCTTGGGAGCACGTTGTCTGTGCTAAATCTTCTAAGTGCACGTCATACCGACGACGACAATACGAACCCCAAGCAACCGATGCTCTCCATCTAACACCAAGTCAACAACAATGAAACAAATAAGTTGTTAGGAACAGTACATGTGATTTGAACTCTACTATTACCAATTACTAAAAATAATAATTAATAATCAAAAATAAAATAAAAATATCCCATACACATTTTAAATATAATTAAATAATTAAAATTATAATAATATTATAATTTAAAGGATATGAAGAGCATAAGTTAATCTTTATCCTCCACGAAAAAGGGTGCAAGGCATCAAAACTTATATTTAAACTTTTAAATGAACTAAACTAAATATCTGTAAAGTTAGTGTTTTCCTTTCAAATAATTGTTTTTCTTTTTCTTACCAATCTCTATCATATTTTATTTAAAAAATTTAACGAATAAACAGTAAGGTATAACCGTATATGCATGTAAAATAATATGTTTCTATATAGATGTGTTATTGTATATAGATATATGTAACAGGTTATGTTATAGTTCTTTTAATTATTATATCTAACCTCGCTAATATAGGTGTGTTATTGTATATAGATATATGCATGTAAGAGGGTTATGTTATAATGTTTAATTTTGTTTATTTTTAATTATATTATTATTGATTAAATGTGTAGTTTATAATAATGAAAATAAAAAAAAATTGGTTAAGGTTTAAGGTTTAAATCATAGTATAGTTCTTAAATTTCTTATTGATAAGTATAGCTTTTAATTTACAGAGGTCATGGTTGGGAGGAGACTACTCAGCCCTATGCGTTGCTCATAGGGGTTTCTCATACTAACCAAAAAAATAAAAAATAATAATAATTTTTTAATCTTTCACTTTACAAATTTTTCTATGGTTTATTTTTTCACTTTTGTAATAAGAAATGAAATTAATGAAAAAATATTTATGTCTCTTTTTTTATATATAGAATGTAGTATAAGTTAATTGTTCATATATACATATTAACTCAATGGATTAAATTTCTCAACATTTAAACCTTGGGGCATGCATGTGAAAAGAAAAACAGAGCATATGCTAATTAAACACAGAATAAAAACTGCAAGCAGAAATATGAACAACAGATAAAAGGAGGACACAATAAATACAGAGAAACATATATTTATTCAGAGGAACTCTGCAATGCCATATTACATACATACAATTCTCTTTTATAATCACAAAATGAGAGGAACCCACAACCTTCTAGAATTTTCTAGGGTTTACTAATCTTCTGGAATCTTCCAGGTCATACTAAAAAGCATAAATTCCACAAAAAAGGGTTTCCATGAACTTTCCAGAAGATTCTCCACAAAAAGGGTTTCCATGAACTTTCTAGAAGGTTCCATCATTAATCAGGAAAATCATGCAGCACCTGCACATTATAACAAACTCCCACTTGATGCAGGATTTTTCTGGAATCTTTTATCCCAATCTCATTGTTGCAAAATTGGTGCTTTTGAACTGTGACAACCTTAGTAAGTGCATCTGTTGCATTCTCTTGAGTTTTGCATTTGATCAGGTTGATCATTCCACACTCCACCATATCACGCACAAAATGATATTTCACTGCAATATGTTTTGTCCTTTCATGGAATGATGAAGAATATGCAAGTGCTATTGCACTTTGACTGTCACATTTTATTCCAACATATTCTTGGTTCAAATGCAAACCTTTGCACAACCTCATCAACCAAACAACTTCTTTTGCAGCATCAGTTGCAGCAATATATTCAGCTTCAACACTTGACAAAGCTACAACAGTTTGCTTTTTACTCCTCCAACTCACTGCACCACCATACAAAGTGAAGACATATCCTCTTGTTGACTTACGGTTGTCCAAGTCACCTGCCCAATCTGCATCTACATGTCCCTGCAAACAAAACTCTTCATTCTTCTTGGGCAGATAACACAAAACATGATCTTTAGTACCCTGTAAATATCTGAAAATTCTTTTTACAACTGTCCAATGTTCCTTTCCAGGATTGGACATATATCTGCTGACCATACCAACTGCATGAGCAATATCAGGCCTGGTACATACCATTGCATACATCAGTGAGCCCACAACCTCTGCATATGGAATTTTCTTCATCCTCTCCTTTTCTTCAGTTGTAGTTGGACACATTTTTGCAGATAATTTAACTCCAGGTTGCAAAGGAGTTTTGGCAGGTTTACTATCTTGCATTCCAAATTCTTTCAAAATCTGGTTAATGTAATCCTTTTGGGAAAGCCATAATTGTCTGCTCTTACGATCTTTGACAATATCAATACCCAAGCAATGGCGTGCCTGACCCAAGTCCTTCATATCAAATTTCTTTGATAATAACTCCTTAGTTTTTGAAATCAATTGCTTATTATTTCCAATCAAGAGGATGTCATCCACATACAAAACCAAAATTACAAAACTTTTACTTTCTGTTTTGTAATACACACATGGATCTGCAGGGTTACGAAAAAATCCAATCTGCAACACATAATTGTCAAACTTTTGGTACCATTCTCTAGGAGACTGCTTCAATCCATAGAGAGATTTTTTCAACCTACAAACAACACCTGCACCTCCTACTTCAAAACCTTTAGGCTGTTGCATGTATATTTCCTCCTTCAAATCTCCATGCAGGAATGCAGTTTTAACATCCATTTGTTCAACTTCTAAATCAAAAGCAACAACATATGCAAGCAAAAGTCTAATAGAAGATAACTTCACAGTGGGAGCATAAGTTTGATGAAAATCAATACCTGGGATCTGAGAGAACCCTTTTGCAACCAATCTGGCCTTGTATCTTTCCACAGACCCATCAGGCCTTAACTTCTTTCTGAACACCCACTTGCTGCCTACTATCTTTCTCCCAGCAGGTTGTTGAACTAAATCCCATGCATGGTTCTTCTTCATTGAATCCATTTCTTCCTGCATGGCCTTCTTCCAATGCTCTTTCTCTGGACTGTTCATGGCATCTTCAAATGTGAGAGGATCATCACCAGCAACTGTAAATCCACAAAAATAATCTTGAAGCCTATTGGGAAGATGTTTCTCTCTTCTAGTTCTTCTAGGCTGCTCCACTGATTCTTGGACCTCTTCTCTACAAGGTGGATAATCAGGCTGCATTATTTGTTGATCCTCTTGATGCACCTCTTCAGGCATATAAGCAGGCAAATCTTCACCAGGTCCTTCTAGGTTGGAAACTCTATCTGAAATATCAAAAGATATTGTTTCTTGAGGTTGATAGGGCTGAGCATGTGCTTCATTTGAAGGCTGACCTGACATAGTGCATTCATGCACACTAACCTTCTCTTTCAACTATTGTTGTGATTCATGTTGTTGAATATCTCCAGCTATCTTAATTTCCTTAAAAATCACATCTCTGCTAAAAACACTTCTATGTTCATCCGGAATCCATAATTTATATCCTTTTGTTCCAACAACTTCTCCATAACCAACAAGAATGCATTTCTTAGATTTTTCATCCAATTTTTTCCTCTTTTCAGTAGGAATGTGCATAAAGGCTTCACAACCAAAAACCCTCAGGTGAGAGATAGATGGTTTTCTCCCACTCCAAGCCTCTTCAGGTGTCTTGTCACTCAAAGCAGTGCATGGTGATAAATTAACCAAATAGTTGGCAGTTGAAATTGCTTCAGCCCAAAACCCTTTACTGAGCTTTGCATCTGATAACATGCTCCTCATCTTCTCCAATAATGTTCTATTCATTCTCTCTGCTACTCCATTCTGTTGAGGAGAATAAGGTGTAGTCTTTTGTCTAAAGATGCCTTTTTGCCTGCAAAACTCTTCAAATTTAGTAGAACAATATTCTCCTCCATTGTCACTACGCAATATCTTAAGTTGTCTGCCTGTCTGCCTTTCTACATTAGCAACAAACCTTTTAAAATGATCAAGTATGTCACTCTTTTTCTTCAAAAATATAGTCCATACTTTTTTGCTATGATCATCAATAAAAGTGGTAAAATATAGAGCACCACCAATAGATGGAGTATCCATAGGACCACAAATATCTGTATGAACAAGATCCAAAATAGATTTAGCTCTATGTGGGTGAGGAGAGAAGCTTACCCTTTTTTGTTTGCCCATCACACAGGATTCACAAAAGCTGAGAGTGTTGGAGCTGATATCCTTGAGGCCATACACCATACCTTTGTTGACCAACTGCTTCAAGCTGGTTTCTCCCAGATGACCAAGTCTTCTATGCCAAAGAAGACAATCTCCAACATCTGCTTCATCATTTTTCTCAGCTGCATTGCAATGGCTTTTCTCACAAGGGCTGACATCCAATTTGAACAAAGTTCCTTTCTTCTTTCCTTTTGCAAGCACTAGTGCACCTCTGGTGAGCTTGCATCCTTCATCTGAGAAGGTAACAGTTACTCCTTTTTCAGCCAACTGTCCAACTGAGAGAAGATTTCTTCTCAACTGAGGGACATATCTAACTTTTTGTAAATACTTGACTTTTCCACTTGAATCCCTCACAAGAACTGTACCTTCTCCTTCTACATCACAAAATGCATTATCACCCATATAAAATTTTACACCATTTACCTCTTTATAGTTGACAAACCACTCACGGTGTGGTGTCATGTGGAAAGAGGCTCCTGAATCTATAATCCAGTCTTCAGGACACACTTCAGTTGATAGACAGGAAGAAGCAAGAAACATGGAGTTTTCATCTGCAACTTTCTCAATTGTCTCTTCTTCTACTACCTTTTCAGTTTTCTTCTTCAACAAGGGACAATGAAACTTGATATGCCCCTTTTTGTGATAGTAGTAGCATTCCACATTGCTGAAATTTTTCTTTCCTATGCTGGATGATCTGCCTCTGCCTCTAGACTTGCTTCTCCCACTGGATCTACCTTTTCCTCTTTCCTTTGAGCATCCACGTGCTAAATAGGCCTCTGAAGTGGATGCTTCACCAACAGATATCCTTCTTGTCTCCTCATTCAACAACTGGCTAACCATTGACTCCATCTGCAACTTATCAGAAGCAGCACTTATGGCAGTAATAAGATTCTCCCATGAGTCTGGCATGCTGATTAACAATGCCAGACACTGATCTTCATCACTCCATTTATCACCAATGGAGTTTAACTGCTTCATTAACATATTAAAATCATTCAAGTGGTCTGAGAACTTACCACTCTCCTTCATCTTGAGATTTGCCAGCTTCTTTCGCAACATTAACTTGTTCACTATTGACTTGGAAGCGTAGATGCTCTCCAAATTTTTCCACATATCTTGAGCAGACTGTGCTTCTGTCACATTTAAAATCATAGAGTCTGCTAAACTTAGTCTAATAAGGGCCATTGCTTTTCTATCCAACTTATTAAACTCCTCTTGTGCCATCCCAATGGGCTTTCCATCGACTGCAACCCACAAGTCCCTTTCCACCAGTAAGTCCTCCATTTTGATCTTCCACAATGTGAAGTTCGATCCATTGAACTTCTCAATCTCCAGTTTGTTGCTCATTTTCTGTAAATCTTTCTCTACTCCCACTCAAATTGTGAACCAATGCACAAACCCTCAGGAGCACTCCAAAATAAAGACACAACAACCAATGTTGCAAAGAGGGAGAGCACGATTCACTACCAAAGCATATACAACTGCCTCTCTTCCACTATAGTGCTCTGATACCATGAAAAGAAAAATAGAGCATATGCTAATTAAACACAGAATAAAAACTGCAAGCAGAAAAATGAACAACAGATAAAAGGAGGACACAATAAATACAGAGAAACATATATTTATTCAGAGGAACTCTGCAATGCCATATTACATACATACAATTCTCTTTTATAATCACAAAATGAGAGGAACCCAAACAACCTTCTAGAATTTTCTAGGGTTTACTAATCTTCTGGAATCTTCCAGGTCATACTAAAAGGCATAAATTCCACAAAAAAGGGTTTCCATGAACTTTCCAGAAGATTCTCCACAAAAAAGGGTTTCCATGAACTTTCCAGAAGGTTCCCCACAAAAAAAGGTTTCCATGAACTTTCCATAAGTTTCCCCACAAAAAAAAAGTTTCAATGAACTTTCCAAAAGATTCCCCACAAACAGGGTTTCCATAAACTTTCTAGAAGGTTCCATCATTAGTCAAAAAAATCATGTAGCACCTGCATATTATAACAACATGTTGCAAAGGTAGTAGTTTGATATAAATAGTTGAGTGTGCACCAGACCGATAATCACCTGAGCAACCGGTGGTCCCCCTCACGTCGAGTCAACAATAATAAGGTGGTATAAGCTTGTTGGGAGTAGCCCCTATCATTTGAATCCTGCACTTGCAATGACTAAAAAAATAGTATGGATGTAACCAACTCCCCTAATATTCAAAAAAAAAAACATCAAATTGGAACATTGTGGTGGTATATTTTTGGGTTCTATCCAATAGACCCAGGTTCAAACTATTAAAAAAACAATACTCTTTTAAAAACCTATATTTTACCCTCAAAATTTTGTCCCAAGAGAAATATCATAATGATGTTTTTGGATTTTCATTCAAAGATTCAAATTCAAACCTTGATACAAGGGGACAAAAACATTTTCAAAACCTATGCTTTACCCTATAATTTTAGGGTCACGAAAGATGCCCTAAAAAAATCTATGTTTTAACCAAAAAAAATTAGGTTAATTGATAATAGTCAACTAAATGATTGGGTCACGTTGACTTCACCTTTACCATCCAAAATAAGATTTATAAAAAAATTCTATACACATTTTAAATACAATAAAATAATAATATTATAATTTTAAAGGGTATGACAAGCATAAGTTAAGCTTTATCCTCAAGTATAACAATTGCGCTTACAAATCCATGAAAAAGGATGCAAGGCATCAAAATTTATATGTAAACTTTTAAAAGAACTAAACTAAATATCTATAAATTTGGTGTTTACCTTTCAAAAAAATTTCTCTTTTCTTCCTTTTTCCTTACAAGTCTCTCATATTTTTATTTAAAAATTCTAATGAATAAACTGGTAATTTTACACTATTACACTATGGTATATGTATGTAAAATAATATGTTTTTATATAAATATGTTTTTTATATCTACATTATTTTTTAATAACGGTCAAGTATAAGGTTTAAAGCCTATATTATCTCGTTATTTTATAACCCGGTGTGAAGAGGACCATCGGTTGTTGGAGATTTATATCATTGTCATCAATCTCACCACACACAAAGGATTCGAAATGTGGGAAGGTTATGTTATGATTCTTTTAATTATTATGTCTAACATTGCTTATTTCTAACTATGTTTTTTTTTTGGTTACATAGGAGAGTTGGCCACAATCACTCTATTTTTAGTAACTGACAAGCGCAAAGTTTAAATCATAGGGGTTGTTCCCACCAAACCTATTCTACCTCGTTATTGTTGACTCGGCATGAAGGGAATTATTGATCGCTCAATATTTGTACCGGAATCATCGATTTAACGTGCACTTAAAGAATTCAGATCAGACTACTACCTTTACAAACAGGTTGCCCCCTAAGTTTGACCCTAAGTATCTTCTTGGTAAGTGCGTCACCAAACAAGCACTTACCAACCATTGATTAAATATGTACTTTATAATAAATAATAATGAAAACAAATTTATTTATTTATTTTTTTAATATTTCACTTTACAAATTTTCTTATGGTCTATTTTTTCACTTTTGGAGTAAGGTATATCTATGACCTTAAGTTAAAACATAGCAAAAATGCACATTTAAACATTGTGGGTTTTAAAATATCTTTAATTAATAATAAAATACTTATGTCTCCTTTTTATATAGAATGTAGTATTAGTTAATTGTTCATATACACATCAAACGGCACTAGCTCAACCGATTAAATTTTTTAACGTTCAAGGAGGAGACCAAGGTTCAAATCTTGCCAAGCGATACATGGATAATATCCCAACTTTCTTATAATACCCGTATGTGTTGAATGTTTTTATACAAATGGGGCCAAATTCAATCCTATATAACCAATTTAAAAAAAAAAATGTTTATATATATATATTAGGTTTATAGTTATTATAAGTGGCTAGAAGTTGTTGGCTAATACTTTATCCCTTGTAAGAAGGAAAAATAAAAAAAATAATGTTTTACTTTTATTCTATTGTCCACCTCTTGGAATGATACTCTCCTCAATTGTATCTAACAATATTAATTTGGTATTTGTCATTACGTAGCTCACTTCAAAAGTATTGTGCATTTGTGATTCTATACCATTTTAATAGACTTTATGGTGAAGCCATTTATGACATGGATTTATTCAACCATCAAGATCTTTAAGGCCAATGGTTAGCCATTGAAAATAACTAGAGTTAACAGTTAGAGGATCTCATTTCTCAATGTTGTGAGCACCTTTACATTGTAGATAATTTGACTAAGAATTATTTATATTTGTCTTTTGGGCAAAAGCATGCAGCAATGTGTCAGCCCTTACAATTATGAATCTGGCAAGACTACATCTTTATGCAACCTCTTATTAACATGTTTTCCTCTATCCCTGTTTTATTCTTTACATGAATGTATTCCTCCTTCATTCATCAAATTTCCTTACAATAAATAAGCATCTTGACATCCTACTATGATATAACGCCAATTGATGTTGGTTCCTTCATATGTGACTTTTCATTATCATAATCAAATATCTATTATGCATATTTTTACATGGGATATAATTTATTGTGCCATATTTTCCTTCTACAAAACACCTCCCTTTGTCAACTTTCTTTCCCTTCTCACATATCCCTATTGGTAATACTTACACTTGATTGATTGATGCACCAACCATCATTGGGACACATGATGTATTGAAAATATTTCAATCTACACGAGCATGGTTGCTAAATTTGACAAAACAAAGAAATTTAACCTTTTCCAAACCTTTCTTACCAAGGAGATTCAAGTATTACATTCTTGCATGATTGACAATTTTGTTAAGTTATTGTAGGAGACTTGATATCATGTATGGGTCTAAGAGGGACATTAAACTAGAAAATAAAACTCAAGTTTTTGTTTCTTTCCACCATGTTGTTTTATGTCTAGTTTTCAACAAAGAGGTAATTACATAGGTTTTGGTGCATTTCATTTTAATTTGATTTTCTAATTTATTTCATTTTCTAACTAAAGTACAAGTTTCAATTGTCAACTATATTTATTCTTAGAATGTGCATCATCAAGATTCTTACCTATTACTAAGTATGTGCTTATTTGTTTTGTTGAATTTAGGTTTATAATCATGTTATCACTGATAATTGGTAGATTTAACTAATTATTATTGATTCTAGGTTACAATTTTTTTTAATAAGCTATGTGTGGCTTCTATTGGGGGCCACTCGCATTACAAAAACAAAACAATACATTGTTTTTATTACATTTCTAACAAGTTAATTAAAGCATACTCACCTTTGCATTTCTATCATAGATATTCTCCATATTCCTCAAATTGCTATGTTTCCATAATCATCTTTTTTTCAAGGAACTAACAACAAGAATAACCCTTACATGACACATAACTCCAACAAATAGAAGGAAAACAAACATAACAATCATCCATCAAAGAGGAAATCAGTTTGATTATTTTTCTTCTATAGTAGAGGTTCTTCCTCCTTTAGAGTGGTAAGATCTGAGAATGCATTTTTACACTTCAAGCTCCTAAGGTAATATCTAGTTGTAACACATTTTGTAGGATCTTCATTTTCAAAACACTGACCGTCATTGAACGTTTCATAACTAGCTTTAAGAATACCATCTGAGGTGCTAATATTTCCATAGAATCATCTAGATGATCTTTAGTAACCATTTGGATTTTATCAATGATTTGATTCAAATTCTCCTTTTAGGGTTGAGTCTTATGTTGCTCGCATGATTCCTACTAGACAATTGGTGCATTTGGAGGATGAGATTATTTCTTTTGAACCGAGACATTTTAAGGTTTTGAATCATTCACATGCAAGGCCTTCTCCTCCACCAAGGAGGAATCAAAGCATGATCAAATGATCGGACATCTCTTCTTTAGGTGGTCATATTTTTGATAGCCATAACATCTTAGGGAGAAGTTTTCATATTCAATATTTTGGATACATTCCCCTTTGCTTAAGGAGATAGTAATGGATTGAGGCCTAAGAACTCACACATCCATCCAACAGCCAAGCTTGCTTTACTCATATTAATTTAACTAGATAAATTTTCCTCTATTTGGGCATCCATATATTGGAATGCACCAATGGCATTACCAATTTTGATGAATATCTTCTCTCCCCAAAACTCCACAGGGAGAGCATAAAGATTCACCTAGACTGGGAAGTCATTAAATTATTCTGTAAAGGGGTTGAAAATAGGATTCCAAGATCTTATATAGACACCCCTTTGTTCAAAAAATCAATTATATCTATAATCCATTACCCTATGTTTATCTGCTAAATTAGAAAAGGAAACAAAAAGATTTTTTTTGGTAGGAGAGTTACTTGGAATTTGGTACTAGTCCACCAATCTTTAATGTATCCTTTGAGCTCCTTCAGGCCTGGTCTTTTACCCTTGACTTTTCAGATAATTGTTCGAGCTTCATGATCAATTAGATCTAATCCAAATTCATCCTCTGAAATCTTGATAGAGGGCAAAGGTTCATCCACTCACGAATCCAAATATCCCTGAGAGATATATCTTTTGACCGAAGAGGCTTTCTTATAGATTGAAGAAAAAGTCTACGAACAACCATCTTCCTTCAATGCTTGACTGCATTGAGGGTTTGCATCCCTTTCATGAAGACTGTAGCCAAATTTATCACTTTGTTCCATCACTTGACTGCACCTAGCATAAATTTTCCTAGCCCTAGATAATTGTTACCCTATATTTCTAAATAAAATTAGATCTGAGATGAATTTATTTTAAACATACAATAGTCACATAGATGGCTGGAAAAATAAACAGAATGAATAGCAAAATTTATACTAGAAAACCTGCATATTTTATATAATGGAGGAGGTTACAATTACAGTAGGACAACCTGCTCTCTTGCTGTCTTTTTGGCCAACAAATCACTCTTCACCTCTGCACAATAACCTTGCAGTTCTCCATCAGCAATTTGTTCACCTTATTTTTTTTTGTATGTAAAAAACTCTTGACCTTCTTCTTTTATCCTTGAAATGGTAACCCTAATATTTGATCTCATATCATCTTGAGATGTATGGTTTAAAAAAAAAAACACTTAAGTGAATTACAAAATAGATTCACTTAAGTGAATTTCAAAATAGAAAATCATTTAAGTAGATTTTAAAATATAATCACTTAAGTGAATTTCAAAATAGAATCACTTAAGTGAATTACAAAATAGAATTAAAAATATCTTGAACCACTTCTAGCACGTTCATACTGAAGCTTGTACAATAAGTTCACATTCAAGCTACATTTCTCAACACTCCCTCTTCGCAAGGAAGGAATTCTACACCAATCCAAGTTTATATCTAAATGCTTTAAACTTACCTTTCACTAAGGGCTTGATTAGAATATCAGTTACCTACTGATCTATGGGAATATACTGGAGCTTTACCCTTATGAATTCTATCTCGTATGAAGTGATATTTGATATCTATGTGTTTGAACTTGTCATGAAATACCAGATTCTCAAAGAGGTTGATACAACTTTCATTATCACAGTATATCACCATGGGATAAAACTCCTAATCAATCAATATTGTAAGCAACTTGCGAAGCCAGATGGCCTCACAACTAGCAATATTGGTTACCATGTATTTGGCCTCTGTTGAACTAAGGGTTATAGAAGTCTACTTCCTCTAGAACCAGGATATCATGCCTGATCCCAAACTAAAGCAGCACCCTAAGGTGCTCTTCCTATCTACTATAATGTCTGTCCAATTTGATTCTATATACCCCTACAACCTCATTTCACCATCTCCAAGATATCTCAGACCATACTCCACTGTGCCCCTCAAGTATCTGAGCACATGTTTTGCTGCTACCTAAGGCTTCTGCCTTGGCTCCACCATGAACTGACTCAAGGTGTTCATTGCAAAACATATATCTCGTCTAATGTTGACCAAATACATCAAGTATCCTATCAACTATATGTATAATGTAGGGTCCACCAATTTTGAATCTAAAGTTGTCACCTTCTTCATATTAGTTATCATGGGTGTGGTCATAGGTTTGCAGTCCTCCATCTAAAACCTCTTCAGTATCTCAACTGCATACTTACCCTACCCAAGGAATATCTCCTGTGGTCTT
Organism: Wollemia nobilis; assembly: GCA_028583015.1. NCBI lineage: Eukaryota > Viridiplantae > Streptophyta > Pinopsida > Araucariales > Araucariaceae > Wollemia > Wollemia nobilis. The sequence continues at coordinate 13,151,226 of JAQPPZ010017016.1, forward strand.
TGCCAAACCTCCAAACCCAAGAAGTAATGCATCATGTCAATGTCCTTCATCTCAAACTCAACTACCATATCTACTTTGCACCTTGCAATGAGCTTATTTACACCTGTAAGAAATAAGTCATCTACATATAGCACCAAAATGAGTAGATCAATCCCAACAAATATGTAATATAGATTAGGATCTACATCATTTTTGGTAAAGCCCACAATCTTCAAGTATCAATCTATCCTAGAATACCATGCCCTCGATGTCTGTTTGAGTCCATATAAGGTTTTCTTCAATCTACAAACATGGGACTCCTTCCCATTTACCTCAAAGCCCTCGAGATGCTCTATGTACACTTCTTAGTCAATGATCCTATTAAGGAAAGTTGTTTTCACATTCATTTTATGAATCCATCATCCCATAGATGAAGCTAAAGATATAACTACTCTAATGGAAGTGTATCTGGCAACTAGAGCAAAAGTCTCCTCATAGTCCACTCCCTCTTTCTGGGAGAACCCTCTCGCCACAAACCTTACCTTGAACTTCTCGATGCTTTCATATGTAGCATTTTGTAGAGCCACCTAGAACTCACAACCGAATTTCCCTCTGATATTGGCACTATATCCCAAATATCATTCTTCATGATGGAGGTTTACTCCTCCACCATGGCATCCCACCAAACCTGCTGGTTTGTTGCCTATTGAAAATGGGAAGGCTCTAAATTTATGATGTTACTCATCAATGTCATGTAGTTTGAAAAATTCCTTGGAGGTTTTCTCTCCCTAATCATGCTGCTAGGAGCCTCAACATACTCTTGAGCATCCCTCAATGTCTATGTAAGCCATCAAGGTCTCTTGATAGAACTGGAAGGGGCTAATGTCTCCTCATCCTCACCTAAAGGTTGTTGTCCTAAACTGGAAACCATTGGTGTCTTTGGTGACCCTAGATCAACCTTTGAATCTTCTTGCTCCTCATTATCTATCACTGGAATAGGCTCATGGGACTTCTTGGATGCAACATCCTCCTCAAACTTTACATCCCTGCTCACTACTGTCTTCCTCTTCTCTAGAATATAAACCCTATAAGATTTTGAAGTCTCACTATAACCTAAAAATAAACCCTTACTATTGGAGAGCTCCAACTTGGTCCTCTTCTCTACTAGAACATGTATATAAGCTGGATATCCAAAGATTTAGAAATGACTCACCTTTGGTTTCACACCAGTGAATGCCTCCTCTAGTGTCTTGTACTCCAAGATCCTGTGAGGATACTTGTTCTAGATGTAGACTATTGTGTTGCATGCTTCTACCCAAAGAAACATTGGTAATCCTTGGTCATGAATCATGGCCCTATAAGCCCCTATGATGGATTGATTATTTTGCTCTGCAATCCCATTTTGTTGTGGGTTATATAGAACAATAAAATTCCTCTTAATTCTTGCTTGTAAAAACCGTTGAATTCCTTGGAGGTATATTCACCCCTATTGTCTAATCTCAATATCTTGATATTATTCTCTATCTGGTTATCAACTGGAGATTTGAACTCCTAAAACCTACTAAAGACTTCATCCTTGGTCTTTAAGAAGTAGATCCTTGTCTTGCGAGAGAAATCATCAATAAAGGAAACATAGTACATGCTACCTGAAATTGATGCTACTAACATCGGTCCACAAACATCAAAATGTACTAGATCAAATATCTCCTTAGACCTATGCTCATTGTTTGGAAAAATAGCTTTGGCATGCTTACCAAGTGTGCACCCTCTGCATACTCCCTGTTGCTCAATGTTGAACTCTAGAAGACTCGTGACTATCTCCGTAAGAATAGGCAACGCTCTATGATGCAGGTACCTCATCCTCTTATGCCACAACTTACACAATTTGTTACTGCTATGAACTAGGGCTTGAACAGGTACACCATGTAACCTATATAGATTACCTTCCCTAAACCCTATCACTTGTGTTGTTTTTAGGTTAAATTCTTTTGATCTAATAAGGACATGTTGGTTCTTGAACTCTACTGCATAAACCTTATCCTCAATAACGAAAACTAAAAGTAAGTTCTTCCTAATACATAGAACAAAAAAACATCATCAAAGTCTAAAGAGTTCCCTGACTGAAGTAAAAAGAAATGGTACCAATTCCTTCAATTGGATATTTGGTATCATCACCAAGCTCAACTTGAACCCCTGAGTTCTGCTATTGTAGACTAGTAAAACATTGTCATGCTAATGTCATGTTCCAAGATGCCTCATTATCCACATACCAAGCATCTCTTGTAACCATGCTGGTAGAAAGGTAAGAGACCAATGAGAAATTCTTCTCGAATTTAGCAACAAACTCGTGCATCTAAGTTTTTACAGAGGCTGCTACCTGTGTCTGCTGTTGCTTCCCTTTGCCCTTCTTGTTTGGACACTATGATGCATAATGGTCATGCTTATGACAAATGAAGCACTTGATCTTGCTCAAGTCCTTATTCCCTAACTTTGAGGTTGACTCCTCACTCTTTACCTTACCCTTGTTGGGTCCTTTACCTCTGCCCTTCTTGGTTTACCCAAAGAGAGCTAGGTTATCATCACCACCTTTCTTGTTGGTCTTTGAATCCATCCGAGTCTCCTCCTAGATGAAATCATTTCATAGTTTATCAAAGGTGGGAAGGTGCTCACGAGCACATATATCTTTGAAAAATGGTTCCCATGAAGTTGAGAAACCATTAAGTGCCATGTTCATCAACTTTGTGTCTTCAAACTTCTCCCCAACTGTTGTTAGTTGATCATGAATCTACGTGATCTTCATCAGATAACTGGCAACAATGTTAGATCTAGTCATATCCATAGATCTAATTTTGTTTTGCAATACCATCTTTCTATTAATGTTCTCGCTCTGGTAGAGGTTAACCAGGGCATCAAAAATCTTCTTTGTCATAGTCTTCTCAGATATGTGAGGAATCAGGTGATCCTTCACTGCATCCAATATCATATGCTTAGCCTTCACTTCCTTATTTCGATGAGCTACCAATTGCTACGGATCTTTAGGTAGAGTCACAACATCCTTGATAATATCTCAGAGATCATTCTCTTCAATAAGAACATTACCCTAACTTTCCAGGGCAAGAAATTGGAGGCATCTTCTAGTCTATCCTCAAATCTGAGGCTAGTTGCTACCATCTCTGAGATCTACTATACAAAATTTTAGATCTGATATGAATGACTCAAAAAAGCTATCCTTCAAATAAGCTTAGTCCTTCAAGCAAAAATATGAAACCCTCTAACTGCTATTTTTTTAATATCCAGCAGTGATCTATTGTTGTAAACCCTTGAGGATCTCAATCACAAAACCTAGCTCTGATACCATGTAAATTTTTCTAACCCTAGATAACTGTTGCCCTATATTTCTAAATAAAATTATATCTAAGATGAATTTATTTTAAACATACAATAGTCACACAGATGACTGGAAAAATAAACAGAATGAACAACGGAAAATATACTACATAACCTGCATATTTTATATAATGGAGGAGGTTACAGTTGCAACATGACAACCTGCTCCCTTGCTGTCTTTCTGGCCAGTAAATCACTATTCACCTCTAAACAATAGCCTTGTAGTTCTCCTTCAGCAATTTGTTCACCTTATTTTATTTTTGTATGTAAAACACTCTTGACCTTCACCTTTTATCCTTGAAGAGGTAACCCTAATCTCTCTAACCCTAAGATTAGATCTCATCTCATCTTGAGATGTGTGGTTCATAATAGAAAATCACTTAAGTGAATTACAAAATAGAATCATTTAAGTGAATTTCAAAATAAAAAATCACTTAAATAGATTTCAAAATAGAATCACTTAAGTGAATTTCAGAATAGAATCACTTAATTGAATTACAAAATAGAATTCGAAATATCTTAAACCACTTATAGCATGTTCATATTGAAGCCTGTACAAGAAGTTCCAATTCGAGCTACATTTCTCAACACCTAGGGTTTGCACCCCTTTCGCGAAGATTGTAGCAATTTTTTTTGTTTTTTTCCATTGCTTGATTGCACCTAGGGTTTACACCCCTTTCATGAAGATTGTAGCCATAGCTGCACTCTATCTTACATGTATTAACTTGAATATTACTATGTAGCTATATTCTAAAATAAAAATGATTCTAGGTTACAAATACCTTAGGGTTTTTATCTAATTTCAGAGAGCCTAGAGTTTTGTCTAGTTCTATTTTTTGATTGCCAATTATATAGTTGATCATTGTCACATTTATGTTTTACAATGTAAAAGTCGAGTTCAATATCTAATTCTATTATTTCTTTGTTTTATAGTTTAAAAGTTGGGTTCAACTTTTTATTATATCATGCCTTCATAATGGTGCAAAAATTGGGCTTAATTCCCAGTCCTATTAGCATGGTTCTAGGTTAAATGTTGATTCAATTCTAGTTCATATGGTGTTTGAGTTTTATGTTTTATCATTTTTTCATGTTTTCGAGTTAGGAGTATGGTTCAATTTTCATGGTGTAAAATTCAAGTTTAATTCTTGGTCCTACCATATTCTAGTTTTTAAATGAAAATTCCAAGGTTGCTTCTCAATTATATCGCATTTAGATTTTGAAATACAAAATTTGGGTTTGGTTCTTGATCTTGTTGAAGTTGTGATACTAAATGTGACAAAAATCAAAATAAGACAAAATTAGAACAAGAGAAAATTGGAGTTGCAATTGAAAACTTAGCAATGATTTCTCACATAGATTTGGAGAGAATATGAAGCATAAATGATCTCTTTAGACAACCAAGAGATATTAAATTTTATATATATATATATATATATATATATATATATAAGTATAGTGCATTGTATTGAAGTTATACATAAATTTTTAAAGATAAGAATAAGTATTATTTTTGAGTGTTTTATGCATATTCATTTTTTGTTCATTTTTACTATGTTGTGTTAATCTTTGATTTAGAGTACCACCACATCCCAAATATTTGTAATAAAGCTTAGTGCTTGGAGATTAGAAAAGCAAAGAGGTCAAGGATTTTATTTTATTTAACCAGAAATGAAAATGAAATGAAATATTATTAATGTCCACAACAGGCCAAAAAAAATGCAAGGGACTATAAGAAGGACAATAATGACTGCCAACTAGTAGGCTAAAAATACCAACAAGGAAAAGAAAAAACTAATATAAATAAAATATGTAACCCGAAAACCAGGCCAAAGAGAAAGGAAAAAGAGAAGGGAAATAAGAGGAGGGGAGGGTTGCAATTCGAAAGATTGGAGTGCATGCCAAAAATAGAGAGAGAGGGAGGGGGAGGGAACAACCCAAGAAAGGCAACCTCCAAGAACCCCCAGAAACTAATCTCTCCTAATAGTCAAGATCAAAGTATCAATGCTAAAGATTCCATGATATGTCTTTGTCCATCACTAGTTTGGGATCCTAAAAAACCATGGGTGCATTATCTAGCGATCCTGCTCCCATCCAAACTGGATGAAGTGAGGCATTTCCATCTAGTGTCACCTGATCCATTAGAGCTAGTGAATTATGTTGTGATGAGCCGATGTTGAGGGAGGTGAAGATCCATTTGGAGGAAATATTTTATGTCAACAAAACTAAGTGATCTTCCTAAGAAAGAGTGTGAGACATTGTTGATCTGAGTATTTGAAGAAGGTAGAAACAGATCGAGAGTTGTCCCTAAAAATGTAATGGAATTTGCCTCGAATCTCGTAATAAATGAAACAATAAAAATAAAGTGATATAGGGTTTCAACTTCACCCAAGGAATAAAACAAGCAAACCCACTCCTTCACTAGAATATGGTGACCTGACTCAATCTAAAGTTGGTGAGAACACACCTTGAGTTATCCAATCGAGATCCGAATACTATGCATTGTGTGCTACTAAAGGTGTTGTGTAGGAACTATTCTACCCTCTTGAATCTATAAAAAGTGTTCATGGTAGAAAGATATCTTGGGAAAGAGGGGTAACAGAAGAAATCCATGTGTTTTTAGTGTACTGGAGACTAACATCCTTACAGATATCATGGAGCATCTTCTCCTTACTATGTCAAGAGGGGGGAGAACACTCAATGAATAAGGGGGGAGATTATCTATCTATATTTAAATGCTAGATAGGAGGACGTAGACCTAAAAATACCAGCTCTTTTGATCTCCTCAAGAATTCAGAGAGAGTTCCATCGAGGAGCAAAGGGTGAGGTAAGGGTACCATCTACAACCTACAAGGGTATCTCCTAAAGTATGAATCCTATGAAGATAACCAATAATCAAGAAGATAATCTCAATTTGGAGAGGAGAGGCCCCAAACTCTGCCAGAATAATAGAGCGGGGGACTATGCCCTTGCAACGAATGAATCATCGAAGAAAGAGTGTATGTACTCATTCAACCCATGACCAACCTGAGAATTTATAACCCAAGTTTGTAGAGGAAAATTTATACATTATTGTTGTGGTTGTCATGGATCATGGTAATACTTCATTACCCATCCTAGAATTTAAAGTAAAAACTATAATTATTGATGCATAATAATAAGGACTTCGCTAATTTTCAAAGAAGTGCAAAGTGTTGTGGATAAAATATACAAAGAACCAATTATTTAGTCAACTATAGAAAAATAATATAAAGGAAGTACAAAGAAAAGATGTCTTAGCTTTGTGTCACATACAAAGAGCCATTGATGCAAACATTTTTCTAAACATTTTGTGTCAAGGTTTCCAAAAGATCTTGGGACAACTTGAAGACATCCTATCAAACATTAAAGAGAGAATATGAAAATATGAGAATGAAGGACAATGAGAATGTGGGAGATAATTGTGTAAGGGTGCTTGACATTGTGCACAAAATGGGTATTTATGGCAAAGAACCTACATAAGAAGATATTATCAAAAAAGTATTAAGAACATTGACCCTATAGTGGAATGATTATGGAATGGCTATTGAAAAGAGGAAATATTTGAAGAATCTAGAGCCCAATGAGTTGGGGGAATCACATATGTCCCATGAAGAAACAATTAAAAATAGTGAAGAAAAAATGGAGCAAAATTTTACTTTCAGGTCTAGAGTATCAAATAGTAGTGGGGCTAGCTCAAGCTCTAGTTCCCAAGGATAAATAGGGAAGAGAAATATTAAAGATTCCGAGGTAGAAGAGGATGAAACAATGGAAGATTTAGACATAAATATATGGATATAAGAAATATTCAATGCCATTATTGTAGAAGACATGGTCACTACGAAAGATAACGTAAAATAAAGGTAACCAATGAAGGAGAAAAAATCATGTAAAAAAACTGAGAGCACAAAACATGTTCTTATTACCTAATATGGTAAAAATATAAACTAGAAAGGAATACAAGTTGATATTTGTAAACTTATAATATAGAAGAAATTAAGAATTAGTATAGAAAAGATAAATCATTTTATTTCAAAGGGATCTCCATATTATGTATTGCATTGTCACTAGGAGCACATTGAGCTTTGAATATTTATTTTCTTCTAATAGAAGAGAGTAGAAGAATATTTGCTAAGTTAAGAGTAACTACTTGCTTGAATTGTAGCTAGATTAAAAAATTTGAATACAACTAAATATGTAATTTATGAAACTCTAAGTCTACAAGTTGTATAAATAGACAAAATAGAAGTTATAAAAGAAAACAAAATTGCATAATGTAGGACAAAAATCCAAATACATCAACATTCCCCTTAAGCTTAATTTGGATAGAAAGAAGGGGGAATTCTCAATATCCCCCTTGAAGAATCACTTCCTTTACTTCAAGATCAAAAGAAGTAAAATGATTTAAAACTAATGTAATATAGAATGAAGTTGTGGTGGATGAAGTTGAAGTGGTTGACAAAGCTACATGGCAAGGGTAAAAATATGTCAAACTTGCTAAAGCACTTTCGTAAAACAAGGCGCCCAAAGTGCTTTAAAATAAATAAACAAGCATACAAAAAATACAAAGTTAGCAATAAAGTTGATGAAGTAAACATGAGTACCAAGTCTCCAAAAGAATTTTAAGAAGATAAAAATATTGTTGGGGCATTAAGACCCAAGTGATGCCAAAAACAAGGGCATATAAGCTACCAATGCCATAGATGCCAAAATTTGCTTATAAGTGTGCATCAAGAAATGGTCAGGTTAAAAGCATGGTATTATCCTATAGTTTTAACCTATTTTATGATACCACTTTCTTAAAAAAAAGTAGTATGCGCAAATTTAGCAAGGAATAAGTGTTATTTGTTTGACATTTAGAGGGGGTGTAAATTGATAGAACATTGTGAATGAAGCATAGAATAAAAATATAATTTTATTTTCAAGAAGTAAATATATAGATGTATTAAATTGTATATTTTACTAGAGGTTGTCCTTACTTTTTAAGGTTTTATCATAATAGACTAAGTGTGAGTGATGAATAATTTGATATGACATAAGTATTTTAAAGAGCATTCAACGTTTATATCTTCTACCTAAATAAATCTAAGGAAATATATAATTTTCATGATCTTGTTTTAGTATATTAATTCTTGTATATTATCAAGTCAAGGAGTATAATTTATTTATAAATTGTTGTGAGTAGATATGTTGGGGCACCAAACATCAATAAATTTTTATAATTTTTATATATAATGAAAATAGACAAACAAGCAAGGATATGGCTTATAATTTTTTATGTTTTATTTTATTTTATTAATGGTAAGGTAGGGTTTTGAAAGGGTTGCCCTTTCCCTTTTACAAAAGAGTTTTTTTTCAAAACTAGATATCGACTTTCCTTTTCTTTTTCCCTTGCATTATCAAAGGCCAAGTCTTGGCGTCATGCTAAAAATACCTTATATGAGCACATGCTTAAAATCCTCCCCAACTAACATCCTTTGGGGGTCCCATAAAACCCTCAAATATATTTTATAAACAAGCAATAAATAGATAAGTGCATAATAATACTCCTTTTATTTTTACAATATATAGCTATAAAGCAAAATATAGTCCAACAAGACTTGCATGTTGCTTGAACAAGACATATTAATGAAAGACTAAATAGTCCTATCCTAGCACTCTGCTAGAGCAAATGGAGTTATATTCTTCCTCATGGTGGAGCCCCCTAGCCAAAACTTAAATCTTGATCTCCCCATGACTCTTTTCCCCTTAAAACATTATTTTATTTATTTAAAATTTGGATAAAATCTATTGGTATGACTTAATTGAGAGTTTAGATTTCCTTATAGGAAATGAGAACAACTTTGTTAGCCATACAATCTACCACATTATTCTCCTCTTTATAGATGCCTTCAAAAATGACTTTTTCGTTTAATCTTTCCAAGAGCCTTTTGGATTTTAAAAGGAAATTATCAATCTCTCATCCTCTGATATTGTTATTCTTAATGACATTGATGATATTTAGGGAGTCTTCTTCAATTATAATTTTCTTGAATCCATTATGGAGTAATAACAACATTATATCTAGGAGAGCATACATTTTTTCCATATAGTTACTTGTTATGCCATAAAGAGATGCAAATGCTCTAGTTGTCATTGAAATCATGGATTACACCCCTTCATCTCGCCAACCCTAGATTTTCGTTCGTTGCTTCGTCAAAATTTAACTTAACCCACCTTATAGGGAGTGAGTTCCATCTAGTGTTGTGTCAAGCATACATCTTGTCTCCCATCCTTAGTTGAATCTATCCTATCCCACTCTCTAGATACCTCCTTTTCCAATTGTGAATCCATTGAAATATCCCATTTCAAATTTTCCACTAATTCTCTTATCCTAGTTTTTTATTTTTCATGAAGGTCCTATCCTCACCATTTTCCTCTCCTTTAAAAATCCTCCTATTTCTTTCTATCTAGATGGACCAAACAAATATATCTAGTTGTGTTGGATATTGATGCTAACTAAGAAAAAGATAAAACTTAAAGTTCTCCCATGAATTTGAAGAGTCCCAAAAGTTTCTATAGGTCTTGAAGAGTGACTATGACTGTTGGACTTCCTGAATATGAAATGAAGTGTTGTAACATCATTTCTCTCTTGTATATGTACAATAGTGAAAAATAGCTAAAGAATATTGTGGAAAAAACTTTGTAATACTTATGAGTTTATTTGGAATACAAAACAACATTCTATTCCATTAATTTTGTGAAATACATGCTTGTTGTCTCTGTTTTTCTAAAACCTGCAATCAACTTTCAAAGCTCATAACTTTTGATTTACAGCCTCATTTTGTGCATGCCATACACTGTTGGAAAGGTTATTTTGTGTAGAATTCACTCCCAAAATTTCATCATATTTTGAATATATTTGGTCTCAAATTTAGATAGTCCTTCATTGTTGTATTTTTTTCTACTGCAATTTTTTTCTTGTTTGTGTTTTTGCTATAATTTTTTGGTTTTCATTTTTGGATCAAATACTTCATTTGGTATCAGATCTTGGTTGGTTTTTGGGTTTGAATAAACTTGGGTTAGTGGTCTATCTAACATTTAATCAGGTTCTTGGGAAAGTTCATTGAATAAAAACTTCATTTGTTGTTGCTTGAGTCTAATGACCAACTTCAACAACTCATTACCCATTCCAAAATTAACGGATAAGATTTTTATTATTGGAGCATAAAGATAAGAACATTGTTAATTGAAAAATATCTTTGGAAGGTAGTGGATAGTGACTATGAAGAACCGCTTGATTGGAACACATTACAAGGAAATAATAGGACAGTAAAAAGAGAAATAAATAAGAAGAATTCTTAACCCTTTACCACGTTCAGTCTGCTCTTAACAAGAGTTTATTTCTACGTATTTTTGCTGCTACATCAACCAAGGAGGATTGGAAGTCTCTTCAAGAGGTTTACCAAGGAAGTGACCAAGTGAGAATGGTAAAGTTGCAGACCATGAAGAAAGAGTTTGAGAATCTACAGATGAAAGAGGATGAAAGTGTGGGTGATTATTGTGTTAGAGTAAAGGATGTGGTGAACAAGATGGCCATCCTTGGAGAGACCTTGAAGAAAGAGGCAGTTGAGAAGAAGGTATTGAGATCTATTACCCCTAAATGGAATCATGTTGTAGATTTTTTTGAGGAGATTAAAGATTTGCCTACACTTGAATTTAATTGTCTAGTTGGTTCTCTTATGTCAAATGAGGAAAGACTGAGAGAAACTAGTAAAGAAAATGGAGAGAATGCTTTTAATTCTAAATTAAAATTTATAATAATGATGAGGTTGGTCCAAGCACAAGTAAACAAGCACATGGAAGAGGAAGAAATCAAAATTACTCAAGAGGTAGAGGAGGAAGAGGAAAATGAGATGTTGTTGTTAGATGAGGACATGGAAGGGCTAATAAAAAAAGAGTTGAATGCTACAATCGTCATAAACTGAGTCACATTCCATGATATTGTAGAGTAGAGACCACAAATGGATATAGAAGAGCTCACTATGTATGTGAGGATGAAGTTGCATAAGGTAATTTATTTTTATTAGTGACATGGCTAAAAAGACTGGTCAAGAAGTTTGGTATCTAGATTCCGATTGTTCTAACCACATGATTGGAAAGACAGAGTTGTTTATTGATGTGAATGAGAAATTCAAGACCAAGATCATTCTTGGGAACAATAATGCTTTGGATGTGGCTGCAAAAGACAACATGGAGGTTGGTACTAAAGAAGGTACAAAGAAAATTCATGATATCTACTATGCTCCCAATTTGAAGAATAATGTGTTAATTTTTGGACAACTTATAGAAAAAAACTATAAATTTGTGTTTGATAACAATGAATGTATCATTTATGATAAGAATAATAGGAACCGTATGGTCACCATTATTTTTTTTCGGTTACAAATGTGGTCACCATTGTTCCTATGACAAAGAACCGGATGTTTCCTTTGAAGTTTGGAGGAAAATGGACTATGAACATGACACACATGGCACTTGAAGATAAGAATTGGCTTTGGCATCTCATATTTGGACACTTGAATTTTAAAAGTCTAGAATTTTTGTCTTCAAAAGACATGGTAAATGGACTACCTAAGGTTGGAGAGCACAAGGGTGTGTGTGAAGCATGTGCGATTAGAAAGCATGCAAGGAAGGAGTTTCTAAAAGGAAAATCATGGTGGACCTCGTACCTGCTCCAACTTGTAAATTTTGATATTTGTGAACCTGTGGAAACAAAAATTTTGGATAAGTCTTCATATTTTCTCACTTTGATGAATTTTCAAGTGTTGGGTGTATTTTTTGAAACATAAGGATGAATATTTTGGCATGTTCAAGATTTTCAAAGCATTAGTTGAGTATGAAAATGAATATAAAATAAAGTATTTAAAAACATACCCTAGAAGAGAATTTTGTTCAAATATATTCAATAATTTTTTGTGAACAATATAGCATCAAGAAGTAACTCACTACGGTATAAACACCACAACAAAACAAGATAATTAAAAGAAAAAATAGGACCATTGTAAAAAAAAAACATATTGAAAACAAAAGGTTTAAGCAATTCTTATTGGTATTATACATATTTTCCTTGTTTTTACCAAAAAAGAATTTCCTTAGCACAAGAGAACAAAAAGAATCTTACCTGACTGGAGGTCTTATACCTCTAAGCCTAAGAATTTGGTAAGGAAAGGTTCCGTAAACCAATAAAGTTTTAAAGTTGGCAACATCACATAATGTAGAACAGAATTCCAGTGGAAGAAAGTTCCCTTTAATATACGTATAAGTATGTTTCATTGTTGCCAAGCATTGGTGTTTACCATGGCTCATTGAAGCAGATAACAGCAGGAAATCCCATGAAGTCACAAAAAAATTCAACTCAGTACTGATCCCAGCATTTTCCTCTCTCTATTTAACAAATCTGTGCCAAAAACAATACTAAAACAGGGAAGTTACCAGGGGCAGGGCAGCTGTGAAGCGGCTGCTTAAAAAGCATGAGATGCTGTTGGGCTTTCCACTTCTTAAGCATCCACAGCGAGTAAGAGATCATTCCTACTCCACCCACGGTTATTATGGAGTTTACAATCTTCATAGTGCACGTTATACAACTCCTGCACTCGTTCCTCATCGTTTCTTTCCTCTCACCTACACCCACACCCTCTTCCCTTCCATTCCGACCTAAACGGTCATTTAAATTCTTCTCAATCTGTCCGAAAATAACATAATGCAACGCATGAATCAGGCTGACTAGTAGTTGAAATAGTTCATTTATTGATATGGTTGCTCACAGAAATTTTTTATAATTTTTAGTTTGATGTTTTAGTTTGTTAGGTAAATATCAAGTTAACTGTTTAACAAATAAAACTAATCTACTAACCAATATAATTTTTTTTAAATTATTTTTATAACATACTCATACAGCTATATATACATACTCTGATTTAATATTATAAAATGCTTTAGTAGAAGTCAAATCTTCCAAAGTTTTTACAATTATTTTTTTTATTGTTACTATTGGCTTTCCTAAAAAAAAATTATTTGTTTTTGTCGTATAAATAAATTTAACATATTTTTTTTTATACGCTAAATATGTTAGAAAGAAAATAATTGAGAAATAATTTGGTCCTGACAACTCCCTTCATAAAAAGACAATTTGAAAGTAGGTTTTTTTTACACGTAAAAGAATTGATTACAAAATATTCCAAAAAAAAAGAGAATAATTGAGAAATAATACCTATCTAATTCCATAAAGAGAATAATTGAGAAATAATACCTATCTAATTCCATAAAGAGAATAATTGAGAAATAATTTGGTCTGACAACTCCCTTCATAAAAAGGACAATTTGAAAGCATCTACTTTAGGCGTGTCAATTTTAAGGATAACCTTGAGAACATGAGACAAGTTTTAGCTGTTTTGTCTTCTTAGAAGTTCGATAGCTATCACATAAGAAAGATGAAAATCTTGGAGAATGCACCGTCCTGCTGGTCTTTGTCGAATTTATTTTGAATGTCCTAATGTCACTAACTATTTTTAGATTTTTTAAACCATTATATAAATTGTAAATAATTGTTAAATCATTATATAATTGTTATAAAATTTGAAGGTCAAACAAGTTTCACATCATTAACTCTTTTAAAAAATTCAAACTTCATATTTATAAAGACTTTGAAGGAACGTTTTAAAATACAAAATCAATAACAATCAAATAAAATAAAAATCATAAAAAACAACTCTAAAATTTAAAAAAATTAACGCACTCGTTATGTATTAAAAAAAACATACCACGTTTAGATTTTTAAATACCTTCTAAAAGATAAAATAATCTGATACATCTACCACAAGGAATCGTGCTCCATCACGTGGGATCAAAATGAACATATATGTATTGTTGAGCAATGTCATGTCAAAAATATTAGAACTTTTAAAAAATATATTTTTATTTTCTTTAAAAAACTTAGTGTAGAAAAACACATTCACTAGGTACATGCATAAGATGCCACGTAAGAAGATAATTTGATCTCGAACATTAAAAAATAGCCTTGTCATACATTTGTTTCCTTCATATATTGTTAAAACAAATATTATTCCAAGTCATATAGAACTACGTTGAAGACAATAGAACTACGTTGATAGTGTCTTCATATACTTTGATTCGATAAAGAAAAAGAAGTTGATAAAGTAAGGGCCCTCCATGTGGACCTTTTCATTTTATAGGTCATAAAATGTCTTACTACATTTTATAGCAATTAGAAAACCTTCCTTTAGGTGATGATATGTTTTGTTCATCTCTCATATTCAAACAGGATATTACTGTGGAAATTAAATATTTTGTCCGTGGGTTTGGGTGGATTGGTAAGTTGGGACGCTTACCGAGAGGAGACCTAGGTTCCAATTCCACGGGCTTGCCCATGCACAGACAGTAGCCCAGATCCAATTCCTCTGAGTGGTGCGCCAGATTGATGATGACGGTGCAACCCCCTGTGCGTCCGGCGGTCCCCATCTCATGCCGGGTTACCATGTACCAAGACGGTGGAAATCCTGGGAACCTTCATAGATAGTTTGAACCCTACCAGCTGTGCTGGTAGCTACTAAAAATTGTAATTGTAACCATTGCTTTTATATATATATATATATATATATATATATATATTTTTTTTTTTTTTTTTGACATATCTTATATTAAAATGAAAAATGTTGTCCATGTCTTGCATTAAAGAGGATATTAATAAACAGAAGGATTTTTTTTATATGGAAATCATTATTGTTATTATATATTGTTTTTATAAATTTTGGTAAAACAAAGTAAAAGTATATGATATTAACTTGAGTAAAAATATTAAATTAGAACATTATATATATATTTGTTTTTATCTAAACTCATATTCAAACCATTAAAAAAGAAAAGACTAATACTCTTATAAAAATCTAATTTTATCTTTAATTTTTTTGTCACAAGAAGGATATTATAGTGATGTCTTTGGATTTTCATTCAAAGA
This sequence comes from Wollemia nobilis, assembly GCA_028583015.1. NCBI lineage: Eukaryota > Viridiplantae > Streptophyta > Pinopsida > Araucariales > Araucariaceae > Wollemia > Wollemia nobilis. Next base: position 13,166,623 of record JAQPPZ010017016.1, read on the forward strand.
TCCAAGTTCAAATCCTAATACAAGGGACCAAGGTCCTTTCAAAACCCATGCTTTAACCTGCAATTTTAGTGTCACAAAGGATGCCTGAAAAAATCCATGTTTAAATTTAAAAAAGTTAAATAAGTTGATTCAGTCCAATACTTATCCATAAATTATCTTGATTCAATTTCCTAAATGATTGGGTCCTATAACTACCCTACAAAATTTATAAAAATATCCTACACATTTTATATACAACAAAATAATTAAAAATAATAATAATATTTTAATCTCAAAGGGTATGAAGAGCGTAAGTTAAGCTTTATCCTCCATGAAAAAGGGTGCAAGCATCAAAAATTTATATGTGAACTTTTAAAAGATCTAAACTAAATATCTATAAAGTTGGTGTTTTCCTTGGTTTTCCTTTTCTTCCTTTAACTTACCAGTCTTTCTCATAATTTTATTTAAAAATTTTAATAAATAAACACGTAATTCTAAACTATGGTATATGTTTCTAAAATAATATGTTTTTATATAAATATGTTATTATATATATAATAAAGTTATGTTATGATTCTTTTAATTATTAAATTTAACTTTACTTATTTTTAACCATGTTATTATTGATTAAATATTTAATTTATAATAAATAATAATGAAAAAAAAAAATATATATATATATATATATATATATATATATATATATATATATATATTTTAATCTTTTATTTTATAAATTTTCTTATGGTCTATTTTTTTCACTTTAAGAAATTTTATCCATGATCTTAAGTTAAAACATAGCAAAAAACAAACATTTAAATATTATAGTTTTTAAAATTATCTTTTAATTAAATGAAATTAATGAGAAAAACACTTATGTCTTTTTTTTTTATATATATAGAATGTAGTAACAGTTAATTGTTTATATATAATATTAGTTCAACCGATTAATTTTTTCAACATTCAAACCTTGGGGGCATGCATGTTGCAAAGGTAGTAGTTTGATTTGAATCCTTTTAGTGCGCATCAGACCCACAATTCTTTGTGTGCGCATCAGGCCCACAACGATGGTATGAATCCTAATCGATCGATGGTCCCTTTCACACCGGGTCAACAATAACGAGGTAGTATAGGCTTGTTGGAAGTAGCCCCTATGGCTTAAACCCTACACTTGGCACTCACTAAAAATAGTGTGGATGTAACCAACTCCACTATGTATAAAAAAAAAACATCAAATTGAGAGATTGTGGTGGTATATTTTTGGTTCTTATCCAATAAACCTAGGTTCAGACTATTAAAAAACTATATTTTACCCTCAAATTTTTCCAAGAGGAATATTATAATGATGTCTTTGAATTTTCTTTCAAAGATTCAAGTTCAAACATTGGCACAAGGAAGGCGACCAAGACCCTTTCAAAACCTATGCTTTACCCTACAATTTTAGTGTCGCAAAGGATACCTTAAAAAAATCTATGTTTTAACCCAAAAAAGTTAAGTCGGTTGGTAGGATTCAAGTGCTTGTTGAGGAGTTATCCCGATTTAATTTCCCAAATGATTGGGTCCCATTGACTTGATATTTACCCTACAAACTAAAATTTATAGAAGTTTTCTATATACATTTTAAATATAATAAAATGTATATAGAATTTTTTATAAATTTTTATTTTTTATGTATAATGAAAGTAGATAAATAGGCAAGGATATGATTTATAATTTTTTGTGTTTTAAATTTTATTTATTTATGGTAAGGTAGGGTTTTGAAAGGGTTGCCCTTTCCCTTTTACAAAAGAGTTTTTTCAAAACTAGATATCAACTTTCCTTTTATTTTTCCCTTGCATTATCAAAGGCCAAGTCTTGACCTCATGCAAAAAATACCTTATATGAGCACATGCTTAAAATCCTCCCCAACTAAAAGCCTTTGGGGGTCCCACAAAACCCTCAAATATATTCTATAAATAAGCAACAACTAGATAAGTGCATAATAATATTACTTCTTTTATGTTTACAATATATAACTATAAAGTAAAATATAGCCCAACAAGACTTGCATGTTGCTTGAACAAGACATATTCTTGAAAGACTAAATAGTCCTATCCAAGCACTCTGCTAGAGCAAATGTAGTTATATTCTTCCTCATAGATGGAAGGCCTCTATCCAAAATTTAAATCTTGATCTCCCCATGGCTCTTTTCCTCTTAAAACATTATTTTATTTATTTAAAATTTGGATACAATCTATTGGTAGGACTTGATTAAGAGTTTAGATTTCCTTATAGGAAATGAGAACACCTATGTTTACCATCCAATCTACCATATTATTCCCCTCTCTATAGATGTGTTGTAAAATGACTTCATCTAATCCTTCCAAGATCCTTTTGGATTCTAAAAGAAAATTATCAATCTTCCATCCTTTGATATTGTTATTCTTAATGGCATTGATGATATTGAGGGAGTCTCCTTCAATTATAATTTTCTTGAATCTGTTTTGGACTAATAACAACATTACATCTAGGAGAGCATAAATTTTTTTCATATGGTTACTTGTTATTCCATAAAGAGATGCAAATGCTCTAGTTATAATTGAAGTTATGGATTACACCCCTTCACCCCACCAACCCTAGATTTCCCTATGTTGCTCCGTCAAACTTCAACTTAACCCACCCTATAGGGAGTGTGTTCCATCTAGTGTTGTGTCAAGCATACATCTTGTCTCCCACCCTTAGTTTAATCTAATCTCATTTCCACACTCTAGATACCTCATTTTATAGTTGTGAATCCATTGAAATATCCCCTTTCAAATTTTCCACTAATTCTCTTATCCTAGTTTTTTATTTTTCATGAAGGTCCTATCCTCACCATTCTCCTCTCCTTTAAAAATCCTCCTATTTATTTCTAGCTATATGGATCAAACAAATATAGCTAGTTGTGTTTGATATTGAAGCTAACTAAGAAAAATACAAAACCAAAAATTCTCCCGCGAATTTCAAGAAGCCCAAAAGTTTCTATAAGCCTTGAAGAGTCACTATGACTGTCGAACTTCCTAAATATGAAATGAAGTGTTGTAACATATTTTATCTCTTTTAATTTTATAATAGTTAAAAATAGCTAGAGAATATTGTGTAAAAAGCTTTGTAATACTTCTAAGTTTGTTTGGAATACAAAACAACATTCTATTCCATTTATTTTGTGAAATACAAGCTTGTTGTCCCTATTTTCTTAAAAATTCAGTCAATTTTAAAAGCTCATAACTTTTTATTTACAATTTTGTTTTGTGCATGTCATACATCATTGAAAATATCATTTTGTGTAGAATTCACTTCTAAAATTTCATCAAATTTTGATTATTTTTGGTCTCTCAAATTTAGATAGTTCTTCGCTATTGCAGTTTTTGCTACTACAACTTTTTTCTTCTTATGTTTTTGCTGCAAATTTTTTGCTTTTTTTTTTTGGGTCAAATACTTCATTTGGTATCAGAGCTTGGCTGGTTTTTGGGTTTGAGTGAACTTATATTTGTGGTCATTCTAACACTTAATAATTTTCTTGAACAAGTTCATTGTAGCAAAACTTCATTTGTTGTTGCTTGAGTCTAATGGCCAACTTCAATAACTCATTACCCATTCCAAAATTAACCGGATAAAATTATGATTATTGGAGCATAAAGATGATAACATTGTTAATTGGAAAATATCGTTGGAAGATAGTGGAGAGTGGCTATGAAGAATCACTTGATTGTAATACATTATAAGGAAATGATAAGATAGTAAAAAGAGAAACAAAGAAGAAAAGTACATTAGCCCTCTACCATTTTGAGTCTGCTCTTGATAAGAGTTCATTTCCATGTATTGTTGATGTTACATCAGCCAAGGAGGCTTGGAAGTCTCTTCCAGAGGCTTACCAAGTAAGTGACCAAGTGAGAATGGTAAAGTTGCAGACCATGAAGAAAGAGTTTGAGAATATACAAATGAAAGAGGTTGAAAGTGTGGGTGATTATTGTGTTAGAGTAAAGGATGTAGTGAACAAGATGGCCATCCTTGGAGAGACCTTGAAGAAATAGGTAGTTTTACATAAGGTATTGAGATCTCTTATCCTTGAATGGAATCATGTTGTAAAAAACTGATTTTTCCTTTGAAGTTTGGAGGACAAGATACTATGAACATGGCACACATGACACTTGAAGATAAGAATTGTCTTTGGCATCTCAAATTTGGACACTTCAATTTTAAAAGTCTAGAATTTTTGTCTTCAAAATATATGGTAAATGGACTACCTAAGTTTGGAGAGCACAAGGGTGTGTGTGAAGCATGTGTGATTGGAAATCATGCAAGGAAGGATTTTCCAAAAGGAAAAGCATGGTGGGCCTCATACCCACTCTAATTTGTACATTATGATATTTGTGAACCTATGAAAATATTTTTTTTGGGTAAGTCTTCATATTTTCTCACATTCATTGATGAATTTTCAAGGAAGTGTTGGGTGTATTTTTTGAAACATAAAGATGAATATTTTGGCATGTTCAAGATTTTCAAAGCATTGGTTGACAATGAAAGTGGATATAAAATAAAGTGTTTGAGAACTGACCGTGGAGGAGAATTTTCTTCAAATTAGTTCAATGTTTTTTGCAAACAATATGACATCAAGAGGCAACTCATTACCGCCTATATACCACAATGAAATGGGGTAGCTGAGAGAAAGATATGACCATTGTAGAAATGGCAAGAAACATGTTGAAGATAAAAGGTTTGAGAAATTCTTATTGGTATTATGTAATTGATACAACAATATACATTCTCAATTGATGCTCCATAAGAGCACTACACAAGAAGAATCCACATGAAGCATGGTATGGAACAAAACCCACTGTAAGTCATTTAAGAGTTTTTGGTCATCTTGCATATGCACATGTGAATGATGAAGTGAGAAATAATTTGGACCCCAAGAGTGAGCCATGAGTTCTTATGGGATATTTTAAAATAAGTAAGGCATATAGTCTATATAATCTAAAAACCCACAAGTTTGTAGTCTCTAGATATGTATTTTTGATGAAGGGGGAGTGTACAGTCATCAAAAATCTGCAAGAAACATATTTGATGTTGAAGAAGATAATACAATTGAGGGAAAGCCTTCAAATGTTCCATCTACTCCTCCAAGCCCATCTAGTAGCCCATCAACAATTTTAAAGGAGACTACACCAAGCTCAACCACAAGCAGCTCATATATAAGTCCCATCAAGAATACAAATAAAGGAAAGAGAATACTCAAAGCATGTCTATCCAACCAAATGATGGACATGAACTTTCAAGGAAGGTTAACAAGAAGTCAATTGCAAGACTTGGACCAAGTTGTCTCAAGATTGGAAAAGCTCAATATATATGTTGATGATGAAGAAGAACCAAAAGGTGAGGATGAATTAAGTTCTATTTTTTTAAGCTAATTTAGAACCTTCATGTTATGAAGATGCTTGTACTAATGATGTTTGGGTGCAAGCAATGAAAGAAGAAATTGAGTCCATTGAAAAATTTAACACTTGGAAACTTGTGGAATTTCCTAAGTAAAAGAATATTTTTAGATCCAAGTGGGTCTACAAAATAAATTTTAACATTGATGGAAGTTGTAGACACCAAAAAATCGTATATTTCCACTTCTCCCATCATCATGGCTGATAAAATTGCATAAATAAACCTCAAAACACTATTCATTTATAAATATCACTATTCATCTTCCTAATCCCCTTTGGGCTACTTAAGCCCCTTCCTACGCTTAACTATGGATCCCCATGCAACCACCATCATGAATTAACCAATGTTAACCTTTTACCTTGGTCAAAAAGTTACTTTATGGTCAAAATTCACTTTATGGCTAAGCACATGGTTAATTAACTTAATCATGATTAAGACTAAGCCTTCCACCTCACCTAGGCTACTCTTTGACTAGCCTAGCCTTTCCACCTCACCTAGTCTACCCTTTGACTAGGCTAGCCTTCCACCTCACCCCTTGATATTTGCTCCATATCACATTCTCCTATGCATTCAATGATAATTGAAGACTTTTGCACACACAAAAGCATTTTAATATTAAAAGGTTTTCCACCTCAACATGTCATAAATGATATTTGGAGACTTTCCTCCACCCATGTATTTATGTGGGATGACTCATTCAGGCCCATTTATTGCATGTGGATGGGTGAGAGATTCTCTCACCCAATTGCACTTATGAGGTATGGCACCCATGCCACCTTAGGGGATACCTCACAGTGGAAACCTCACATAGGAGACCTCATAGGGGACACCTCATGGGACACCTCATCCCATCCCTTGACCTTGGCAAACTCTATAAATAGAAGGTCAAATTCACCATATCTAAGAGATGTCATTTTGCTTATCAAAAATTTGTTAAAATTAGCCTAGATCATCAACATCACTCAACATCATACACATCATTCACCATCCATCCTCACATAAGAATCCACATGAAATCCATCAACATTACTTTATTTTTATAGGTTGCAAATAAATATTGAAGATTTTGAAGACAATTTAGCAGATAACAGAAGAAACTCTTGCACCAAAGGAAACTTTACTTCAAATTCTATTGATTCTAGAAATCATAGTTATATTCACAAGGTGGGCTACGAATCCCATCATAGTTAAATTCATAGCCTCATCTATGATTCCTATTTTTAGCTTTTTAAAACTTACAAAAACAGGTACATATCCTAACTTTGCTTGTCTTTCATCATTTTACATAGTTTTAATCATATTTTGAGCATATTTTAGAGGTCATTTATCTGTAAACATGAGGGGTATGATCAAGATAAGCCCCCAAACATTCTAACCAAATTTTATAGGTCTCACAAATCCCAAGAATAGATTTGAACACCATTGGTACACGGGAAATAAACCCACTTACATCGAGGAAGACAAGGAGACAATTGAAGGTTGTTTACCATTCATGTTGAAAGAGGGTTTCCCTTGTGGAAGACCCCATTTTGTGGCCCTTAAGGGAACTTTTGTAAAGATTAACTCTGTAACCCCTTTCTCATTATCAATCTCAAAATAGTTGGTTTCCATGTATTTCATTCTAGCATGCTCGGTGGGTCCCCCACCATATTTTGTTTGTTTAATTAGATTTTGTTGTTAGCTAATTATCATTTTTTATCATTTTTCTGTGCTCTAGGTGTTGCAAAACCAAAAAAAAGTCACCCAAAACCCTAACACGCACTTTAATCCTTTTCTGGTCTATGAGCTAGATTCACAAGGCAGTTTGCAAATGTGTCAGAACAATATTCATAAGGTAGGTTGTGAATCCCCAAAAAAACCTTGGAAATTGGTACCTAAAATCATGATATCAATTTTTGAGCCTCCCACAACAAAAATTAGGTAAGTCGAGGGATAAACACACCTATTGCTGATTGAGATTGCTATCTCATGTACCTATTTACTTTCATAGGCCAAACCACCTCCCAAAACAACATCTCCAAAGTGAAATCATTCCTTGTGTCTCTCTTTAGCAACCTCACAACTTGGTTTTAGCTCTTTCTTGAAATTTGTACTCTATTCTTCGTTTTGATGCTTTTTATTACCCCTTTTTGTTGTATATATAGTTCTCAGAACCAGGTGAAATTCTAGAGGTTGCTTCGTAGGCACTATTGCTACCCAAAAAAACCCCCAAAGTCAGATTTGTAACCTAGGTTGTGAATCCCAAGGTATAGATAGATTCATAAAGTAGATTATGAATCCCAAAAATAAGTAGGATTCTCTTTAAAAATCCTAGACATACACTCCTACAACATTTGGTAGTAGGTTATACCTTCCAAAACTAGTAATTTTGCTTACAAAAGTTGGTTTTCATTTATCATAAGTGTAATTTTGATTTCTCATAGCTTAGAAAGGCCCCAAAAATCGCTTTGGTAAAAAATTTAAAATTTCTTTCCTTTTCTTCTATGTATGCTAGAATCATTTAGAACTAACTCATTTGCATAAGACGTGAAGAGACCTTATAACATCTTCATCTCCATGAGCTAAGAGAAATTTTTTTATCTTTACCTCATACATAAATCTCTAGGAGACATCTAGCCCTAACCTTAACAGGCATATCTTGGCTAGTGCAAACAAATTTGCATCTAAGCAGATCTTAGAGTAACACGCTGAAATCAAGTGATCGCGTGCATTGCTTCTTAGAATAGGGTTTATTTCTTTTTACAAAACATTGCTAAGTTTCTTTTGCATTCTTTGCATTTAAAAAGAGCATTTATCTTTTCCAAAATCAAAAATCCAAAAATAAAAGTGCATTTCTTTTTCTTAAAGTAGTTACTTTCCAGCATTTACAACTTTCTTAAAGTAGCATACACACACTTGCATGTTTCATACACATTGGCAAGGTTGGATTTCATTATTAACCCCCAATCGAGACCAATGATGTTGGAATTCATCTGCTTCCATTGGCTCGCCCCCCTAGATTCCATAGTAGACCCCTTGAGCAATTTACAGGTTTTCATCACCAGGAGATCCCCTACTCTTGAGAGACCCTCGAAGTAGGTTAGGATTAGATGCCCCTACTCACAGCGCTTTGTATAATTCATGAGTTCATAACTATCATTCTTGACTAAGCCCATCCAAGGATGAAGTGAAAGCTTGGGTAGGTCGGTAGCAAGTATTAAATAATATTACCTCTTTCACAAAAGGTCTTTTGTATCACCCCATTTTGGTTATCTTTTTATTGTACCTCTTATTAGCCACAATTGGATCGTTGTTGCATAGTTATCCCTTGCCCACCTGTGGGTGTTCCTTCATAGTGTTTATTCCCAACCTGCCTTCTTGGCCTTAGGCTAGTTCATATAATTGCGAATACATAAAAATACAATAAGTCATTGACTTATGATTTGTTGTTTCATTTTTACTCATTTAACTATTTTCTAGTGCAAAAACTATTGCAACACCATTCAAAATAGCTCCAAAATATTTGTGTTGGTCTTAAAGAGTCAGAAACTACAAACATTATATGTTTTATCTAGATTCACACATCAAGCTAAGAATCACATTTGTAGATCATGTTGTAAATCATATTCATAGATTAGGCTGTGAATCACATTCGTAGATGACCTTGTGAAACTAAATTTTAGAGCAAAAATAGGTTCAGAGACTTTCACAAGATCCAAAGAATAGGTCTTCTCATTTGACCCATCCAACAAGTTCCATTTCACACACACATGGTTGTTACCCATAGCCAAGCTCATGAGCAAGCTCATCTTGCGATGGATGCTGCCCATGCAATTTCCTTTTCCTTTGTCATTTCTTCTATGGAATTTAACACCAACACCCTTCCACCCTTGGCAATGCAAACTCTTGATCCATATCTACCTAACATCGTTTCATATATCAAGGCAAGTGTCATTCACCACATAACTCAACCCCCCATTAATGCTTCCTCTTCTCCATATTTCGAAGAATCCACCCATGTGGTGGTATCTTTCTCAAAAATTGTTTACCTTTCCTTAGGTGAATTCCAAATGGAGTTTACTTATGAGGAAGGTACTTCATCACTTTCCTCTCATGCTACACACTCCTTTCTACGATCCCCATCGCAACACCTCTTGGGTGACAATGCTAATCTAATCCACAATACATAAGCAGGTAAGGCCACTGTCCAAAATATTGGCATGATCTTCACCACCACGACTTCTAATAATCAAGAAGCTTCTTCTTCTAACACACCTTCTTTTTCACAACAACATCCTTAATTTTTTGTTTCATCTACCCTCACAAATCCTCCCCTCAAAGTCGATGTACTTAACATCGATCAATTTTCTTCTTCCAACCCATAATAAAATTTGTATACCATTGGTATGCAAGCCCCTTATTCAACTGGTATTACAAAAATAATGGCTTACTCACAAATCCTTGTAGTTTCATCCATGCCTCCCTCAAATCAGGGTGTGTCCTTCACTTCCCCACCCACATGGGCTTCCACTATGTCCACTACTTATTAACATGCCCTCTTCTTACATCGTAAAGAGCAACTTAAGAATTTGAAACTGTGAACTAGTGGTTATAGGCCCTAGATGCCAACCTAAAATTAAATCTACAATGACCCTATCCATCCATCCACAACACATAATCCATATCCATGAAAATTTGAGATGCCCAAATTTGATAAATTTAAGGGTAAAGAGGATCCACGTGAACACATTAATCATTATCACTTTGTTTGCTATCAAATCAATGATAGTGATCCCCTCATGCTTCATACATTTCCATTATCACTTGGGGGATAAGCCTTAGATTGGTATAACAACTTTCCTTGCCACAGTATTTTCACTTTTGAGTAACTCCTCAATCTCTTTTTGGAGCACTTCTCGATTAATATTAAAAAAGACTTCATTGTTAGACCTATACAACTTATGCCAATTTGATGAGGAACCTATAACTGACTATGTCTCTAGGTGGCGGTTTGTTATAATTTTAAATTAAAGATGACCTAACCTTTGTCATACCACCTACAAAACTAGTTAAGTTGTTTGCAAAGAGTTGTACCAAGCACATTTTTGCAATTTTACAAATACAACATCACATATTTGAAGAGGCTATTGCTCAAGCCAAAGTAATTAAGGATATTAAGGTCTAATCAGGAAGATCAAACTCCGTAAAAATATTGATAATCCTACCAATTTCAAATTTAGTAGGAACTCTATCAATCCTAGTAGAAGAAAATCACCATAAACAAATCAAGTGGCATCCAATAGTTGGCCTACTTCTTCATCTCAACAATCTCGGTCATCTCCATGAACACTCTTTTAAACCAACCCACCTCCTCGGTACAATAAATTGTCAGCTTCTGCATCGCATTTGGATCACTCTCCATGCAACTGGACACCCTTGTCTGAAACATTACCAAACCTGTTTCAAAGGTTATATGATGCTAGACATATAGCTCCGCCCGAAATCAAACCTAAAGATCTAAATCATCAAAAACCATGGAGTTACAATGATCATTTATTTTGTGACCATCATAGACAAAGATACCATGGCATCAACTCTTGTCGACTCTTTCATCATTTGGTATAGGACCTCATCGATCGTGGAACCATCCATGTCTCAACTCTCCACCCCTCAAAATCATAATTTACCTAAACATGAAGGTACAAACACTCACACCAGCATATCCGCATCACAACCTCAGCCCAGCCAAGTCAATCATGTCAACTACAACTTGACTCAACAAGGCTTTGTGGGTATGATACATATTGCTACATGAAATCAATAGTACCCCCAACATACTCAGTCATAATGGAATTATCCCCTCTACCACCTTATCTTCTTCTTGTTCCAATAACACCTCTTCTTGTGCCATGTAATGTCATCACCATCCATAGCAACATATTGCACTAGCTTCGCATTGCTCCCGCATGCTTGTCTATCTATGGATTATTACAATAGTCACAACCTCATCGTGACGCTCTAAAAAAATTCTTCACTTAATTGATATGGAGACAAATGATTCAAATGCTCTTGTGTAATTTGTTGGCAATGTGCAAACATGTACACAACCCTCCATGGTCTTCTATAATCATGAAATCACCAAACTTGTGGAAGAAGGGGTTGATCCCCCTCTTCATATTATGGTTTTCATTAATGACGTTACATACAAACGCGTCATGATTGACACATGTTCTTCTATTGACAAAATTTCTATGGTTGTCCTCCATCATCTCCACATCTCATCTTGCCATCTTGCCACACCTAATTTAGACCTATGATCTTTCGATGGTTCTAGGCATCCTATTATTGGTTCCATTATCTTACCCATTCAGGTGGGCATCAAGACTATCCCTATGTTATGTCATATCATCGAGGGTGAAATATAGTATAATATTCTTTTAGGATACCCATGGATTCATGATATGCAATGCATCCCTTCCACACTGCATCATTACCTAAAATATCTATACAACGGCAAGGTGCATCGCATCCCTATAGATGATGATCCATTCCAATGTTCCAATACTACCAATAACCACCAGATGGACCATTATCGTCTGCTCAATTCACCCCCATTCCAATCCAACCTTCTTAGTATTCCTCTTCCCTTTGTCCATATTTACCCAATGATCCGATGAATGATCCTTCATCATCTTAAAACGCATCATTCAATGCTCATGTTCATTCACCCACACGCTCTCGACAAAGATCATGCTTATCCCCTAGAACTTCTACCTCTTCACCCCATACATGACCATCACCTCCTTTATTTTCCAAAATCCTAATCCTATCCACTCCAAATATGCCACCCCTTCACTCACCTTCTACTTGAAATGTACCTCCTACCAACCCCTCTTGTAGTGAGCCTCTTCATCATCCCACTTATCAATCTGCACACATAAGCCACTACATATTAGCTACACCTATTGAGTGTTATAATTTGAAATAATGTGTGGCTTGAATGGACACCTTACTCCAATAGTCTACTTTAGCTACATCCCATTCTCCCTATTCTTCATCCATCATCCCCCCATATATCACCCCTCTTCTCTCTATTTTGCTTCCCCTTGAGTCACAACCATCCTCCTCTTCATCACATCAAGAGCCCTCACCTCAACCCAAATGTTATGGCATCCCTCATGTCTCTATCCACATGACCAATCCTGATCATGGGGAATATCATATCCATAATGCATGTGTAACCCCTCCCACCATTCAATCCATTCATGATTTTGGTTGCCTCCATAATGCACCCATAACCATTGGTATCTGTTAACATAATAGGTATCGTGGGGGTATTACATTATTTTTGCATAATAAAAAAGTTCTCATAGGCGCTCCCTAAGTTTGGAGGTTCCTAAACCAAATGGTGGTTCCACAACCACTTTGGAACCAACCACCCGAATGTATATTTAATGGCTTTTTCAATACAATCTTTGTTACTACTTCAAATTTCATCTTGGTCTCAGAGCTGAATGAACCAGGCAGACCAAAAAGAGCGTGAGGCAATTAGAGAACATCACAATGGGCGAAAAACATACTGCACACTTCCCGAGTGGACTAGACTCAACCCCCTCCCTTGACATAGATTGAGCGAAGACTCAGCGTACTTGACAAGATGTAGTGGACATGCGACTCGAGGACATGTGAACCAAGGATGAAAGACCCTGATGTGGACCTAACACATGGACACATGAATCAAGGATGAAAGACCCTGACGTGGACCTGGCAAACATGCTGACATGGACTAACGTTGATGTGGACCTGATAGACACGCTGACATGGACCTAACAGACATACTGACATGGACCGACGCTGACATGGACTTGACATGCAGAGCCTGAAGAGGACGTGCACCTAACATGCAAAGCTTGAAGAGGATGTGACATGCAATGGAGGGCTAGTAGTTCGATGGGAAACAAGTAAAAGGGCTAGAAGGGGTGACCGCCTGAAGGTAGTCACCTTTAAAGATGGTCCTTCCAGTTTTTCTACTATAGCAAATGCATCCACAGGATGCATGTGGGATAAATCCCACTTATTTTTTTGCAATAGGGTCATAGAAAAGTCTTGAAGACCAAGGAACTGGCCTTCTATACCTAGCGCTCTTGGTATCATAGCTGGTTCAAGTTGCTCGCGACTGCAGATGAGGTTCGCTGTTCAAATCTTATGGAGGGGCTTCACAAATCCAAAATAATTTTTTGACACCCTATACAACCGTTTGATGCCCTGTGTAGCCGTTTGATGCTCTATGTGGCCGTTTGACACCCTATGCAGCCTGATGACGCCCTACACTACCCAGTGATGCCCTACATAGCCATTTTATGCCCTTAGCAACAAAAACAAAAAAACCAAAAAAAATGATGCCTAAGAAAAAAATATTGACGACCAAAAACTTTTTGTCAATTTTTTGCATTTCTTGTTAATTTTTTGTCTAACCAATTTTGACATCGGAGAGTCATTTTTTCCACACCAGGAGCCATTTTTTTCGTATATAGAGGGAAAAGGTGCATTTTTTTCTCACGCCAGGAAAGACGCATTTTTTCGAGGAAAGGCCCATTGTTTCTCTTGCAGCAAAAATGGGGGATCTTAAGCATTTATGTTTTTGCAAAAGCCTAAGACAAAGGGGGGAATAAAATTGAACAAAACTGACATTGTAAGGGAGACCAAGAGGTGATATAAGGAATCTTCACAAATGGCCACTATGAACAAGTACCTCTCAAATTCATAGTTGTTGAAAGGTTCTAACTTCGCACCATGGAAGACAAAGATGCGTGTGATTCTTCAAGTGGAATATTTATGGGATGTAGTAACTGGCACTACACAATGTCCTAAAACAATAGGAACATATCAAGATGCTTTTGATAAGAAGGAAAAAATATGTCTCATGTTTATCCTACTTGCTACTACAGATGAGGTCCAACCACACATTTGTGATGCCAAAACTACTAAGGAAGTTTGAGATGCTTTAATTACTATTTATGAAGGTAAGAATCAGTCCACTATTCTACACCTTCAAACTCAACTACATACCCTCAGTATGAAATCTGGTGATACGGTTTATCTATTCCTATGTAGAGTGGTATAAGTGAAAGCCAAATTGAATGCTATAGGAAAACTAGTGGATGATACTCTCTTGACCTCTGTCATCTTGAGAGCATTGCCAGAGTCCTATAAGATGTTGATAACCTCTCTTAATGTATCTGGTAGACAAGTGTCTTTTGTAGAACTGGTGAATTTGCTTCAATATGAGGAGGCAAATTAGTTTTAGAAGGATGAAGTTCCAGATAATACCCTCTACACCAAACAAGGAGGTAAGAAACATGGTCAGTTTCAAAAAGGAGGATCTTCATCAAAGGGAAGAGGGAAACAACATCAACAGAAAGATAAACAATATTGCAAGATTTGTGATATGAATAACCATGACACCAATAGGTGTTGGTTTAAAAATAAGCAACAAAATGACCAAGATCATAAGCAGAAGGGCAAAGGGAAATATAAACCCCAAAAAAATAATAAGCAACCCAAGGGGAATGTTGCTTATGTTGAATCAAATTCAGACTCAGATTCTGCAGGATCAAACTCGAACTCAGAATTTGAGAGAGCACACAAGGTGCTCATGACTCATACTTCATCTCCATAGATAGATGTTGTATGGTATATGTACATGACTGGTGATAAATCATGGTTTGAAACCTTTGAGGAGAAATAAGGTAATCCAATAACAATTATTGACAATCAAGTCTACCATGTGAAGGGTGAAGGTGATGTTTATGTTACTCTTCCATATGGAAAATGTCAGATTGAAAAGGTACTCTATGTACCTAGATTGGCTAATAATTTGTTGTCAATTCCTCAGATGTTGGATCGAAATATGGATGTTGTGTTCTATGTTAAAAAAGGAAAAAAAAATGTTTTATATCCAAAAAGGGGAAACATGTAGCAACTGAATCATACAAGCATGGCTTGTTCATTTTAGATGCCATTTCAACGCCTCATATTGCATTGGCCGTAACTACAAATTAGGCTACTTCTTTGTGGCATAAGATATATGGACATCTAAGTTTAGGATGTTTTCTTGAGTTAAGCAAATATGAGATGGTGATAGGACTTCCCAACCTCTCATACACATTACCAGTTTGCTCGGATTGCTTGGCAGGGAAGCAACAGTGGGTACCGTTTGAAGCAAGCTCTTCCAAATCTCAGAAACCTTTGGAGTTGGTACACACCGATCTATGTGGTCCTATGCCAACTAGCTATGGTGGAAAGAAGTATTTTCAATTGTTTGTTGATGATTACTCATGAAAGATATGGGTTTTCTTTCTTCAATTGAAGTTAGAGGTATTTTCGTACTTTCAACAATTTAAGAAGCTTGTTGAGGAGTCTGGACATTTCATCAAAACCCCTCACTCAAATCGAGGGGGAATATACTTCTAAGGAATTTTCATCATTTATGAAATAACATGGGATTAAGAGACAACTGACTATAGCCTATACTCCTTAGCAAAATGGAGTTGCAAAGAGGAGAAATCATTCCATTGTGGAAATGGTTATTGAGAATGAGTATTGGGTGAAAGTAGTAAATACAACATCATAACTACTGAATAGAGCACCCACAAGAGATCTACAGGGTAAAACTCCCCAAGAAGCATAGAGTGGTAAGAAACCCTCCACTTATCATCTAAGGGTTTTTGGATGTAAGGCTTTCATGCACATACCAAAACAGAAAAGGAAGAAGTTAGATGAGAAGACATTGCAATGTATCCAGAGCTGAATGAACCAGATGGACTAGGAAGAGCATGTGATAACTGGTGAATAGCACTATGGGAGAACAACGTAGCACATGCTTCCAAAGTGGACTAGACTCAACCCCCTCCCTTGACATAGATCAAGCGAAGACTTGGCCTACCTAACAAGATGCAGTAGACATGTGTTTCGAGGACACGCAAATAAAGGATGAAAGACCCTAACATGGACCTGACACATGGACACACGAACCAAGAATGAAAGACCCTGATGTGGACCTGATACATGGACACATGAATCAAGGACGAAAGACCTTGATGTGGACCTGACACGTAGATACTGATGTGGACCTGACGAACATGCTGACATGGACTGACGCTGACGTGGACCTGACGGACACGCTAACATGGACCTGACGGACATGCTGATATGGACCGATGCTGATGTAGACCTGACATGCAAAGCCTAAAGAGGACGTGGACCTAACATGCAGATCTTGAAGAGGATGTGACACGTGGTGGAGGGCTATTAGTTCGATGGGTGACAAGAAAAAGGGTTGGGAGGGGTGACCACCCAAAGGCAGTCACCTTCAAAGGTGGCCCTTCCAATTTTTCTACTACAACAAATGCATTCATGGGATGCATGTGGGATAAATCCCACTTATTTTTTTTTTGCAATAGGGTCATAAAAAAGTATTGAAGACCAAGGCATTGGCATTCTATACCCAACGCTCTTGGTAGCGAAACAGGTTTAATTTGATCACTATTGTAGATGAGGTCCGCTATTTTGAATCTTGTAGAGGGGCTTCACAAAGCCAAAATAATATTTTGACACCCTGTATAGCCGCTTGATGCCCTGTGTAGTCGTTTGATGCATTGTACGACCGTTTGATGCCCTGTGCAATCCAATGATGCCCTATGCTACCCAGTGATGCCCTACACAACCATTTGACGCCCTTAGCAACAAAAACAAAAAAAACAAAAAAAAAGAATGCCCAAGCAAATAATATTGATGATCAATAACTTTTTGTCAATTTTTTGCATTTCTTGTCAATTTTCTGTCTAACCAATTTTGACATCGGAGAGTCATTTTTTCACACCAGGAGCCATTTTTTTTGGTACACGGAGGGCAAAGGAGCATTTTTTTTCTCATGCCAGGAAAGATGCATTTTTTGAGGAAAGGCCCATTGTTTCTTTTGCAACAAAAAGGGGGGATCTTAAGCATTTCTATTTTTGCAAAAGCCTAAGACAAAGGGGGGAATAAAATTGAACAAAACTAACATTGTAAGGGAGACCAATTGGTGATATAAGGAACCTTCACAATGGCCGTTGTTCACAAATATCTCTTAGATTCATAGTTGTTGAAAGGTTCTAACTTCGCACCATGGAACATAAATATGCGTGCCATTCTTCAAGTGGAATATTTATGGGATGTAGTGACTGGCACTACAAAATGCCCTACAATAGTAGGAACAGATCAAGAAAATTTTTATAAGAAGGACAAAATATATCTCATGTTTATCCTGCTTACTACTACAGATGAGGTCCAACCTCACATCTATGATGCCAAAACTAGTAAAGAAGCTTGGGATACTTTACTTACTATTTATGAAGGTAAGAATCAGTCCACTATTCTACATTGTCAAACTCATCTACATATCCTCAGTATGAAATATGGTGAGACAGTTGACCTATTCCTATGTAGAGTGGCAGAATTGAAAGCCAAGTTGAATGCTATGGGACAACCAGTGGATGACACTCTCTTGACCTTTGTCATCTTAAGAGCATTGCTAGAATCCTACAAGATGTTGATAACCTCTCTTAATGTATCTGGTAGACAAGTATCTTTTGTGGAGTTAGTGAATTTACTCCAAACTAAGGAGGCAAACCAGTTTCAGAAGGATGAAGTGCTAGATAATGCTCTCTACACTAAGCAAGGGGGTAAGAAACAAGGAAAATTTTAAAAAGGAGGATCTTCATCAAAAGGAAAAGTGAAACAATATTAGTAGAATGACAAACAATATTGTAAGATTTGTGATATGAATAACCATGACATCAACAGGTGTTGGTTTAAGAACAAGCAACAAAATGACCAACCTCATAAGAAAAAGGGCAAAGGGAAATATAAAACACAAAAAAAGAATAAGCAACCTAAGGGGCATGTTGCTTATGCTGAATCAAATTTAGACTCAGATTCTGCAAGATCCGACTCAGACTCAAAATCTGAGAGAGCACACAAGGTGCTCATGACTCATACTTTATCTTCCTAGATAGATGTTGTATGGTATATTGATTCAAGGGCTAGTAAGCACATGACTGGCGATAAATCATGGTTTGAGACATTTGAGGAGAAAGAAGGTAAGCTAGTAATAATTGCTGACAATCAAGTCTACCAAGTGAAGGGTGAAGGTGATATTTTTATCACTCTTCTAGATGATAAATATCATATTGAGAAGGTACTCTATGTCCCTGGATTAGCTAATAATCTATTGTCCATACCTTAGATGTTGGATTGAAATATGGAGGTTGTGTTCCATGTTGTGAAAGATAAAAAGAGATGTTTTATAACCAGAAAAGGAAAACATGTAGCAACCGGATCATACAAGCATGGCTTATTCATTTTAGATGTCATTTCAACACCTCATGTTGCTTTGGCAGCAACTACAAAGGAGGCTACTTCTCTATGGCATAAGAGATATGGGCATCTAAGTTCAGGATATTTTCTCGAGTTGAGAAAATATGAGATGGTGAGAGGACTTACCAATATTTCATCCATATTTCTAGTTTGCTCAGATTGCTTAACAGGGAAGCAAAATCGGGTACCGTTTGAAGCTAGCTCTTCCAGAGCTAAGAAACCTTTGGAGTTGGTACACACCGATCTGTGCGGTCCTATGCCAATCAGCTATGGTGGAAAGAAGTATTTTAATTATTTGTTGATGATCATTCATGAAAGATGTGGGTTTTCTTCCTTCAATTGAAGTCAAAGGTATTTTTGTACTTTCGACAATTCAAGAAGCTTGTTGAGGAGTCAGGATGTTTTATCAAAACCCTTCTCTCAGATCGAGGGAGGGAATATACTTCCAAGGAATTTTCATCATTTCTAAAAGAACATGGGATTAAGAGACAACTGACTACAACCTATACTCTACATCAAAATGGAGTTGTAGAGAGGAGAAATCATTCCATTGTGTAAATGATTCTATGTATGCTAAAGGGAGCACATCTTGAGAATGAGTATTTGGCAGAAGCAGTAAACACAACATCATACCTCCTGAATAGAGCACCCATAAGAGCTCTACAATGTAAAACTCCACAAGAAGCATGGAGTGTTAAGAAACCCTCCATTTATCATCTAAGGGTTTTTGGACGTAAGGCATTCATGCACATACCAAAATAGAAAAGGAAGAAGTTAGATGAGAAGACCTTGTAATGTATCTTTCTTGGTTATGATGAGCATTCATAGGGATATCGATTGATAGATCCTATGACCAAGAAGACACATATAAGTAGAGATGTGGTATTTGATGAAGCTTTCACATCAAATAACACTTCTACAATTGTATACCTTGAGGAAGATGACCCTAAGAAAGAGACTTCACCTCCTCAGAACAAGATTCCAAAATGGTATACCAGTACATTGAGAGATTCCAAGTTGGCATCACTTCCAGATCTAACTCTAGATTGACCTTGTACTCACAGTATGACTCAACAGAAGAGAGCAGAGACATCAACTTCAGAATTTTATGAGATTTTTCAAAAGTTTGATGACCTATATATGGATGCAGAGGAAAATAGGGAAACAAATATGGAGGATGAGAGGGTTTATATGATAGCATTGGATACAAATAAACCCACAACAATTCAGGATGCACTTAGTGAGCCTTAGTGGAAGGATGCTATGGAAGCAGAACATACATCTCTCATGAAAAATCATACATGGAAGCTAGTAAATTTACCTTCAGGAAAGAAGCCCATTGGTTGCAAATGGGTATTCAAAGTGAAGTATAAGGTAGATGGTACTATTGATAAGCATAAATCCCGTCTTGTTGCAAAGGGCTATGCTCAAAAATAAGGAATAGATTATGAAGAGACTTTTACCCCTACTACAAAAATGACTACCATACGAGTACTTTGTGCCATGGTAGCTCAGTTTGGGTGGAAGTTACATTAGATGGATGTAAAAAGTGCTTTCTTGAATGGTGACCTACAAGAAGAAGTGTACATGATCCAACCAAAAGGATTTTTTGTTGAAGGGTAAGAACAAAAAGTTTGTAAGTTGATCAAATCCTTGTATGGGCTGAAACAAGCTCCTCGAGATTGGTACATCAAAATCAATAGTCACCTAATGCAACATGGTTTCCAAAGAAGTCCATTAGATGTAAATATCTATATAAAGAACAATGGTTCTGACATAGTGATTTTGGTGCTATATGTAGATGATTTGATCATAACAGGCAGTTCAGAGAGTATGATTGATACAGTGAAAAATGATCTAAAAACATCCTTTGAAATGACATATCTAGGACTTCTTCACTATTGTCTTGGTTTAGAAGTAAATCAAAAGAAACATCATATTAGAGTTACCCAAAAGAAATATGCCAAGACATTGATTGATAAATATCGCATGACTGACTGTAATTCTAAAGCTACTCCAATGGAAGCTAGAATTAAGCTATATCGATATGATCAATACCCATAGGTAGATGGCACTCTCTATCATCAACTGATTAGGAGTCTCATATATCCAACCAATACCAGGCCAGATCTTAGTTTTCTTGTGGGTTATCTTTCATGGTTCATGCAAGACCCAAAGGTGAGTCATTGGAAAGCAGTAAAAATAGTTCTTCATTATGTCCATGGTACAACAGATTTTGGCTTGGAATACAAAATGAATAATAAGTTCTATCTACAAGGGTACATGGAATTCGACTATGCTGGATCCATTGATGATCAAAAGTTGACTTCAGGATACATTTTTCATCTTAGATCTGGTCCTATCTCTTGGCATAGTAAAAAGTAGCAGGTGGTTGCCATCTCATCTACAGAGG
The DNA here is from genome assembly GCA_028583015.1 of Wollemia nobilis. NCBI lineage: Eukaryota > Viridiplantae > Streptophyta > Pinopsida > Araucariales > Araucariaceae > Wollemia > Wollemia nobilis. Next base: position 13,187,864 of record JAQPPZ010017016.1, read on the forward strand.
CAAAATATCATGCATCTAGTGGAGTATTCTGTGAGATAATATGGTTAAGTCACATTATTACAAACATGGGTATTCCAAAGTCCCTTCCACTTCATTTATTTTACGATAATCAAGGTGTTTTGAATCTTTTCAATAATCCTATCTTTCATGATCGCACCAAACACATTGACACTAGGTGTCATTTCATACGATATGAGGTTCCAAAGCATCATATACAACTCCAATACATTCCCACTGATGAGCAAATTATATATATCTTCACCAAGGCCCTTGCACATGTCAATTTTGGATTGTTTCGCAATGCTATTTGTAGTTGCCAATAATGTAATAAGGGGGGATGTTAGCATACATAGGTATCATGGGGGTATTACATTATTTTGCATAATAAAAAAGTGCTCATAGGCGCTCCCTAAGTTTGGAGGTTCCTCAACCGAATGGTGGTTCCACAACCACTTTGGAACCAACCACCCGAATGTATATTTAATGGCTTTTTAAATACAATCTTTGTTACTGCTTCGAATTTCATCTTGGATGAGAGGGTTTATATGACATCATTGGATGCAAGTGAATCCACAACAGTTCAGGATGCACTTAGTGAGCCTTAGTGGAAGGCTGTTATGGAAGCATAACATACATCTCTCATGAAAAATCATACATGGAAGCTAGTAAATTTACCTTCAGGGAAAAAACCCATTGGCTGAAAATGGGTATTCAAAGTGAAGTATAAGGCAGATGGTACTATTGATAAGCATAAATCCCATATTGTTGCAAAGGGCTATGCTCAGAAATAAGGCATAGATTATGAAGACTTTTTCCCCTACTGCAAAAATAACTGCCATACAAGTACTTTGTGCCATGGCAGCTCAGTTTGGGTGGAAATTACATCATATGGATGTAAAAAGTGCTTTCCTGAATGGTGACCTACAAGGAGTGTACATGATCCAACCAGAAGGATTTGTTATGAAGGGCAAGAACAAAAAGTTTGTAAATTGATCAAATCCTTGTATGGGCTAAAGCAAGTTCCTTGAGTGTGGTACATCAAAATCGACAGTCACCTAAAGCAACATGGTTTCCAAAGAAGTCCATCAGATGCAAATCTCTATATAAAGAACAATGGTTCTGACATAGTGATTTTGGTGCTATATGTAGATGATCTGATCATAACAAGAAGTTTAGAAAGTATGATTGATACAGTGAAAAATGATCTAAAAACATCCTTTGAAATGAAAGATCTAGAACTTTGTCACTATTTTCTTGGTTTAGAAGTAACTCAAAATAAACATCATATTAGAGTTACCAAAAAAAAATATGCCAAGACATTGATTGATAAATATCACATGACTGACTGTAAGTTTAAAGCTACTCCAATGGAAGCTAGAATTAAGCTATCTCGATATGATCAATCCCCATAAGTATATGGCACTCTCTATTGTCAAATGATTGGGAGTCTCATATATCTAACCAATACCAGGCCAGATCTTAGTTTTGTTGTGGGTTATCTTTCATGGTTCATGCAGGACCCAAAGGTGAGTCATTGGAAAGCTACAAAAAGAGTTCTTCATTATGTCCGTGGTACAACAGATTTTGGCTTGGAATACAAAATGAATAATAAGTTCTATCTACAAGGGTACACGAACTTCGACTATGTTGGATCTATTGATGATCTAAAGTTGACTTCAGGATACATTTTTCATATTGGATCTGGTCTTGTCTCTTGGCATAGTAAGAAGCAGTAGGTGGTTGCCATCTCATCTATTGAGGTAGAATATCACGTAGCTAGTGGAGTAGTCTGCGAGATAATATGGTTAAGTCACATTATTACAAACATGGGTCTTCTAAAGTCCCTTCCACTTCATTTGTTTTGCGACAATCAAGGTGTTTTAAATCTTGTCAAGAATCCTATCTTTCATGATCGCACCAAACACATTGACACTAGGTGTCATTTCATACGAGATGAGGTTCCAAAGCATCATATACAACTCCAATACATTCCCACTGATGAGCAAATTGCAGATATCTTCACCAAGGCCCTTGCACGTGTCAAATTTGAATTGTTTCGCAATGCTATTTGTAGTTGCCAATAATGTAATAAGGGGGGATGTTAGCATAATAGGTATCATGGGGGTATTACATTATTTTTGCATAATAAAATAGTGCTCATAGGTGCTCCTTAAGTTTGGAGGTTCCTCACCTAATGGTGGTTCCACAACCACTTTAGAACCAACCACCCAAATGTATGTTTAATGGTTTTCAATACAATATTTGTTACTGCTTCGAATTTTATCTGTATCATCGTTCCTTTCGGCTCACCCACCAATTTTACTAATTTTATATATGTAGGCCTAGAGTTGTACTCTACATCAACACCACCAATATAATAATAAACTAAATTCTGTTCCAGCCTAGACGATATGTCCAATACCAAATTTACAATGTGTTATCTTCAACGCTTCAATTGGCATGGGTTCGGGCTTGGGTGCTATGAAAAAAAGCTTTGCTCCATTATTGATTTACCTTTCCAACAACCCAATGATAAGTTCGGCCTTAGATATCAATACAATCACATTAATATCTTGGAGTATGAGCTCCACCATCTCGCCCTTAAACCTACTAAGGATGACTTTGATACTGAGTGCAAGTGTAACTTTCATCATGACTAACTCTCTCCTCAGTTCACTGTGGGTATTCCTTCATTCCATTTTCAAGAATCTTCACCCAGTGGTATTGCTTATACTTGTGTAGTTGATGACCTCATTAAATAATTTTTGCCCTTTTGCTTATATCATCTACTTTTTATGACTCACATCCATTCGTATCTAATCCTTGTGTTCAGTTACATAATCGATGATACCTTCGATGCTCATCGACTCATACTCATTCCTTGTCTATGGTTTTGCACCCTCACTTAAACCCACCTTGGCCTTCCTCTTTCATCCGATACCTCTTCACCATGATCTACCTCCTTATTTTATTTTGACCTTTCGATTAACATGATTTTTGTTGATCTTTTTTCTCCCCTTCGCTATAAGGTCTATCCTGATCGCATCATTTGCACCACCCCTGATTACATTGACTTCAATCACATTTCATCCAAACCTTCTCCATGGGATTTTCTTTCCTCTATGCACTTGTTACACTTAGAAAGTACCCCTTTTAATTTAAATTTACCCTACATCCCTTCTATTTTTCACACTTATACCTCTCTTTACGATGAGGTCTCCTTCCCTAATGCTATTGATGATCTTCATCTCATTCCCATTTTTGGTCAACTTCAAGAGGGCTCACAGATGCTTGTGAAGGAGACCATAGACATCGGCATCATAAAAATCGACAAGGGTTTATCCCTTGAAGAACACAAGAATCTTACTACACTCCTAAAGGAGTATATAAAGGTTTTCACATGATCTTACACAGACATGCCTGGTCTCGATCCTTCATTAGTTGTTCATAATCTCACATTTGATGCAAATGCCAAACTTGTCAAACAAAAACTTTGCAAGATGCATCCCATGCTTGCTTTGATAGTGAAAGAGGAACTCCAAAAACTTCTCAACATGGGATTTATCCAGTCAATTTATTACCCTGAGTGGGTTTCTAACATAGTCCCCATTGCTAAGACAATGGGAGGAATTGGGATATGCATAAAATTTTGTGATCTTAATCAAGCATGTCCTAACAATAATTTTCCACTCCCCAATATCGATACATTGGTTGACTCTACAATAGGTCATGAAACATTATCCCTTATGGATGGATTTTTTGGATACAACTAAAATTGGGTTAACCCTAAATACCAACACAAAATATCCTTTACCACTCCCTAGGGGACTTTTTGCTATAAGGTCATGCCATTTGGTCTTAAGAATGTTGGTGCTACTTATCAACGTGCTATGACATATATTTTTCATGACTACATGCATAAGATTATCAAATATTACATAGATGACCTACTTGCAAAGTCCAAAAAATGTCATCAACACATCATTGACCTTCGTAAAATCTTCGATTACCTCCTCGAATAAAATATCAGGCTAAATCTAAAAAGGTGTCTTTGGGGTAACCTCGGGAAAAATTTTAGGTTTTATCATCTCTCAATGGGGCATTGAGATCGATCCTCAAAAGGTGAAGGCTATCATCTACATGCCTCCCCCAACCAATCTCAAGCAATTACATAGCTTGTAGGGCAAAATTCAAGCAATACATCAATTCATTGCCCAACTCTCTAACAAGTGCAAACCATTTAATCATCTATTACAAAAGGGGGTGACATTCAACTGGGACCAGGACTATCAAATAACTTTCACTGTAATAAAGGCCTAACTTACTTCTCCACCTGTATTATATTTTCCTTGCTCGAATATTCATTTCTATCTATATATATCCGCTACAAATTTTAGTCTAGGCACATTACTAGCCTATAAAAATGAAGCTAACCATGAACAAGTTATTTACTACATCAGTCACACACTGGTTAGCTATGAGACCCGATATACTTATATGAAAAATTATGTCTTATCATTGTCTTTGCCATAAAAATTGTACCATTACATGTTCAATCACACAACTTACATTGTCACAAGGGATAATCCACTCTACTATATGATGGGTTGTAGTTACAACCATAGTCAAATCGCTAAATGAATTATGTTACTCACTGAATTTGATCTTAAATTTATCAGTAAAAAATCCATTAAGGGCCAAGTAATCACTTATTAGCTTATTTATGCTCCTTTAGTCGATGATAAACCACTCTTGATTGAGCTTCTTGATGACTTGATCTTTACAATCGCTGAAGCTAAACAATATGTGGAGCCTGAGCCACAACCCGACCTAACCCTCTTATTTGACGTCTCTCACTACAAATGAGGAGGGGGTGTAGGAATAGTATTTTTACATCACAAGGGGCACCGCTTTCCTTTTATTTCAAATTAGGATTTCCTTGCACCAATAACAATGTTGAATATGAAGCCCTTATCACGAACCTTAAAAAAACACTGGTTATATGCATCAAATTCTTGCAAATCTTTGGTTATTTCCTTCTCATCGTCAACCAAATAATGGGACTCCTCCAATATTGATGCCTCATTCTCCAACAGTACAATCAAGTCGCTGATCAACTACTCACCCAATTCAAGTGGTACAGTATTGATGCTACCCCATGCTCAACAAATTATTTTGTGGATACCATGGCTTCTCTTGAGTCTTTAATACCACAAAATCCACACAATGAAATCACTCTTGTGCCTATACAAATGCTTCTTCAATCATCCATCACCGTGCCTACTTCTTATGATGATGTCGACATTAATTTTATCCAAATAGAACCAGCTGATCCTTGGTTTTTCCAAGTCAAGGATTACATTAAATTAGGTGTTCTTCCAATAGACTTACCTCACATTGATAAACATGCATTCAAACAAAGGGTAATCCACTACACATTGTTAGGAGATATCCTTTATAAACACAGCTACGATGGCATCCTTCTACATTGTCTCAAACCTCATGAAGCCCAACATGTTGTTAGGGTTACCCATGATGGTACTTGTGGTAGCCACTTCAATGGCATGGCCATTACCAAGTGTATTTGTTACATGGATTATTATTGGCCCACCATGGAGCGTGACTACTGCACTTATGTTAAAAAGTGTATCAAATGCCAACAACATGCTAATCTTACGTATCTACCATCTCAAGCACTACAAGCCATCCAATCCATGTGGCTTTTCTCTCAATGGAGCTTGGATATTATTTGTAAAATCAATCCTACCTCATCCAACAATCACATATTTATCATTATTGCCATGAAATATTTCACAAAATGGGTTGAGGTGGTTTCTCTCATCCAAACGATAGGTTCTAAAATTGTTGACTTAATTCAACAACACATCATTTATTGTTTTGGTATTCCTTCGAGAATCATCTTTGATAATAGTACTCCCTTTAAGAATAAAGATGTTCATGCACTATGTGATAAGTATAACATTCAACATATCTTCTCAACCCCATATTACTCTCAAGGTAATGGATAGGCAAAGGCTACCAACAAAATAATTTACACCATCCTTCGTAAAACCATTGCAAAGTCTCACCATGATTGGCACAATCAAATACCCCTTGCACTTTGGGCCTATTAAACCAAAATTATAACACCCACTAGGGCAACACCATTTTCTTATGGCACAGAGGTCATCATGCCCCTAGAGCTTGAGATATATTCTCTGAGAATATCACTAAAAGAGTATATTGACGATGATACAGCTTGTCAAGCTATATTAGATCAATTAACACTTTTGGATGAATGTTGCATTCATGCTATTGAACATATACACATCTATAAAAATCATATTTGACATGCATTCAACCATAAAGTGTATTCACATAAATTTCAAAATGATGATTTGATCCTCAAGAAGAATCAACATAATACTAGCCAACTGTGCCATATTCATAATAAATTTATGCCCAATTGGTTAGGTCCTTATATTGTTACACATAAATTCGATTTTGGAGCTTATCGCCTTACCAATATTGAGGGTCTTGAGGATCCTAAACTCCTTAATATCATCTATCTTCACGTATTCTCTACATGATAACATTCATCAAGGTTTTGTGTTCTTTGTAAATTCCATCGTGAATATTACGTAAATACAAAATGTAAAAACAATAACAACAATAATAAAAATAATACAAGCAAAACCATCCACCAGTAGCATATTCTCCATTGCATCTTCACCCATGTTTAGTTCTTCCATCTTCCTTCTCTTTTCCTTCTTCTTGTTACATGTCAATGTTGTATGGTCATGCTTTGAGTGACTACATACCTTTGATTTGGTCTTATCTTCTTGTTCATCGTTTCTTTTTTCGTTCTCCTTGTTACTTATCAATGTTGTATGGTCATGCTTCGAGCGGCTACATACCCTTGTTGAGTTACATTATTCCTCTTCTTCTCCTCTTTCTTCCATTTTATTTCACCATGTTTCATCCATTCCACTTGTATATTTTCGATATTATGTCATCATCACACACGTGCATCAATCATGTTGATGTTGCCAAACATTTACAATTTTATTTTACACTCATCTTCTCACATAGAATCCTACACTTTTTTTTGTCACCCTTTGAGTTGTACATATCATCATGGGATAATCCTGTATAATGATTTTTTAGCAATGACATGCTAAGTCACATTAGTTTTTGCATAACTAGTTGCATTTTTATACAATCATGTCAACATCATGATCAATACATTCTCATGTTTTCTTTCATGATACACATAGCATGCATATACCCACCATACATACATACATGCATACATCCTTTCAGTCCCTGATACATAACCACCTTGTAAATAAAAAATGATGAGTTAAACACACACGCGTTAGTGCAACTACTATGATGTCCAATCCTCTTTTTAGGATACTAGGTAATGGAAGTATTTCTAGGATTCGATTATTTCTAGTTAAGTCAATCAACCTTCATCCAACGTTGTAAAATTCTAAAGCACTTCAAAGCTTCCCTTGGCTGACTTGAGTTATTTCATGGCCACCAACACATTTCAAACATTAAGCACATTTTGAGCATAGGAAAGACAACACCTTGTGTACACTAGCCACAAAGCGAAAGTCACCTTGCTCATCCTGTCATTTGCATGATCCAAAACTGAGGATCGAAAAAAGGAAAAGCTACAAAAAAAGAAAGAAAAAGAAAAATAAAAATGCATAAAACAAAAGAAAACACTAAAAAGAACACCACAAAAAAAAATAAAAAATAAAAGAAAAGAGCATCATCAAAAAGCTTGAATCCCTGAGGTCCTCAGGTCCATACATCATAGGGCTAATCTTCATTGAGGCTATAGATTATTGTTTGGAAATGGAGTGTGCCTTACAAGTGGTGACATTTCTATCACATTAGTGACCTTATTTTGTACAGACCACTACGTGCTTGTGGATGAGCTAGCTTAACAGGCTAATTTTACAATCGGTTAGTCCAACCTCACTCAAAATGGATATATGAAGATCACTTTACACATACTGGTCCATGATTGACTTGATATTAGTCTGGAAAGTTGATATTTCTATAGGATATTGATCAACTACTAGATGGATTTGATTGATGAAACTATGGTGTTCGACTCCCTTGAAATTCTTCTTACATCCAACCATGCTAGAACAACAGAACAGATAGAATCACAGCTAGTCTCACCAAAATACAAGTATCTTTTTCATTGGTATTTCACATACACATTATACAACTCTTAATACCACTTGATATGATCACACATGAATATTCATTTATCCATCACTTGCATTATCTATTAGCTTATCACCCATTAACGTCCATTGCATTCATTACATGTTTACTTTTCTCATGTGCATAGTATTTTTCATGACTACTCATCATTGCTTCATTCACATCTTATAAGATTGTTCACATATTATTGTACATATTTTCACATCCATTTGTGTGCATATAATTCAATCATCCTTACCATACATGTTCATTTATCTATATGTTCATACATCATCAAGGCATACACATGTCTATACTACATCAACACAACAATACATTCATACAATAATCACACATGTAAATAATGTTGCATCATGTATATATATCATATATATCAAAACTTCCTATGGGATATAATACATTCCATACCACACATATTGACCTCACCTAATCAAAAAATACAAATGGTGGCATCATTGCCACACTAAAAAGTAATATCAACCCTGCTGCTCACTGGGAGTCTCTCCACTCCCCTCCTAAGCACTCGATGATTGATCTGCTCTCCTCTCTATCATCGCTTCATTATAATCTAAGGTAGATCCCCCAACTTGGGATGTTATCACCTCCACCACTCAGGCACCATCAAGAGCGTACTCTACTGACTCCGTCGTGATTGTGTATGTGACCTTGAGTGCGACCATAACTCAAAATTATAATGACAAGGGGAACCCTCAATCAATCAAGTCCAAATCACATCACACCCTCTTCACATTTCCTTTAGCGTATTCCACTGCTAAGTCCCCTCACACCCACTTCACTCACTGCACCTCCTCCTGGAGGCTCACCATTTTAGCCCTATCCCTATCTCCTGTAGCTCTCACATCATCCAGATCTCCCAATAATCAAGTGGCCTCCTATTTCATCTCATCTCTCATAGCTTTGGCTCCATATCGCTCTACCACAAAAGTGTCTCTCTCCTTTCAATCACGGTGCCTCCACCATTGCCCCATCTTGCTCTATGATAAGGGAGTCTCTCTCCACTATCACCCTCATCGTCTCCATCACTGACACATCCCTCATAGCATATGCCTTATCTCTCTCGATCAAGGCCTACTCTAACTCACACTGTAGTCATTGCCTCTCTACCCATATCATCTCTCTCTGTGATCATCATTACTTTATCTACTGACCATGCATTCCCCATTTTAGCTATCTAAACCTCCACCTACCATAATCTCTCACACAGTATCATGACCTCATCTTGCACCATAAACATCTCACAAAGATAAATCATGAGATTAAACTTTAACTCCTCAACAAGCATGACTCCCTCCATGGGCACCACTCCCATCACTCCCTCCATGGGTGCCACTTCTTCCACCCTCAATGATCTCTCCATGGATGCCATCCAATCATCCTCAGGCACCCTCACCTCCCTCAATGCCATCTCCTCTACCAGCTTGGCCTCCTCTATCGACCTAACATCTACCTCATCCACATACACTCATGATAGACCTACCTCACTCTCCCTACACTGTTGCACTCATCGACAAAGTAACTCCAACTCCTTATCCTCCTCTTTAGGCTCCTGCTCAACATCGATGATCCTCATAAAATTACCTACTCTAGGGCTTGTCTTCTCAACGATCACTCTGTACCACATGTAGTCCATATAACCTTGTGATTGCTCCCCTTGTTGCCTTGCAAGATCCATATACTACCCCAACTACAAGCTCTCATATCTAAGTCACCCATCATACATCATAATCAGGATTCATCCTTGCATCATCCAAATCTGGAATAATTATCACCTAATCTGGTGTAATATCTAATGGAGGCATCCATGGCCATGGACCTTGATCTCCTTGCATCCTCCAAATCATTACCGATGGATCTGGCTGCCCTTATCACAATTCAAACTGATGGATCACTCTTAAGAAGGAAAAAAACTCAACCTAGCTCGCATACCGACCCAAAATCCATCTACCCCATCTCACCTTGGCGATCTCCATTACATCCTTGAGCCAATCTAGTCCTCCTCACCATGGCCCTCAAATAATGTCTGTGGCCTGATCCATCCAACCTCCTAAAAATACATATCATCACCCTCATGTGGTCGTCATCATCACCCCTCCATATATGTATGCCATAATAGTGCATATGACACATCATCCACCATAAATCCATACATATTATAATGGTAAATCCCTCAGCATCACTATGGCGATATGCTCCCACGCCCACACCTATACTAGTGGGCTACAACTCAATCCTAAATGTAGTGTTCTATTCAAGGAATGTAGCTCTTTGAAGATCTATGCCAGCAATTTTGGTACCCATGTGAAGTAGGGAAAAATGGTGCACCAAATGAAATATAAACAATGTATGTATCTATGCCCTATCGCTAATGAGCGCCAAATGGAAGCATGCAAGTAAAGATGGAAAGATAACGAATAACAAGAAGTAAAGCAAAACAAGTATATCTCTTATTAATAAAAATGATCCAAAATTATGGGTTACAATGTGTCCCCTTGAGGGCTCAAAATGGGTGATACAAATTTTTACAACTCGGGTGCCCAAGGGTCAAAATCCTTCAAGAAATTCAGGTGCACATCCATTGTCTTTCCTCGTACCCACAATCGAAGTGGGCGGGCCAAAGTTTCTGCCACTTGTGTATTTGATCTATGATGTCTTAGGATGCCTCCAAATGCATTGTAATGACCTGCACCTACACACAAGGAAACCAAAATCATCAAATAGCGAGTGCGTGTGATAAAAAGCATGCAATCCCCATAGGGGCAAAATGACTAATAATGAGAAAACATATCAAATAAACTCCAAATAGCACAAAATTGTAGAGGGATGTAAAAAGGAAGGTTTTGGGAAGATATCACCAGAAATTGCACCAAAATTACATCCGATGGGGCTTCGAAACTCGAATGACCGTTCGCAACCTACAAAACCCAAAGCAAGCAAATTATGACCCTACGCATATCCAAAATGCATGAAAATTGGATAGAATATATGAAATACTATTATAAGAAAACCCATTTGATTATATTTGTGAGATCAATCACAGTTTGGGTGTTCTCTCAGATGACCGCCGGATACCTGCAAGAGACCCTACAAAACACTAAAAATGCAATATCTCGGCCAATATAGCTCAGAATGACATGAAATTTGAACTGCAACATCATATAAGCATATGTAAAATATCTAATTAAAAATAGTCAAGAAATAATGCACATATATCTATTCATCCCGGGGTGGAGCGAATAAGACTATCACAGATTAGGGGGCACCCCAGGGTGCGGCGCCCATGGAATCTCCCTAAATTTTACCACCAATTCCACTTGGGAATGATGAAAAACCCTATAAAATGTGTTGTCATCAAATTTGGTGATGGAATTCACTTAGTTGGTTTGGTTTTGTAACATATTACGCCTCCTAACTCACTCGCAAACCTCCTTCGCTAGGAAGAGATTTCGAGGGAACAATTGGCGCAAAAAGGGTGGAAGGAAATCTTGGCAGCACTCCGTTGCTTTTGTCCTCAAAATCTCCTCTCTATTTGGTGTGGCAAAATATCTCCACTTTATAGCCTAAGGAGGCTTCAGGGGTCAAAAGGCATGCGAGGGCATGCGAGGCATGAGGTGCCACTTGGCCACCGGGGTGGCATGCATTGGAGGGAGAAGAGAATCTCCCAATTTGGCCTCCCTCATGGGCTGGAGCATTAAGATGTTGCGTGCCCTACCCTCCTAGCCATTATGGACCAAAAATGTAACCATTGGTAGGCGCCATTTGTCCAGGTTTGACTTTTTTCTAGTCAAACCTGCTATTCGCTCCACCCCAGAGTGAATGCTGCTATTCACCCCGGGGTGCGACGAATAGGTTTTGTATTCATCCCAGGGTGGCATGAATAGTAGAAGGGTGTCCAAAAGGTGCCAAAAGTGGCCTAGAACCTTTCAAACCCTTGCATTAAGTGGTTAGAACCACTATATACCTCCTGAGGGCTGCCCTAGGGGCCTTGGTGTGTCGCGAAGTCACTACTTATGGTAGCACAATCGGATTGACCAGTTTTTAGTGTCTATAGATGCCCCTTTTTGGGATGCATTGTGTGCAGCACAATGCCGAGCAAAAATAGATGACTAAAAATGTTCAATGATTAGGGTTACTCAATAACCTAACCAACTTTAGATGCCCCAATCCTAGAAAGAGCATGCATCCTTGAATCCTTGCTTTTGACGAGCTAAGGAACTTGCTTTAGCTTAGACATTGTCTGTCATGAAAAGGTGAGGCCTATGTTTCCATGATGCCATCAATGCTGAGCGCTTTAATTTGATACTTTATGCTTGTTTACTGCCCCAAGCAGGAGCGTGATTGTCTTTGTCAAAGATTCATTGGACGAACGCAATTTGCATGATTGAGTGTGTGCTTGTTGATTTGAATTGAGTATGACTACCCCCTCAAGTGATGAGTCGATGAGGGAATGACTCATGAGAAAAGTGATGAGTCACTTGACCCAGATGACTATTGTTAAGGTTACCTTCAGTTGTACTCATTGAAAAATGGCATAGTTTTGAAAGGATTTGAATGATGCTATGGGGGTTTCGTGGAAGAAAGAAGTTGAAAACTTCATTCCTGTGGGGTGGTCCAGACACAATGGCCTTCTTGGGGAGTAAAGTAATAACTTATCCATGCATCCATGAAATATTTGTATTCCATATTGACCCTGAATGAATTCCATCATATGCGACTTGTTTTTGGTGGGTTTTGAGCCCTTTTCTTTGTTACTTCCTAGAGGAAGGAATGAAAACCTCACTCCCATGGGGTGGTCCAGCCATGGTGGCCTTCTTAGGGATTGAAGGGTTTGGACCCATTTCATTGTAGCCTACGGGCATTTTTGGAAACTATGATGTACTCTTTTTGCCCCATATATATATATGAGATTTTATTATGATCATCATGTGTTTCATTTATTGTTTTATTGTATGAATGCAATGTGTGTAATAATTTATGCTTATAGGTTAGATGCTTAGTATGTATGCATATGGATGCAATGAGGTGGTGATAGATAGATATCATGTATGTATATGTAATTTGATTTGATTGGAATTGCAACTATCTATATGCATGGATGCACAGTGAGATGAAATATTTGAATGATTGATAAACATGGATTGTGGCTAATGATTTGACATACTATGTGAATACTATAGACTGTACAAAATACATTAACGCTCTTTGTTTTTGCTTCTTTTTTTGTTTTTGTAATGGAAATGTGAAACCATTATTGCGATGTAGTGAAATGGAGTAAATGAGATGATATGTGCAAAGAATGTAGGTGAGGTTTTTATGAGACTCAAACACTCTAGCTGATTTGATCAAAGGTTGTATACTCGACTATGCAAGACTTTTTGACAAGGTATGAATCTGCTAGGATGACCAAGGTACTTCATATCCCTGTGTGTGCAAGTGAGTTCATTCCTATGAGATGCATAAGGATACCGCCAGTGCCAAGTAGGCTCTCAACCAAACCTGTACTGAGGATCACCCAATGAATGCCACCATCCTAGGTTTTGTACTTAGTAGGACTAGACCACTAGGCAATCTAGGTTACAAAAGCTAGCTCATCCACATGCAAACATTGGTCTGCACACACGCAAAAGCTAATGTGACAGACATATCATCATGCGGGAGGCTACCACCATTGACAAGTAGGCTATCCACCAAACCCGTAATGAGGATCACCTTATGGTTTTCCAAATGTTGAGAGTTCCAGGGATTCAAGTTCGACTCCCTTCTTTTCTTCAATTTTATTGGGATACTTGCTCATATGTAGTGATGAAAATCACTATTTATTTTGTATATTTTTTTCTTTGAGCAAGGGATTTGGGAAGTGGTGATGACCACTATTATCTTTGATTTTGATTTTGACTTTGACTTTGAACTTTTGATTTCTTTGATTTTTGGATTTTGATATGGGATTTGTGGGAATTGGGATTTTTGATAGTGGTGAAAACCACTATTTATTTTGGGGAATTGGGTAGGGAAGATGCTTGTCCTTTTGCCAACTCTCAGCATTCTTGAACCATTCGCATAGGGGGATGAGCAGGATGACCTTTTCACTTAAAGTAACCTAGACCACTTCATGGATTTCATCTTTCTTTATGCAAAACTTGGATTTATTAATGTTTAACTGTGTTTGGGATTTGATGTACACAAGGCATAATCTAAGCAAGACTCTACCTCCTAAAAATCAAGCTAGCTTTCTACAAAACCTGAAGAGAAGCTAGAAATGGTTGAGTGACCAAAAACCCTAATGACATTCTAAAACAAATGACTAGGTGAAGGGGTGGACACAAATATGAAAAATGGAAAATGTGGGTGAAAACTGACAATTGCAACATTGAACTATGCTTACTTTCACGACATTGATTTTGAGTGATAAGTATTGTACCATCATGGTGCTAGACATGCATGAGCAACTCTAAAATGTAAAGTGCAAATGATGAGTATGCCTAAATGCAAGCGATGATAGAATGCAATGGGATGCAATGTGATGCGATGCTATATTTTTGTAATTTTGATATTTTGATGATGTTTTTGAAATGCAATGCGATGCAATATTTTTGTATTTTTGATATTTTGATAATGTTTTTGGATTTTTGATTGATATATATGTATGTACATGTGACCAACGGGCTTATTGGGGGCCATTGGGGCATTTGGGGGGACCAAAGGGCTTATGGATGCCTTTGGGGCTTTTTGGTTGACCTAGATGGTTCTAGACCATCTAGGAGCATTTTAGGTTGACCAAGGAGATGTAGACCCTTGGAGCATTTTGGGGTGACCTAGATGGTTCTAGACCACCTAGGAGCAATTTTAGGTTGACCAAGAGGGATATAGGCACCCTTGGAGCATTTTGGGGTGACCTAGACGGTTCTAGACCGCCTAGGAGCATTTTAGGTTGACCAAGTGGTATATAGGCACCCTTGGAGCATTTTGGGGTGACCTAGATGGTTCTAGACCTAGGAGCATTTTAGTTACCAAGATTAGGACCCTACATTTTTACCTAAGTTAGACCTAGAGCATTTTAGGTTGACCAAGGGGATATAGGCACCCTTGGAGCATTTTGGGGTGACCTAGATGTTTCTAGACCACCTAGGAGCATTTTAGGTTGACCAACGGATGTAGGCACCCTTGGAGCATTTTGGGGTGACCTAGATGGTTCTAGACCCCTAGAGCATTTTAGGTTACCAAGGTAAGCACCTGGGAGGTGACCTAAGGTCTAGACCCCTAGGAGCATTTTAGGTTGACCAAGCGGTATTAGGCACCCTTGGAGCATTTTGGGGTGACCTAGATGGTTCTAGACCACCTAGGAGCATTTTAGGTTGACCAAGGGATATAGGCACCCTTGGAGCATTTTGGGGTGACCTAGATGGTTCTAGACCGCCTAGGAGCATTTTAGGTTGACCAAGCGGGATGTAGGCACCCTTGGAGCATTTTGGGTTGGGCCATCCTATGCTAGGCATGGAATGGCCACAAATGAAGGATGTTCAAGGGTTCAAGATCCTCGACACCTTCAAGGGAGGCTAGGCGATACGTTTTGGGTCCTATATGACTGGTAATGACATAGGGACCTAACCAGTTTACCATGAACTTGTCCCTCAGATGGGGCAGCAAATTAGAATTTTGTTGGTTCTCCTTCAGAATGAGGTCACCAACCTGAAAGTCTCTTAGGTGGACTTTCATATTATAGGCTCTCTTAAGTCGCTCTTGATAAACGCATAGGTGCTCGAGAGCATTAATACGATGTTCATCAAGTAGCGTAAGCTGATCTAGGTGAGCCTGCCATGCAGTGTCATCATCGATGAACTCTTGCATGGATATGCGTAGCGATGGTATTTCGAGCTCTAGAGGCATGACCGCCTCGGTGCCATACACTAGTGAAAATGGAGTAGCCCCAGTGGGTGTCCGAATACTAGTGTGATAGGCCCATAGAGCAAGAGGTATTTGTGTATGCCAATCTGTGTGACTCTCTCTAACAATTTTCTTGAGAATGGCAATCAATGTTTTGTTAGAGGCCTCTGCTTGCCCATTTGCTTGTGGATAGTAGGGTGTCAAAAAACTATGTTGGATGTTATACTTTGCTGTCAAAGCATGCACATATTTGTTTTTAAATGATGTCCCATTATCCGAAATGATCTTGGATGGAATACCAAAATGACAAATGATATTATGCAATAGGAACTCCGCTATGCGGGGTCCCATTGTAGTGGTAAGGGGAATTGCTTCCACCCATTTAGTGAAATACTCAGTAGCCATTATGATAAACGTGTGACGACCCGAGGATGCGGGGGAGATTTTCTCGATTAAATCCAACCCCCACTATGAAAATGGCCATATCGATTGGATCGGTTGCAAGGCCTGAGAAGGTACGTGTGTCAAATTAGCATGATGTTGACACTTCACGCACTTCCTCACATATGCGCAACAATCTCGCTCTAAAGTTGGCCAATAATAGCCCATGCGAAGAATGCGCTTGGCGATGGCCATGCCACTGAAATGGCCACCGCATGTACCATCGTGTGCTTGGGCGATTGCCCAAGTCAACTCTTGATGCTCTAAGCAGCGAAGGAGGATCCCTTCGTAGCTCCGACGATACAGAATGTCTCCTAGCAAGACATATTTTGTCGCCTTCCATCTGAATGTTCTTTTAGCGGTGTGCGACAGTCCAGGAGGGAGGTTACCAAGCTTTAGGTATTCCCTAATTTGTGTTGACCAATCCTATTGTGAAGAAGCCTCGAGCGCATGAACGACCTATCCCTCTCGAAGTTCATCCCTAGAAAAAGTTGATTGGGAAAGAACTTGTAAGAATAGCATTGTGCTGCTATCGAAAGGGGCTTGAGGGAACAAAGTCCCCCAATCGGCCTGGTTCAAGCATTCGTGAATGTGCGAGAATCTCTCCTGATGAGGTTCAATTTGAATCAAGTGGACTTTCGGCATGACTTGATTGTTCTCGTGCTCCACCATAGATTGCGAGAGCATTTTGACCTAGATGGTAGTCATCTGATCCATAGGGTCTTGCGGGATCAAGGACCCTAGAGAGGCCATTGTATCCACAAAATGATTAGATGATCGAGGGAGTGCCTCGATGTTATACCATTCAAATTTTTCCAAGAATTTATCCACAAGGGCCTTGTAGGCTTGCAGGACTAGGCACTTACACTGGAAGATCCCCTTGACTTGGTTAACAATGAGCAAGGAGTCACCGAAGATGTTGAGCTTTGTTATTTTCATGGTGACAGCCATCTGAAGGCCTATGATCAGGGCCTCATACTCGACATTATTGTTGGTGCACGGGAAATCGAGTTTAAATGACAGGGGTATGGGAGCCCCATGCGGTGTGAAAAACATGATTCCTGTGCCACCCCCTTGCTCGCATTTGGAGCCATCAAAAAATAGGGTCATATCTACCTGCACCTCAGGCTCGTCAGAATCTGGCGATTCTGATATTTGGAAGACCCCATCATCGGGAAGGTCCATGCTAAGAGGTTGATCATCCTGGAGAGGAGCCTCTACGAGTTGATCGGCGATGACCTGACCCTTAATTGATTTTTGTCCAACAAACTCAAGGTCAAACTCCATCAACAACATGATCCATTTCGTCATGTGACTACTATGATAAGTGTGACTCATCATGTAGTGCAATGGATTCTCTTTAGATACAACATACGTGGTATTGCTAAGCATGTAATGTCATAGCTTCTTGGTGGTGAAAACCACCGCTAGGCATAATTTCTCAATGTATGCGTACTTGATCTCATAACTGACCAGGGTGCGGCTGAGATAGTAAGTAGCCTGTTCCTTATGAAATTCATTGTTTTGGGCTAACATGGCGCCCAATGCAATCTCAGTGGCTGAGATGTATAAGCGGAATGACACTCCTGGCCTAGGTGGTGCCAACACTGGCGGTGAAGCCAGGTACTATTTTATTGCGTCAAAGGCCTCCTGACACTCGTCATCCCAATGGAATGCGACCCCCTTATGCAACAACTTGTTCATGGGGTGACACTTGTCCGACAATTGCGCTATGAAGCGCTTGATGGACGTGATCTTGCCCTGCAGACTTCGGAGCTGCTTGATCATGGTTGGGGGAGGCATCTCGAGGATGGCCTTGACCTTATTAGGGTCCACTTCAATGCCTCACTTAGAGATGATAAATCCCAAGAGCTTTCCAGATGTGATGCCGAAGATGCACTTCTTGGGGTTCAGTCTCATGTTATGTTCAATGAGGCGGTCTAATACTTTGCTCAAGACCTCAAGATGCTCATGGCGTAATAATGATTTAGCCAATAAGTCATCCATGTAATCTTCCAAAATTTTATGCATGTAGTCATGGAAGATGTATGTCATGGCACGCTGGTAGGTGGCACCGATATTTTTAAGGCCAAAGGGCATGACCTTATAGCAAAATGTCCCCTAGGGCATTGTGAACGCCATTTTGAGTTGGTCCTCTGGGTTGATACGAATCTGATTGTACCCAGAGAAACCATCCATAAGGGATAACATTTCATGGCCCATTGTGGCATCTACCAGGGCATCAATGCTTGGCAAAGGGAAATCATCCTTAGGACTCGCTTTGTTTAGGTCTCAAAAATTGGTGCAAATGTGAATCCTCCCATCTGGCTTCTTGATGGGAACCATGTTGGACAACCATGGTGGATAGTCTACAGAAATGACAAACTGGGCATCCAACAACTTTTGTAGCTCGTATTTGACCATCAAGGCCACTTTTGGATGCATCTTTCTAAGCTTTTGCTTGACAGGCTTGGCCTTCGGGTCAAGCGTCAGATTGTGGGTGACTAGATTTGGATCCAGTCCCGACATGTCTTTATAGGACCATGCAAAAGCTTCCTTCTTCCTGGTGAGAAGGGCTATGTAATCGGCTTGCTCTTCGGGGGATAGGCTTTCCCCCAGCTTGATATACTATGGATTCTCTGGGTCTGAGCCGATATCTACATCAATCGTAGGCTCGATTGACATATGCGACCCCTCCTCCAACTGGTGGGGGGTAGGGATCAAATGGATGTCATCCGCTGGATTTAGATCATCAATGGGAACCTCGGGTTCCTCCTCAGCATGGAAGACATCATGAGCTAGCCCTGAAGAGAAGCGAAATAGTTGTAGCATCTCATCGTAGGGCCAATACTCAGAAGGCGATGGGGGTGAATCTCCCCGATCAAAGTCAATTACCCCCAAGTCGAGGTGCAATGGCTTTGATGGGTTATTCGGATCTCGCAATGGCTCGAACAAATCTATGGAAATCATATTGATGGATGGATGATTTCCCCTAGGTGGCTGGTGGTGACCATGGACCTCTGGATGCAGCACGACCTGAGGAGGTGGCTGCGGAGGTGGTGGAATGATAGGCGGTGGTCGATGTGGCTACGGAGGAACTTGCCCTTCGTGAGGTAGAAGCTACTACCAAATGGGCTCTTGTAATGGGAATAGGTGCAGAAGGTAATCATCATTCTCATCCCAAGGGATGATCTGCATGCATTCTCCATCAGAACTATCAGAGTCAATCGGTGCGACCCCATAGTCTGACTCATCATCTGACGTCCACTCATAAGGGGACCCTGGATCTTCTTCCTCACCATCATGGGGAAGAGTGCATGAACCTTCACCTCTCTCGTAGGATTGGATACCATCTCGAGGTGGTTCATCATCTCCCAAGGGCATAGGGAAATAGTCCCCCAATGAGTAGACGTGATTAGGGTTGGCAAAGGGATCTCGGGCCAACTCATCTCTGTAATTGAGGCATAGGTGCTCCATGCCATCAACAAGAATATCCAAAGGTAGGGGGTTGTTATGTCCCAACCCCGACTTATCATATGGCATCTGGTACTGGGGTTGAAATGGAACCTGCATGCCTTGCTCATACAAGCCTAACCCATAACCATGCCAATTGCATAGGTCAAGATACTTCAGGGTGAAGTTAGGGTTAGACAAGTAGTGGATGTCCTCTCCAAAGGGCTCTTCATCCTCCTCCTATTATTGGTAGGGTTCGATGTCGTAGTCAAGTCCCCCATAGATGAAATTTATTTGATTAGGGGGGACGCCTAGGGGCACGATAGTGCCTATGGGAAGACGGGGTCGACCCATGTCTTGCACCGACTCTATAGCAGGGGTAGTTGTGACCTCCCTAACCATGTATTCTCCTAATCCGGTGGAAGCCAAGTGAACTGTCACCTGAGGCTACGGATAGAAGAGTGATGAGAGTGAGATCTGATCTAAATCATCTTCTACCACCTATGGTAGCTCTTCATCATCTGGGCTAGGTATCTCCTCTATGGAGATGGTGGATATGGTCAGTTGTACCTCATCAATGGGCTTCTTCCCTAGGTTCCTCAACAAAGGTTCCATCGGCCCGATGGGCATCGAAGGGGGTGCCGATGATGAGGAAGGTATGTCATGCGATGATGAGGGGGTCAAACCTTGACTAGATTCATTCGATTGGAAATCCAGGTGTGTCGATGGTAAGGTTGACTCGGGGATCTGCTGCACCATGTTACAGTACTTGTAGGGCTCTAGGTCCGTAGGGACGACATGAACTTGCCCTTCATGGGTGTACTTGAGGCACTAGTGAGCAATGGAAGGGACACACTTCATGTCCCTAATCCATGGTCTACCTAACAAGATATTGTATGCCATATCACCCTCCAATATGTGGCATAGCATCGAGATGGTCTTCTCTCCTACCTGAATAGGCAGGACAATCGTACCAACTATCGAGCATATGGCATCATTAAAGGCTCGAAGGGTGTATGTAGATGGGACAATATGGGATATCGAGAGCTTCAAGTGCTTGAGAGCTGTTGTAGTGATGATATTGCTAGAAGACCCTGTGTCTATCAACACTCTCTTGTATGGTGTCCCATTTACGCATGCAACGATGTGCAAGGGAGGGTCCACCATATCATGCAAAACCGGTTTAAGCTCATCTTCTCGGAAGGCTATCACCAGTTCAGTGCACTATCTGACATGCCCCACAAAATTGTTGAAGGAGTTAGACTCCTGGGGCTGAAGCTCTATGGCCTTAAGGATCTCCATCAAAGCCTCTCTATGAGGTTGTGATTATTGAATCAGCTCATAGATGGAGAGTCAGGCAGACATTGTTCTCAAGCTCTGAGTGAGCTTACTCTTGAGGGTGGCCATAGGCCTAGGTGGAAGGCTCGATAGAGGAGGTGGTGGTTGCTATGACGTCGAAGGGACGTCACTCTGAGCCATAGGTGGTGCGGTCGGACTTGGATATCGCCTATTCCTCATGACGATGCTAATCATGCCAACGTATCCCTGCTGAGGGGGGCATGATGAACCTCATTCACCTAGGGCACTGGCTTGGCCTACTCTACATGGGTAGGCAAGGGATCCTTAAAGATCTCCATCTGTTGGTTGTTTGGCGTGATAGGGTTGTCTACCTAAAGGTCCTTCCTATCGATCATGTCCTGTACCAAGTTTTTAAACTTGTAGCACATGTTCACATCATGCCCATTTTGCCTATGAAATTTGCAATATAGGTCTTCTCTATACCCTTTGGGTCTAGGTGCATTCGGGTCGATAGGTCGACTCTCAAGAAGATTGATCGAATTTACCACTAAGAGGTGCTCAAACAATGAGTCCATAGACTCTACAAGGGGTGTAAACTATCACTTGGGGTGACGTTGTTGATTCTACCCTTGACTATTCTGATTGTCCTTAGTATAGTCCCGGTGTGTGGCCTGATAATTAGGCTTTTGAGGTGGCACAACTTGCACTAGCCCCAGGACACTAAGGGCAACCTGATTCACTACTATCGGCTTGGACTGTGTCGAGGTGCTCTTGGCATTCTTGTTCCACTCCTTGCGAGGCTTCACAATCTCCCCCTCTTGAATCTTGATTTCTTCGATGGTCCTAGCTTGTGCTAGGGCATCCTCAAGAGTGGGATATTGTTGTAGCTACAACAACAAGGAGATGGGCTTCAGGTAGCTCTTGGAAAACATCTGAGTCAGCTCCGACATGGGGAGCAAATAAGGTAGCTTGGTGAGCAAGGCCCGCCACCTATTGCCATAATTTGTTATTGACTCATCGTCATATTGCTTCAACCCGGCTACATCGACCAATGTCACCTTCCTCTTGGTATTGAAGGTGAAGCGTTCTAGGAATGCATCTGCAAGTTGATCCAAAGTATGGATGCTATGCTTAGGGAGCTGGTAAAACCACTCCAAGGTAGGGCCCGAAAGGGTAGTCACAAATGTCCGTAAAAGCAAAGCATCATCATCATGAATGCCGAAACACTGACCCAGAAATATGGTGACATGCTCCTGCGCATCCTCTTCTCCCTTAAACATAGCCAACTATGGCAACTTATAATGCTCTGGATAGGGAGGCATAGGTACTGAAGGATGGATTGGCTGACTACGCAATTGGCGCATAGTGGGCTTCTGAGATCCAGACCCAGAGGTCTTGTTCTCTACCGACTCTAGGTGCTCTAGCAGCTCTTTATATGGATCCGAGGACTTGATCTCCTCATTCTTGCTCACATCCTGAGGTGGAGGTCTAGGATCCTCCAACCTAAGGTGGGGTGTTGGCCTGTCACCCCCTTGCCTTGATAAGGCATCTCCAAATACTCTACTTCTGGCTCATGCTCACTGTAGGCCCCGTAAGGCATCTCTCGAGTCGGTCTATAAATAGGGGTGTCTGCCCATTGTGGGCACCCTGCATCTGGCCTATGAGGTAAGTCTCGCTCTGGCCTAGGAGGCCATGGAGGCAACATCGGATAAGGTCTAGGAGACCTTTCTCGAACAAGCATAGGTTACCTCGGAGGGACTTCCTACCTATGGGTCTTAGGGGTAGGGACCCTCTCCCGTAGAGTCTGTTGGAATAACTCATTAGTCTGCCGCTCAATCCTCTCTTTTTCAAGTTGATGCAAGCGGTCTAGTTGCTCTTTGTCACACCAAAGCTGTTTGAACTGAGCTTGGTGTTCCACATATTTTGCAACTGCTTGCTTGATTTGTTCCATCGTGCGAGGCCTAGGGGGTCTAGGGGCCTCGCCTTGGGGACTGACCTCGTTCAAGATAATCTGTGATATCTATCGGGTGCTTACCTCTTTCGAGGTTCATCGCATTGACTTGAGGTTCGGGCTGGAACATCTGCTCATTATACTCAGCAGGCATAGAGGCACATCGGGCATGCACAAAATACTGCTCCTGAGGAAAATCTAGGATTTCCTCATGCCTTCCTTCCTGGACGAGGAAGGGTAGGGCGGAATTGGCCCGCCCAAAGTGACGAGTGTCATTCCCATCGGGTTGCATGAGCTGTTGTATCCTATCAAGGTGACACGGAGGTAAAGTCATATCAACTTGCTCCGACCAGTGTGTGAAGTCATGCTCTTGCCTATGAATAGGCGTGTCAGCCCTGATGGGTACGCGGATGCGTGGCACCACTCTGTCTATTAGCGCCTCAGTGTGTTGTTGCCTTTCATCAAAGAAGGCCTGTGATGTATCTACATACCGGGAACACTCTCCCAAGTAATGCTCATCATCCCTCGGGGTGTCCTGCAGAGGGTCCCTTCGGAGATGAGGCTCGTGCCCTACTGTCTTGGGGCTAGGTGGAGTAGAAGCTCACCAGGGAGGTATGACCAAGTCCCTAGGGCTATAGCGAAGATGATTCATGTCTCCTAATCCACTCTCCATAGCTTTCACCCATGTTTGGGCTTGGTTGCGGGTGCGCACCATCATGCTCCTCTATCAATACCCCAAGTGATTATCTTCTTTACAAATTTTTAATGAAACAACAAACAAGAAAGGAAACACTCAATAAGATAGATGATTATCTCATTTAAGTTTTAGATGTGAATCCCTAAACTATTTTGTGTGTTTCAGATGTGTTGTTTGTAAAGAATGACCTTGTGTCACCACTGAATTAGGGAAAAACGATCCACCAAATGAAATATAAACAATGTATGTATCTATGCCCTATCGCTAATGAGCGTCAAAACGAAAGCATGCAAGTAAATATGGAAAGATAACGAATAACAAGAAGTAGAGAAAAGTAAGTAGTTCTCTTATTAATAAAAATGATCAAAATTCCAGGTTACAATGCATCCCCTTAAGGGCTCAAAATGGGTGATACAAATTTTTACAACTCGGGTGCCCAAGGGTCAAATCTCTCAAGGAATTTGGGTGCACATCCACTGTCTTTCCTCGTACCCACAATCGAAGTGGGTGGGCCAAAGTTGTCGCTGCTTGCATATTTGATCTATGATGTCTTAGGCTACCTCCAAATGCACTGTAATGACCTACACCTACACACAAGGAAACCATAATCATCAAATAGCGAGTGTGTGTGATAAAAAGCATGCAATCCCCATAGGGGCAAAACGACTAATAATGAGAAAACATATCAAATCAACTCCAAATAGCATAAAATTTTAGAGGTATGTAAAAAGGAAGGTTTTGGGAAGATATCACTAGAAATTGCACCAAAATTGCATCCGATGGGGCTTCGAAACTTGAATGACCGTTCGTAACCTACAAAACCCAAAGCAAGAAAATTCTAACCCTAAGCATATCCAAAATGCATGAAAATTGGACATAATATATGAAATACTATTCTAAGAAAACCCATTTGATTATATTTGTGAGATCAATCATAGTTTGGGTGTTCTCTCAGATGATCGTCGGATACCTGCAAGAGACCCTACAAAACACTAAAAATGCAATATCTCGGCCAATATAGCTCAGAATGACATGAAATTTGAACTGCAACATCATATAAGCATATGTAAAATATATAATTAAAAAAGTCAAGAAATCATGCACAAATATCTATTCATCCTGGGGTGGAGCGAATAGGACTGTCATAGATTAGGGGGTACCCTAGGGTGCGGCGCCCATGGAATCTCCCTAAATTTTACCACCAATTCCACTTGGGAATGATGCAAAACCCTATAAAATGTGTTTTCATCAAATTTGGTGATGGAATTCACTCATTTGGTTTGGTTTTGTAACAGATTACACCTCCTAACTCACTCGCAAACCTCCTTCGCTAGGAAGAGATTTTGAGGGAACAATTGGCGCAAAAAGGGTGGAAGGAAATCTTGGTAGCACTCTGTTGCTTTTGTCCTTAAAATATCCTCTCTTTTTTTGTGTGGAAAATATCTCCACTTTATAGCCTAAGGAGGCTTCAGGGGTCAAAAGGCATGCGAGGGCATGCGAGGCATGAGGTGCCACTTGGCCACCGGGGTGGCATGCATTGGAGGGAGAAGAGAATCTCCCAATTTGGCCTCCCTCATGGGTTGGAGCATTAAGATGCTACGTGCCCTGCCCTCCTAGCCATTATGGACTAGAAATGTAACCGTTGGCAGACGCCATTTGTCTAGGTTTGACTTTTTGCCAGTCAAACTTGCTATTCGCTTCACCCTAGAGTGAATGCTGCTATTCACTCTAGGGTGCAACGAATAGGTTCTGTATTCATCCCATAGTGGCATGAATAGTAGCAGGGTGTCCAAAAAGTACCAAAAGAGGTCTATATCCTTTCAAACCCTTGCATTAAGTGGTTAGAACTTGGCTCACCCACGGTATAGCTCATAAAGAATGGGAAAATATATCATGAGCTCTTCCCCCTCCATCGAGCAGAAGTCCAGGACTAAGAGCACTCCTTTCAAGAGAAAATTCGAGGCACTTCTCCCGCATAAGACCACAAAAAGGCCGTAAAATATGACCAAAAATACTTTTGGGATAGTAGTGCGTTCAGGCACTCTAGCTCCTCCAAAACCTGACAAAGCAGTTATAGAAAAAGAGGTTGCAACAATAGAGATAGATCAACAAAAACCTCTAAGTATTGAGCTTTCAGCTACTCAAGGCGAGCAAGGGGACAAGATAGCTGAGATATCCATCTAGGAAGAAGTTGTGCTTGAACTATCCCTAACTGAAGAAATATCTATATCTAAGGAGATAGCTACATCCAAATCACCCAAAGCAGTCACGAATGACCATATTGAAGACAAAGTGGTCACAAAACAAATCGAAGAACAAAAGGACAAAGATGAAGTATCTGTCCTAGGAGCGCCAACTGCAAAATTAATTGAAGAACAGAAGGGCAAAGACGGAGGATAGGCGACCTTCCCAAAGTTTATAGAAGATTAAAAGGTGGTAGAAGAGGACAGCTCCAACATTTTAGATGAGAAAGGAGATAGAACGTAGTCGCTAGAAGAATATCTCATGACCTCTTCCTCTATGAGGCTCGAAGGTATGTCCTCATCTCATATTATTTTTGTTTCCTCCTCGACCTTAAATTTTGCACCTTTCTTTCAATCTTGTTCAACCCCTGATGTAGCTATAATAATGCCAGTACCCAAAGCCTCCATAGCAGTATTTTCAATAGTCCCTAGTATTCCTATTTTAGTAATCTCTGCATTGAGTGCATCCCCTATTCTAGAGCTAAGCGATCGGGGCCTTCGAGTTTCCCAGGCAGATTTCCTATCTCCCACTAAAATGCAAACTCCCTTAGTTCCTCCATTTGCTTCTTATGTAAAATTCCCTAATCCTTTTGCAATATCTGCTTCTACCATTTCTTCCCCTTGCATTTTGGAGGTTCCCTTTGCCCGCTTATATGGAACTTATAACTCAGGTATTTCCTCCTCTCCTCCCACTTCCCCATATATTTCGATTCATCCACATTTATAACGCCCAAGCTCATAGCCATACAAACTCAAGTGCCTTTGAGGGTTAGCACAATCGCTTCCCTCTCAGCTTCCTCTATAAATCCAAACCTACAGCCCGACTCCCCATTCTTTCCAGCAACACCTATTCTTGGATTAGGGGTCCCTGAGCCTTTGGAGTCAAAGTTGGAGTTGTCACAACAGTTAGCTGTAGCTGAAAGCATCTACAGAGCCAGGAAAAATTCTGTTGAGTGGCTCAAAGATCTCAGTGAGAGGGAGGCTTTATCTTTGGCTTAGACACATAAATATTATATTATGGATCCTGAGTCTATGGAAATGCACACGGTTGAAAGGATACCATTGGTGAGCAAGCCTTTGAAGGAGATGACCCCAACCAATTATGCTCTCAGACATACAAGTTTCAACGTGGTTAGGATGAATACTCAAGAAAAAATGGAGGAGGTTCAGGTAGGTGTTGGATCTATCTACGCACATGGAGAGCATTATAGGTTCCTATATTTTAAAACCCAGTCAGAGTTTGATCAGCTACAGGAATAATTGGCAGTAGCAAGAAGGAAGAATGAAGAGCTAGAACGAGATCATCAATGTCAGATCAAAAGACTTAATTCCAAGGTTGAGGAGCTAAAAAAGAAAATATAGGAGCTTGATGCCTATGGCACTGACCTTGATACAGAGAATGCTCGTCATATTCGAGAATTAGCTGAAGCGAATCAGGTCAACCAACGACTTACTGTTCAGATCAAATAACTGAAATCCAAGCAAGAAGCCAAAGCGTAGCCTCCTAACTTACCTTCTAGAGAGTGCTTGCAAGAGATGTGCCTGTATTTCTTGAGGGATTTCCCTCAAAGGGATGTAAAAGGAATCAAAGCTCTTTAATTTTATAAAGAAGCACATGAGGCCATCCTTGTTGTGGGTTCAATTCTAGAGTCAGCCCAAGCAGATATTAATTGTTGGCTGGACTTGGCAGTGCAGCTCAAAAATATAGAGGATGTGCCTATTAACTTTGAACCTATAAGTGACTTAGCCCGATCATTGGCTAATGTCAAAACTACCTTTCAATATTATTACTCAAAAGTTGAGCTTTCCAAAAAAGCTCGTTCAGATATAGATGCTCTTCTGCAATAATGTGAGATTGCATTGCGGTACTTGGAGGCCCTCATTGACATTAAGGTCCCCAATTTCACTGATCCATATCATCCTCCTCTATCAATAAAAGAATTGGAACCTATGTGGGCTAATTTTATTGAAAACCTTGTTGACATAGATACTTTGAATGCCTCCAACTCATACGCACATATCATTATGCTCATGACAAAATATTCTCAGATTGAGTTTTGTTTAAAAGAATTTGACAGGATGATGGTGTTTGTTGATCTGGAGTGGACTAATGCCAATCGCTATCTTATTTTTGAGCTTCAGAAATACCCCTCATATTCTTATGAGCATTGGAATGATGTTGTAGCTATATATGAGCATGTGTTTAACAAATCATTGGATCAACTTCTTCCTAAGCGCTCCACGTCTAGTGAGGAAGATAAGACTGAAGACGAATCTAGTTCAGAACATGAATATTCGGATGAACAAGAAGAGGAAATGGATGAAGGATCTAAAAGCAGCGAACTGTAGGAAGATAAAGATCCCAGTGAAGACGACACAGAAGAGAAAGATCAAGAGAAAGAGAATGACTCTCCTACCTAAGTATGAAGGCCTGGTATCTTTGCATTGAGATCATCTCAATGCCCCTATGAGCCGTCAGATGTGTTGTCAATCTTGACACACCTTGCAAAAAAGATGCATAGTTAATTTTATTTTTGAAAGCGCTCATTGTAAAGATCCTTTTTTACGAAAAATGGTTAAAGTTATTGCAATTCTAAAGCTTTCCCTCATATGGGTCTACTCCTTAAGCTTTTCTATATTTTTCTTTTATTTATCCTATTTTTTTGAAGTTTTTTTAAATTTGGTGTGTTGCATGCATAATTGTATATATTTTAGCATGGATAATCAAATGATAAATTTTCATCTCCAGCTCTTCCGTTTTTTGTTCTATTACTTGCTTAGCTAGAGGATTATTTGCAAGATGATTGAAGGATTAAGGAAGCAAAGTAGATAAAGTTGCTAAGTGCAGATAGAATTTAAGCTTATTCAAAAGAGAATCCTCTAAAGAATTTTCCAATTCTATTGCTTAAAGCAGAAAGTGCTCCACTTGGGAGCGCTTTGCTAATAAGCGCTTTACAAGGGAGCACTTTCATCAAAAGCACTCCACTTGGGAGCGCTTTTCTAAGAAGTGCTCCACAAGGGAGCGCTTTCCTCAAGAAGTGCTCCACAAGGGAGTGCTTTCCTCAAAAGCGCTCCACAAGGAAGCGCTTTCCTAAAAAGAACCAGGGGGATATTGCTAAAAGGAGATAACAAACAAAAGGAGAGGTCCACAGTGCATTTCATATTTCACCATCCTAAAACTATTTTTGAGACCGTCTGATTGATGATCGTCATCAGAAACTTCTAACTTCAATATCAAGTTACCTATAATTCTGGCCTGACTGTTCCAAGTCTTTGTCGGAACCTTCCGCTTTTAAATGATAAATTGGGATAAGGTAGACCGTTTTTGGTTGTCATTGAATTTGAATCAGGTTGTCATGAAAGTGGT
Organism: Wollemia nobilis; assembly: GCA_028583015.1. NCBI lineage: Eukaryota > Viridiplantae > Streptophyta > Pinopsida > Araucariales > Araucariaceae > Wollemia > Wollemia nobilis. The sequence goes on from JAQPPZ010017016.1 coordinate 13,217,464, forward strand.
TGAATATCAATTCATCGAGCGATAGTTTTTATCCTATATAACCCCCCCTTTTCTCTGTAAGGTATGGATAAATTTTGCTAGAAAAGCAGTTTTGTACTTTGGATCCCGTTGTTGAAATAAAATCTTCTGGATCTGGTGTTGAGACTTCTAATCTGTGTATGAATTATACTCTATTATTTCTATTAAGTTAGTTTCTTTATGGTCATTTTAATTCTGTTTTATGGATTTCACTGTTGATAGAGGGCTTGACCCTGGAATACTTGTTGGAGTTTGCATAGTTAAGAGGTTTTTCATACTAGTTTCTGTTAAAAGTTTATTGTTTTGATTGTTGTTGGTTCAAATATATAAGCTTCCTATCATCCTTTCAATCCATCACCACACACTTCCAGCTTATAGCCATTTCCCATTCCTTTTAGTCATTTCATCCCTTTCTGTACATTCCTTAGCCTTAACCCAAAGTCCCCATTTTTACCTTTTTAAGTAGCTCTATACTTGAAACTAGCCCTCAAAATAAAGGCTTCTGGCTATGGTTTAAGTCCCCAATATCTGTGTAAGATTTCTACTCTGTGATTTCTATTAAACTAGTGTTTTTGTTCTTCAGTTTAATTTTGTTCTCTGGATTTTGTTTTTAATAGAATACTGGTCCCTGGAATCCTTGCTGGAGTTTACATAGGTTCTGAGGATTTTATACTTCTTTTTGTTATAAGTCATTGTTTTGATTGTTGTTGGTAAAAGTAGATAAGTTGTCTATCATGTTCTTGGTACATAATCTCAAATTTTTGGCCTTCGACCATCTTCCCTTCCTTTTCGTAATTTCCCATCTCTTACGGTATCTTTCTATCCCTTATCTCCAATCACCCATTTAATTTTTGGAACCAGCCCTACTAGATATTGCCACAGAGGACATCCCTTTCCTTCGGGCATTCAATGGTTTGCAGCGGGCCTAGGGCGTTGCAGACTTAGAAAACCTGTATTTAGGCCGATTCGATTGCCAAAATGTCCTTTGAAGGTCAATTCTCAAACAAAAAATGTAAGCTAGGGCCCACACTAATGAATTTCTATTTTGCTCAAAGAAGACATCGAAACTCCCTTTCGCGTCTCTTCTTAGCGAAACTCTTCTCTCCCCTGCTTCAATGATGATCACCCAAAGCAACTTTCTACATTGCAATTTCCCTCAATTAATGATGGTTGGTCATAGAATCATACAAATTCAATCCCCTAGATCTCAGAATCTGATTTTCACAATCGAGGCAGTTCCAGCAAGTAGGGAGATGATATTACAGGCGAATCACATCATCGCATTGAAGCCATGCATCTACTTCTCAGCAAGTCATCAAATTCAGGCCATGCTTCATTACTTTATGATGAGTACTAAAATCAAATATTTGCTACCACCCCGATGTTTTGTGGTTGGACATTTATGTCTTAGAGGTGGAATCCTCTATAAAAACTAGCAATTATAATATAAGAGGATGGATGTTTTGCTAGAAAACTATTGTACCCGAATTTTGCTATGAATGCAAAGAATCCTTGGCTCTAATTCTGGATCTCTTTTTATGTGTATGTTTTCTATCTTTTATTCCTATTAAATTCACTTGTTTGTCTGAGGGCTATAATTTTATGTCTAGATTTAGCTTTTGATTGAGGGTGAACACTGGAATAATCTTAGAGATTGCATGTATAAGAATATCTGCTTTTAATTTCTATTACATTCTTTGTGTGAAGTTCTATTGGTTCAAGTACAACTAAGTAATCGTGTTGTCTTTTCATCACCCTTGTTTATCTGGATCATAGCCATATTTCTCATCCCTTTTAGTTATTTATCATTCCTTTCCTATTTTCTTAACATCAAATCCCCAAATATAGAATAGTAAGGGAACCAACCCTCTCTAAAGATTGGCACGGAAGGTATTCCTTCCTTTTGACCTTTCAATTTTGGTCGGGTCTAGGGCGCATGGATGAAACATTCCATACCTAAGGTGGATTCTTGACCAACAATTTTTGGCACGCCTAGTGGGACGCAAACGTTCCACATTAAGCAGTATTAAGAATTTATGTTCATATTTTTACTATCAAATAAGAACATCTAGCGACTCAGCTGAACCTAGAAGCCTTCGATTCTTAAAGCCGGTTAAAAAGCCCTCCCCCTCATAATCACAAGATTGAAGGCTATAAATCCAGAAGATACAGTCAAGTTCTTTGAGCTTAACATCGATGCTTTGGGATAACATATTAGAGTAGTCCCCTTGATTATCCCATTAGTTAGGACATCCTCGCAAGTAATTGTTATAGTTTCACAAGGTCTAAGTCCTTCCAGCACTACAGCTAGCTTGCCCCCTCAACCAAGCACTTCGGTCCAGATGGTGCAAAACCCACCTAGGCAGTTTCTTGCCTGGGTTCATTTAAGACCACTCAATATATAGGCGCAAAACCAGATCCCAATCACAGCGTTGAAGGCTCTGCCCATGTATGACGCTATGAGAAAGATAGCCTACAAGCATGTCGAAGATGTTGCTTTGCTAGCAACTATTGACAATTTTGTCACATTGTGCAATGGGGTAGAAAAAAATCAAAACTTTGTACAGTGTTCTTTGTTGTAAAGTATTTCTTTTGATTGTGTTTTTTTTTAATATTTGAAAGTTGCAGCAATTTTGGCTTTCCTTGCCACCCCTTTGTACATAAGATGAAGAAGAAATAACTTCGCTGCCGAACAAGCTAGGGAAAATAGCTTCGCCAAAGAAAGAAGAGAAGTATGAAAAGAACTTCACACCCAAAGCATTTCCAGCGATTGCTTCGGGCAAAAGTTGGCGAAGCGGCGTTGCTGAAGAAGAATACAAGAAAGGCAAAAGGAGCTTCGGGCCCGAAGTTCCTCAAAAAACTACTTCGGGCAAAAACCTTACGAAGCAGCGTTGCCAAGGCAAAAATTCTAGCAAGGCATAAAGGAGAGCTTCGTGGCCGAAGCATTTCAAAATGCTACTTCGGGCAAAAGTTTTGCGAAGCAGAATTCAAGCAACATTTTGAAAGAATAGCTTCATCGAAGAAAGACCGCGGACCGAATTAGCTAAGGCAAGAAAACTACTTCGGGCCCGAAGCATTTCAAGTAGCTACTTCGGGTGAGATTTCTGCGAAGTGGTGTTGCCAAAGGAAAAATACGAAGGAAGAAGAATGAAAACTACTTCTCACCCGAAGCATTTCAAAAGGCTACTTCGGGCAAAAGTTTTGCGAAGCGGGATTTGAAGGAGCGCAGCACTAAAAACACTTCGTCAAAAAGCCGCCGAAGCATCCACTTCGGCCCCTCGCACCAGCGAACCATTTCTACTTCACCAAAAGTCGTTGCAAAGCATCTGCTTCGGCCATCTTTCATGCGAAGTACTTTCACCCGAAGTAGTAGTGGCCATAAAGAATACATATTTTGAAGGTAATTGCTTCGGCCGAAACCCTCTCGAACCACAGTTTTGAAAGAGGATCGCAGCGAAGCATTTCTCCAAGGCATCAACGAAGCAATTTTTTCAGCGAAGCGATGAGGAATGAAGAGGCCCATTTTGCAAAGGAAATATGCTTTGGCACTCACACCCCCCGAAGTAATTTTGCGAATCTTCATTTTGTGAAGTACAAATCAAGGAGGAGTTATTGCTTCGGCACAAGTCCATTACGAAGAAAATTTGCAAATGAACATCTTGCGAAGCGCTTCAAGGGCACGCGTTCCAAGCTAGGTATTTTCCCGAGGCGATCAAGTGCCTCATAAATACATTTTTACGTGCCCGGTAAGACCGCTGCTCATTTTTGGCAATTAGAAATGAAGTATCAGTTCCAGAAGGAGAGCCCGACAAGCATGGCGACCGCTCGAGCACCGCACCCAGAAGCCGAGGATGCTCAAGTGGCTCATTAATGCATATTTCCCTGGCTGACCCGATCGCATCTACTAGTTTTGGCAAAGGATATGAAAGCTCAGTCACGAGAGCCGCGAAGGGCCAACTTCTCAGCTTTCGAGGGTGTACTCCTCCATCTTGTGTAATTATGACTCAGAGGGTTGGGTCCTCTATAAAAACCCAGACATTGTAATGTAAGATGGGGGGGAACTTTTTGCTAGAAAGTTGTAACTTGATGTCCTGTGATTAATACTAAAGAGCTTTGGACTCTATTTCTCTCTTGTATGCTGCCTTCTGTGTTTATTTCTTTTGTCTATCTTCATTTGCATACTGTTACTCTGAATCCTGAATTTCGGTGTGCGATTGGGGATTGTACCCTGAAATTTGCCCGAAGGATACATAGGAGAGGAAAAACGCTATATTGATTTTCTTTTATGCTGCCTGGTGGGTTGTGGTTTTTGTTATATTCGCTTGTCCTAATCGTCGTTACTCTGAACCCTAAATTTTGATGAAAGGGAGAAGGAGAATCCTGGAGCTCGCCCAGAGGATACATAGGAAGGTTAATGTGGCATTTCTTTCGTTTATTCTTGGTGTTCTTTGTTGCTATTCAAGTTGTTAGTTAGTGATCGTGCTTCCTGTTCTCTCCCACTTTAAACTATCGATCTCTCTTCCCTTACCCCTTTTTTTATTTCTTTCTCTAACCCTAACTCTTTTTATCTCTTTCCTGCATCCTTACTCTATTTATCTCTTTCCTGCATCCCTTATCTCAAAACACCAAAGTAGTTTAGCATAGGAGCCGGCATTTCTCCGGATATTGGCACGAGGGGCATCTCTTCCCTTCGGACTTTCAATGTTGGTCCAGGTCTAGGGTGCATACACTCACCCAAATCCTTTCCTAGGAAGATTTGATGACCAACAGTTTTGGCACGCCCGGTGGGACCAAGGTCCCATATTTTAAGAACGTGAATCTCAAACCCGTCTCCACCGGGGCCAATAGTTCTAACTAGTTCCCGGTGTGACCCGGTCAGTCTCACCTGATTAGTGGTAGTGAGAACCGATGCTCTCATTACCGAAAGACTCTTAGCATCTGGCGACTCTATTTACCCAAGAATATTTAAGTCATAAAGACCAGTACCAAAGTCTGTGCCTTCATGCAAACGAGATGGAGAGTTAGGAATAGAGGAGAGGAAACTGAGTTCTTTGAGATAGATATCGATGCCTTTGGGGAGTGATCAAGGTTGGTCACCCCCGAGTCACTATTACGTGGAACATCCTCACAAGAGGCTGTTGTTGATGAACAAGGCCTAACTTCTGATAGCACAACATCTAGTTTTCCTCCCAATCCTCCCAACTCACCGAAGCATCCTAGTGCCTCCATTCCTATTAGTCGTCCTATTAGCAATCAAGGAGGAGCTTTGAGGATTCCTATTTCTCAAAATCCAGGAGCAAGTATGGCACAGCAACAGCAACAACAACAACAACAAATGCAGCAGCAACCGCCGCCCAGGTTGTTCCCAGCATGGGATTCTTTATCATCGCTAAATCTAGCGGGACAAGGGCAAGTGCCGCCTGCTGCTATAAAGAAGATCCCAATGTTCGATGGAACTGGGAAGACTGCTCTAGAGCACATCCAGGACATAATCTCTCTGGTGGCAATCCAAGACATCACAGAGGAGCGATTTATGGTAAAGCTTTTGGTTCTTTCCCTTAGAGGAAAACTCCTCTCTTGGTATAGATCTTTACCACCCGATACTATTACAGGATGGGACCAGTTAGCCGGGCAGTTGATGCGAAGCTTCAATGAGTCCTCTGATCCTACCTCTCTCCTGCATTAGTTCACTTCAATCCAGAGACATCCATAAGAAGAGATCGTAGACTTCAATGTTAGGTTCACTCGAACCTGGCAGAGAGTACCAGTTGGACTTCGACCAACCGACGAAGTTGCATCATACTATTTCCTTCGGGCTTTCAACCCTGATATCAGTATCATGGTAAGATATTCTAACATCAATACTTTTCTGGAGTTGTATGAGTTAGACAAGAGGGCAGAAATGGATTTGATAGCTGTGGGCAAGCTTCCCCAAAGGATGTCGATGCCCATACTTCTCGAATTTCCTCAATCCCAGTATGCGAGCACAGCCACTTCGCAGATCTCTGCAACCCCTGCACTCCCGATCTCATCTTGGAACCCAAATCCTATTGTGTCTCAAATCATCGCTCCACAAATTCATTTTCCCACATTTTCAACTCCATAGCCCATGGTCACTTCGACATTCCCTGTACTGCCAGCACCATTTCAACCCCCTGCCCTACCTCCAATACCAATGATGGCTTCATTGCCACTCGTTCCAAAAGTTGAAGATATGCAAGCTAAAATTCTGCAAGAGATGCAGTCTCTGAACTCCATAGTTCAGACGTTGTCCAATGACATGACCATTGTGAAGAAGAAACAAGCGCAACAAGAATTTCTATTGAGAAGGTCTTATCCTATGCCTGTGCTTACCAAAGACCAAGTAGTTCAGCAAGGGAAGGCTTCGACGAGAAACACTACGATTGATGAAGCTCTAAGAACTCCTGATTATGTATATTGGTGCTCTACATGCAATGATCCACATGAAGAGAATACCTACATGCTGCACCAACACTATGTACAAACACTGGCGAGCAGTAGTCATGGCGATCAACTCAATATCATCAGGCAAATGAGTCAGAACCTGGCGATTGGCAAAGAGAGCTGGTTGCAGTGCTTACCAGAGGAGGAAAGAAGGTGATAGAAGTGGATGCTACTCAGATGGCTCCCTTAAAAGTGCATGCTCGACCCGAGAAGGGACAATCATCTTCTTCGGCCCCGAACGAGACTCCTCCTCCTACATCGATCAAAGAAAAAGCTCAAAAGGCCTCTGTCGAACCACCTCAGGCAGAAACTAAAGAGCAAGCTAGGGAAAAGCTCAAGTTTCCTTCATTGACTAAGCGACAAAGAGTTGAAGCTACGGAGCAGTATCGCACCAGATATGAGCCAAGAAAGGAACCCGAGGTGCTCAGTTCCCTGGCGTACAACATTGTAGAGGAGTTAAAGAGGATTCCAACCAAGATTAGCTTGTACGATGCACTGCAACTACCTGGACAAGTGGACCTGCTGCAAGAATCATTGAAGACGACTAAAGCAAAAAATGCAGCACCGCTTGCTCTTGTGCAGACCCTATCCACATCCATTACGGGGAAGAATAGACCACCTCCATTCTACCTGTCTCTACAGATGGAAGGGTATATTGTACATAACTGTATGATCGACTCTGGGGCCGCGACAACAGTCATGCCAAAAGCAGTCTACGAAGAAATAGGGATGGAATATACGCGAAGCAGCCAAGGCATACTCTAGTTGGATGGTACCCCAATGAAGACTATAGGAGTGATCAAGGACATTCCTATTCGACTACATAAGATGCCTCAGATCACGGTCATACAAGAGGTAGTGGTCGTCGACCTGGAGCCATACTTCAGTATGTGCTTGTCAAGGGAATTCATAGCAAAGCTGGGCGGATATCTATCTATGGATTACTCTCATCTGGAGATTCCATTCAAAGGAAAGAAGGTGAAGATCTACAATGAAAAGCCTTCTTCCTTCCTTGTGCAGAAGATGTTCGAAGAAGAGAGCAGCGATCCAGTGAATGCAATAGTGGAGGAAGTAGAGCAAGTGGACCTGGTCGAGGAGTCTCTTGCACAACTAAGTTATGAAGATGAGTTCTCATTGGCAGACTTTAACGCCATGGTAGAGACCGAGATAGGATGTTATGCGATCGCCAAGCCCGAGAAACACACCCAACCAGAGAATAGAACAAGTGCCCAAGAAGGACTATGGAAGTTGTTCTTCAATGGTGCCCGATGTAAAAATGGCGCTGGGGCAGGGATTCTTCTAGTTTCACCATCCAGAGAGCAAAAGGAGTATTGCTATCGGTTGATATGGAGCTACACCAACAATGCAGCAGAATATGAAGCATTATGCCTAGGACTCAAAAAGGCTGACAAGTTAGGCATAAAGCACCTCCAAATATTTGGATATTCTGAAATGGTATGCAACCAGGTCACAAACAGGTGCACTTCAAAGAAGCATTATCTCAAGTCATACCAGAATAGGGTATGGGACTTGTTCGACCAGTTCGAATCTCTCAATCTGCAGTCTATTCCAAGAGAAAAGAATCGACATGTCGATGTTCTGGCATCCATCGCAGCCAAGTACTCTCCAATAGAAGACATGGTGCACAAGCCCAAAGCTGTGAGAATGATCTACAGACCCTCTGTCCTAGACAGAGATCTGCATTGGCAAGTCTTTGACAATGATGAGCAGATTGTGAATTTCATGATTCAAGAAGAAGCCACAGTCGAAAGTAGAAGCCCTGACGATGAGGAATATGAAGGGCTAGTTCAATTTAATAATAACCACCTTCCTAAAGGATTAATTACTATGGAAAGCCTCTTTGATCAGAATGATCGAGCAATTTTGCATAGGATCAAAGTTAATGCCAAGCAGTATCAAGAGTTGGAGCTCGAGCCTGGAAAAGCAATAAAAGTTGGAACAGATTGCACTTCGGAGGAGCTAGAGTAGATCCGATCTCTATGCAAAAGGTATCCCGACATAGTGGCTTGGTCTTATCAAGATCTAAGGGGATACGATCGGAAACAAATCCAGCATACAATTGAGTTGTAGGAGGGATTCAAGCCCTTTCGATAGAAGCAAAGGCCGGTTAACCCGAAGATCGAGGTCTTGATGAAGGCTGAACTCCTAAAAATGCTCGAGGCAAAGATAATTTATCCCATCAAACATTCTTCTTGGGTAGCAAACCTAGTCCCCGTCAAAAAAAAGAATGGAGATATACGTTTATGCGTGGACTTTCGCAACCTGAACCAGGCTTCTCTCAAGGACCACTATCCTCTTCCACAAATCGATCAGATCTTGCACTCGATGGTTGGAGCTCAATGCTTCTCCCTACTCGATGGTTTCTCTGGATACAATCAGATCTGGGTCAGGAACGAAGACCAGCATAAAACAGCGTTCACCACCAAGTGGGGGACATTTGCTTACCAGTGAATGCCATTTGGCCTTTCGAATGCTGGTGCCACTTTCTAGAGGGTGATGGATCTAGCTTTTGGCGAGCTTCTGAATAAGGTTATCATCATCTATCTAGATGACATGACCATTTTCTCCCGAAGAAGGGAGGATCACCCCTTACATCTACAATAGATTTTCAAAAAATGCCAAGAGTTTGGCATTTCAATCAATCCGAAGAAGTCCATATTCGCATTCAGCGAAGGGAAGTTGCTGGGACATGCGATATCAGAAAAAGGCCTCATTGTAGATCCCGATAGAGCCGAGGCTCTAATGAGACTCCCACTCCCAGTAGACAAGAAAGGACTTCAATATTTCTTCGGCCAGATCAACTTCGTGAGGAATTTTGTCCCCGATTTCGCCCAAGTCATCAAGCCGATGTCCGAACTTTTGAAGAAAGGCACCGAATTCATCTGGACGAAAGAGAGAAAGGAGGCATTTGAAGAGATTAAGGCCCGAATCGCTCAGGCACCGGTCCTGATCAACCCTGACTACAGTCAGGATTTTATCCTATATGCCATAGGGGAACCCGAGAGCTATGTTGCGGTCCTGACACAAAAGGGGGAAGACGATGAAGAGCATCCTATCGCGTTTTTGAGCCAGGTGATCAATCCCCATGAAGAGAAATACAATTTCATAGAATGTTAGGTGCATGCAGTAATGAAGTCTCTTCAGAAATTCAAGCAATTCATCTCCCAAATTTGGGTTACAATCTTTGTCATTCATCCCGATGTGCGCAATTTCATCATCCAAGGAGAATTGGGTAGTAAGAGAGCCGGTTGGGTCAACAAGATACAAGAATTCGACATCGAGATCAAACCCACAAAATTGGTTCGCGGTCGCGCATTGTGTCAAGAATTGGCGAAGAGCGCAGCGGCCAAAGTGACAGAATCTCAATGGGATGACTCGCTAGCCGAAGGATGCTTCACAAACCAGGAAGAGGATGAGAAGGACTGGGTCAGTGAAATAGTCGAATACTTCAACACTGGCAGATGTCCTTCACATTTAAATGCTTCACAATGAAGGCATTTCAGGATACGGTCCACCCGATATACTTTGTGCCCCGAAGGCTTGTTTTTCAGAAACATTGATGGTGTCCTTCTTAAGTGCATAAAAGATGATAAAAGGAGAGTTCTGGGAGAATTTCATTCAGGACTATCAGGAGGTCACTTCGCAGGGAGAACAACGACACTAAAGATAATCAAGGCGGGTTATTATTGGCCCACTCTCTTCACCGATGCCTTCACCATTTGCTGCAAATGTGAGCAATGTCAGAAGTTCATCAACTAAAGCAAAAATGCTTCGATGCCCCTTCATCCAATACAAGTAGAGACACCCTTTCAACAATGGGGGCTGGATTTCATAGGGGCCATATAGCTGAACTCCTTCGTGGGACATAAGTTCATCCTGACGGCAACTGACTACTTCACTAGATGGGACGAAGCGATCCCTATGAAACATGCGGATCAAGAGACTGTAATCACTTTCCTAGAGATTTTGATCACCAAGTTTGGCATTCTCAAAGAAATTATTATGGACAATGGTCCTGGTTTTTCAGGTGCCAAAATAAATGATTTCTTCTACAAACATGGGATATATCATAAAGTCTCCTCCAACTACTATTTGCAGGGCAATGGATTGGCAGAATCCACCAACAAGACCTTGTTGAGGGTGCTAAGAAAGCTCATAGATATGAACAAAAGGACTTGGCATCTCCTTCTAGATCGTGCCTTGTGGGCCGATCGAATTTTTGTTAAGAAGTCAATCAAGAATTCGCCTTATGCCTTGGTCTACGACAAGGAGGCCATCTTACCCACCCATGTGGAGATCCTTGCACTACAGCTGTTAGAAGAAGAAGATGGAGTTAGTCCAATGGAAAACATATTAGCTCAGCTATTGTAGCTAGAGGAAGATCGCGAGGAAGCCTACCAGAGCTTCGCTAGGCATGCTCAGATCACCCGAGATTGGTTCAAGAAAAAATCATCCTATCACATATTCAAAGCGGGAGATTTGGTATGGAAGTGGGACTCCTGGAAGGCCAAGCCTAGGAATCGCGACAATATGGATGCCTTCTGGGATGGGCCGTTCAAAATTGTAAAGGTAAACTCGACCAAATATTTCATCCTCAAAGATGCAGATGGCCAGGTATTACCAATTTTTGTTAATGGTCTTCATTTGAAGACTTTTCACCGCTGAGGTAAAACACTATTTCTCTTGTAAAAAAAAAAATGAATATGTACTTTTGTATATAATTTTCATTTGTATATACATCCTGTTCCGAGATTGCAAAAGCCAAGTACTACACTTCAAAATCTCCTTCGGGGACTTTTGATGCGAAGTAGCAGTTGCAAGGAGGTTCACTATGAAGCACTTTACCCTCAAAAGGGCCGAACCAAAATTCAAACAAAGGCACGAAAAGAGCTTTGCACCCAAAGCATTTCTAGTAGCTACTTCGGGTAGAAGTTTTGCGAAGTAGATTTTAAAAGGGGCCTTTGCGAAGCAGTTTTCAAGAACACAAGCTTCGGTAGGCGGTCCTCACAAAGCGCGACGAAGGAGAAGTACTTTGGGCCTGAAGTGTCGAAAAGCAGTCCGCATCAAAGGTTCATCGCGAAGCATTTTCAATGCTAATTTCAACTTCGTCGAACCAACAACGCATGATATGGGAGAATTTAAAATGTGCCTCGAAGAATGCACTGACAACAACCTTGAAAAAAGTTTGAAGCGGATGAATTTAAGGCAAAAGTGGCAGAGCACATCCTAAGGCGATTCGGTTAATGTAAAAATCCGTGCCAAGGTACGAGGTGGCAGTAGTTTGCATTTCATGATTACCAAAGCACGTGGCCCCGTGTACTATGCTGTTGCAGAGCCAATCAAAGGGAAAGGCAACTTCCTCCATTCGAAGCATTATTTTAAATTTGGTAGGTGCCATAAATTGAGGTAGTTACCTTTTTAGGCTATAAAACGTGAAGCTCTAGCAAAAGGGAGGTTAGTTATCCATCAATTCGTGCAAGACTAAGAGCCTTTTGGTCCGGCTTTCATGCACACCCTAGGAAAGGATGAGGCAAGGAAAGCTCCGGAGACACCCACGGGACGGATCCCACTCATCTTTAGGATCTAGCTGGTTATCCAAGGTGCGAGTTACAGAGTTGGGTCGAATGGCAATTCACTCTTTTCCACTTACGGAATAGATTTCAATATGGACTGCTCTGTTACCTTACAGGGGGTTCTTGAACTTGTTCAGTAGTTGCAAAAGTTGTTGACAATCAGATTTAACTTGAATTCTTGATCTAGCTCTCATGGGTCAGTAGATTTAAATAAAAGGCAAATAAAGAAAATAAAAATGGATCATTCACGGAAAGCAAAGAGAGGGTAGGGTAGGGCAGAAAGAGAAGCTTATCAAACATTAAACTGTAAAACCCTAAACTATCAATTTTATCTATGCTACTAGCTTCACAACAGAACAAATCAAAGAAGAAAGTGTCCAGTCAGTCTAAGATCACTTTCAACTAAGAGCACAAGGCAGAGTGAAACGAGATCTAGCAAAAAATTATAAATCCAAGGGCAGTTGGTTAAAAGCTGGTATCTTTCACCGGCAGCCTAGCTCACACGATGAAGACAGAGCAATTAGAACAAACTTAACCTCAAATCTGTAATTTCCCCTAGCGAGACAAGAGAACAAGCTGAAGCCTAACAGACATATTTAAACTTGATAACTCGGATTTACGACATATATCTAACAAACTTTAAATGGAACGGATAACAAAAGAAGATACACTTATCACACTCTGCAAAAGATTAGGCTCCTGGCCATGCTATCACAGAAAAGCTAAAGCACATCAACTCCAAGTCCAGAAACAAAGGATTTCACAAAATTTGCAAGAAATTGCTTATAAGCCTTTTATTTCTAAGTCTCCGCCTCCTGCGATTACATTTAGAATCTGTATTTATAGACTCAGGACAGACCATGATCTTTTCAAAATATCTTGCTCAAACCCTAAATCTTATCGCACTTAAACCCTAGGACCCGGGTTTTACAATAAAAATCCATTTAAAATCAAAGTCCGGATAGAACTTAACCCTTCGGCAAATCTGTGCGATCAAGCTGCCATAAATGGAGAAGATAAAATCAAATGCAACTTGCATTCATCCGCAGCTGCAAATAAATGCCTCCATTAATTCTGCTGGTGAGCCGGATGAGTCACCACTTCTCTCAGATCTGATCTCCGTAAAGCCATCCCTGTGTTGAAATTGTCTTCATGCTATCAAGTCTGCAATAAATTTGTCATTGAATGCTTTTACGGCTTCTTCTCCTCTAGCATGGCGGTCCTTGACTAAATCCGCACTTTAACTTTGCCTTTATGGTCTTTCCCGGTTGTCCCGTAAGTGCCAGGTGGAATCCTGCATGAAAGACAAAAAGATGCATTAGATTAGCATTTTAAATTAAATCGAAGCTTAAAACATTAAAAACAGATTAAAAACCACAAAATAAGCTTGCATGTCGGCCTCTGTTTGTCTCATTCACGCTTTGACACGTGTCGCTACCCCAGGATGCCTTCTGTTTCCAGTTGAAATGCACTTTCAGGTCAACTTATGACTTTCTCTCTCCTATCGCGATTCTGCGACATGTCGCGATTTCGTGACATGTCGCGAAATCGCGACCCTGCCAGCGCATCGGCAACTTCTTCCCTCGTCGGCCGTGAAAACGCGACATGTCGCGATTTCGCGACATGTCGCGAAATCGCGACCCTTCCTGGCCTCCGTACAACTTCTTGATTTTCAGCCGCGATTCTAGAACACGTCGCGATATCGCGACAGTTCCCTTACCTGCATGCGTTGACCGCGTTGACCGTGATTTTGGAACATGTTTGCGACTTAGCCGATTTTTCATTCTGCAGCCCACTTTCTCTCTCCTATCGCGAAAATGCGACATGTCGCGATTTCGCGACATGTCGCAAAATCGCGCCCTCCGTACTGCTTGCTTCTCTCTCCAAAAAGCGTCGCGATTTCGCGACATGTCGCGAAATCGTGACCTTTCTGGCACTTAGCCGCATTTTGACTTACACGTCGCGATATCGCGACATTTTCGAAAATGGAAGTGTCGCGATATCGCGACACTACCAAAAATGGAAAGTTTGATTTTTCGATGAATTTATGCAACTGTTTTCTGGATTTTCTCGGTACCGGTGCAAGATTTTGCTTGTGCATGAATGATTCTAGCATGTAAAAAGTGAATTCTTGGATAACACAGCTAGAATGCAAGAAAAAGCACAACTTTAAAAAGGAGGCAAGCAAATTTGGATTTAAAACCTGAAAAAGATCAAGAGGGTCCCTACTGCAAAAATGGAAGTTCAGAATTTTCTAGAGGATGGAATCTCATTTTTCAGTGGGGGTGTGTTGCTTCTCAACAAATGGCGATATCTGCGGGTAAAATAGTAGCACTATTTTAGAACCCAAGACTCTGGTTTCAAAACAAAAAGACCATGCATCATGCCTTGCCACGAACATTCTTCACAATAAATTGATTGCTAGCTGCAAGTTGTTAAAATTTCCCAAGGACATACTAGGGTGGATTACTTCAAGGAAGATTTCCGATGTGCAATTTCAAAGGGTATAAAACTTTCTTCAAGGATGACTGAATTGAATGATAAACTTGGATTAATCAACTTTTCTAGATTGTAAAAGGGGAAACCGAGTAGAGCTCTGTTTACTAGTTTAGCCTTTTACGACCTAGACAGAGTTACCCTTTAGATTTACACGACCCAAATTTACAACTGTAGGGCGAGAATCTAATATTGGTTGCCTCTTTTAATATATCAACTCTTTTTTTCTCTTTTTTCTTCCTCTTTTTTTTTTTTATATCTCTCCCTCTGAAATATATCAATATCTGAAATGCTTTTAGGGAAATCACAATTTTCTTTTAACATTTGATCAATCTGGAACTGTTTCAGTCTAGGCATTGATAGCCTCTGGTGACACCCAAATAATTGCATGAACCATAGTCCCCTCTCATAACTCGACTTTTCTTGGATTCCCCGGGAGTTCCTCCAACTAAACAGCATAGCAGTTTTTCTATCATTAAAACAAGCTGTGGCAAGTAAGACACAAGATCCAATCATCTCTCTACCTTTGTCCTGAATAACAAAATAGTTCTACGATTCAGTGCAAGCAGACTATCTCAATTAGAATGGTGAACAGCATGGGCATTGGATTGTGGATTTATCAGCTTAGAATAAAACAATTTTCAGCGGTGACTTTTCATTGATTGCTCAGGCAAAGGTAAAGACAAAATTTCAGAAGCCAAAGGGCTTTGTACAGGCTTCCAAGGACAGGCACGGGCTTTAAAGCAAAACAAAATAAAACTGCACAGACTGCAAATAAAATAAACTAAACAAGACGGACAAAGGAATAAAACAAACTGAAGGCTATTTACAAAGGATAAAAGAACACAAAATTAAGCTAAAACAAATAAACTAAGAAAAGCAAATAAAAAACGAGAGAAAAAAAAAAAAAGCAAAAAATAAAAACAACTAAAGAAAAAAAAGACAACAAATAAAAACCAAAAGACAAAAAGAAAAAGAAAGCAAGAAAGAAAAACATAGACTAAAATAAAAGCAAGCTAAAATAAAAAGACAAAGAAAGGAAATAAAAAGCATTGACAAAAGAAATAAAGCTGAAAAACTTCAAAGCTTATTTACAATGTATACATATGTTACAACTTCCCTTCATACTCAAAAAATGCAGCAGTTGGGAAAGCAGAGAAATGGTGCCTTAAAAAATTTTTGACCATGTGCAAGTAATTTAGAAAAATTACCTTTCGGGTCCTGTTGACGAAATGCACTCAGGTTGTGCTTCAAAAATTTGCTATCCGGGAAAGACTTGGGTTTCTTGTCTTCCCTGTCCCATTTGAAAAACAAATCTGCAACTCCTTCAAATTAAACAAATCATATAATAACAAATCATATGATAACATGTTTATGCTTCTAATTGAAGGGTTTGCGAGTTCTTTCAAAAGGATTGAATGTAAAAAACCCCCGAGGATCAAATACCTTAAAATCTTGACGGACCCAGACCACCACATCTTCAAAATTATGTGACAAGTGAAAGAAATCATGTTTTATCTGTATGCCCTGGTTCTTAACAACTTGAACATTTTGTGGTTCTTTGTCCTGCTTCAATATCTAGGACTTCAATTTTTATCCCTCTAGCAGAATGTTTACAATTTTCCTTTTCACCTGAGCCTTGCTTAGATTTAACCTCATCAATGTGCAATGTCCAAACATCATTGTTGTGATGGTTTAGAGTTGTAACTGTTCTCACCTTCTCAGTTGCCAAATTATAAACTCCAATATCTGCATCAACACAGTTTATAGCCTTTTCTTTGACATTATGTTCAGAAGTTGCAGGCTTATGTTGAGACAGTTCATCAATTCCAAGTTGGCTGACCACATTCATATTTACTATCTTTTCCTCCTTTTCTTGAAATTCAACAGGTGGTCCAGAGTAAGCCTCAATCAAGTTAACCTTTTGTTCAACAATGCGAGGCAGTTCATAGAGGGTGATGTCAGCTTTAAGTTCCCTCATATCCTCAATGATGTTATCCTCCTCGATTACTTACGCATAGTGAGATTGAATCTCACTTTCATCATCCTACGATGAGGAAGGATCATTATTAGGTTTTGGACTCTCACATCTCAAGTCATAACTGTCCATTTTGAACTGTTGAAAATCTTGCATTTCATCCATAGGAGTCTGTACAAGACTTTCTGTCTCTTCAGGAAAAGTGAAAGAATATGAAACCCTGGTTGTACTATTTTTGGGTGAACTAGAAATATCAATATTTCTTTGATCTCTAGGAAAATTTAACTCACCGGGAAAAACTTCAGATTTGGGTGGTGCCAGATCACAACTGTTCAGTTCAAGCACTTGCACTTTGAATTTGTCGGGAACTTTTCTCTGTATTTTGCACATCTTTGAGTGGATGTCACGATTAACGGAGTCTCCTTGGGTAGAGCATGACATGTTGGCACTAACTCATGATGTGGAATGGGGTGCAGAATAGGCATGTTACGTGTAACATAGGATATCAAAGGATCTGCTCAGAATTTGAGGCCCTAGCTGTCTTTCAAGAATTAAGGCTTCTTTATAAGCACCTGCCAGGGTTGTGATATTGATGTCTCTCTTGAGGAAAATAGAGGTCACTGAATCCAATGCATTCTTGTAGATTTCTAAGGCCAGATTTGCATTTGGGATGTAATGGCCAGTCATTCTACCGTAAGCTCTTTGGAACCTCATATTGAAAGACATGACAGTTTCTCCCGACTCTCTCTTGATGCTTTGGAAAATTGTTGATATAAAATCTTTGGGATCTATCACTTCACCAAATTGTGATATAAAAGCTTTCTCTAGATCATCCCGACTAGTAATGGAATTTTTGGTGAGGTTTAAAAACCAGTCATAAGCTCCCTCCTGGAGAGTGAACGGGAACAATCTGCAGGCAACATCTTCATGCTGTATATTTAACAATTTTAAAGCATTTTTAAAAGCTAGCAGGTGTTCTTCTGCAGTTCTTGTCCCATCATGTTTATACCTAGGGAGATATCTTTCTGGACTTCTGGGCAGGTCATGGGCTATACCCGGGATATTCAAAGCAGTGGGGCCCAACCAATTTGCCATTATTACTTGGCTGACAGTGATGTTACGAGTTGTAATTGGATAACTGCAAGTGGATGATAGAAACTTTCTTACCACGAACTTGAGGTCTTCTCTGGCAATTTTAAAAACTGTACACTGACAACTTTCAAAAAAATACTGACAATTTACAAAATTGTCCGGAGTTCACTATGGGTCCTTCAAATGTTGGTATTATGCCCTTACAATACTTGAACTGAGTTCATGCCCTCCTTCTAGCGCCAATTAGGTTGTTGGATGAGGAGGAGGGAAAATTAACTACGGACTTTGGATAAAATACGCTTTACAGTTCCACATACAGTCGGATTTCTCAACTCAAGTGCACTAAGAACAGATGTTCTGTGCCCTCCTTCTAGCGCCAATTAGGTTGTTGGTCCGGCTTTCATGCACACCCCGGGAAAGGATGAGGCAAGGAAAGCTCCGGAGACACCCACGGGACGGATCCCACTCATCTTTAGGATCTAGCTGGTTATCCAAGGTGCGAGTTACAGAGTTGGGTCGAATGGCAATTCACTCTTTTCCACTTACGGAATAGATTTCAATATGGATTGCTCTGTTACCTTACGGGGGTTCTTGAACTTGTTCGGTAGTTGCAAAAGTTGTTGACAATCAGATTTAACTTGAATTCTTGATCTAGCTCTCATGGGTCAGTGATTTAAATAAAAGGCAAATAAAGAAAATAAAAATGGATCATTCACGGAAAGCAAAGAGAGGGTAGGGTAAGGCGAGAAAGAGAAGCTTATCAAACATTAAGCTGTAAAACCCTAAACTATCAATCTTATCTATGCTACTAGCTTCACAACAGAACAAATCAAAGAAGAAAGTGTCCGGTCGGTCTAAGATCACTTTCAACTAAGAGCACAAGGCGAGTGAAACGAGATCTAGCAGAAAATTATAAATCCAAGGGCAGGTGGTTAAAGCTGGTATCTTTCACCGGCAGCCTAGCTCACACGGTGAAGACAGAGCAATTAGAACAAACTTACACCTCAAATCTGTAATTTCCCCTAGCGAGACAAGAGAACAAGCTGAAGCCTAACGACATATTTAAACTTGATAACTCAGATTTACGACATATATCTAACAAACTTTAAATGGAACGGATAACAAAAGAAGATACACTTATCACACTCTGCAAAAGATTAGGCTCCTGGCCATGCTATCACAGAAAAGCTAAAGCACATCAACTCCAAGTCCAGAAACAAAGGATTTCACAAAATTTGCAAGAAATTGCTTATAAGCCTTTTATTTCTAAGTCTCCGCCTCTCGCGATTACATTTAGAATATGTATTTATAGACTCAGGACAGACCCTGATCTTTTCAAAATATCTTGCTCAAACCCTAAATCTTATCGCACTTAAACCCTAGGACCGGGGTTTTACAATAAAAATCCATTTAAAATCAAAGTCCAGATAGAACTTAACCCTTCGGCAAATCCGTGCAGTCAAGTTGCCATAAATGGAGAAGATAAAATCAAATGCAACTTGCATTCATCCGTAGCTGCAAATAAATGCCTCCATTAATTCTCTTGGTGAGCCGGATGAGTCACCACTTCTCTCAAATCTGATCTCCGTAAAGCCATCCCTGTGTTGAAATTGTCTTCATGCTATCAAGTCTGCAATAAATTTGTCATTGAATGCTTTTACGGCTTCTTCTCCTCTAGCATGGCGGTCCTTGACTAAATCCGCACTTTAACTTTGCCTTTATGGTCTTTCCCGGTTGTCCCGTAAGTGCCAGGTGGAATCCTGCATGAAAGACAAAAAGATGCATTAGATTAGCATTTTAAATAAATCAGAAGCTTAAAACATTAAAAACAGATTAAAAACCGCAAAATAAGCTTGCATGTCGGCTTCTGTTTGTCCCATTCACGCTTTGACACGTGTCGCTACCCCAGGATGCCTTATGTTTCCCGTCGGAATGCACTTTCAGGTCAACTTATGACTTTCTCTCTCCTATCGCGATTCTGCGACATGTCGCGATTTCGCGACATGTCGCGAAATCGCGACCTCCAGCGCATCGGCAACTTCTTCCCTCGTCGGCCGCGAAAACGCGACATGTCGCGATTTCGCGACATGTCGCGAAATCGCGACCCTTCCTGGCCTCCGTACAGCCTTCTTGATTTTCAGCCGCGATTCTAGAACACGTCGCGATATCGCGACAGTTCCGTACCTGCATGCGTTGACCGCGTTGACCGCGATTTTGGAACATGTTTGCGACTTAGCCGATTTTTCATTCTGCAGCCCACTTTCTCTCTCCTATCGCGAAAATGCGACATGTCGCGATTTCGCGACATGTCGCAAAATCGCGCCCTCCGTACAGCTTGCTTCTCTCTCCAAAAAACTGTCGCGATTTCGCGACATGTCGCGAAATCGCGACCTTTCTGGCACTTAGCCGCATTTTGACTTACCTGTCGCGATATCGCGACATTTTCGAAAATGGAAGTGTCGCGATATCGCGACACTACCAAAAATGGAAAGTTTGATTTTTCATGAATTTATGCAACTGTTTTCTGGATTTTCTCGGTATCGGTGCAAGATTTTGCTTGTGCATGAATGATTCTAGCATGTAAAAAGTGAATTCTTGGATAACACAGCTGGAATGCAAGAAAAAGCACAACTTTAAAAAGGAGGCAAGCAAATTTGGATTTAAAACCTGAAAAACATCAAGAGGGTCCCTGCTGCAAAAATGGAAGTTCAGAATTTTCTAAGGATGGAATCTCATTTTTCAGTGGGGGTGCGTTGCTTATCAACAGAGCCTTCGTTTACTCTGCAATTCTCCTGCCCTTTGCATCTAAGCCCTTCGTATTGAAACCCTCTATATCAAGGACTCTGTCGTAATCATTCTCAACATGGGGAAGAAAAACTCCAAAGAGAAGGGAAAAGAGCCCGAAGTTGCAGGCCCTAAAAAAACAAAGAAGGACAAGGAAGAGAAAAAGCGTACTCCAAAGAAGATAAATCTTACCCCTCGCCCTGAAAAGCTATCGATAGAAGAAGGGGATGGCTCTGAGGAGGAGGAGCTTGTAGAACCACCAATTGATGGGTGGGAGAAGATTAGAGACACACAGCTCTCTAAGGGTGTGTCCGACCTCCGATGCACCACAGAGTTTATGATGAGCAGACTCACCCTAGAAAATAAGAGAGTTGCTGCATATTATTCTCAAATTTACTCGTATTTGACCCCGCCTGCTCACCATTGTCCCGAACTAATTTATGCTATCATGTATAATTACCAGCCTGCATCCATACAAGTGTTGGACGCTTCAGTTCATAAATTGTTTTCCATTTTGAAGGAAGATGTACAAGCAGCTTTCGCGCCACAGTAAAGTCCGCCCAAGGGCTATTATGTTCACAATGTCATTTTAAGCGAACAAATGAAGAGGTTCACCTCTAACAGCTACATATTGAAATTCCTGCGTGAGAACCTCAAAAGCGGGCTACCTTCAAGCAAGCTGCCCTAGATGCCCTTACCCTTGGCGGCCTTCAAGAACATCGATATTTTCTCCATCATTGCATGGGTGGCGGGCCTATCGACAGATGCTTTGGTGCAACCCTGGCAGGTGTCTTTGGCCGAATGTATTTTGAGAGGGGAATTCTATGCCCCTGACGCTTCAATACCAAACACCAACCCAGTCTTCTTTGACTGGGCAAAATGGGTGGCCCGAACATTTCACACAAGGCTCACCAACATGAAGAATTCAACAACGGGCCAATACTTCGCACCCTGTTCTTTTCTTGTTTGGTTGTTTTTCTACCAGGTTCATAAGCGATTCCCCCATATTGCCATTTCTCCAAGCAAAAAGGATGGAAATCCTCTGTCGGTGTACCAGTGGACTCCCCTCCTATTGAGGACAAAGTCCTATTATTCTTTTAATCAACAATTTTTGGGACCCGCCATGCATTTTTTGAAAGGCTCTTGCCCTCGGGTGCCCCTCAGTTTGAGAGATAGAGTGGTGCAGGAAAAAAAGGGAGATGTTTTCCAATTGACACAGGGACTGGTGATTCACCTATTCGGTTTCATAGGGAAGCCCTTCCTAATACCAGTCTACCCCTTCGAATATCAGTTCGCATTGGAAGTCTCTCGACAGAGTGATGCTAAAAATTTAGTGTACGACCACAGTTGAAAATGGGCACATACCTGTGACTTCCCCTATAGGATGGGTGTAATAGAAGTCTTTGCCTTGAAACAGAGCATTTTCTTAGAGGAAAAGCTTGTCGATTTTGGCCTACTCCAGATTCCTCAACAATGGCTCTATGATCCCTTGGGAGTGATGAGAGATCACTTAGAATTCAAGAATTTCCACATCTGCCCCCACCCTGAAATTATGGAATAAAGGAATAATCCCAATGGGAAGGATCTGGAGTGGCATTTGGAGAGAATGAGGACATTGCCTCCCTAGCATGAGTTCTACCCCATGGAGGTCGAGTTTGATCCTGACCAGTACCCCCTCCCAACTCCAAGCTCCACGTTTTGGAGAAAGGCAAAGGATGATTTAAAGGAGGAATTGAAGAATTGGAGCGAGGAAAAACTTCGGGAGTGGTGGATAATGAGAGTCCATCACAAAAATATGAACTCTTATGGACTCTTGGCAGCAGATAAAGACTTCACAATTCTTTATGAAGCCAATGTTGAAATTTGGAAGTCCATATCCTTTGCAGATTTTGTTCCCACAGTTACCCCAGGATCGGGCGAAAGCCCAAAAGGAGTTGAAGATGCCTCGAAAGAGGAAGAAGAGGAAGAAGCCGAAGCTACGCCAATGGCACTACCACAGGGACCATCGGAAGGCCACAACACAAGCATCGAAGAGGCAGAGCTACCATTGGAGAGAAATAAAAGAAAGAGGCAAGAGCAAATTCAAGTGCCTCCGAGCCACCCAAAGCGACCCCGCACAAAGCTCCCAAGTGCTCCTTCTAAACAACCTGCATCAGGCCCGATCGAAGCAAATGTTGAAGATGCGAGGCCACCAAGTTCTGAGACGGTCCTAGACATAGACGTTATTGATGTGGAGGAGCTCCTCCAACAAGACGGAGACCTCGAAGTAGAAGTTGTGGAGGTCGAGAGTGTCGAAGCCCAAAAGGAGCAAGAGCCAATCACACAAGATGTCACCACGGCCGCTCTACTAGGAGGGCACATAGGTATGCACTCTCCTCCTTTCACCTTGGTCTTTGACACGTCCACTATGGTCCCGATTGAAGGTCCCCATCAATCTCTCCCTCCCCTACAAGGTCAATCACCCACTCAGGTATTGTCCGTTGCCAGTCCAACTCTGCCTAGCCCCACTCCACCCGAGTCGTCCGACTGGGACAAGCCTATTGAAACTACTTTACCTGCCCACACCACTATTCCTTCAGTCCTTAGTCAAGGCGAAGGCAGTGCTCCAATGCCAAGCCCCGTAGCCCATTCTCCCATTGCACACAGCATAGTCACGCTTGCCAAATCTCTGCTACACTTGTCTCCGAACCTTCTGGGGAGGAATTCCCCATTGATTCTTTATATTTGTTCACCCCTTTGGCTGGAGATCCAGCCTTTTCTAAATCAGATCTATCCTTAATAAAGGAATGCCCCTTAGCCGAGAAGCTACTCTTAGCTCGACAAAACACAGAGAAAATGTTGAAGGAGGCAAGGAAGAAAAGAGGGCGATCTCTGGCCCAAGTTGAAAAATGTGTTGTCTTCGACTTGAAGGGCGAAAAGTTACATAAAGTAAAGAAGGTCCATAAGCCTCTGGATGAAATGACTCCGACTGATTATGATTACCAGGAGAAGACCAAGGACCTAGAACATTTGAATATAGATAATGAATCCGCATCCATGCACGTCGAAATCAAGACTTTTCGAGCGCATGCGAATATTGCTAATCAGTGCAGGTTTGAAGCAAAGAGTGCCAACATCAAGTTGGAGGAAGAGCTGGCTAGAATCCGCTCCAAGCTAGAGGATTCACAGGAGCAGTGTAAGCTAATGAAGAAGGAAACACATGCCCTGAAACAACAGATACTACAATTGTAGTATTCGGCTGAGCACCAAGCATAGAAATAGGCCAAAAATGAGCTAAAAGCCAAGGAGCTCGAAAGCAAAATCTTGCAGGCTCAGTAGCAGTTGTTCGAAAAAGCAAACCTGGAGTTGTTCGACAGAGGCAAAATCAAGGAAATTTGCTCACACTTGCTCAAAGGTTTTAGATCGCGGGCCTCCAGTGCCCTTTCAACTTTAATCTATGTCATCGAAGCTCAGTATGTCATTGCTAAGAAAGGGCCAATAGTAGATGAGGTCATCCAAAAAATCAAAAGGTGACTCAAGCTGGCTTTTGACGTCCAAAGTATTAGATATTAGGACCTGTAGGTTGCTGCTATGAGTCGAATGGCTAGGGATTGGTCTACAGCCCAAGCCACTGTTCGCACCTTCTTCTCCAAGGTGAAGAAAGCGTAGAATGTGAAGGACCTCCTAGAGATATTTGAGCAGGAGCAACGCACATCAATGGGTTACTTCGAATATATTTCTTCCTTAGGTTTCC
This sequence comes from Wollemia nobilis, assembly GCA_028583015.1. NCBI lineage: Eukaryota > Viridiplantae > Streptophyta > Pinopsida > Araucariales > Araucariaceae > Wollemia > Wollemia nobilis. The sequence continues at coordinate 13,241,624 of JAQPPZ010017016.1, forward strand.
CGAGTTTCATAGATGATGATGGGAACCTTCTCACCAGGGAAGAACTCAATCCAGCGTGGCTCCATTTTGAAAGTGACGTCTCAAAAATAGATGAATGGGAAGAGCCAGTCACAGAAGGACAAGTCACCGACTTCATTCTGAGACACTGCAAAATCGTGGCTTTCCTGAATGACCTAAGTGTAAGAATCAAACATGATGACATTGGGAAGATTGATCGATTCCATTTTTTGGTCAAGGCACTCGAAAACTAAGAGCCATTTCAGAAAGGTGTCTGGGCTCACGTCCGTCAAACCATGAGGAAAATTCGCGATCGTCTTGTCCCATTGCCGCAGTAGGAGGCCGTACTGACAGAAGAAGGAGAATAAGGAGCAGAAGAGGAAGAAGAAGGAGTAGAAGAGGAAGAAGAAGAAGCAGAAGAAGGAGAACAAGTTGTGGAAGCACCCTCGAAGGTGGAAAAGGGAGAAGGGTCTAGAGGTGACTCTGGCCCAATGGATCAAAGCTGAAGGTTCTTCCATCAAGATGAGCTCGTTGCCCCGCGAGCCACCAAGAATGTTGACAATTTTGTCACATTGTGCAATAGGGTAGAAAAAAATCAAAACTTTGTACAGTGTTCTTTGTTGTAAAGTATTTCTTTTGGTTGTTTTTTTTTGAAAATATTTGAAAGTTGCAGCAATTTTGGCTTTCCTTGCCACCCCTTTGTACATAAGATGAAGAAGAAAGAACTTCATTGCCAAACAAGCTAGGGAAAATAGCTTCGCCAGAGAAAGAAGAGAAGTATGAAAAGAACTTCGCACCAGAAGCATTTCCAGTGATTGCTTCGGGAAAAAGTTGGTGAAGTGGTGTTGCCAAAGAAGAATACAAGAAAGGCAAAAGGAGCTTCGGGCCCAAAGTTCCTCAAAAAACTACTTCGGGCGAAAACCTTGCGAAGCAGCATTGCCGAGGCAAAAATTCTAGCAAGGCGTAAAGGAGAGCTTCGTGGTCGAAGCATTTCAAAAGGCTACTTCGGGAAAAAGTTTTGCGAAGCAAAATTCAAGCAGCATTTCGAAAGAATAGCTTCGTCGAAGAAAGACCACGGACCGAATTAGCTAAGGCAAGAAAACTACTTTGGGCCCGAAGCATTTCAAGTAGCTACTTCGAGTGAGATTCCTGCGAAGTGGTGTTGCCGAAAGAAAAATACGAAGGAAGAAGAATGAAAGCTACTTCGCACCCAAAGCATTTCAAAAGGCTACTTCGGGCAAAAGTTTTGCGAAGCGGGATTTGAAGGAGCGCAACACTGAAAACACTTCGCAAAAAAGCCGCTGAAGAATCCACTTTGGCCCCTTGCGCCAGCGAACCATTTCTACTTCACTAAAAGTTGTTGCGAAGCATCTGCTTCGGCCATATTTCATGCGAAGTACTTTCACCCAAAGTAGTAGTGGCCATAAAGAATGCAACATCTTTTGAAGGCAATTGCTTCGACCGAAACCCTCCCGAACCACAATTTTGAAAGAGGATCGCAGCGAAGCATTTCTCCAAGGCATCAGTGAAGCAATTTGGTTAGCGAAGCGACGAGGAATGAAGAGGCCCATTTTGTAAAGGAAATATGCTTCGGCACTCACACCCCCCAAAGCAGTTTTGCAAAGCTCCATTTTGCGAAGTACAAATCAAGGAGTTATTGCTTTGGCACAAGTCCATTGCGAAGCAAAGTTGTAAACAAACATCTTGCGAAGCGCTTCAAGGGCATGCGTTCCAAGCCGAGTATTCTCTCGAGGCGATCAAGTGCCTCATAAATGCATTTTTACGTGCCCGATAAGACCGTTGCTCATTTTTGGCAATTGGAAATGAAGTATCAGTTCCAAAAGGAGAGCCCGACGAGCATGGCGGCCACTCGAGCACCGCTCCCAGAAGCCGAGGACGCTCAAGCGGCTCATTAATGCGTATTTCCTCGGTTGACCCGGTCGTAGCTACTAGTTTTGGCAAAGGATATGAAAGCTCAGTCACGAGAGCCGTGAAGGGCCGACTTCTCAGCTTTCGAGGGCATACTCCTCCATCTTGTGTAATTATGGCTCAGAGGGTCGGGTCCTCTATAAAAACCCAGACATTGTAATGTAAGAGGGGGGAACTTTCTGCTAGAAATTTGTTGTAACTTGATGTCTTGCGATTAATACTAAAGAGCTTTGGACTCTATTTCTCTCTTGTATGTTGCCTTTTGTGTTTATTTCTTTTGTCTGTCTTCATTTGCATACTGTTACTCTGAATCCTAAATTTTGGTGTGCGATTGGGGACTATACCCTAAAATTTACCCGAAGGATACATAGGGGAGGAAAAACGCTATATTGGTTTTCTTTTATGCTGCCTGGTGGGTTGTGGTTTCTGTTATATTCGCTTGTCCTAATCGTCGTTACTCTAAACCCTAAATTTTGACGAAAGGGAGAAGGAGAATATTGGAGCTCGCCCAGAGGATACATAGGAAGGTTAATGTGGTGTTTCTTTCATTTATTCTTGGTGTTCTTTGTTGCTATTCAAGTTGTTAGTTAGTGATCATGCTTCTTGTTCTCTCCCACTTTAAACTATCGATCTCTCTTCCCTTACCCCTTTTTTTTATTTCTTTCTCTAACCCTAACTCTTTTTATCTCTTTCCTGCATCCTTACTTTGTTTATCTCTTTCCTGCATCTCTTATCTCAAAACACCAAAGTAGTTTAGCATAGGAGCCGACCTTTCTTCGGAGATTGGCACGAGGGGCATCTCTTCCCTTCGGCCTTTCAATGTTGGTCCAGGTCTAGGGTGCATACACTCACCCAAATCCTTTCCTAGGCAGATTTGATGACCAACAACAACCATCCATGACATCACAAAAGAAGACATCATGGTAAGACTATAGTACTCTCGCTCAAAGGTAAGCTTCTCTACTAGTACTAATCGCTGCCACCTAGTACCATTGCTACATGGGACCAGTTAGTAGAATAATTGATAAGGGATTTCAATGAACAGGTGAACCCTTTCTCCTTGTTGTACTAGTTTACCACAATTTAGAGACGCCCTCAAGAAGAGGTAGCATATTTTAATGTCAGGTTTACCTGAACCTAGTAGAGAGTTACTACCGACCTTCGGCCCACCCTGAAGCAAGTGACATTTTATTACCTAAGGTTTTTCTATTCTGATATCAGCATGAGCATCCGATATGCTAATGTCAACATATTTCCATACTTGTATGCTTAGGCACAAAAAGCTGAGGCCGACCTAGTCACTATTGGTAAGTTACCTCCAAAAATGACTGCCAATTTTTTTGGACTTATCTCAAAATTTATATCCTAGTGCATCCTCTCAGTCATTGCCTACATCCCCATGTACCCCATTATGTCATAGAATCCCAATGCTTCTCAGAACTAGATGGTACCCATCTTGCAGTATCAAGCACCCGTTGTTCTCCAACTTCCAACTCCTATCCCATATCTAGTATTACCTATACCATTGGCACCGTTGCCATTACCCACGCCTTTGACACTTCCAAATTCAAACCAGGCCAAGGAGATATAGGATATGTGATCATCAATGAGGATAATGGTGAATGAGATCATCATCTTGAAAAGAAGGTAGGCTCATCAGAGTTTCCATCCAAGGATATTCATTCCTCCTCCCCTGATTACTAGAGAATAATTGCTTCCACTAGTAGGGCTCCCGAGATAAATGTAGTGGTGTTAGATAATGAAGAAGTTGGTCCATATGATATAGCTTCTTAGTGTTCCACCTGTAATGACCCGCACGACGAGGAGACTTGCATGGTCCATTTAAACTATGTGTAGACCCTGGCAGATAGTGTTCCTGATGGGCAAGTGAATATGATTAGAGAAGTAGACCGCAACTTTATGATCCCCCTATCGAGCATGTTTCTATTCTTATGAGGATAAATATAAAATCCAGTATAGTTGACCCAGTTTAAATGGAACCGTTAAAGGTACCTGCTAACTCCAAGGTGTCGATCAAGAAGGTGTCATCGCCAGTAAAAGAGCCTCCCCAAGTGTCGAAGTCAGAGGAACCTATCCTATTGAAGGATCTCTTACCTTTGAGAGCTAGGGGGAGAATTCCTCAACCACAAGCTTTGCTCTCCCAACCCCAAAATGAGACAAGGGACCAAGCAAGAGAAAAGCTTAGGTATCCCTCATTGACCAAGCACCAGAGGGTAGAAGCAACGTAGTAGTATCAAACCAGATACGAGACTATGAAAGAGAGAGGTGAGTCTGGTACAAGAGCATATAGTATTGTTTAAGAACTAAAAAAAACTCTAGCTAAGGTAAGCCTCTTTGATGCACTTCAACTACCCGACCAAGTATATCTATTGCAAGAATCATTGAAGTCTACTAAAGACAAGGAAAAGCCTACTCAGATTGTTTTGACTCAGACATTGACTACCTCAGCCACTAGGAAGAATAGGTCATTACCATTCTATATATCCCTTAAGATGGAGGGTTAGGTTGTGCATTACTGCATGATCAACTCTGGCATCACAACTACTGTGATGCCTAAGACTGTTTACGAGATTATGGGTATGGAGTACACAATGAGTAGTCCTAGGGTGCTCCAACTGGATGGAACTTTGATCAAGATAATAGGGGTGATCAAGGATATTTCGATTATGTTACATAAGATGCCATAAATCATCATGATACAAGAAGTTATGGTGGTGGATTTAGAGTCGTATTTTAGTATGTGCCTATCAAGGGAATTCATCGCCAAACTAGGAGGCTATTTGTCTTTGAATTATTCGCATCTAGAAATCCCCTTTAGAGGGAGGAGAATCAAAAAAAAATTACAAGAAACCCTCTACCTTTCATATCGAAAGGATCCAAGATGCGAATAAGCAAGTGGACTCAATTAATCTGATTGAGGAAGTGGAGGAAGGAGTAGAACTGATGGAAGAGGTCCTCGATGAGCTTCGTATAGAAGATGAATTTTCCATACATAATCTCAATGCCATGATCGAATTAGAAATGGGGTGCTACTCGATCACCAGGTCCAAAAAGGCTAAGGTACCAAGTGATGAGGACCCTATTTTTGATCAACTATGGAAGCTCTTCTTTGATGGTTCACGATGTAAGAATGGCATAGGGACAGGAGTTGTCCTTATCTCTCCTTTAAGAAAGCATAAAACCTATTCCTATAGACTCGCATGGAGTTGTACTAATAATGCAGTTGAGTATGAAGCCCTATGCTTGGGGTTAAGAAAAGCAGATAAAATTGGAATCAAGTAGTTGCATATTTTTGAATATTCGGAGTTAATCTACAACCAAGTCACCAATAAGTGTGTCACAAAGCAACATTACCTGAAGGTATACCACAACAAGGTATGGGACCTGCTCAAATCTTTCACAACATGAAATATTTAAGCTATTTTGTGAGAGCAAAATAAGCACGTTGATATCTTGGAATCTATTGGAGCTATATTCTCCCCCATTGAAAATATGATGTAAAAATCAAAGACAGTAAGAGTTATTTACATGGCTTCAATACCAGACAAGAATATTCACTGGCAGGTGTTCAAAAATGATGAGCAAATTGTCAATATTTTGGTTAATGAAGCCAACACTATCGAAGATAGGGCCCTTGATGAAGAAGAGTATGAGGGGTTGATATAGTTGAAAAATAATCATGTCCCAAAGGGCTTGATCACACTTGAAAGTCTATTTGATCAAGATGACAGGTCACTTGCTCATAAGATCAAAGTAGACATGAGAGAATATAAGAATATAGATCTAGAACCCAGAATCGATCAAATTCTTCATGTAGTGGTGAGAGAATAGAGGTTTTCTCTACTATATGGCTTCTTTGGATACAATCAAATCTGGGTGAAGGATGAGGATCAATGCAAAACCACTTTCACCACCAAGTGGAGCAATTTTGCCTACCAACGAATGCCATTCGATCTCTCGAACACCAGAGCAACTTTCCAAAGAGCAATGGACTTAGCCTTCGGTGAGTTGCTAAATTGCATCATTGTAATATTTTTAGATGACATTATTGTTTTCTTCCACAAGAGGGGAAACACTGTCTACATTTGTGTCAGGTATTTGAGAAGTGCAGAGAGTTCGAAGTTTCTATAAATTTGAAAAAGTCCATTTTTGTGATGAAAGAGGGTAAGCTCCTGGGCCATGTAATATTAGAGAAGGGACTAACTGTTGACCCTGGTAGGTTTGAAGCCCTCATCAAGCTACCTCTGCCAACAAACAAGAAAGGCCTCCAATCCTTTTTTAGGTAGATCAATTTCATTAGGAAGTTCATATCTGATTTCGCTCAAGTGGTAAAGCCAATGACCGAACTCCTAAATAAGGACGTTGAGTTTTAGTGGACTGAGGAAAAGAAGCAGGCATTCAAGGAAATAAAAGAGAGAATCACTCAAGACCCTATTATGGTAAACCTCGACTACTCCAAAGAATTTATCCTTTACATCGTTGATGAACCGGAGAGCTATGCAACTATCCTTACTTAGAAGAATGAGGATGGGGATGAATGACTGATAGCATTCCTAAGCCAAGTCATCCATTCACACGAAGATAAGTATAAATTCATTGAGAGGCAAGTACATGTAGTGATGCGGTCATTGAAGAAGTTTCACCATTTTGTCTCCCAGAGTAAGATGATAGTGTACGTAGTGCACCCTGACGTCAAAAACTTCATCATCCAAGGTGAGCTTGGTAATAAAAGGGTAGGATGGGTCTCCAAGATCCAAGAATTTGACATAGAAATTAGGCCCACTAAACTGGTCTGTGGTCGAGCATTATGCCAAGAACTTGCCAGGATCATCGCATTCGAGGTAATAGCATGCCAGTGGGATGATCCAGCACAAGAGAGTGATCATGCGAATCAGTTTGTAGACGACAAGGATTGGACAGAGGACCTTGTCAAATACTTTAATACTAAAAGGTGTCCTTCTCGCCTCAATGCTTTGCAAAGGAGAAGGTTTAGGCTTCAAGCTTGCAGGTATGTGTTATTTTTGAATGGTTTATTTCATAGGAATATAGATAGGGTTCTCCTGAGGTGTGTCAGGGGGATAGAGAAACAAAAAATCCTTGATGAGTTCCATTCTGGGATGTCATGAGGACATTTCACAGGAATGCCTATGGCCTTAAAAATCTTTAAAGTAAGCTACTACTGGTCCACTATTTTTGTCGATGCCTTTGAGGTTAGCCAGAAGTGTGATAAGTGCCAGAGATACGTCGACTAGACTAGGAATGCTTCTTTTCCTTTGCACCCAATTCAGGTTGAAGCTCCATTTCAGTAGTGGGGCTTAGATTTAATTAGGGTGATAGATCCTAATTCCTTTGTAGGGCATAAGTATATCCTAACAGATACAAACTATTTTACCCGGTGGATGGAAGTAGTGCCAACCAAGCAAGCTAACTAGGATGTAGTCATTGCCTTCTTGGAAGGACTGATAACCCACTTCAGGATACCGGATGCAATCATAATCGACAATGGCACCCACTTCATCGGTGCCAAAATATGCGCATTCACGAGTATGGAATTTACTTAAAGTCTTCATCTAACTATTACTCACAGGGCAATGGTCTAGCGGAGTACACGAATAAAAACTTACTAAAGATCATGAAGAGAACCTTGGAAGGTAACAAGCAGAGCTGGCATCTACTCCTAGACTTAGCATTATGGGCTGACCGTATATCAATTAAGAAATCGATCAAGATGTCCTCATATTCCCTAGTGTATGGGAAGGAAGCAGTTCTCCCCACACACATTGAGTTGGTTGCATTGCAGTCTCTCCGGTCTTTAGATGGCGAAGATGAGGAGTTTGATCCCATGAGTGTCAGGATGGCCCAATTGTTGCAATTGGAAGAAGAAAGAGAAAAGGCCTATGAAGATTTTATGAAGCATACTGAGACCATGAAAAATTGGTTCGACAAGATAACCTGTGATCGGACCTTCCAGATCGGTGACTTGGTGTTAAAATGGAACGAGAGAAAATATAAACTAGGAAATCACAAGTTTGATGCATTTTGGGAGGGTCCATTTCAAATTTTTGAGGTTAATCAGGTAAACTCTTTCATTCTCCAAGATTTAGAGGGTTTCACTCTTCCAATATCAGTCAATGGCCTTCATCTAAAGGCATACTACCAATAAGGGGTAGTAGTAAAAGTTCCACAACCGTGTACATAATTATTCCTTTATTTTTATGTATATATATTTTCTCTCGGAGTGTAAGTCTCTTTGTTTCCCTCTGTGCTATCAAGTAGTGCAGTTTTGGCTAGGATCCACGCTATGAAATCAAGTTGGTAGGGAAATATAGCAGAAGAGTGTAAATAAAAAAGTTTTTTTTGGTTTAGTTTATGTGTTTTCTAGAGCCAAAAAGAGAAAAGAGCTGTTTCAGGAACCCAGAGCCAGCTAAAGCATTTTTTATCCTCTTTTGAGCAAAGTAGTTTGTTTCATTGTTTTAAAGCGTCGCCTAGAAAAGTAGTTCACAACAGATAAAAGGTTCTCTATCATTTGGCAAAGAGGAGTTTCGCCCTTACATAGGGTTAAAAGTACGTTTCGATGCCTTAAGGAGAAAAATCTACAACCGAGGTGGAGCCAACCCAAAATTCAAAGTCAAAAGCATGAAGTTTCAACAAGCTCATGCTTTTAAGCGCCACGTGTCAAAGAAGGAAGAGAAAAGCGCTCTTGTAAATCGTTTTCTTTTTTGATGTCAAAGATTGGTCAAAAGTGCTTTCAGGAGCTTTGTTGAGTGAAAGGCGCTTTCACTCTCCTTTATGGGTGAAATTCAAATCGTGGCCCTTCGAGCTATTTTTGTGCAAGTGCCATGTGGCAAGGAATTAAAAGAGATGGTTTTCGCTCCAAAAAAGAATATATTATGAGCCTCTCCCAATTAACAAAGGCCTTGCATAAATTATGATGCTTTTTTCTATTTTGGGCATTAAATGGGTGAAAGGGTTTCTCGCTTGATGTTTTAAGCGAAAGCCATTTTGGCCTTTGAAAATAACGAAAATGTTTGCTAGAGTGAAAGGAAGTTTCACTTTCTCCAATGCCATGGGTACGTAGTCCAAAGAAAAACCTAATGAATGCACACATTGAGGAATGCCATTGGAGCATTAAATTATGCCTTAAAAATTGAAAAGTGGTGCATCACAAATTTTGAGTAAGATTGTCACCCACGCAATTAGCTATCATTGGAAGGAGCGCTCAACTACTGGTTAATGTGAACACAAGATCTCCCACTTCGCCCATGATCCCTCCATGCATTTACTTCACCCCAAAGCATAATTAAGATGGTTGATCAATTACAATGCTATAAGAAGGCCAGTGTTGCAGATCAAATGAAACTATAAGGATATTGCTCAGGGTTTTTTAGTAGCATTGTTTGTTTTACTAAAGTTTAGAGTGAGAGGGTTGCTAGTTAAACGTGGTGCACTAAGCAACAACGAGACACTGTCTTTTTCAGAGCAAGCGCCTGGGCCAACGCATAATCAGAATGGGAAAGAAAAGCATCAAGTCCAATAAGGAGAAGACCTCAAAGAAGGTGAAAGGTGCGAAGAGGCAGAAAAAGGAGAAGAAGCAAGTAGCATTGCCACCACCCGAAGACAAGCTGGGAATAATCGAAGATTGTATGCTCATAAACAAAAGTTTTGAGAAGTTGTGCCAGACTATTGATGTCATGCTAATTAGGGTGTTTGTCGAAATTAGGTGAATGATCACCTACTACTCTCACCTCTACTAGTACCTGTGTACACCTATGCATAATTGCCCGAAGCTGGTGTGTGGAATTGCTAAGTTCTACGACCCTCAGACTAGGACGATCCGAAATTCCATAGTGGATAGAATATTCACCATTTCTGCCCATGATGTCTAGGAGGCTTTTGCTTGTGGAGAAAAGTCCCCTACCAACTACATAATCAAAAAATCAATATCACTGAATATAACGAGAGGTACACGCCAACAACGCAGATGCGACAGTTCATGGAGATGTAGTTACTTGAGAAGCTAAAGCCTGGAGGATTGCCAAACCTACCCAAACCCTTGAAGCTGTTCAAGCATCCTAACATATACTCCATGTTAGCATGGGTTATGGGGCTCTCCACATATGCAATGGTGTACAAGTGGCAAGTTTCCCTCATAGAGTGTATTTCGCATGGTGAATTATACTCTTCAGCCGCCATGAAGCCTGAGACTAAGCCTATGTTCTTTGACTAGGTAGAATGGGTGGCGTGGAAGATGCATATACTATTGAGTGATGTACAAAGTGAAAAGGATATGTCATTCTGAATCTGCTCTTTCCTTACATGGTAATTTTTCTACCACATGCACAACCATTTTATTTTCATCGCCAAGAATCACACCAGTAAAGAAGGCAAGGCACTCCCAGTTTATTAGTAGATCCAAATTTTGTCCAAATGTGAGTCCTACTACAATTTCAATAGGATGTTCCTTAGCCTGGCTCTAGAGCTCGTCTATGGCGTTTATGAATGAGTGTCAAGGCAAATGAGGGACGAGATAGTGCAAAAGAAGCTGGGTGATGTGTTCCAACTTACGTAGGGCCTTATCATTAGGATTTATGGGTTTACTGGAAAACCCTTCCTGCTGCCATACTACACCATAGAGTACCTATTCACCCTCAAAGTTGCCCAAAAAAGCAACTTCGCTGATGATACATATCGACATAGGGTAAGGAAGTTGCACACATGCGCTTCACCTTTCCAATTCAACAACATTAAGGTGGTGGTCATCGGGTAGAACTCCTTTCTTGCAGTGACATTGTATGATTTTGGCATAGTCAAGCTCCCCTAGCATTGGAGGTATGACCCGTTGAACATTTTCAGGCAATTTATCAGAGCAAAATTTTTCCACAACTATCCACACCTGGATATTGAAGCACAAAAAAATAATCTGGAATGGCACATGGAGAGGATGATGTCACTTCACTCATGGCACGACTTCTATATGATGGAGGTCGAATATGATCCTACGCACAACCTAGTGTATGTGCCTGATGAGGAAGTATTTCAGGTAATGAAGGACAAAGTGCCCGATTGGTCAGACAAAAAAATTGCTAACTCGTGGATCATGAGGGTCCATAATAAAAATGAGGTATCTGAATAGTTTCTCATGTTCGACAAAAACTTCTCCATGATATATGACATAAATATCAACACTTACCAACCTATCTTATTTGTTGATATTGTGCCTCAAACACTCAAAACCCTAGCAGAGTGGAAGACATGAAGATATAATAGGGATGACCCATTGAACAAGATCCACTTGTCACAGAGAAATATAAGCAACTACCCCTGAAGAACAGGTTACCTCGATGAAGAGAAGCACTGTTATAGCACTTTTGCTTCCTCATATAGCAAAGAAGCCTCAAACTAGTGCAGTCTGACTCCCCAGCTCAAACCCTTCTACAACATCGGTAACCATGGAAGCAAGCATTCCTAAAGTCCCTATTTTGGTGCAGCAAGAGTGACAAGAGGTGGAACTGGTCGACCTAGAACTGGATGCATCAGATAGAGAAGAAGGAAGAATAATCTTGATCATGCAACATTTCACCATTTTAGCTTCGGTAATACGTGAGCCTGTAGGTACACTATCTCTTTCTCCTTCCCTCACTTCTGAGCCTCTAGCGACTGTGTCTTCCAATGCCGAAACCCTCATATCCACTCAACCTCCATTCAACATCCCCATGTCTGCCATAACTTTCCTTGCATCCCAGTCATGGCTCCCCTCATCATTTCCCCTTGTCTCCTAGATGTTTAGTTCCTTTGCATCTATTGCCAACGTATTTGTGTTTCCTGCATCATCCACCCTTGCCCCTCCTCAGGTTTTTATAGATCTAGTCACTACGTCCTCCATCAATACCAACCTGAGCCTATTTTCACTCTCATTCACCTCCTCAATTGTAGTGGTATCCTGCAATATTCCATTCTCAGATCCTAATGCATCGGTCACCACTATCCAAACCCTAGTGTCTCCCAAATTCATTGTAGTCGTAGCCCCATCTGTTATTGATCCGTCTTTCGAAGCAAACCCCCAATGTGTTCTTTTCTCCTTCATGCCACTCTTTGGAGTACAAGATATGTTGTAAATGGAGCTAGAAGTTTTGAAAGAGTGCTCGATCACAAAGAGCATACGTTGGGCACGCCAGAGTTCTTCAAATTGGCTCAAGGGTCGAAAAAGAAAAAATGCGTAGGCTCCAGTCAAGATGGAAAAAAGGGCTATGTTCGACCTGGAGAAGATGGAACTCCACAATATGGAGAAGGTGCCCAAAGTTCAAAAGCCCCTAGAGGAGATGACACCATCGGATTACTCCTATCATCATACGGTTGAAGACTTAAGAACAATCAACGCAATAGAGAAGATGGGGAATATCTAGGTTGAAATGGGCTCCATCTATTTTCATGGGGAGCACTACAAAGCTTGCTTCTATGAGGTCGAGGCTAAAAACATGGAGCTCAAGGAGACCTTAGCATAGACAAGGGCACAACTCGAGGAGGCTCAGTCCAAATCTGAGCAGTTGCAGCAGTGCATGGCCAGTTTGGAGTAAGAGGTGGGCGATCACAAAAGGGCAACTGAACATCACCTCAAGGCACATGCAGAGGTGAAGGGCTAGGTGCAAGCCTTGAATGCTCAGATCCAAGAACTATAAGCTTAGTTGATAGAGAAGGTGGTGCAATCGAAGGTCTTCACAAAAGATCGCATTAAGGAGGTTCATTGTCACTTCTTGGCTAACTTTCGAGCTAGGGCATTGAAAGCAATAGTAGTGCTCACATTCATTTGGGAGGCCAAACACACAGTTACTCAAGGCGGACCTATCGTGGAAGATGTCAAAAAGGATATAGACCAATGGTTGGAACTAGCTATGAAGGTGCAAACCTTAGAAAAAATGGACCTCCAGCTTACTCCTATGAGTCCACTTGCTCGGTCATGGGCAACCACAAAGGTGACATTGTGGGCTTACTTCGCAAAAGTGGAAAGAGCCCGGGAGGCTAGAAGGTTGTTAGAAGTGTTTGAGCAGGAAAGATGTATTTTTTTGATGTATTTCGATGCCCTCGCACAACTCGACTTCCCCAGTTTATCTGAATATGACAAAACTATTATGACAAAGGAAGAATTAAACCCAGCCTGGGATACCTTTGAAGGTGACACTTTGAAGATTGACAGTTGGGGTGAGCCTATTACAGAAGCCTAGGTAATGCAGTTAATGACTAGGTTCACGCGAATCAAATCCTGTTTGGTGGACCTTAGCTAGAGGGCTAACTTCACTGACGTAGACCAGCTTGAGACTTTCAGATACCTGGTTAGGGAGCTCCAAGATCGTGCTTCGCTCCAAGAAGATGCCTGGGCCCTAGTTCAAGCAACCTATGATCACATCTATGAGCGTCTCCCACAATTGAAGTCTTCCCAACAACATGAAGATCAAGAAGAGGAAGAAGGAGACCAAGGAGAAGAAGGGGACCGTGAGCACAAAAGAGAAGAAGAGGAAGGAGAAAGGGAGAAGTTGGAGGAAGAGTCCACTACCAACAATGAGCATTCAAAAAAGAGAGTGATGATGACTCTAAGCCCAATAGATAAGGCTTGGGATCTTCACATTGAGGTGAGCTCAATCCCCCCATGAGCCACTAAAATATGTTGGCATCCCTACCACATTGTTCTCTTTTTATGAGAAATTTTGCTATGTAGTATTGTCTCCTTCCTTGAAACTCTTCTTTTTTAGAATGTATTTCTTATTTTCCATGTTTTGTCATCGAGATTTGTTGGGTGCACTCAAGGAAGCGTGTAGTCCTTTCTTTTCACTCATCATGTAGGATATTTCTCCAAGTTCTCATGGCAAGATCCAAGTAAATACTTGGTTTTTTACAGGTGAGTTTTTTCATGCCAGTGCTTCTGCTGAAAACTCATTTTAGCCTCAAAAATGACAATAGAAACTGGTTAAATTGGCCAGTTTTAGAGCAATAATGGAGTGCAAGCCCATTTCAGGTAAGAAGATAGTGAAACACAAGTGGGGCCCAAGTGTTTTCATCCCATCTTAACAATGCAATCCCATTTTGGGGCTAGCATGGACGAAAGCACCTTTAACTTTTTTTAAGATCAACACCACTTAGTTTCGAAAAGAATGCAAGTGGGGCCCAAACCTTTTCACCCCTATGTGAGAGCGTAACTCAGTTTTGAGGCTTTTATGGGTGAAAGCGCCTTTGTTTTTGTTCTAAAAGTTAGCATAAATATGTTTTAAATAGTGTGGGGCCCAAGCGCTTTCGCCTCAACTTGGAGCGCAAGCCCATTTTGGGCTAGAAGACAATCAAAATAAAGTGGGGCCCAATTATTTTTCGTTCCAACTGGAGAGTGCAATTCCTTTTTGGGTCTTGTATGGGTGAAACTTCTTTGGCATTTCCTAAGGTTGCGTGTGGGGTCCCACCTCTCTAGCAAAGTGACAAAGACTCTCTATATTTGCAAAGTGACTTCCAAGTGGCGTTCCATGATTGGATGACAATCCTACAATGAGCAAAGAGAAGAGCGAAGGTCATTTTTGGTTCAATGCTCAAACAAAAACTATAATTTGGATCCCACACAAATGAATTTCTTTTTTTCTCAAAGGAGACGTCGAAACTCCCTTTTGTACCTCTTCTCAACGAAACTCCTCTCCCCTACTTCAATGGCGGTCGCCCGAAGTAACTTTCTACATTTCACTTTTGCTCAATTAATGGTGGTTGGTCAAAGAATCATCCAAATCCAATCCCTCGAATCTCAGAATATGATTTTCACAATCGAGGTGGTTCCAACAAGTAGGGAGGCAACATTACAAGCGAATCACATCGTTGCATTGAAGCCATGCAACTACTTCTCAGCGAGTCATAAAATTCAAGCCATGCTTCATTACTTTTTGATGAGTGCTAGAATAAAATCTTTGCTACCACCATGATGTTTTATGGTTGGGCATTTATGTCTTAGAGGCATAATCCTCTATAAAAACTAGCAATTCTAATATAAGAGGATGGATTTTTTTTCTAGAAAATTGTTGTACCTAAATTTTGCTATGAATGCAAAGAATCCTTGGCTCTAATTATGGATCTCTTTTTATGTGTATGTTTTCTATCCTTTATTTATATTAAATTCGCTTCTTTTTCTAAGAGCTATAATTCTATGTCTGGATTTAGCTTCTGATTGAGGGTGAACGCTGGAATAATCCTGGAGATTGCATGTATAAGAATATATGGTTTTAATTTCTGTTACATTTTTTGTGTGAAGTGCTATTGGTTCAAGTACAACTAAGTAATCGTGTTGTTTGTTCTATTTATATGGCTCATAGCCACATTTCCCATCCCTTTCAGTTATTTATCATTCCTTTCCTATTTTCTTAATCTCAAATCCCCAAAGTTAGAATAGTAAGGGAACTAGCCCTCTTTGGAGATTGGCACATAGTAAGGGAACTAGCCCTCTCTGGAGATTGGCACGAAAGGTATTCCTTCCTTTCGGTCTTTCAATATTGGTCGGATCTAGGGCGCATGGATGAAACATTCCATACCTAAGGTGAATTCTTGACCAAAAAATACACAACAAGAAGTGGATATAATGTAAAGCACCAACAAAATAGGAATATAACAAGAATATGGAGAGATATTTGGGATTGTCCAAGCATTTTTAAAGTCAAAATATTTGTTTGGCTAGTAGGTCATATAAGAATTTTATCTTGGGATAACCTTATGAAAAGGGATTTTCATGGCCCCTCACAATGTGTTCTTTGTAAAAAGGAGGAGAGTATAGACCATCTTTTGGGACACTGCTCAATAGTTTGGAAACTATGGCAATGTATTCTTAATATGTTTAGTAAATGCATAGTGATGAATGGTTGAAGCAATGGTAGAGAACTTTTAAAAGTGAGGCTTTACAAACAATATGAGATATATCAAAAGATACATACTTTGGATTGTATGGCTAGAAAGGAACATAATAATATTTAAAGGAAAATAAAGTAGTTAAGAGGTAATAAAAATGATGATTTGTTTAGCCATAGAGGAGTCTAAACCAACCCTATCAACTTATCCAATCCCTAATCTAGAAGCAAAGAGCCTTGATATATGGAGTCAAGTTAGAAACAAAAAGAAGACAAAGAATATAAAGTGGAAACCACGAGATGTGAAGTTGGTCAAACTAAATTTTGATGAAGCATCTAAAGAAAATCCAAGACCAGTAGGAGGGGGAGGAATAATTAGAAATAATAGAGATATTTTGTCTCATTACATTTCAATAGTGGATTTAAGACAAATAATGAAGTTGAATCTTGGGTGGCTTTGGAAGGGTTAAAAATATGCAAACAAAAGAAATGTAATAGAGTATGGATGGAAGGTGATTCACTTATAGTAATAAATGCAATTTTGAGGAAAGCAAAGGCTCCATGGAACATACAAGAGATAATTTTGGAAATTCAAGACCTTGCTATAGAGTTTGAAGAAATCAAGTTTATACATACGTTAAGGGAAGGAAACAAATGTGTAGATAGGCTAGCCAATAGAGGGGTTTTAATTAAGGATTGTGAAGTTAAATTCTCTTTTCCTTGGTTAAAGGAAGTAGTAAGTTTAGTTGAAGCTGACAAGAAAATGTTGATTACCTCATTCAAATAATGATTAAGATTTACTTTAATGTTTTTCATTGGTAATATTTTCTTTATTTTATAACATTAATGTACTTTCATATAAATTATTTATTATAATTTTTGTGGTTGTACTTGTGCTTTTGGAAGAAAACTAACAATCAAGATCTGGTAAAGCGGACTATGATAGTGTGACGTTTTGAAACCATTACTCTACTAATATGCAATGCATAGATAGTACAAGTGAAGTTTTGGTATTGTGAAGGCTACTGTAGGAAATATCAAGAAGGATGCTGAATTTTGGAATATTTGTATTCACACAAAAAATTAAAAAAGATCCAAAAAATGAAAATCAAGAATTTAGACATTTTATGTAAAATGATGTAGGTTTCTAACTATAACAACTCAATTGAGATGAAAATTGAATTTTTTTGTAAACTCTCAAGCTCTAAAGAAAAGAATTGTGATTTGTCAAGGGTGGGGGACCCAAGTACAACCCATTGTTCTCTAGCAAAAAAAATATTAATCACTTATTAATTATATATATATATATATATATATATATATATATATATATATATATATATATATATATATATATATATATATATATATATATATATATATATATATATATATATAATTTGGTTATATGAGATTAAAATAGACCCCATACTTTACATTATAATTTAATAATAAATAATAAATGATAGTAAATCAATTATCAAAACAAAACAATTATAATTTACAGTTTAACAATTTTTGTTTTCAAAGTTATGTGTGGATTCTATTGGGACCACTCTCATTAAAAATCAAAACATTATCATGCTCTCATTACATTGCTATCAAGTTAATTAAACCATATCCAAATTTCCTCTATATCAAAGATATTTACCATCTTCCTTAAACTGCTAAGTTTCTATAATCAACTTCTTATATCATCTTTATCAAAACATAAAATCTCACTCATACAATTGCCTTTGAAATTTTAAATTTTGTCAAAGATGAAATTAATACCATGAATGGTTAAAATATTTTCTGCTCAGTTTTCATATCTATAAATATATTATTGATAACATATTGATCATTTCTTAATACCTTTTTTAGGGTTCTTATTCATGCCCCTAATATTCCAAGATATCATTTTTATTATCATTTTTTATTTTTATTTTTGCGTTTAGTCCCACTTCTTGTTAACACTTGCTATATTTGCTTTTGTTTTCCCATATCAATACACCTTTGAGTTTCCTTTTCTCTTTATTTTTTCTTCTTGTGTCTCTCTTTCTTCCATTCCCATAAACACTTTCATCTTCATCAATATTTTCACATTGCTCATAGTAAGACTTATGATCTACATGCTTTTCTTGCTCTAAACGATCTGAAGTGCAAATAATAACTTCAAAAGCACATTCTTATTTATGTTGTCTAAAAACCCTAAAGTGCAAGGATGATATTCCATAGCAATTACCTTCTTAAATTTTCCTAAAATCCTAAATTACTAAGGATTTCTTTCATGCTCATTTCTTTATTATGTTGCTTTTGAAACTTTAAAGTGCAAGGGATAACCTTTGTACCACTTTTATTACCAAGAGAGGATTCTATACTACTTAAGGAAAACGAAGATGATTTACATAGAGTAAAATTTACCTCTTTTGTTGTCTCTATTTTAGGATTTCTCTCCACATCTTCCTTTTCACCTTTAATTCCTTTTGAACTTGAACTTACACATTGTACTTTCTCATCCCTTATATTCTTTGTTTCTTCTAACAATTGATCCAAGTGAGTTGTGGTGGTCTTTGCCACATGATGGTATA
The DNA here is from genome assembly GCA_028583015.1 of Wollemia nobilis. Taxonomy (NCBI): domain Eukaryota; kingdom Viridiplantae; phylum Streptophyta; class Pinopsida; order Araucariales; family Araucariaceae; genus Wollemia; species Wollemia nobilis. The sequence continues at coordinate 13,260,000 of JAQPPZ010017016.1, forward strand.
GATAGACTTTCCTTGCCTCTTCTTTTGGAGTGAAAAATCCTTGATCTGATCTAACAATATGATTTTCTTGCTTTGTCTTGAAGTTTATCTCATGACCATTTTTTTTTATCTCTTTCTTCGTAGTTTTTATTTTGCAATCTCTTGCCATATGTCCAGTATCATAATAATTGTGACATCAAAATGTGATATTTTTACTATCCACTTTTGATCCCATTCTCTTGATTCAAATTTAATCTTAATGCAATATTTTCATTATCCATTTGTTGATCCTATTATCTTGATAAAAATTAAATCTTAATGGATTGTGGCAAAGGTTTTGAAATACCCATAACAACACATTTTTAGGTATATATAGCATGCTTTCACTCCTTAATAGTTAGTCCCTCTTTGATAAGTTCCCCTAGGGTATTTCCAATATTCTTCAAAACATCCTTATTGATAAATTGATATAGAAGTCCAAAAAACCTAACCTACACCAAAAGCTTCTTAATAATTTTGTCTTAACAATTTTTTTTATACCATGCTCTTAGATAAAGAGCATCTCTCCCTCTAAATCATGGGCTACCCCCATTATTTTGTTCTTAATTTCTGAACTAAAAAAAATGAAAAAAACCTCTAGAAAAAAAGTCACAAAGTAATTTAATTTCAATCTCCACTTCCACTTGAGCTAGTTTTGAATCTTTGAAAACCCTAGCCAGTATCCAAGGAACTTATATATTAACCCTCTACTTTTAAGAACCATTATATCATGTTCGATCATCTCATTCTTGATAATCACATGTAATATTTGCTATCTGGATTGAACTTGCCATATATTCACTCTTCTACTTGTCTCTAACTTGAACATTCATACTTTTAGTAAGGGCATCCTGACTTCTCATTAGGGCTTTCAAATGACTTTCCTTCCATACTAGCTAGTGGGGTTCACACTCCCTCCCAACTCGCAATTACTTTAATTAACTTTAACATCCAATTTAACAATTATATATACAAAAAATTGTAGTTCAAAGTTTTTTATATTTTATTTAAAACTTTAAAATTATAATTATTTTAAAATATAATGTGAACTATTTTTATCTATAATCACAATAATTATTCTATCAAAAATCATCAAATGATATTAGTTCAACCAAATACATGTATAGTTGCCAAAATGTACATAATTCTACTATGTGGTCATGATGTAATGATACATACATAGTTGTCAAAATGTATAATGTAATACTGGTGGGATTGTTTCAATTCCATATAACCAATTAAAAAAATATTCAAAAAATAAAAAGTAAAATAGTTTTTAACGCTTCCAAGGCCATAAATTATATGAGACAACCCTTGTTTTACCCGATATATATAGTTATCCAACCATACTTTAGCTACCAAAGCATGGTGAAACATGACGTGCAATCCTATCACAGAGGATTTAAACCTTGATCCTCTATTTAGAGTTCCAAAGTAGGTTGTATTAATCAAATGGTATTAATTTAACTGGTTAAATTCCTCAATTTTTAAGGTCCAAGTACAAACCTTACTAATAGCTAAGCTATTGTTATACTGCTATGTGGTCCTGATGTAATATGGGTGGGACCAAGCTCAATCCCATATAAAATCTTGAAAAAATTAATTATTTTAACAAAAAATATTTTGAAATAATTTGGTATCATGGTCATTTTAGATGAAATAAGATTTCATTTGTATTTAATTTTTGAATGAAATAAGATTTCATTTGTATTTAATTTTTAAATGAAATAATATTTCATAAATAAATAAATAAATAAATAAATAAATATATATATATATATATATATATATATATATATATATATATATATATATATATATATATATTTTTTTTTTCTTTTTTTGATTTGGTTAGTGTGAGAAACCCCTACAACCAACACACATGGTTGAGCAGTCTCCTCCCAACCATGACCCCTCATAAATCCGAGAGCTATGCTTATAAATAGGGAATTTAACACACAACCACCACACACCCACCCCCCTCACACACTTTCCCACACCACGGTTTGAACCTTGAACCTTCCGAAGAAGAGCCAAAGCCTAAAGATTTCATTTGTATATAATTGTTTGGTGTGTAGAGAACCTCTATAATCCCTAGCTCACCAGGTAAAGACAAATTCAACAGGATCCCTAACCCTCTAGGGAATCAAATCGGGGCAGTCTATTGGTAAATGCTCAACCACTATCAACTAGCCTATCTTTTATGAAAAAAAAATTAAGATAAAGCATAGGTTTTTGAAAGGGGTTAGAGTTTCTTTGTACCAGGGTTTGAACATGAATCTCTTAGAAAAAAACCCAAAGATATACCACAAAAGTATTCTCATGGAACAAAATTTGAGGATAAAGAACAAGTTTTGAAAGGGTTCTGGTCCCTTGTGTGGTTTGAACTTAAGTCTCTTGGATGGAAACTCAAAGATATAGCACTACGATGTCCCAACAGAGACTTAAAGCTAAAATGAGAATTTTTTTAAAGGGTTTTAGTCCCTTATGAAATGGTTTGAACATGAGTCTCTTGGATGAGAACCCAAAGCCATACCACTACGCTGTCCCAACAAGGACACAAATTTTAGGGTAAAACACAGGTTTTTGAAGGGGGTTTGATCTCATACTAGGGTTTGAACTTGGGTCTCCTAGATGAAAACCCAAAAATATACCACAACGGTATCTCTCATGAGACTAAATTTTAAGTTAAAATACAGGTTTTTATAAGGGATCCCGATCACTTCATATAGGGGTTTGAATTTGGGTCTCTTGAATGAAAACCCAAAGACATACCACTAAGGTATCCCTCACGAAATGGTTTAAACCCCTTTAGGATAAAATGTGGGTTCTTTGTAAAGGTCTTGGTCCCTTTTGTAGTGGTTTAAACCTAGATCTCTTGGACGAGAACCCAAAATACCATTGTGGTGTCTAAAATGGACCTTCTTTTTGAGTTAAAATGCAGGTTTTTAGGGGTCATGGTCCCCTGGGATTTGAACTTGAGTCTTAGAACTTCAGTCTTCTAAATGAAATTCCAAAGACGTACCACTACGATATCACTCACAAAATAATTAAAAAAATTACAAATATATATTTATAATTAATTATACCAAATTATTATTTTTTTAATATACCTTTTAAATATATTTTTTACACTGTATCTTTTTAATTGCTTGCATAGGATTGAGACATACCCCAACCACCATTATTTTGCATCATCACTAAATAGTGGTATAACTTAAATATTCTCCTTGTATTCTCCTTGAAAGCCGAGTAATCGCTGCACAATAATATTAACACACATTAATATTAACAAAATCCCATTCTTAATTTTTTTTGAAAAAATAATATTAAAACAAAATTATTTATAAGTTGGGATGATATTCCTCCCACCCTTAGCCAAAAGAGTGCCTCTTTTCTCCTTTTAACTTTCCAATAAATTTTCATAACTCAAAAACCTAAGATTCTAAGAATAGACCACTTCTGATTACAATATTAAAAAAGAGATCTACATTGGAGCCAGATCCTCTAAACCATATATGTCTGCAATGGTTGTTCAAATTAGCCATACCAACCTGCCTAGCCTCTCGTCCTCAATAGTTATGTCATTGTGCCATTGAACCCCTACCTCCTTCTCGTACCCATCTTAGCTAGGAACTCTACCATTTTATTTAGAGCTCTACCCACATAAATTAGAATTACATCATCCAATTCCCTCCACAACTTCTTAATTTGGGTGATAAAAATATTCAACCTCCATATCTCCAAAGTAAAGTTCCTCATACAACTTAGAGCTCCTGCCAAGATTTAAGAATCTGATTATATGATTAGAGCTCTACCCACATAAATCGGAATCACATCATACAATTCCCTCCGCAACTTCTTAATTTGGGTGACAAAAATCTTCAGCCTCTACGTCTCCAAAGTAAAATTTCTCATATAACTTAGAGCTCCTACTAAGATTTAAGAATATGATTCTATGATTATCCTCATATAACCGTGTCTTACCGTTCAGATAAAAGCAAATTTGATAGCTAAAGCTTCTGTTTCATTGTTTGTTTATGGCTTTATAGTTTCCAATAGAATATTGTCCAACATGATTCCTATAAACCACTCTAATTCCAGCTCTAACCAAATTACCTTTTGCAGCTCCACCAATATTAATTTTAAGCAAATTTTAATAGTTAAAATTATAATTACTAATATCTTAATATCTTAAGATAAAATTTAGTTACACATTAATACCTTATATATAACTTAAATAAACACAATAATAAATATTTAAAACTCCTAATATAATTTAACGAACTTTAAAAATTATTTTACCTCTACCCTTAATAAATGGGTGTAGAAAGTTGTTACATTCCAGTTCCATAAAATTTAGTTACACATTAATACTTTGTATATAACTTAAATGAGCTTAATAATAAAACTTTAAAACTGCTAATATAATTTAACTAACTTTAAAAATTACTCTACCTCTGCCATTTAAATGGGTGTGAGAGTTCTTACATTCCCGTTCTATAAAATGTAGTTATGTATATAGCTCTTAATAATAAAACTTTAACACTGTATAATCTTAACTATCTTTAAAAATTATCTTACCTCTGCCCTTAATAAATGGGTGTCGAAAGTTGTTACATTCCCGTCCTATTACACCCCGGAAATATTATTGTGTAAAAGCCACGAGAAACCTTAAAGAAAAAGGTTTCCCATAAACTTGAATTTCTGTATTAATTTATAAGATGGGGCTGGCATTGAACAGTGCAAACGACTTTTGTTTTCGTCTCTTCTATCTGTTGGGTTGTCCATATTTCGTGATTTTCCGTACCAACAGACAAGTGGGTTACACTTCAAAAAAACGTCGCATATTCCTTCCCTTTCATTAAAGCCCAATTTCTTGGTCAGCATAAAAAACATGGTAGTGCTCCCTTTATTGTGGCAGCTTGCTTCGATCTCACCACGGTAAACATAAGAAAGAGAGCATTCCTTTGCATTCTCATCAACTTCCGAACAAATCCAGTAAGGTACTTGATTTCCGATATTATACATTGCTTTTGAATAATCTGTATTGTTCCATATCTGATAGAATGTGGGTCTTTGACATCTCAATTTTATTCATTGTTTGCTTTTTACGATTTGGATACCAATTTGTTCTTGTTGTCAATTTTAGAGAAATTGATTTTTTTTTGGGTTGGGGTACCATTTCGCTTTAGTTACAGATCCCAGGAATTTGGTCTTTGAATGCTATATTTTCTGTGGACCGTGCCATTTGAATCTCCTAAAATATAGCACATTTTTTAAATTTTGCATCATTTTTGCTATATGAGTGTATGAATGTGGTAGGTTTTGTTCAGGAAATTTTTGCTATATGAGTGTATGAATGTGGTGGGTTTTTTTTAAAGAAAAATCAAGGGCAAGGACATGTGGGTTTATAAGTTAAATAACTTTTAAGGTCCACATATGTGAACACCCTAACTCTTCTGGTTTACTATGCATGGGAGAGGCAATCGTTGTGCTATTTCCCCTATATAGCATACATACCTTACCCCTGTTAGGATTTCAACCTGAGACCTCTTATCTGAACCTTATGCATATTTCGTTTTGCTGGACTAGAAGGAAATTGGACACTTCAACCTTAGACCTCTTATCTGAACCTTATGCATATTTCGTTTTGTTGGACTAGAAGGAAATTGGACACTACCTTCAACTCCGGTAGGGTAAGCCCGGATCTCGGTTTTGGCTCCATGAAACACAGGCCTAATTAAGATGAGGAGCATGCTTAGCAAGGTCAGAACCTTGTTATCATCATGACAACCATTCATCCTTGCTCTTAGGTCAAGGACCACTGGACTATAGTGCATATTTGTTGCCAGGCTTACGAAAATTGGAATTCTTATATATTTCAGGACCGGTTAGTAAGGAACTACCGTTAAAGTTTTTGGAAAGCTTTCTCAGGATATTCTGTCATATCTAGCTCTTTTGACTTTGGGTGTGCATCCCCCAAGTTGTTTTTCACTAGGTAATGTGCCTGTTAATTATCGGGGAATGAGCTGCTCACCCATTACAGTAAACAATGCCGTCATGGTGAGAAGCCTGTCATGCGTTAAAGCACCATTGGATTAACGATTCATCGAAAGACAACTCTCTGCCTTGTCCACCGATCAGATTAACTTCTAGAGTTATGGAGGGTATGCTTTTCATGCACAACGACCTCTTTGTTTGGGTGCTTCCATGGTTTTTCATAGGAATGGACCTACCTTTTTAGGGTTTTGCATACATTTCGAAACTATGCTTGAGACTTGGAATTGATTCCAATTAACCTGTTTGATCTGTATTTCTTTTTGAATTTTCAACTCCATGCCATGTCCTCAGATTTGTTGGCAGTGGCAGGAAGTAATAGGATCCTTAAGATAAGTGCCTTTTAAACTCTACGATAACATCTTTATCTATATTCAGTATATCTAGAAATATAGTGTTCTCAGGTAGGATATGATATGTAATGTGCGCTTATATCTTTAATTATACTAACATACATCTAAACATTGTCCGACAGGGACATTGCAATGGTAAAAGTCATTGGGCTCTCTTAACAGAGACCCAAGTTCAATTCACGAGAAGGGTGGCCCCTGATATGCCCCCACTTTTCAACCTTTTCAAAAAAAAAACATACATCTCAACATCGCACTGAAGATTACATTGGTTTTTTGGGATTTGTGTCACTTTAATACATGTTAGTTAATTGTTTTTTTTAATTGGTTATATGGGATTGAAATGAAACAGCCCTGCCTGTATTACATCATGACCACATAGTGGTATTACAACAGCTTGGCAATTATGCATGTATCGCTTGGCAAGATTTGAACCTGGGTCTCCTCCTTGAAAGTTGAGGAATATAACCGGTTGAGCTAATGCCATTTGATATATGTTAGTTGATTGATTACCCTACTTGATGTTTAGACTCTAGAGTATTTACTAAGGACAAATGAGTGTAAAGGGGACGTCCACTCTATGAATGCTGGCTTTAATTCAATCCATTGGTTTTGTTCTTTCAGAACTGTCTCAGCTTAACAGCTTGCTTGTAATTGGCTAACAATACATAGCTTAGCCTTATTAATTTTTGGAGTTGAATATATTTGTATGGTAGTAGATTTCCAGTTTGTCAGGGATTTACTTCACTCCAAATCTTGGCTATTTACTGTTAGCTGGATAGTTTTCCTTCATTGGCATTAAAATGACAGTTTTGGCCCCTTAAGCATCACACTGCTATTTTTGGTCAAGTCATTAGAGTATCCATAATTTTCATCATTCCATTGGATACTTTCTGTAAGTAGTAGTGTTATTTTAGCATAAATAACTACCCCTATGTTGTGTTCTCGATGAAAGATACCTGTAGGCAGGCGTGTGTTGGAAGTCAAGTACGTGCACATTAAGAGTTTTGATATATTAAATGTTATAAAGTTGTCATGTAATATTGTATGTGGCAATGTGTAATGTTAAGTGAAGTATTAGTTATGTACGGATAAGTCATAAAGTGAGTCATGAAATGAAATGTAAATGTAAGTTAAATGCATGTCAAATGTAATTTAATAAAATGATGAGGTGTCAGGTAGTTAGTAAGTTGGAGGATGCAACTAATTGTGTAAGTAAGACCCTTCCCTCATTCATTTGTGTTGTTGGCATGGTATTGAGGGTTTGTATCAAAGGTGGGTGTTGTACATTGGCATTGCATGTGGTAGTAGAAGTTGGCTGTAACCAGGCATGTATTTGTGAGATATTTGTGCCGGGCCGTCTGACCATAGTGCCGGGCCGTCTGACCATAGTGTCGGGCCTTTTGACCATTATGCGGGTCGTTTGACCATTGTGCCAGGCAGTCTGACCATTGTGCAAGGCAGTCTGAATTGCTGTGCTAGGCCGTCTATATCTGTTGTGTGCGCAGTGTATGCATTGTAATTGCAAGTTATTCACATTCTATGTTTTGTGCATTTAAGTGGTAATGGAATTGTGTTGCAGCATATTATATTCCTTTTCTACAATACCTAATGATGTAATTGAATGAGCTATTTTGTTGTAAAACTTAACTTTTTATAATATTATGTTGCAGTCTTGGATCATTAGGATTCAAAGTACTATCATTGGATACTCTTTATGAGTACTATGTTGTTTCAGCATAAATAGCTATCCCTTTGTTGTTTTCTAGATAGAAGATACCTAATGAGGTAATTGAATGAGCTTTTTATTGTAATGCTTCACTTTTTGTAATATTATGTTGTAGTTCTGGATCATTAGCATACAAAGGATAATACTGTCTTGTGGTCCTAGATCGTTAGGATATATCTAACTTTATGATGTAAAGGGACCACTTTTGTAATGTGGGCCCATGCAATATTGGAGATATGGGTAGGGATTGTATTTCCTTCTCATTATAAAATAAGGCTCTTAAGGTTCACCCCCATCTTATGCGTCAATCTAGTCTCATTATCATTATAACTAGTATTTGGAGAAGTATGTCATCCATCTTTTAGATTTGCATGTGCAATCCTTCACTTTTAGGTCTGTAGGTGCCCCCATTTTTGGTGTAGCTTTGCATCACTTTCGTGTTATGGATGCAAGTATGCTAGAGATAGCATTAAAGCTTTGTTGCATATTAGACCTAAGGGGTCAAAGAGCAAAAGATCTAAAAACTTGAATATTGATGTGGTTTGAGCAAAAATTCATTTGAAAATGTAGCATAAAAGAGCCTAGTTGGAATAGATCATCATTAAGAGTGATTTTACGAGTTGGAAAGAGTAGAAGAAGAAGTGGATTTTACAAGATTGAAGAGTATTCGTAGAAGTACCTTCTACAAGTCCTATCTAATAAATCTTCTTACTTTCCATGAAAGCAGTTGTGTATGGCTTAGTGAATGTGGATATCGGTGGAGACTGAAGAAAAATCAGAAGAGAAAGAAGAAGCAGATTTACTTGTAGAGGTTGAAAATAGCTTCCCATATTTGGAACCAGAAAAAGAGAAAGCAAAATGGAAAATGACTTTGCTACATTTTGATATAAAAGAGGATGAATTAGATTGAGAAGCAAAAGAAGAGAAATGACCTATGGAAGACAAAATAGTTGAAAAATTCGTAACTCACGATAAATTCGGCAGCCCGATTTTGGAGATTTTATCGGCAACTCAGGAAAACTTGGCCAAAACAAAAATGAAGAAAATTTTTCATTAAAAGAAAAAACATTTTAGAAAACAACTAGAGAGCCAAAAAGTATATTAGATATTCATAAAAAAGAGTACATTTACAGTTTGTCATCATCAAATCCAACCAAATACATCATCAAAATGCAACATTTCAAAATATAAATCAGTTTTCAAACTGCTTTTTGTTTTCCCCTCCCCCTCGAACTACATGGTTGGCCTTGGCTCTGAACAACTGGTCACATTGGAGGCTTCTTAGGTACACTATCATCATGGTATATCTCCTCCAATCCTCTTAAATGTTCCACTTACTCCTCAAGTGCCTCAATGTCCTTTGCAATAAACTCGGTAACCACATGTCTCTCGAAAATCCAATCACATAGTGGATCTAGCAATTCAATTGCCTCATAGGATTGACTAGCGTCCACTTGTCTAATGCGAAGCCAAAGATTGTATTGTACAAAGACAAGGTAATTGAGGCGCTCTTGGGTCAACCTATTGCGTTTCTTTGTGTGTACGACTTCAAATAGAAACCAATTGCGCTCACACCTAAAAGCACAACAAGGCTGATTCAAGATGCGAAAATCCATCCTCTTCAGAATAGGTATATAGGAACCATAGTCCTCCTACCATAAATCTACAAAAAAGATCATTTTTCAGAGTATTAATTTACGTTCGTAAACTAAAAAACAAAATTCAGAAAATGTTACACTTTAAAAGTTTATACTTTACTTGGTCGCAAGGTTGACCTTGCTTCTTTAGCAAAGGAGATTCTACCTCATGTGGCCTTATAAAGTTGCAACTCAACAAGGCTGAGGCGATTTTTTTAGGGTTATTGCGCATGTATAGAACCCCGCTCTGACCTCCTCATCACCACAAAGACTGCTAGTATAAAAGAATTTGGGGTTCAAGAAGCACCCTGTGACATGAATAGGTCGATGGAGTTGCCTCGCCCGTCTCTTATCAATAATGCACCAAATATGCACCAAATTGATTCATAGTTGTGTTGGTTCTCGTCGTAATAGTGTTCAATGTCCTCTTTGGCTCTATCCATTGCTTCGTATAAATAACCCATTGCCAATTTTTCACCATCTATAAGGCGAAGAATTCTTACCAAGTGTTCCGTCACTTGCAATTGAACAATAAATACTAAAAATTTAGAAAAAAAATACTAAAATTTTCAAGGATGTGGTCTACCGGGAAGGACGCCACTTGCATTATTGGTGATGTGACTCGGGTTCAACCCCCCGACGGACATGTATATGTATAAGAAGTATTTACTCAATAAAAAAAAAAGAATATTTTAAGATTTTAAAACTAGAATTTATCAACAAACAATTACCTTGAGAATTTCTTGGATTCTCACCAGTGTTCCACGGGGACGCGTCCCCCCGTTTCCCGCGTCCCCCAAAGCACGGGGGGACGGCAAGGGGGACGTTTCCCCCCGTCCCCCTTTTTGGGGGACGGCTGAGGCCTGTGGCCTCCCGTCCTCGGGACGTCCCCCTTTTTGGGGACGCCCGACCGTCCCCGGGGACGGCTGGGCCCCATGGGGGACGCTCAGACCGTCCCCGGGGACGCCCAGCCGTCCCCCACGGCTGGGCATCCTCACCCAAGGGGGAAAAAAAAAAAAAAATTTAACTTAAAAAATGGTAAGGGTCTTTGGAATTATGCTATAATGCCATCATTACAAGACTAAAAGGAGGTTTATTTAAACAATACCAATTCTTTTGGTATAGTGACTGAAAATTTGAACAGTTAGTGATAGTTAGTGACTGAAATTTTTTAAAAATGACAGTCTTTGTTTGAACATTGGTGGCTGAAAAAATGATGACTGTTATTACTTAAAATGATGACTGTTTGAACATTGTTTGCACTTGATATCCTTGGCTGAACCTTCAAGTTATAGTTGTTGAACTTGAAACAATTAAATGGCTGCATATTAGTAACTAATATGAATATGAAAATGTTAAATGACTCAATTATGGCTGCACTTATGTGTTAGTAACTAATCTCAATATGAATGGCTGCACTTATGTGTTAGTAACTAATCTGAATATGAATGGCTGCACTTACATAATTGATTAGTAATATGAAATATCATTTTTGTTGGGTGTAGAATTCTGAATGTGTAGATTATTCTAAATTTCTAAAAAAATTCAATTTTTATAGTATTATACTAGCCGTCCCCCCAGCCGTCCCCGAGCCGTCCCCTAAAATCGGCCTGCCGTCCCCCACCGTCCCCGGAAACCCGTCCCCCCGTCCCCCGGGCTCGTGGAACCTTGATTCTCACCCAAAATGAATCATTAAACACTTGCCTCTAGATCCGTTGCCCCTATTTTGAATGAAATGACGAGGCATACCATTCCTTGCTCACAAATATTTGCTTCAAAGTGGGTGTTGCTGTTTGAAGGCTTTGCAAGGCGATGAAATTGGAGGCAAATCGAGTGATCCTTAGGCGAAGAATGTCCCTCTCGTCATTATGCTCCCTCATCAAGCTGAGCACCCATGTGTGGTTATATATAAACCATGTAATGTTCTTTGCCTCTTCTACCACAGTCTTCACCCATGTCATTTTGCCAATGTCCTGAAGCATGAGGTCAATGCAATGGGAAGCACATGGGCTCCAAAAAATAGAGGGGTACTTCTCGAGAAGTCTACCTGCATATACATATGCTATTGCATTGTTTGTCACTCCTTGGACAACATTCTCCACTCCAATTTCTAGCATGACCTCCTCCAATAAATTGAATAACAATTGTTCATTCTTCGCCTCTTGCGAGGCATCAACCGACTTTAGGAAGACCATAGATCCACCTGAAGCGACCATGAAGTTTAGGAGCATGCAGTTTTTTGCATCTGTCCATCCATCAGAAAGAATGTTGCAGCCTCTTGTCCGCCATGTCTTCTTTTGCTCCTCTAGAAGAGCACGTGTGTTGATGACACTCCAACATTGGTCCATTGAAATCTTTTGGCGAAGGTGGCTTAATCCCTTTGCCAGCGCCGCTCAGTGCCCTCACTAGGGCTTCCCAATAGGGGCTGTTCTCATAGTTGAAGGGAATGTTGCAGTAATACCAAAAATTGGCTGTGGTTGTCCTTACATCCCTTGCCTTGCCCCTCCCCGATGTGGTATTCTGAAGTGTGGTTTGTCTTGTGTTGGAGCCTTGTTCAATAGTCACCCTTCTCCCACTCCCACCAGTACTACCTCGCTAGATTGAAGGCTAAGAGCAGATTCTTTGGCCGCAGCATCGACATTCTCTAGTTTGGCCTCATTTCCATAAAAAGAGGCCCAAAGCCCCACTCCATGTTCCATTGCAACTCTTGTCCTTCTGTGCTCAATTTTTTGGGCCTCTTTGCTGCACAACTAAGCCTTCACCTCATTTCTAATCAAATCATCTGCTCTAGAGCAGGGGTCCACATCATGCCTTGATTGCCCAAGTAGATGGTATTTGAGGCGATGGATGCCTCCTAGCATGTCTTTCTTGTAGTGTTTACAAAACACTTGTTTCGACAAGTTTTACTTAACCCTATGCTTGGACTTGGGGCTGCAATTGAACCTGATCGAGTTGGTTGGGTTGCACTTGAAGGAGGATCATTGTGCTTGTGATGGTTACATGAGCTTCACTTGAAGAATATCTACATTTTTTCAAAGGAGAGGGGGTTAAAAAGAGAAATAAGTAATCTAATGCCCTAAGGCTTTGTCGACATGATTGAAAAGAACAAACAAAAAGAAAAATTTGAAAAAAAACCCTAACAAAACCCTAGTTCTTGAATTATTTTTGAAAAAAACCCTAACAAAATTTTTCTTCTTTTTGTGCCGATAAGGTTTGATGCCTAGAACTTCTAAAGTTAAATGGGCAATCACTACCTGTATGTCTTGCAACTTTGCAGATATTACAGAAAGCGTTCTTTGAACAGTTGATATTTGTGTGTCCCTCTACCTTAATAGATTTAGGTTTTCTGGGATGTGATATGCAAGTAAGCAGAGGGAACTATAATTTTCTGAAATCTGTGTTTTGCAGGTCCTTTTGAATCTCTTTTATTCACCATGTGGCGAAGATGGCATGGTGGAAAAAACCAGAATGAACAAGATTGTTCTGAAAGACAGGCTAAGGTAAATAAGGATCACATGTTGTTTTTCCATACAAGGTTGAGCAATTATTCTAGTTAAGTTCTTTGGATGATATTTTGGTCTGTGCAGCCTGCGAGTTTTAGATGTATCAGCTAGGGTAAAAGTGAATGGATTTTTTTGATGAATAAGATATTCTTCCTATAACTATTCACCTGCATGTTCCTGCTCTGCATGTAGATACATGAGCTTAGGGCTTCTATTGGCCCTCTATCTGGTCGCAATTTGCTATTTTGCTCGGATGCATGCTTGGTGCGGTATCTGGAAGCTCGGAATTGGAATATCCACAAAGCAAAGAAGATGTTGGAGGAGACATTGAAATGGAGGGCATCCTATAAACCAGAGGAAATTCGCTGGGTAATGGTTGACTAATGCTTTCTTTAGAATCTGACTGCTGAATAAGAATTATTGAAAGATTTGGCATTTGAAATTCAGTTCTTTCTTCCATTCTGGTGTTTGTGTTTGATTTCGTTGCTTGTGTTTTTTTACTGATGGAATTTAAGATATATGTTCCACCTTTGTTTCTTACAATACACATGGCTTGATAAGATAGTTCTCTGTTTTAGGAACCTTGCATGATCGGGTGCATTATGTATATGGGAACTTGATTTTCATGGATGATTGCATGTTGAGATGGAATGGCCTTATCATAAGAGTTCATTTTTCTTTGCATAAATTTATGATCAACAAACTTGATTTTGCTGCTGCTATTTTATGGAGGCTGCTTATGAATATGACATTGCTTAATGGTTGGTTTTATTCTCTATGAATTTTCCTTGATATAATTTACTCATTTGTATTAGAATATAATCTGTTAGTACTAGAATATAGTCTATTTCAAGGTTCAGTTTTTTTATTGTTGGCTGTTATACAGTTTAAACCATATGATGACATTTAATCTATCTGCAGTGAGCCTGTTAGTTTATTTGTTAGTTTGTTTGAGATTCATGCTAATATGGTGAATCCTATCAATAGTATGTAATTTTTTGAATATGAAGTAAAACACAATGGGTTGTGTTTAATGCCTATACTATTAGAGCCTTTGCAATCCCATTTTACTCTACACTCCCCACAAAGTTGATGTCGACCTTGTAGGCATGTGGCATCCTGTCTACTGTAGTTGTGAGTCTGAAGTGACACACCGTGGAGAACGTAGTTGTTCACAAGCATTTGCATTCTTCCTGCTGTAGCCCATATCAATTTGTTAAGCTCAGTGGTAAAGGTCATTACAAGCTCTGGAATATATATATCTATATCTATGTCTATATATATATATATATACATAAAAGAGAGTTTGGTAGCTCAGTGGTAGAGCACCTGTATTGCATGCTTAGGAGTTCTTGGGTTTGAGTCCTACGCTGTTAGCAATAAGTTCCCTAGTCTGGAAGGATTGAGAGTAGCGGAATACCAATTACAATTGGTGATAAATCCTATTGACAATATGTATGAGCAGAAGTCTGATTGGTGATAAATTACATTGGTGAAAAGTCCTATTGGCTTAAGCTTTGAGCGGTGGAATGTCTGATCTGCAACACAAGTAGATAGGAAGATTGGAGTTCTGATCAACCATAGACATAAGGAGGATCGAAGGCTCAAACGACCATACATTATAGGTCAAAACTGATCAAAGGATCAAAATTTTAAGCAACAAAGAAATTTAAGGATTGAAGGTCTGATTGCCCAAACATATTGGAGGTCTAATCACCTGAGCATTTCAGAAATTGAGTCTTTGACTCAGGTCAAAGTGGAGCAAAGGTTGTTTCACCCTCAAGTCAGATTGGAGCAAACATGTGCTATCTCAAATTCTCCCCTCAAGATAAAGTGGAATGGAGGTCTGTTATCTGAAGTTGAGAGTATTTGGATTTGAGTAGAGTTGAGGACCGTTATCCAAAGAAGAAGCAGAATCTGCAAAACAAAGCTTATTGTTTGGCCATTACAGGGAGCATCGCAGAATCCAAACCTTAATTCTACTCAAATCTCGAAAGTTAAACAAAAAAGCTAGTATTTGGAATCATACAATACTTACATTTGCAAGTGTTATAACTTGGGCAACATTGTCCTTGGGACAGAGGTGAGACACACTGCCGATGTTGATGATTTTGACAAAAGGCATAAGGAGGCTTTGATGCTTCTAAAATCATCCATTTATTCTTGAAGCTTGCAATGCCATGGAGGTTGCAACACTCTGGGAAAATAACAGGAACAAGTGTCAGAAATCTGAAGCTAGACGTGCTTTGTGCTTGAAGAATATTCTCTTTTTGTCTAAGTTGTCAGAAGGAAGCTCTATCTGAAGTATCTGTTACACCTGAAGGATCTAAGTGATCAATTTAAGATATTCAAAATTGGTGTATGATGAAGATATGGTTGCCTTAGTATTGACAGGCTTGCTTCCATCTTATGTTTCTTTGTCAAGTCTTTGCATTTGATTTCCATAACCCAGTCACTTTGAGAAGATCTTTAGATTGACTCTTGTAAAATGAGTGGAGAGATTCAAATTGAAGGATCAACTTCGAAGAGCATAGAGAGTGCATCCAATGCTAGATTCAAGGCAAAGAAAAACAAAATTCTGGCAAATTATCACTTGATGCCTCCAACCAAGGTGATGCATTTGACAAATCGAAAGTGATTTGTGTTTATTGGAAGAAATCTTGTCATTACATAAAGGACTGCCAAAGTATGAAAGAGCAACAACAAAGCAGCCAAGCAAGGATCTAATCAGGCAAATGTTGCTGAAACTGATGACCAAGATGCAACAAAGGATTTTGCATTTATTACAATTAAGGGACAATCAACTAGATCCATGGTCTAGTACTTTGACTAAGGTGAATCCAAATATTACATGTGTAGAGACTTTTATGTAACTTTTGTTCAAGATAAAAGTAGGGCTGAATCTGTTTCGTTAGGTGATGGAAGAACTTACCATGTTGGAAGACGTGATGATGTTCCCGTCACATTAAATAATGTTGTCACTTATACTTTCAAGAATGTACGATATGCTCCTACTATGAATAGGGATCTCCTGTCAGCAAGTGAACTCAGAGAGAATTCACAACTTGCAATCAATTTTCACAGTAATAGATACGAGGTGACAAATGTCCGTAACAACAAAGTGATTGCACTTGGTGTTGGCAAGAAAAGATTGTATAAAAGATTGTTGATTTAAAATCAACAAATTCATTTGCATTGGCAACTAAGGAAAATAGCACTGTATTTTGGCACAAGAGGTATGGACATGTCAGTTATCAATATTTCTCAGGCCTTAATAAGTCTTAACATGGTTTAGGGACTGCCACCTATTTAAGAGCATCAAAATGTATGTGTTGGGTGTTAACCAGGAAAGCAAAGCCGTCAACCATTTCACACTGATAAAGCATGGCATGCAACATGTGTGTTGGATCTATCACATGCTGATTTGTTGATCCATTGAACACATCTTTGTTTGGAGCAAAGAAGTTTCTGCTTTGGTTTGATGATTATTCTAGGAAGATGTGAGTCTATTTCTTGAAAAACAAGTCGGAATGTTTTGGGCAGTTGGTAGCATTCAACACTTTGGTTGAGAAACAATCTGCTAAACAGTCAAAACTTTGAGGTCAGATAATGGAGGCTAGTTTGTTTCGCAATTTCAAGATCTGCAAGTATGAAGGTATGTGTAGACAATATACAGCTCTATACTCTTCACAGAAAAACAGAGTAGTGGAAAGGAGAAATAGGATGGTTATGGAAATGACAAGGTCCATGATGCACAGATGGAATGGACTGTATAATTATTGGATAGAGGCAGAAAATACAACTGCATACATTCTCAGCTAGAGTTGTAAAGCATTGTAAAATGCCACTCCTGAAGAAGCATGGTCCGATAGAAGACCAATGTTAGTAATTGTTGCGTTTTTCGTTTGTGTTGCTTTTGCATTAGTTCTTGAGAGCAAGAGAATTGAATTAGATGCAAAAAGCAATAAATATACGTTGGTTATAGGGAGCAGTCCAAAGCATACAGGTTATCTTATGCCTTTGCTAAGAAAATTGTTATAGCATGAGAAGACACCTTATCAGATGATGTTAAACTCACTGACAATCTTGTATAGTACTCCTGATAATGTTGGAACATGTTTAGGTGTTAGAAATCAAATAGGGCTCAAAGCCAGAAACATCAGGTTCCAAGGGGAATTTTGATGAAGATCAGAGTGATACTCAGATCCTGTATGGAGGGGTTTGATCAAGAATGCATAGTGGGACAGAGGTCTGCTCTAATTAAAGCTAACATTGACAACTGAAATGGTATGATGACAATTTGCTTTGGAATTATTAAGAGGGTGAAAAGGCAGAGGAAGTCAGTTCAAATCAAGAGTGCCAATAAAGTGGGACAAAGGTTTGCTCAAGTCAAGAGCACCAACGAAGTAGGATGGAGGTTTTCTCATGTCAAGAAAGTCAACAGCAATGACTGAAATGGTATGAAACCACTATGAATGACGTCTGAGCAGATGAAAGGAAACTGCTTGTTGATCTAGAAGATCAGGTAAAGAGGCTATGCAAAGGTTCCAAGCACGCGAATTTGCTCTGATTTTTACGTCTTTTCAGGAATATGAACGTAGCATGTATGAAGAGTAAGTCATTGTACAGACTTAAGTAGACTTCTGGAGCCTGGTACATCAAAATTGATCAATCTCTCAGAGATTAAGGATTCAGAAGAAGTTTATATGATTTTAATCTCTGTCAAAAATAAAGGTCATAACATTGTGGTTCTTATTGTATATGTTGATGATCTTGTCATCACTGGTAGCAAGGTGGATTTGATTGACAAGGTAAAACCTAGTCTGTGTTCAGTTTTTGACGTGACAGATATAAGGCTCCTACACTATTGCCTAGGTGTAGAATTTTGGCAATTTGGTCATGCCATTTGTGTATCACAAAAAAGGTATGCCAAAATGCTTGTGGAAAAGTTCTGGATGACTAAATGTAATTCCACATCTAGGCCTATGGAAGTTGGGCTGAAATTGTCACCTCACACTGATTCATCTTTTGTCAATGAATCAATATATCGTCAGTTAGTGGGAAGCTTGATTATCTTATAATAACTTCATCACATCTGTGCTTTGCAGGAAACTATCTTTCTTAATTTATGTCAAAACCACACACAAAACATTTGCAAAGTGAAAAACATGATCTAGGACATATCAAAGGAATCCTTGACTTTGGTATTTTGTATCAGTGATCTGTTGATCCTTTGTTGTCTGGACACACCAACACAGATTTGGCCAGATTGAATATTAACTGCAAATTTAAGACAAGGTATGTTTTTGCTCTTGGATCAGGAGTAATTTCTTGGCAGAGAAAGCTTGCAACACACAATTATCTTGTCATTTACCAAGGCATGATAAGAAGCAGCAGTTTGTAGAGGTTGCAAGGTGATTTGGTTATGGTGAATACTGAATGATCTTCCTATAGACCAAATATCACCAACACTACTAAGTGTGATAATCAGAGAGTGAATATGTTGAAAAGTCTAGTCTATCATGCCAGAACACAACATATAGAGGTTCATCACCGCTATCTGTGGCAACTAGTTGATAATGAAGATTTTGTGCTACATTTAAACAGGTTGCTGATTTAATTACTAAACCACTTGGTAGAGGTAAATTTATCAAATTTAGGCATAAACATGTGATTGTATCTGGTTTAGTCATGAAGTGAGTATAACAATATAATCTGTTAGTAATAAAATATAATTTATTTCTTGGTTCAGGTTTTATTGTTGGCTGTTACACAGAATAAACCATATGATGTCTTTTAATCTATCTGCAGCGAGCCTGCTAGTTTCTTTGTTAATTGTTTGAGATTCATGCTAATCCAGTGAATCGTATTAATAGCATACGTAATTTTCATATATATTTCTCAAGATGGAGTGAAGCATGATGGCCTGTGTTTAATGCTTATAGTTTGTATACAGCCATGAAATGATGGTATGAATCAACAGTTTTTCATTAAGATCTATTTGTTTTCTTCCAAGCTTGAGCTAAATTTTTAATAGACCCAGTTTTCTGATTGTTAGTTTCAAAATGTTAAATGAGAGTTTGTTTTTCTAATTGGCAATATTAATTTACTTTTAGGATGAAGTTGCTCTGGAAGGTCAGACTGGGAAAATCTACAGGGCTAATTACCATGACCGGTTAGGAAGAACTGTCATTGTGATGACACCTGGAAAGCAGGTTCCTTTCATTAACTTAAGCAATTCAAACATTTATTTTAAATTTATTTTACTTTGGGTGCACTGAATAACATCTAACCATCTGTATGCTGTTTTTCCTCTTACAGAATACCACATCGCAAGATGATCAACTGCGTCACCTGGTCTATCTTCTTGAGAATGCCATTATTAACTTGCCACCAGACCAGGAACAGATGGTATGGTTGATTGATTTCAATGGGTGGTCATTAACCAATTCAGTACCCATTAAAACGGCTCGTGAAACTGCAAATATCTTACAAAATCACTATCCTGAGAGGCTGGCTGTTGCCATACTACACAACCCCCCAAGGATATTTGAAACATTTTGGAAGGTACAACACTCTTTGTAAAATGTGCATTTTATTAACATGCTTGTGGTGAAATACCTTCATGTTTAACTCAGAACTTAATTTTCTTATCTTGATATATCCAGATAGTCAAGTATTTCCTTGACCCAAAGACATTTCAGAAGGTGAAATTTATTTACCCAAAGAGCGAAGAAGGTGCCAGCATTATGAAACAAATTTTTGATATGGAGAAGCTTCAGGTAGAATATGGAGGAAAGAACAACTACAGATATGACCATACAGAGTTCTCAAAACTTATGCATCAAGATGATGTAAAGACTGCTGAGTATTGGGCAATGGCTGATAAGCCCACACACTTGAATGGCAGTTCAGCATCAGAGCCTGACTTGAAAGTTGATGATAATGCCCCAGCAGAAAGCTAGTTGGTGAAGGTGATCCGTTTGGTTTCAAAATATACTTGAAGCCATCTTTACTCAAGAACTTGCTAAAGGTCTATGAGTTGGAATGTCTTGTTTCATTGCGCTCTTTACAATGACATCTCTTGTGCTTATCCATGTACTCTCATGAAAATGGGAGGAATCTTCCCTCAAGAAATTGCCATTCAAACAATTTTTCTTCAATCCAATCAGGATTGTTAATGTCTTTGCATGTAGGTTTATAAAAATGTTGTATGCATCATTTGGTGTTTTTAACCAACTATATATTAATTGTACTAGTGAAAAATATTAAACATATTGACTTGTTCATTGACTGGTTAAATATGTGTTACCAAACTAGAGTTCGGTCACATCTATAGGCTGATGAAACTTAACATGTTAATTGTCATGCCAGGGAATAGTGTTTTTAACATTTTGTTCTGATCGTATACTGTACACAATGATGTTATTGAGATCGCATTTGGAGTAGAATTTCAGAGACATTTGTGTTTCTTTAAACAATGCAAGACCACCTAAATCCTTGACAATAAAAGATTTCAGAGCACATTATTTGTTAGAGATACAGATTCAGGACCATCATGGCCAAAATTTGTGGCAAGGCCTTAAATGTTCTAGTTAGTGCTATAGGTGCAAGAGCATATGGCCAAAAATACTGTTGTAAGAACTTTAGTGTTCTAAAAATTAGTCATGTCTATGTTTTGTTTTCCTAATCTAAAATCACACCATTTGATTTAATGAGATTTGAGCAAAGCATGTATAGAAACATAATTGTGTTAAGGATTTTTTTCTCTCTAGAGAAAGCAAATCATGATTTTCCATTGAAGCCTAGTTTGATATGTTGGATGGGAATGCAGAGAATGTTGCAAGTTATGTTTCAGCTTCATGTGATTCAAAGCAAGATTATGTCGTGAAGGTCCTTGTGTATCACATGTATAATGCTGTTGTGATTTTAGCTGAATATCCATTAAAGTGTGTTCAAGGTGTCAGAGGCTCATACGAGAGCTGTGGGATTGACTTCCAATGAAAAATTCATCCACATAAATACCTAAACTTTTAACTTCGTTGTTATACTAAGAGCAGTCGCAATTAGAAACTACATTTTATGCATAATTTATTATCATACGATCTTCAATTATGTTGGATCAACTTTAACATGCTTGAGTTGTGTGGGGATGGAAATATTAAAAACATCAAAAGAGACATTATTGTTGTGATGATTAGTGATTAGGAGAAAGTATATACATTGTTTTGATAGGATAATCAGTTCAGTTTTTAATATGAAGTGTCTAACCATATGTGGGCAGAGCATAAACACGTGTAAGAAAATTTAGGACATCACGCTTTACGTGTATTACCATGGAGTCTTTTCATAAAATATTTATTGGCGGTAGCCGGAAGAGGTTTGTTTGAATAGCTGTTTAGAGAAGTAGGATTAGTCAGTCTTAGAAATTTACAAGGGATTAAGACATAGAAACTTTATTTCTCTCTTTCTACCACATCAATTTTATTCATTTTTTTTCCCTTAAAAGATATGAACTTATTTTTTCATCATTATTTAAAACAAATTTGCTCTTTTTTGTTAATAACCAAAACGAATTTCCTGAATTATTTATAAACGAATCCAGTAAAGACCTTTACCTGTCACGTACTTGGAAAATCAATTCCAGGGGAAGATTGCCTCCCTCTAGCAGTTTGATTTTATTTCTTATGCAAGAGATTAAGCTTTAGGAAGTAGCGTAAAATCTGCAAATTTGACAATTTGTAATTATCTTCTGGCTTGAAAACCTGATGAAAGAAATCTTAACCTCCCAACAGTCTATCTAGAAACAAAGGGGAGAACATAATTCTTAGGTTTGGGTTGTGAAGTAGAAGACACTTTAGTTGTTGAAATGGCTATCCAGGATAAAGAAAAAAGAGCTTGTCATGCCAATGAACTCAACCTTAAAGTCCTTTAAAGCTATGGATATTATACAAATTGATTATGCATCCTTCCATGATACCTTAGATTTGAAGGACATGTTTTAGTAAAGCTTGACTGGTCTTAGATAATAGTCTTTTACTTGACTCAAATCTGAACTCTTGTGGACTTTAAAATGTAAAATGCTCTACTCACATTTCAATAGGGTTTATTTAGATGCAACTTTATATAACTCCAACTAGATGAACTTTGAAAGGTCCATGCTCAAAAATTGTCCAAGCTATAAAAGAGAACAAATGTAGTTTGTGACTACAAAGTTAATCATTACTCAACTCCTTTGGGGTGATTGTGTCCTTAGCAGATTAAATGGTGTCCTTGGGTGTTATTGAGAGATGGATTTATCTTTGCTGTGTATTGGAATTACAATAGTGCAATTTATTCCTCCCTAACTACTTTACACATCGTGACCTTATCTTTCTCACTAACCAAAGGCTGCCTTACATTGCAATGTTTATTTGTTGGAATTCTATGTTCACTTGAGGTATATTGCCTTACATTGCAATGTTTATTTGTTGGAATTCTATGTTCACTTGAGGTATATGTGGATGTCGTTCTAAGGACCAACCCCTACCCATTACGTATTTGTGGTCATTTGTTATTTCTTTCCAATTTTATGCTCTTTCATGGTGCATAGAGATGACAACCTTATATTGATTGATACTTTGAGACGCTCCACTATGTTTGGGTAATGTCATTCTCCTAAAAGACTTCAATGCTCACATAAGAACTTGATCGATAGCTGCATATAATTTGGTTGAGGATGAGCTTTTTCTACATAAGCTTGATGAATAGTATTTTGGCTTATAGAGAAGCTTGATAGATGGATCTTACAAAGTACAATCTATAGGAGACATTCAAATGTGGGAATCATGCAACTTGCATATTTTCAATGGGTTAGCTTGTTTTTTAATGAGAAATTCACTTGGTTTCATTACTACAGTGTTGCAAACAATGTAAAATACATTCTAGCCTATTGATCTGTGATTCCACATAACATTATTTCCTTGTTGCCCTTTAGTGGATCATGTTGATCTTGCTTATATACGATACACTTTAGTTGAGCTCTTATCCACATCCTCTCACAACTCCTCCATTGATGATCACACTATTGCACACTTGACATGAACTATGAACACAACTTGTTGCTTCAAATTCCCGACCCATGTTTAGACACTACTGCCTTTCTACTATTGATGCTAGTACTAGACATGATTTTCATTGCACATGCACTTTGGAAGGCAACCTTGGACTTCCTTTCCAACATAGTATTATTATTCTTCTTTTTTCCTTAGTGGTAACTACTATTATAGGTGATATAACAATGAATGCAAATCTATGCATTGTAGGCTTTGCCATCTCATTACCCATAACCCTTTTATATAGGAGAATTAAAAGGCTTATATGTGCCTCCATATTTCGGATACATGTTTCTTGCTAATAGAAAACAATTCTTAAATGTCCTTCAACTTTTTTCCAAGATTATTTAGCACACTCTTCTCTTGAGGAATTCTTCTTCCATAGTATTACTCCTCAAGCTTACTTTTTTTATGATATTCTTGACCAACCCACTATTAGTGTTTCCTCTTCTCCTTGTTCTTGCATCTTTTTAGGTGGGAATATTGGTTTCCGAAATTGTGCACCAACAAGGCAATAGGTTATGGAGGGTTTTTGAATAAACTGCTCAAAGATGGTATGCCTTTAATTGCCTTTTGAATATAAACATGTTTAATACTATTGTTTGTAGGGATTCCCCTTCTAACCCTAATAACTATAGGACTATCATGATTAGCACACTTTTGCCAGGTTTTATTTTACAAACCTAAACATGGTTCTCTAATCGTGACCATAAAAGAAAAAAAATGAATTTTAAATATATTTATAAACTATTGAATAGATTTTCACTCTTTGAGATGCCATTAACGATCCATATCAATGATAGTTTGAGGTCTTCTTTTGTTTTGTGAAATGAAATTTGGGAGGCATTTGATTCACGTTCGAGGCATCTCTCCTAAAAAGTTCCATTGATTGATCATTGTTGTTATGAGATTCTATGGATTTGTTGTTTGGTTGTTTTCATACTTCATATAGGTTCTTTGATTTCATCAATAATAATGTTAGGAACCTACTATTGAAAATAGACTCACTCACACAAAATACTGTAAAATAACTGAAATGCATCAAATAATAGAATAACACTATGTAGAAAGTAATTGCAGAATTGAAACAATCTCACAATATTACTCAGAATCGCAGGCCTCTTCGAGGGGGCAACCTCCTTCAATATTTCATTAACTTGCAAAAAGATACATTCATACATGACTTCATATCTTTTAAAGAAAAACTTCATGCAACCCTAACCCTAAGCTCACAAGTTGGCTTAATGCAAAATTCCACTCAAGCTAGAATCTTCTACCAACATCGGTTACATTCTTGATAACGGTTACATGAAATGGCCCCACTTGTCTAGGCGCCTTACTTGCCACATATCATTACAAAAGTATTACAAAATAACATTATAAGGGTGTCCCCACATTGGACGTGGGTCATTACATAATCAATTGAGAATTGCAAAAACAATGTTAGGATGGGTTCCTAACAAATAACATAGGGATCAAGGAGGAATGTTTTCTTTCGTATAAACTCGTTTTGATATCTATATTGTAGAATCCACATGCAACAATGTTAGAAACAATTTTACTTATATATCCACTTAATAAACCCTCAGTTTTGAGCTACATTATTGGATTATTTGCTTGGTTAATTGTGCATTTTGAGTTTTTATTTTATTTTATTTTATATTTCTTTCTAGTTATTGTGAAAACAACTAAATTCCCATGCTTATGGTAGCATGTTAAATGATGTCTATGTTTTAGTCATTAAAGCTACATGACCTTATGGTTTTCATTTCATGAAGATATATTTTTTATAAATAACATAACTTTTGCATATATATATATATATATCCATTAAAAAAACAAAACAAAAAATGATAGTAATTTTTTTCAATTGGTTATATGGGATTGAAACAGGCCCCACCCGTATTACATCATCACCACATAGTGGTATTACAACAAAGCTTGGATATTATCCATGTATCACTTGGCAAGATTTGAATCTTGGTCTCAAATGTTAAGGAATCTTACCGGTTGAGCTAATGCCACTTCAATTTTTTTGAACATTTTTTTTCAATGAGTTTACAAAGGATTTTATGAGGGATCCTGGTCCCCTCATACTGAGTGAGATTTGAACCTTGGTGTAGACATGAAAAATTGACCCACCAAAATGGTTTAAATATTCCTTAGATCCCTAGCTAGCCACCCAAACTTGCTAAGTGCAAATTTTGGGGTATTTTGCATTCTCCCCTTGCCTTTTTGCCCTAGCTTTATCAAATCCGTGCCCCATCCATACTGGGTGTAGGGGCACAAATTTAGCTTTTTAGGGGGTTTTCTCACTAAAACCCCCCACCCCATCGACCCATTTTAGAGTCGGCTTTGCTCAAAGTGAAATTTCACTTTCCTGCCCATTTTACCCTTCAAACCCTTATAAATAAGGGCTTGGATCTCCTCATTTTCTAGAAATAAAATAATATATCACTTATTGACATTCTAATTACAAAATCACTCATTTGCTCATGCTCTCAAGTGGACTTCTGCTGCAAGTTGCTGTTTTGGTTGTTTTGTGCTTTGGTGATTGCTACCCTTGGGGATTGAGTGGAGGAGTCTCAACGATTGAATAGATCAACCATTTTGGAGTGCTTCATCCACTTCTTCATTTCTCCTTGCTTGCTTCAACAACTCATCAACTCATCACTTTAATAGTGTTTTAACTCTATTTTTTGATATTTTGCACCATGTTTTTCACTGATTTGGGCCCCAAAAAGGGCATTTGGACCAAATCCTTACCCCCTCCATACTAGGTGCAGATTTTGTCAACCAGATACACACTCCCTAATTACTGGGTACGGATTTGGTAAAATTAGGGTTTTGGGGGTAAAATTTGTACTTTAATACCCTAATTTGCACCTTACATTGAAGCTTTTTATTGTGTCCATCTTAGCTGCATTTCATTTCATTGTTGTATATCTACTTTGCTCTATTTGTGCATGTTCCAAAGGTCACATATTATTTTAATTTCAAAAAGTCAGCTAAAAGGACCAAGTGGGCTTGATCGCTGCACCTCCAAGCTCAGCTATATAGCGGCCTAAGTAGACCCCTAAATGTTGATCAAATTTTCTAGGGTTTTGTGAAGCTATTTTGCAGGATTGAAGCTATTGGATATTCGAGATGCAAGATAAAGCTTGGACCAACCATAAAATAAGATAAGTGCCCAAATAGATCTTTAGGTTGTTTGTTGTTTGCTTTCTGTTCAATTTTATAGAAAATCTAGATCATAAGCAAAGGATAGATATTTGATTAAATTTCATAGGCATTTGAATGAATAAGAGCATATAGTGTGCATCTAGGGTTTTTCTTGTGCATTTCCTTAGACCCTTGCTTAAAATATTTTACTTTGTAACCTAGGGTTAAATATCATTGAATCCAAGAATCATACTAGGCTTAGCTCTTGTATTCTTGCATCTTGTATCTTGTATTGTTTCTTCATTGTCATAGCTTAGTTTAGCAAGAGCAAACATAGGTGATTGTTTTGAATTGAACACACCAAACACATTCCACCCCAAAATTGGAGTAAGTCTTAAAATTTTTCCTAGTGAACCCTTCCCCCCTTACACCATGTGTAGAGTTATAACGATCACCAAGATCACCTCAAGGCTCCCAATAGATCCATCCCTAAAAATCGTATGCGATGCATGATTTTCCCCCTCTACATCTTTGGTGAACCTGATGTGAAGACACATCTTAGTGGCCAATATAGAAAGCCTCTTCCTTTTCTTTTTGAAAATATTTAATAATACCACTAATTTTTTTACCTAGAGTTAGAAGAACATTAACATCTTAAGAGTCTGCTTATGTGTTTTTCATTAGTTTTCTCTTCTATCATTTTGTCTCTTCTAATGGCTCCAGCGAAGGCATATTGAATTTGATCATGTTCCTTAGGAAGATGATCAGATTGATAGAGAGAATCCTAACCTTGATCCAAAAGAGCAAGAAAATGTTGAAATTGAAACAAACTATGATCCCATTGAAGGGCCTAATGGTGGGTACCTTTTTACATAATTTGATCATGTTTGGGGTTATATTAAAAGTCATAAGGAAAAATTGCTTAAGGCTATGGAGCAGGAAGCCCAACTCGAAAGAGGGTGAGACTCCTCCTCCTCCTCTAGTAATCTCTCCTAGGCATGTTCATAATAACCTTGTGTCAAAATATTTACATCATGATAATCTTGCTCAACCAATTTATGCCACTACTGTAACCACTAATGTTGTAAGGAGTTCACAAGTCCTTCCAACCAGTAGTGTCACTCAAAATTATGTTCAATTTTCTCCTCAATATACTAATCTCAACATACTTGCTTTTTTTCCACTAATTATTAGTTATCCTCTCCAGTAGGGTATCACATATCACAATAGTATCAATACCTGCAACATGTGCCAAGTACCTGTTCAAAAATCTACCTATACCCCTCCCTTAGGGACTCTAGGGGCATTGCACAACAACAATCCTGAGGTGCAAATTTTAACAAATATGGTGAAATAATTAGTTTTAAAAGTGGAGATGATTCAACCTTCTAGTTTCACATACAACTATAAAGAAATGTGCAATCAACCCCTAGACCCTATTGTTGCTGCTAGACCTTATCCCAAGCATTTTTCCATACCGGTTCTACCTCTATATAAGGGAACATAAAATCCAATTGAGCATTTAAGGAGGTTTAGAGCAACTTTCGATGATATCATATATGCTGATATGTTGTTACTAAAGATGTTTTTTAAGAGTCTTATTGGCATGGCATTAGAATGATATTATCAGTTACCCAACCAGTCTCTACGAAATTTTGAAGAGACAACTAAATTGTTTGTTCAAAAATTTGGGGTTTGCATAAAAAAAATGTATCTATGAAATATGTTTATAATCTAAAACAAGGTAAAGAGGAAATTTTTTTAGAATTCTTGGCTCGTTCGAGAAGTTTGGTTGGATGCTTGAAATATACTTTACCTCCCTGAGATATGCTTGAGATATTTATTGGAAATTTGCAAGAACAACTATCTTATGTACTAGAAACTACCACTATCACATATTTTGATCAAGCAATTGAGTTAGCAAGGAAAGTGGAACAAGATCTTATCAAAAGAGGACAACTCAAAGTGAAAGAAGATAAAACCACTAAGTCACAACATAAGAATAAGCATGTGGTAGGTGATGGGGCAACGAATAGTAGACCTGTTAACAATATTGTTAACAACCTACAAAAGGTGATAATTCAAAGACCTCCACAAAGGAATTTTACAAGACTTAAAATGCCCATGGAAGTGGTTTTAAAGCAGCTTTTGGAAACTAATATGATTTATTTGCCTCCCATAAGGAAACTGGACACTACAACTAATTGGTATAAGGCAGGTCAAAATTACACATATCATAGAGTAGACGGACACTAGATAAATTCTTGCAAGAGGTTGAAACATATGGTTTAGGATTTGATTAATGTAGGATGTCTTGTCATAGAAGACTATCATTCATCAAATAATCAACCTCCTACTCAACAGGCGCCCATGACCAATCAAGATATGGGAATCTTTCGAGATCCACTACCTAAGCATGAACAACAAGCAACAAATCAAGAATCATATAAGAATGTGCCACATGCGTATGGTAAAATGGTTGGTATGGTTGGAGCAACTACAAGGAAGCAAGCTCAAGCTTAGTCGACTCAAAATCCTCAATAGAGAAAAGTTTTTTGTCACAACCTGTCTTGATTTTGAAGAATAATCAGAGAAAGATCACAGGAACAGGAAATCTGTCATTAGTTTTGAAACCTCAAGCTTCCTTTGCCATTCAACAACATTTAGCTAGTACCCCCACCAAGATTTCTATCTTAGAACTCTTGCAAACTTCCTCTATTTATAGTAAAGCTTTGGTAGAACTTTTGAGATAGCAATTTGTCCCTCTAGATATTTCCCCTAGTGCCATAGTTAATATCGTAAGTTCTTTTGGGATACATCATATCACATTCTTAGATGACAATAAGCCATAGTTAGACCTGTGAGGGGTTTCTTCCCTCTATATTACAATAATTATTGGGGAAACCTTTGTCAAAAGAATATTGATTGACAATGGTTCTTTCCTTAATTTATGCACTTATCAATTTTTTCAAAATTTTGTATTAAAAGAGGAAGATTTAATTAAATCAAACATTATCATTAAGCCTTTCAACAATGAGTTACAAGAAGCTTGTGGTGTTATATCCCTCCCTCTTAAGGTTGGACCCAAGATTTTAATGCATCTTGTAATCTTCTTCTTGGACATCCTTGGATTCATGTGATGAAGGTTGTCCCTTATACCTTTCATCAGTGTTTGAAGTTTGAATTTAAAGATCAAGTTATCACCATTCTAGGTGATATCCATTTAAACACTGTTCGTTGGTTGAGCATAGCTCAATCTGATTTCAATATTTTTCCTTCAGTTTCATCATTTGTTTCTCCAAGTTCCTCATCTCAAATATCTGAGCAACTCGAAATTCTAAATATGAGTGAGGAACCTCAAATTAAAGTTTCATCACGGGATCAAGATAATAAATTTCTTCAAGAACGTATTTTGGATCTAGCCAAGCTGTCACCTTCACCTTAAAATATAGACTTGCCCTATAAGAAGGGTGAAGTTGTATACATTAGCATATATACCTTTATATTCATAGGTATAACCTTCAAATAAAATATTTGTGGTAGCAAACCCTCTCTCGTTGAACGCTCTTTTACTCATTGCTACTTATCCAATGATTACCCACTCCATAAATAGATCCTATCTAGCATAGGATGTGTAGGTAAATATTTGGGACCAGAACATAAAGACATTCAAGAGCCCTTGGATGTTGAGATTTGGCCTAGGAGATGAGGTGTAGGCTACATACCTAACAAAACCAACCTCCACCATTCGATGATGATGATCACCTTATTTCTTATGCTGAATATATAGATCATTAGAGGACGAAGTGGAGTGATGAGGATGAGGATCCCCATTATCCTTGTTTTGAAATGTGATAGGTTCTATGCATTCTAGAGGTAAGTATTATGCTTCTAAAGGGGACCCTGCTTCACTATCTTATAGAGATCTTTCAAAATTAGGAATTGCCCCTCCTTTTGTTAAGAAATATGGTTTTGTTCGAGTATATGAAGACTTTCATGCAATGGATACAGAGGGAAACCTACGAATGAGTCTCTTTGTGATTTTATCATTAAGATGATCCTCCTATATTTTTCTTTGATGGATTAGTCCCTTGTATGCATGTTATTTACGTAAAGATAGGAGGTACAATCACATTATGTATTGACTATTGTTCCACTCATTAATAAAACAACAATAATAAATCACTAAAATAGGCATGCATTTAGCATAGATCATATTGCATTCATTTTCTTGCTCATACTGCATGGTTGCCTGTCATACTTTGCACGATTGTCTGAAATTCTATTCCACTTGCATTTCTAGCTGTCATAAGTGAATTATTGCTTGCTCATGACTACTTGATCATATAGATTTTTGGGATTTTTTGTGATAATGACAAGTTATGACACCTAGTTAGGTCGTCGCTCATATGCATTGCACTCTCACGAGGGATTTGATGCCTAGAAAATCCCAAACATAGGGCCCATCCATATGCATCTCCTCTTTTTCTCCCCTCTTCTCTTCTCTTCCCTTTTCTTTTGTCTTGTATTCCTTGACTTTGAAAGTTTTTATGACCATCAACTCTCTCCAAAGTCAAGGAATACAATTCTTTTCTTGGTGTATCCTTGTCCCTTGTGTGTTTTATTTTTATTTTTTATTAGGACAAGGATATATATCCTTTGTCTCAATGATTTTCTTCGCTTTCTTTTTCTTCTCTTCTTCCCTCTTGTTTCGCTTAGTTTTCTTTGTCCATTCATATTTCACACACATCACACCCCTATAAGGGTATCATTCACTAAATACATCAACTGCACACACAACACACCCCATATGGGATAGCTTCAATACCACACATGAGGGGTAACCTCCATATCAGTAATCTGCAAGCATATATCCTAGCAGGTATATTTTATCCATATAACCATCTTAGCGAGCATTGTACCCATAGTGGGTCATGATCCATATTTGACCATCTATCCATCTTAGCGAGTGCTACTCCCATAGCGGGTATAACTCCACTTGTCCATATTTTTTTTCCGTACAAGGATAGCTTCATGGCCATAAGCGAGGGGTAGCCTCCATGTTGACCATTTGCAAACATATATCCTTGTTGGGATTTTGTCTTTTTCTCTTCTTTTCTTTGGTCTTTTGGAGCTTTTTTGTTTTTCTTTGTTTTCACTTTCTTCATCATCATTGTTCACTTCTTCCTTTTGTTTTGTTGCCTTCCTCTTCCATTTGATGCACTTCACCCTTGCATTCATGTTAGCTTACATATTAGGCATTTTGTTAGTTATATTCATTTAGTTAAGTCCATCATGCATTGCATCCATTATGTTTGTGCTCATCATCCATCATTAATTAAAAACATGAAAGTAATAAAAAGAAACAATCATACAAAAGCACACACATTTTTGATCAAGTAAATAATAATATAAATAGTAGCTAGTATTACTCGATGGTACAAATTGTATGCTAGTCAGTCGGTGTGCCATAATAGAGAGCCTGGCACACTTGACCCTCCCTGGGGATGCATACCATAATTCAAAATTGGCATATCATCTTAATACTAGTCCTAGTAGTGTGAGCCTGCTCCCTTTACTCCGCCCGTTGGAGGTTGTGGAGGATTCATAATCACAGATCGTGATACAGTACATGCCCTCGACTATGAATGACTTTGTGATCATCGAGAGGAGGTATTTGAAACCCTCGAATCAACAAGAATGACATGGTAATATCCCCCCTGATAGTAGTACACTCTTCGTGTTGTCTCCTCGTATGAATCCCTCACCCTCTACAACTCCACCAGCAATAGGTGAACTCCCTCACTTTGTTGACTTCTCACTACGATAGCCATCCCCGCTGCCTGGGTCTACTAACCCCTCTCCCCTGTAAGGTACTCTACCTCAACCTGTATTGTATCCCACTCTACTCAAGCCTGGTATAGCTTTCTTCAGATGATGGCCATCTTTGCCTCCACAGTTGCTAACTTTTGGTGCAAAAACTGGCACCAAAAGAGCGGGAGGCACGCTCGATGATCCTCGACCAACATTGAATGACTGCCCAACTCAAGAGAGGAAAAGGTGGTCGATCTTTGGAGAAGATCGACTCCTTTGGTTCCAGCTACCTATGCCACAAAGGGAAAAGGGGGAAAAGGGAACGATAAAGAAAGCAAAGAAGGTCATAGCTGTAACTGACAAGGATAGGGTATGGCTGCATCAAGACACATTGGTTCAACGTCGTCAGTGCAAACAATAGCATACCACATAATAGATCAACCCACCTTGTATTCACTTATCATTTGGAAAGTAGGAAAGGGGAAATTCCAGAACCAGTGAGAGGGTGCATGAAATCCAGGTAGCAGAATTAGAGCACTCCCACCCAACCAATTTTAGAAGAAATAAACACTGACACCCAGGGGTGGATGTGAATTCTAGAACTACCCAGCTAGGTCCAATAAATCCAGACATAAGAACTAAATGAACCAACTCAGAAAACCATCGCAGAAATAAACATCCACATATAGAAAAAAATAGAAGCAAAGATAGATTGAAAGACCAAACAATGATATACTATTATTTACAGGTAATTAAGAATACATATGAATTGTAAAGGCCATAGAGTCACCCTTTGGAATGACGAGAATTCCACTATTTATAGAATATTTTACAATAGATTCAAATTAAAGCATTGATGGAATTAGGTGGGAAGAATCACACTAAAATAGTCAAAATAATTGCTGATGCTTTGTTTCAGGAGGGATGGCGGTTGTTCGAAAGGGGTCAGGTGTTTGTGCATAGTTCTGGGCCCTTGATCACTCCTACTGAACCTGTTCAAGCAATAAATTCCATCTACTTCATCCATTTGAAAAACTTAGAAGTCTCATAATAGGCTCTATGTACTTCCACTTGCTCTTCATCAACTCGTACCAAGATAGCTATGATTATTAATGACCCATATGGATTCTTCCAATGGCTTCCCTTTGACATCAGATACGGCCAGGGATGCATCACTTTGCTCATCACATCTTTGTGGGGATGAAGGAATGGGTTCAAACTTTTAATGTTGCTTTCCCAAAGTTTCACTAAGCTTTGGGGATGGAGACTTGGGACTTGCGACCACTGAGCCATAGTTCAATTCTTTCATCTGAGGATTAAGATCCCAATATTTCATCCAATAGTTAGGGTGGGATTTTGGGATGTTTCTTTGAGCACACCCTTGCATATTATTCCATTCGGTCCCAGAACTGGAGATGCGCTCTACCGCTTGTCCACTTGTTTTCAAAAATTTGCTTCTTCCATCAACGATTTAAAATTGGTACTTTACCTCACTAACATCTCGCTCCAAAAAAAGAGTGGGTGAAGGAGTACCAAAATTTACCCATACTCTTAGAAACTCACAGGGGATTTCCATTTGTTGGAAATAAAAACTCAGATAACATTATTTCTTAAGAAAGCACAATAGAGAAGGATAGAAATGGAGATTAGGACATAAAAAATAAATAGGGAATAGGGGTAGCCAAGAGAAAGCTACCAGACACACTAAGGGAAGAGAAAGGGCACAACCTGATAGTACACAGTGGATAATAAAAGCAAGAAGAATACACAAGATGAGAAGAAGAAGCGCAGGGAAAGGGAAGTTGAGGGAATTAAAAGTAAGGAAGGGGGAGAGAGAGAAGCGATGAAAGAAGGAAATGAAAGGGAGAGTAGGCTTGGAGAAAACCTCTCAAAGTAGGTCTTGATTGATATACTCCTTTATGGCTCAAGGTATTTCCAAAGGGTTCTGCATTTACTTTGAAAGATTTATCTTGAAGCGTATCTTTACCATACAAACCAAGGCATACTTGCTACATCAGATTGTGAGATTTTAAGAGAGTTGTCCATTGGGCTAGGAAGTTACAAGACAAATAAGTGAATAAATAATACTTCAAGGAAGAGATATCATTTGTAAATCATATTATTTATCAAAAAGTAGATTCCTTGGGGTGATGTCAGCAACTTATACATCCTAATATGATCTGCACCCTTTATTTATCCGTCGGTCTATTTACACAAAATTGCGGTGCTACAAGCACCCCACTCCATGGCATTTCTCTACCATTTATCTGGTAAAACTATACTGTCCAGAAAAAATAACACAAAATTTTAGCTACTCCTTGTGCTCAATTTGGATTTACTGACCATATATCACTTTCAGCTTGAGCAGCTCTGTATTTTGAAGGCAGACCATTCGTGCAAAGGCTGCCTCTGTTGCTTTAGCCCATGATTGGGCTATCATCTCTTCTAGAGGTGGATACCATAATCATACTATGTATGGGTCATCTTGCAATGTTACCCATATTTCATCCTTTTTGGGACAAATATTAGTCCCCTTAAATTCTTGTTGTTCTAGGATCTAGGGACGGCTGCAACAAAAGTTATCAGGGAATGATTCTTCTACTTCTACTTTGCTTGATTTTGACCTGTATTTGCTTCTAGGTTGGTGGGCAGACTCCATCCTTTGTAGTATGAGGATTGGTGCTAGTATTTCACTGTGTTATTGCTCCTCCTGTGAGGAACAACAAGCTATTATACTACTCGACTCAGGGGGTAAATAGCTATTCCTACTGGATGGCTCAGGGTACTAACTTTCTTCCCATGCCCTACCTTATTGCTATGTGTTGGGATATGTAGGGAAGAAATGGGCTATGAGCCTAGGATTCTGAACAAAGGATGTGATGGGTAGGAGAGGCTACGGTGGAATATTTTTGGGGATTTTTCCTACTTGGATTAATGTCCTTTCTACTTGGGATGCTTCCTTAAAAACTTGAGGGAAACATCTCTCTCCTGATTGCTACACTAGAAGGCCTATGTTAGGCTCAAAGGCATGAATATAGTATATGTATGCTTGGGCAGCAGATGGCATGGCTTCATAAGGGATCCTCCTCTAGGTTCTAGTAAAGTGAACATTGAATTCAACCATGGCTTCATTATAGGCCCGCTTGATGAATGTTAGTTGTGTGAGTAGGAGGAAAGGATCCATAGAGGCGTCGAATACATCGATGAGTGCTTATGTGAGGTAAACCCATTTGCTAATTCTTGAATGCTCTAGAGTTATGAACTATAATAATTCTCTTTCTTTAAAAGAAAAAGCAAGGATCCTGAGCATCACATTTTTAGAAGTAATACCATGAATCAAAGAGAGGGATGCTACATCCTGGCAGTGTTCATATGCAGCGCCATCAGTACCATCATCATTGGGAAGCGTTTTGAGCAAAGGCTTAGGAATATATTGCAGGCTTGAGATAATTAGGAGGCTTGCATCATTCCAACTAGGACATTTTGGCTGAGCCATTAAATAACCGATCCCTCAAAGCCTTTTGATTACACCACCAGGTTAGAGTCACCAAATGATCATGATTTCTCAGCTAGCAAGGTCAGGGCTGCTCATCAAACCCTGGGTCCTTTGGGAAATGAGAATATCTTAGTACAAAAGGGCAACTAATATCATTATCTGGAGATGTTCAAATTCACTAGGTGATTTGTAAGGATGTAGTCAAACCAGAGTATCACCAAAATCTGATTTCCTCAAACATGGAAACTCATTGAGTTCCCTAGTGAAGTCACAAAAAATTAAATTGTTGGTGAAAAAATCGGTATCGAATGAGCAAGAGGTGTGGCTAATGGTCCTCGACAAATATTGAATGGTCACCCATATTTGAGGAGGCAAAGGCAGTCGATATCCAAAGAAGGCTGACTTCTTTGGTTTCAGATACCTATGCTGCAAAGGTAAAGAGGGTAAAGGGAATGAGAAAGATATAAAAGAAGGCCATAGCCAAAACTAATAAGGATGGGGTGTGGCCACATAAAGACACACTGGTTCAACATCATCGATGAAAACAATAACAAACCACCTAACATATCAGTTTGCCCCATATTCACTTCTCATTTAGTGTAGCAAGAAAGGGTAAATTCTAGAACCAATGAGAGGGTGCATGAAATCCAGGCAATAGAATTAGAGCACTCTCACCCGATTGACTTTAGAAAAAATAAACCCTGATGCCTAGGGGTGGATGCAAATTCCATAACTACCCAGCTAGGTCCACAAAATATAGACAACAAAATTAAGCGAACCAACTCAGGCAACCATCGTAGAAATAAACATCCACATATAGACAAAAAAAAGTAAATATAGATTGAGAGACCAAACAATGATATACTATTATTTACAAATAATGAAGAATACATATGAATTGTAAAGGCCACAAAGCCATTCTTTGGAATGGCGAGCATTCTGCTATTCATAGAAGATTTTACAATAGATTCAAATTCAAGCATTGATGGTATTAGGTAGGAAGAATCATGCTGGAATAGTCGA
This sequence comes from Wollemia nobilis, assembly GCA_028583015.1. Lineage (NCBI taxonomy): Eukaryota > Viridiplantae > Streptophyta > Pinopsida > Araucariales > Araucariaceae > Wollemia > Wollemia nobilis. Next base: position 13,296,886 of record JAQPPZ010017016.1, read on the forward strand.
AAGATCCGCTGATGCTTTGTTCCAGGAGGGATGGTAGCTTTTGAGAAGGGGTTAGGTGTTTGTGCATAGATCTAGGCCCTTGATCAATCTTGCAAAACCTATTCAAGCAATAAATTCCATCTACTTTATCCTTTCAAACAACTTGGAAGTCTCATCGTAGGCTCTATGTACTTCCACTTGCTCTTCATCAGCTCGTACCAGGATAGTTGTGATTATTAATGATCCATCTTGATTCTTCCAATGAATTCCATTTAACATCGGCTATGACCAGGGATGCATCACTTTTCTCATCACATCTTCATGAGGATGGAGGAATGAGTTTAGATTTTTAATGTTGCTTTTCCAAGGTTCTGCTCAGCTTTGGGGACGAAGATTGGGACTTGCGACCATTGAGCCATAGTTCGATTCTTTCGTTCAGGGATTGAGATCCCAATCTTCCATCCAATAGTCAGGGTATGATTTTGGGGTGTTCCTTTGAGCATGCCCCTGCTAATTCTTCTATCTAGTCCCAGGCTTGGAGATGCGCTCTGTCGATTGTCCACTTATTTTCAAAAATTTGCTTCTTCCATCAATGCTTCAAAATTTGGCACTCTACCTCACTAACATCTCATCCCAAAAAGAAGAGTGGGTGAAAAGGTGCCAAAATTCACCCACACTAACCTCACCCGTAGGGCCTCTACCTCCCTTGGATCTATCACCTCAACAGGTCCCACCTATGCCACTGTAGGGGCTACCTCTCTATTCCTCCTTAATCTAAAGCTAGAGATCATAATAGTCATCCTCATGGCTATCACTATCTCCATCTGCACGTATAACCAAGCTAGCCTCAATGGGATCATTCCCCTCTCTAGCCCATATGGTGACCTCTCAAAGTGCCAACTGCACTTGCTATCCCATCACCTAGCGATGTTAAACTAGCACTGCTGGGGAGATACTCGAGGGCAAAATACCCTTGTACCATCTCCAATATTCGAAGGCCAACCCAACATCATCCACATTTGGATTCACGTATAGTGGATCATCCAGGTCCTCCACCCACCTAGCCATAATAGGAGCACCTCTGCATGTTGATGGGCCCCTTTCAATCCATCATAACTAGTAGTCATATAGATCTAAAATCTCTTGGAAGATGCTGAACTGGAACTACACTCGATAGAACTTGAACAACTATTGTTCGCCCTTCTTAGTAAGAAGCCATCAGATCCTCCTCACCCTAGCAAGCTCCACTGTGTCCTCCTTAAAACTTGGGTGTATATGCCACAAATTCCATATGATCTAGTGAACTCGTAGATCCTCTACTAAACTCCTACCTAGTGGTAAGACTCCAACATAGGGCTTGTACCCATGTTCATAGAGTTGGACCCACTTGTTTATTGCTGGTCGCTCCATGATAGGCAAAGTTCATAGTAGTGTGCTTAGTCTTCAGACCACTATATGCTCCCAGCACCACACCTGGAGCAAAGTCATGTAGACCAGCCCTTTCTACTGCTTATACACAACACCATGCAATATCCTATATAAGTGGGCCAACACATATGATCCCCATGCAAATATGATCCTCTGATCTCGCATGTCTACCACTACTCTCACTAGAGCCCATGGTGGGTGTTTCCTACTAGTATGGCACACCAGAATCCCTACCACCACTTCACATAGTATGCATGTCAATGCATTGACTCCATATAACTATGGCATATCATCAACATGGAATATACTCTGTTGGATCACATGTGTCAGATCCTTCAACATCATCTCTAATGCCACCATTGACACCCGTACCATGTAAATTGTCCTCTTAACAAACAATATTCTTAGGATGCGCTACACATAGTTTAGTGTGACCATTATCTCCCCCATTGATAACCAGAAGGTGGATGATTTTGGGTACCATATCTCAACCAGAGTTGTCAGTAGGGTCCTATCCACCTCCATGCGGGGTATCATCATCAAGTGTAGTAACCCCATCCTCTCCAATGTCTTCCCTCTCCCCTGTTGTGAGCTACTCCAACGCAGTATCTAGTGTGCCTAGTCATCACTCTTTTCTCTCAAGTACATATAGCTACAAAAAAACATAATTCATCATTAAATCATCATCTCACACTTCAAAATTTACAAAAAATTAAAAAATTAAAAAACTAGTCATTTTTTTGTAAAATCGATTGAATCTGCACCTTGGAAGGACCGAGCATGGATTTGGTACTATTTATTACCTAAATACATAAAATAACTATAGAGGGTGTATATTTGACATGGCATGATGACCAAATCCATGGCCCGCAACCAAATCTACACCCCACAATGATTTTGACAAAAAATGCTTAAAAAAAATTCAAAATGTTTGCTAAAAATTTGTGTGCAGGTGAAGAATCTAATTCTAGCAAATGGGTCTCAATATAGACCTTAAATTGGTTAGTGGTAGTGCTAGTGTCGCCCCTCGCCATGACATCATGGTGAGTTGGTAAGGCCATATTATTATTTTCTCTTAAGAACTCCCTTTTCTCCTCGTTGTGCAGTGAAAATGAGTTTCTTTTTCTCCCTTTTCCCCCTTTCTCCACTCTCCTCTTTTCTCTTTTCCTTCATTTTCTTCTCTCTCCTTCCTTTTTTTTTTCTTTCCCTCATCTTGTTTTTCACTATCGCTTTTTTGTGCCTTTTTTGAGTTTTTATATGGAATTTTACATTCCTTATAAAAAATCTGTTAGAGTATATCTTAAGTTGTTAATAGGTATATTTAGGATATTTATTTTCTAGATATTATATTTAGGATATTTATTTTATAGATATTATATTATTGATTTTTTAGAGTTATCTCTCTTGCATAAGGTTGTTAAAATCCTAGTTTTGTGTGGCTAAGATATATTTAGTTTGTTATGATCTAATGGCTCATATTGTACACCTTTGCTATTTAATGCAAGGTCCCTCTCATGGAATAATAAGTTCTTGAGTTTCTCTCCAATTTCTTGTGGTGCTTTGCATGTATATTTTATTGGGCTTGAATATTGCTTTTCAATATTCTCTACATGGTACTAGAGCCGGATAGATTTTTTTGCAAGCATTCAAGAAATTTCTACAACTTTTATTTTGCAGGTTTGAAGACATTTGAAGGAACATTGCGAAAGTGTGGATCTCACATTTTAGAGTTTGGCCATCGTATGCTCTCACCTTGCCTCTTTTATTGGGGATATTGGTGATCATAAAGTGGTTTCAAACCTTGTTGCAGGTCCCTCTTTTCAGACTCAAGTCGTGGCTTTTTCACTGCAAACCCGCAACCCCACAATTTTCTGAAGAAGCAACTTCTAGAGGACGTTTCTCCCTCTTATGAAATCAGTTTTCGATCAATTTTTTTTTGATCTTGACTAATTTTTTGAGGGATTAACATTGGTGTAGTCAGATCTACATTTTAGCTTATGGGATTTTTATAAATTCCATAGTTTTTTAACTGCAAACCTGCAGTCACGTAGTTTTCTAGAGAAGCAACTTCTGAAGATCATTTCTCCCTCTTCTAAAATTAGTTTTCGATAATTTTTTTTTTAATATTGACTGATTTTTAGAGGGCTTCACATTGGTGTAGTCAGATCTACATTTTGGTGGACAGTATTTTTAGAAAACCATATTTTTTTAACTACAAACCCGCGGCCCCATAGTTTTTTGGAGAAGCAATTTCTAAAGGTCATTTCTCCCTCTTCCGAAATCCATTTTGGATCAATTGTTTTTTGATCCTGACTGTTTTTTCAAGGGCTTCACACTGGTGAATTCATAATTTAGATCCAATGGACATATATTTGTAGAAAATTATTTTTTTCTGCCATGTATTTAAATAAAAAAATCTGCTTTTTTAGTGGGGGGCTTTATATTCTCGTTGTAAGCCTGAATTATAAAGGTATTTGTTGGGGGATTTTGTTGATCCTACGGACTAAATTTATAAAGTTCATTTTTACCCTTTTTTGGTTGTTTTTCCATATAGTTTGGACCTTGTTATCAGCCCATTGTGTTTGTATAGGTGGAAACCACATATTTGTGCTTGTGGAGTCATTTTGGACTACCCTTGCTATTGTGGTGCTTCTTTCTCCATCCTATCTTCTCACTCTCCTTTTGTGAGACACTTTGGTTTAATGGAGGGTTTTATTTGGTGATTTTTTCATAGTTCGATAGCTACATTGGTGTCTTTGCAAGTTACCATGTTGGATCTTTCAACACTTCCCATCACTCCATGCACTGATAGTGATTCATATCCTGCTTGGCAAGATAGTCTTGTTGAGCACTTGTGCTCAATTGAGCTTTTGCCATATCTTCTTGGTCTTATTCCTAAGCCTTGCCCTCACACACCTTAGTGGTATTTTTGGCAAGCTAGATTAAATCATGTGTGCAGTATTATCAGATACACCACATATATTATTTCTGATGATATTTTACCACCTGTAAACTGGGATTCACAGGCATCTTCCCATACATATTTTTCTATGCTTTATGCACATTTTGAGAATATATTATCTTGTGATAAATAATCCTTGATGCATAAATATGCTTTGTATGAGGTCAATGTTTCTATTCTATTTGAGGATATTTTGCAAGATATTGATACAACTTCAGAGACTTTGGAGTCCCTACATTCTTCTATGGATTGTCCTAATTTATCCACACTTGAAGAGGACATTTTGGATGGAGTTTTTTCTCTTTTCATTGAGTCACACATTTTGGATGTTGTTGATCTTCATGAGGAGCTTACATCCTTGTTTGATGTCCCTCCATATGTTGCTCATGCAAAGAATTTTGAGGACTTTATTGTGGTGTGCCTTCCTTGTTTTGTGAGCCACCTTGTCCTCCTACTCTTGTTGCCTTGGAGCCTTCTTTTGCTTCCTTTGTATTGCATAAAGAGTCTTGTGAGACTCTCTCACAAGTATCTTTGGTTGGAATCTCTTTAGGAGATCTCGAAGACCATTTTATGGCTTCTTTACCTTCTTCTCTTACTGCTTCCATTGCTATTTTCCTTATGCAGTAGAACATTGAGTCTTCAGACTCTACACTCACTAGTTTGTTGATGACTTCTTCACTTCGATATAGTTCACAACCTTGTTCATCATCACAAGCACCAAATTTCATGTTGTTCCCTCCTCATACCTTCTTGGAGTGGGAATATTTTTGATGTATGCCTCCTGGCTTATTTCTTCCTCGTGGGAGACATTCAGTTCGACGATGAGGCATCTATACATTTTGGGGCCATCACATAGATCCTTTGCAGGAATTTCTTGATGGATGTTATCCTAGGGGGTGTTGAAGAGGACATCTTCCTCTCCATCCTCCTTCCACATATTTCTTCATATTTCTTCTTTCTCTTCTAGCAGATGGTTTTTTCCCACATGGTTTTTTCATCATCTCTCCAATAGAGTTTTTTTTATGGATATATTGTACATGAGTACCTTATCAGGCCTTGTTATCGGGACTCATATCTATGGATATGCCACTTGTTTGGTTTTGTTGATTCACTACCTCCTAGTACCACTTAAGGGGGGTGTTAGAGTATATCTTAAGTTGTTACTAGGTATATTTAGGATATTTATTTTCTAGATATTATATTTAGGATATTTATTTTCTAGATATTATCTTATTGCTTTTTTGGAGTTATCTCTCTTGCATGAGGTTGGTAAACTCCTAGTTTTTTGTGTGGCTAAGATATATTTAGTTTGTTATGATCCAATGGCTCATATTGTACACCTTTGCTATTTAATGCAAGGTCCCTCTCATGGAATAATAAGTTCTTGAGCTTCTCTCCAATTTCTTGTGGTGCTTTGCATGTCTATTTTCTTGGGCTTGAATATTGCTTTTCAATATTCTCTACAAAATCGAGGGGGAATACTAGGATTAGAGGTATTAATGGTATTAATACCTCATTTTGTGTGTAAAATTGTGGTGTTCAAGATAACACCCCTTTTTGCAATGCCCCTTTACCCAAACCTAACCACCCCTTTTTGTGTCTGTCGCCTTTGCTCATAGGAGTCTACATCTTTCTTTGATGCATTTACTTGGTCATAAATGCATCAAAGAGGGGGTAAAATGTAGACACAAAAATTTGACCCACCAAAATGGTTCAAATCTTCCTTAGATCCCTAGCTAGCTACCCAAACTTGCTAAGTGTAAATTTTGGGGCTTTTTACCTTCTCCCCTTGCACTTTTGCCCCAGCTTTACCAAATATGTGCCCCATCCATACTAGAAGCTGATTTGTATTACCAAATATACACCCAATAATTAAGGGGTATAAATTTAGTTTTTAAGGGGTTTTTATCACTAAAACCCCCCACCTTGTTGGCCCGTTTTGGAGTTGGCTTTGCCCAAAGTAAAATTTCACTTTCCTACATGTTTTTCCCTCCAAACCGTTATAAATAATGGCTTGGATCCCATTATTTTCTAGAGATAAGAGAATATATCACTTTTTAACATTCTAATTACAAAATTACCCATTTGCTCATGCTCTCAAGTGGATTTCTGTTGCAAGTTATTGTTTTGGTTGTTTTATGCTTTGGTGATGCTGCCCTTGGGGATTGAGTGGAGGAGTCATGAAGATTGGATAGATAAAATATTTTGGAGTACTTCATCCACCTCTTCATTGCTCCTTGCTTTCTCCATTAGCTCATTAGATTTTATACTTGTTTTAATAGTGTTTAAACTATATTTTTTGATATTTTGCACCTCATTTTTTTTCCTATTTTGGGCCTCAAAAAGGGCATCTGAACCAAATCCGTACCCCCTCCATACTAGGTGTGAATTTGGTCAAACATATATGTGCTCCCTAATTAATAGACATAAATTTGGTAAAATTAGGGTTTTGGAGGTAAGATTTACACTTGAAAACCCTAATTTGCACCCTACATTGAAGCTTTTTGTTGTGTCCATCTTAGCTGCATTTCATTTCACTATTGTATATCTGTTTTAATCTATTTTTGCATGTTACAAAGGTCAAATGTTATTTTAATTTTAAATGGTCAATGAAAAGGACCAAGGGGGTTTGACTGCTGTGCCTCCAAGCTCAACTATATAGCGGCCTAAGTAGGCTTCCAAAAACTGATCAAATTTTCTAGGGTTTTTTGAAGTTATTTTGTAGGATTGGAGTTATTAAATATTTGGGATGCAAGATAAATATTGGATCAACCACTGGATAAGATAAATACCCTAATAGATCTTTAGGTTGTTTGTTGTTTACTTTCTGCCCACTTTTGTGGAAAACCTAGATCATAAGCAAAAGATAGATATTTGATTAAATTTCATAGGCATTTGAATGAATATGAGCATATAATGTGCATCTAGGGTTTTGTTTGTGCATTCTCTTGGATCATTGCTTAAAATATTTTACTTTGTAACCTAGGGTTAGATATCATTGAATCAAAGAATTATACTAGGCTTAGCTCTTGTATTCTTGCATCTTGCATCTTGCATTATTTATTTATTGTCATAGCTTAGTTTAGCATGACCAAACATAGGTTATTATTTTAAATTGAACACATCAAACACATTCCACCCCAAACTTGGAGAGAGTCCTAATAGTTCCTAATGAACCCTTTACCCCTTACACCAAGTGTTGAGTTATAACATCCATCGCAGTCACCTCAGTGCTCCTAGCAGATCCAGCCTTGAGAATCGTACGTGGTGCACAATTTCCCCCCTCTACACTTGGACCTATCAAAGTGAGGCCAAATACCTTACCAATGTAGTATGCGTGCAACTAATAAGAATGATAATATTAATATATTTAGTTTAAATATAAAAAACAAATTCTAGTTTCATAATAATCGAATAAGATGTGATTACTATTAAAAACATGGTTATATGCGATTGAATATGTCCCAAAGATATTATATCATTTCAACAAGAAAATTTATGGTATTATAAAAAATTGGATCGTCACAAGCAACATTATCATTAGTGTCCATCATAATGCAGGAATTTGAACTTAATATGCACTCATATGTTTGCATACCAATGTCATTACTCCATGTGCCACAGACAATGAGAAAGTATAAGACTAAAATACAAATTAATTTAGTTAAATTATTGATGATAACCTATAAATTTTTTTATAAAATAACATTAGATTATGTGGTTAAAAATATGGGCTTCCAATGTGTAATGACCTCAAAACAAGCACAAGAAACACACACAAAAAGAGAAAAAATATATATTTTTAAACTGTAGTGAGAGATTCCTAAACCCCTAACTACCATTTGGTTTGACTATTGTTGAAGACTACTAATATTCCCAACTTTCCCATTGAGTTACATCTCACCAAATACCCTACACAAATCCATCTGTGTAGGTATACTATGTGTTTCTGTAAATAATTCTATCTATCTCATCACTCTTGATGAGCTAGACTTATCACCCTCAATACAGTTGAAGGTATACACCCATATATATACCATACATAAATCCATCTATGTAGGTATACTACGTGTATTGCGAGTTAAGCTATCCATCTCATATCCATGATGAGCTATCTTAACTCAGATGTACTCAATTAATTTTCTTAGTTAATATTTCCCCTAAGGGGTCTCATTCCCCTTAGGTATTCCTATGTTCACCCTAAGAGGTCTCAATCTCTTAGGTCTACTCTAGGTTCACCCTAAGACTTCATACTCTTAGGTCCATTCTAAGTTCACCCTATATTTCATTCTCTTAGGTCCATTCTAAGTTCACCCTAAGATTTCATTCTCTTAGGTACATTCGAAGTTCACCTTAAGATTTCATTCTCTTAGGTCCATTTTAAATTCATTTAACAAGAAGATAAGTTTAAATTAATCTACTCATAAAAATAAATAATAAACTCAAAGGAACATACATAAGATACTTAGAAGGAAAAAATCACTTCAAAAGAAGTTAAACATTAAATGTAAATAGAAGTTTAAACAAGCAAAGATAATTCACAGTTATAAATTAAAGATACATTTCTCATCAATACTAAAATATATTACGTATATTAGAGTATGGTAAAACCTCCATACTCATAAAGAATAAAGAAAAACATCATTTCTATCTAGAGATATCTTTCTACAATTGTAGTCCATTTGAGCATAATAAATCATTACAATAGTAAATCAAATCGATGTGTAGGTTCTAGTTGCCATATTCAGTATTCTTGAATATCCCTTGATTGTTTGAGGATAGTAGGGGATTAGAGCAACTCTCGGATATATGATAGACATGCTTCTAAATGCATTTACTAATTACTTTTCCAAATTGCATCTATACAAATTTGACCAAAATATTTAACCATCTACTGCATAGTTTATATCACAAAAGATTCACTACTTTTATTTTATCCTCTCATTTACCCTTAGAGAGTCATTTCAACATGCATGGCTTAGATCACACGTTTTACTTTCAATAAAACCATCTTTCCATGTATTTAGAAAAATAAAGTCCCATACTGATGTGAGGTGAGGTAGGTGGATGGAGAGCAGGAAAGGTAGCGATCGAGCGACAGATGGAGAGCGACTGAGAGGATACAACATAAAGGAGGCAGGACGGTCAAGTGAGAGTCCAGGAGGGACCAGTCATGGCACGGTTGATGGGGCAGTGGCTTATGCATCAGGGACCCAAGTGGACGGGTCGGACAGGCATGGAAAAGACCCTCCTGACAAGGAGGGACAAAAGGGCAGGCTAAAACTAAACCAAAAAGGGTCCTACGCTCAGGTCCTGAGGCCAGGATCCTCAAAAAAGCAACCCTCCTAGGAACTACTTCCTTATGGAACATACCTGGTTATCCTGGAAGACATAATGGATAGCTACATGGAGCTTGATTGTTTCACTTTGATTGGCAAGTTTGTAGGAGGGAGACCAAACATGGAGATCATTCATAAATGGGCATTTTCCAAGTGGAAAACTAGTGGAAACATGGAAATCGTTGCTCTCTCTTGAGGTTTCTTCACCATTAGACTCAATACTCAAGAGGACTGCTGCAACATCTTAGCTGGGGGACCCTGGTTCCTCGGATATAGGAGCCTCTTTCTCCAAAAGTGGAGGGATGATTTTAACCCCAAAACTCAAAACATAAATGTAGTTACTCTATAGGTTCAGTTGTCAAAACTCCCTTTCCATTTATGGCATGAGGATGTCATTCAGGGGATAGCCCGCTCCATAGGTGAGCTCATTGCTATCGATCCCTCCACAAAATTTTGATCCAGGATGGTCCATGTCCGCTTCTGTGTCTCTGCTAACTTGGATACAAAGCTACCTTCCTTCATCAATTTGTACAAAGGATCCCATATGGTCAGGAGGCATCCCATCGAGTATGAAAACAAGCCTGACTTTTGTACTCACTACTACACCCAAGGTCATCTATCAAATCAGTGCCCTAGTTTGAGGACCCAAAACCAAAAGGCGATAGGTCCAACCAAGGGCATGCAAAGGAACTAGGGTATCCCCCCTCTTAAAAAGGAACCATCTATAGGCCTGAAACACATCATGCATAATATGCTCATTGAGCACCTCAGGAGGCTGGCCAGAGTGCCACTATAGAATAAGGTAAGCAAACTAGTGAGCAAGGAGAAGGATCCCTGCCAAGCCAAAAGGAGTAGGAGGCACTCCCAAAATCTCTAGTTCTCACCAGTACTATCATAGAGGATTCAGTGGCCCAGGTACAACCCCCTCCTGAAATTGTTTTTCCAAATTCTCATAGAGATGAGTACCTGGTGGTGAGCAATAGAAAATCCCCAAATTGCTTGAATAGGGGAGAGGCACCCCCTTCTCATTCATATGAAAAAGAAGACCCTTTTCTCTCAGGAAGGATCATCCCCAAGAACACAAGGAGTAGGAAACAGGCAATAGACTATGGCAGTGAAAGGAAAATAGGGAGACCCTTTGACAATGAGAAAAGAAACAAGGAAATAGCAGAGGATATCATAAATGGTACCCAGTCAATGCTTTTCTATGACGAGTCTGATAATGAAAAGCAAGGAACCAAACCCCCCTTCCAGCTGGTGAAGGGAGGCAGGAAAAATCCTAAACCCTTGAGATGAAGGTCCTCTCATGGAACATGAGGGACCTAAACAAGGCAGCCAAGCAGAGGTTGGTGGCTGACCTAAGGAAAAGGATTAATCCTTCCATATTCATCATGCAAGAAACCAAAATTGATGAATTCTATTCTCGAAAGGCTACCAAGGCCATTTGGGCCAATGGATATTGCCTTATCAGTCTTGCTCAAGGCACATCGGGGGGGCTTATTTGTCTTTGGGATCCTACCCTAGTCGAAGGAAGGATTCTATCATCCTCGAATAGGATCCTAAATATTTTGTTTCATTCCAAGACCAGTAAGTAGTATTAGATTCTATCAAATATTTATGCCCCAAACTCACCCATTGAGTAGGTCATGATGTGGGAAATAGTAACTCAAATGAGGAACACCTTTAACACCTTTCCTTAGATCGTAGTAGGGGACTTCAACAGCCCTTTGCATCCATCTAAAAAGAGAGGAGACAACGACTCTTACAGTAGAATCATGAAGGATCTTAGAGGGTTTGTCAATACCAAATAGCTCATGGATGTTCATCTCAAAGGATCATATTTTACTTGGAGCAACAAGAGGATTGATAGCAGACTCATCCAGGTCAAGTTGGACAGGCTCCTAATTTCTTAAGAAGCTATCCCATGGTTTGGCGATGCCACTCTGCTGGCCTTACCTCAGATCAGAATCCCATCCTCATTGAATCTGGTAGGCCTCCCTCCTTTAAAAATCCTTTCTGTTTCGAAGCCATGTGGACCCAACACAAAGATTTCAAAAATAAAGTGTCCTCTTACTAGCATCAAAGTGTTAGAGGGTCTGCCACTTCTCAGTTGGCTCAAAAGTTGAAGATGGTCAAAGAAAACCTAAAAATATAGAATAGGGAGGTCTTTGGCAACATTTTTTCCAATAATAAAGCTATTATCGAGAAACTTCAAGAGATAGAAAGGAGAATCGAAGCAGGGGACCATAGTAGCCCCACTAGGGAGGAGGAAAGGAACCTCCTAGCAGAATTCCATAATATCTTTGCTAGAGAGGAAACCTTCTGGAGGCAAAAGTCAAGAGACCTATGATTCAAGGAGGGCGATGCCAATACAAGGTTATTTCGTGCCTCCCATGTGGCACAAGGCATCCAACAAGATTAGGGAGATCATGTCCAAAAACGGATCATCTTCCACTAACATTGTGAAGATCAGGACTGAAGTAGTGTCTTTCTTCCAAAACCTCTTGGGAAGTGCCTTAGAGGGTGACATACTCTTCTTGCTAATATCCCTAGCATCATTCCTCAGGACTTGAACTCTAGACTGGTGGATCCCTTCACCCACGATGAAGTTAAAGAGGCCTTATTTTCAATGCAACCCAATAAAGCCCCTGGACCAGATGGGTTATCTCCAAGGTTATTCCAAACTATGTGGGATGTGGTGGGGAATGATGTATGTAAGGCTATTAGATAAATTCAAGGAACCAAAGTCATCCCTCACAGTTTCAATTCTACTTTCTTGGCCCTCATCCCGAAAGTCTTTGCTTGCAAATACATCTCTGATTATAGGCCCATCAGCCTATGCAATGTCATATACAAAGTTTTGACAAAGGTTATGGCCAACAGGCTGAAGGCCATACTTCCCATCATAATTGATCAATCCCAAGGCAACTCAGTAAAAAGGAGGAACATCCTGGATGGGGTCATCTCGATCCATTAATCCCTGCATTCGGCCTCAATGTATAAGAAGGCTACCATGTTTCTTAAGCTGGATATGAACAAAGCCTTTGATAGGGTTGAAAATTTTTTTCTTCAGAAGATCCTTCTCAAGTTTGGCTTCCACCCTTTGTGGGTCGATCTCATCCAGGGCTGCATTTCCTCTCCCTGGTTCTCGCTCCTAGTCAATGGCTCTCCTGTTGGGTTATTTTAGAGCTCAAGAGGTTTACGCTAAGGGGATCCTCTATCCCCCATCCTTTTAATTATCCTTGCAGAAGCATTGGGAAGATCTCTCAAGGATGGCCAATGTTAGAAGAAGGTGACAGGTTTCCTCCCTGCCTCAGATATTGATACGATCACCCATCAACAGTTTGTGGATGACATGCTTTTATCCACCATTGCATCAGTAGCTCAAGCTAAATCCATCAAATGAATCCTTGGACTCTATTAGAAGGCTGCCGACCAAACAGTAAATTACATCAAAAGCAAGATCTTTTTCATCAACACCCCGACTAGGCGTCAAGTTTAGATTGCAAGGATCCTGGGATGCTCTATTGACTACCTTCCCACCACCTATCTTGGCCTCCCTCTTTTCTATGGGCGTGCAAAGGAAGGGATGTGGAATATGGTGATTGAGAGGATCCACAAAAAATTGGTGTCATGGAAATGCAAGCTCTTGTACTAAGCTGCCAAGGAAACCCTTACCATGGTATACCTCCAAGGGATTCTGACCTTCTTCATGTATGTCTTCATATTTCCTGCATCAGTTCTTCTCAAGATCGAGTAGGCTTAATGGAATTTCCTTTGGTCAGGCAATGAAGATAAGTCCATGATCCCTCTGGTAACCTGGGAAGTGTGCAGAAGCAAAAAACAAGGTGGATTAGGGCTCATAAGAATGGCCATGATGAACCTAGCACTCATTGCCAAGCACACTTGGAGGATCCTAGTCGAAGAACTGGTTGAATGGGTTAGGATTATTAGGAGGAAATACATCAACAACACTCCCCTTCTTGAGGGTGGAATTCCCATCAGGGGGTCGGATTTTTGGAAATCCATTGGTCAATCCAAATAGTTGATCCAAAATGGCATCAAGTGGATCCTTGGGGATGGTCAAAGTATAGAATTTTTGAAGGACAGGTGGGCCCTAGAGGATCCTCTGTCAGAACATACCGGACTCATTCAAATTAAATGTTTCCTGGATAACAATGTTGGGTAGAAGGTGGCTGATTTCATTGAATGGAGAAATGGATCCCTGTAGTGGAAATTCATCAATGCAGAAGGTCTAGAGATGAAGGTCAAATTCCTATCCTCCATCCTCAAGGATATCATCATCCCCACTAGCAAAGGATCAAAAAAAATTATATGGAGGGGGACCGATGACGGGGGTTTCTCTGTCAAAAATGCCTATGGTTTTCAGTGCAAAGGGCTAAATTTAGACTTTCCTTACAACATGGTCTGGAGGAAAGGAGTTATCCCAAAGGTAAATTTCTTTTATTGGACTAATTTTCAGAACAAAGCCCTTACTATTAACAATATTCACAAGAGGGGGTTTGCTTTGGCCAATAGATGCTACTTGTGCAAGTCTGCCTATGAGTCTTCTGACCATCTCTTCCTGCACTGTGGCTACACTAGGTTGGTACTTGGTGCCATCCTCTCCACCTTATAGATCCAATGGGTTTCCCCCAAGACCATCAAGGAGGCTTTATTCCAATGGGGCAATCCTTTTGAAAACCCTAAGCTTCATTTCCTATGGAATGCTTGCCTCCACCACTTTTTGTGGCAGGTATGGTTGGAATGCAATGGTTGAATCTTTAGTCACCCCCCAAGGGATCCTCCCTCAGTCGCTCATAGGGCCATTGCATTTGCCTTTGAGAATGCCAAGCTTATCCCCAACCCTTGGCCCAAACATGTGTTTGAAGAAGGTTTGTTCAAATACTTAAAGCTATCCAGGGAGAGTAAGGAGCAGGAGGATCCATGGGTCTCTAGGAAGAACATCAGGTGGGTCAGGCCTCCTCATGGGTGGTTGAAGCTAAATTTTGATGGGGCGTCTCACGGTAACCCAGGGGCAACCGCTGCGGGGGGGTGAGTTCGAGATCATAATGGAAAGCTTGTAATGGATTTTTGTGAAAACTTAGGGTGTCAAACGAATCATGTCATAGAGGCTAGAGGACTGTTGAGAGGACTCGAGCTCATGATAGAGGATCCCCGTCCCTTGGTTGTTGAAGGGGACTCTTTGAACATCATCAACTACATGACGACTTCCAAGGATTCGGCATGGAAGGTTTACAATATCATCACTAAGGCCAAAAGCATCCTACGTCAGAGGAACTAGGTCTAGATCAAGCATACTTATAGGGAGGGCAATGGTCTAGTTGACCGCTTAGCAAACAAAGGTTTAAAGTCCACATGTCTTGTGGTGTGGCGTCAGGGTTTCCCAACGAACATTGAGAAGATCACCAGCTAAGATATTATTAATGTCTCCACATAAGCGTGATGAAAGGATCGAGCCTAGGTGGACGGGCTCAAGGAGAGCCACGATACCTGCACCACCGGTTCTAATTGGCACATCCATCATGATGGTTTGTGGTAGGCATGATGGTTCATGGCAGGATCCTCAAGCGCTTTAAGGGGTGTGAGGCCTAGGAGGATCCATACGTGTAAGGGAGTTTCTTGGGATGTGATCCTTTTTGTCATTGTTGGCAGCGATCTATATAATGGATGCTTATGTGTTTTTTTATGGTTTTTTTTAGTTGTTTTTTGACCTCCATTGGGAGGGTTTGATGTAGCCCTCATGGGCATCACTATGATTTTTTTAGGAAAGTTTTCATATGGTACCTAATGTATTAACCCAAAGGGCTCTCTCTAATGGTAATGGCTATGACCTCTCTTGTTATAAGGTTTTGGGATTCTCTTAAAAAACCCGTTTTGTATATAAATTAATCTACTTACCAAAAAAATAAATAAAGTCCCATACCTTTAATTTATAAAATAAACTATTTCCATTTCTTAATAAGTTAAAGTATTCCTACTTTAATTCATTAACCATCAATTTTCCTTTATTTCATAAATCAAATTACCATACCTTTAATCTATAAAATAACCAATTCTATTCCTTAATAAATTAAAGTCTTGCTACTTTAATTCATTAACCATCTGTTTTCCTTTATTTCATAAATCAAAGTCCCATACCTTTAATCTATAAAATAAACTATTTCAATTCCTTAATAAATTAAAGTCTTCCTACTTTAATTCATTAACCATCCATTTTCCTTTATTTCATAAATCAAAGTCCCATACCTTTAATCTATAAAATAAACTATTTTCATTCCTTAATAAATTAAAGTCTTTCTACTTTAATTCATTAATCATCCATTTCCTTTATTTCATAAATCAAAGTCCCATACCTTTAATCTATAAAATAAACTATTTTCATTCCTTAATAAATTAAATTCTTCCTACTTTAATTCATTAACCATGTGTTTTCCTTTATTTTATAAATCAAAGTCCCATACCTTTAATCTATAAAATAAACTATTTTCATTCCTTAATAAATAAAAGTCTTCCTACTTTAATTCATTAACCATCCGTTTTCCTTTATTTCATAAATCAAAGTCCCATACCTTTAATCTAAAAACTAAACTATTTTCATTCCTTTATACATTAAAGTCTTCCTACTTTGATTCATTAACCACCCATTTTCATTTATTTCATAAATCAAAGTCTCATACCTTTAATCTATAAAATAAACTATTTTTATTCCTTAATAAATTAAAGTCTTCCTAATTTAATTCATTAACCGTCCATTTTCATTTATTTCATAAATCAAAGTCCGATACCTTTAATCTATAAAATAAACTATTTTCATTCTTTAATAAATTAAAGTCTTCCTACTTCAATTCATTAACCATCCATTTTTCTTTATTTCAGAAATCAAAGTCCCATACCTTTAATCTATAAAGTAACTATTTTCATTACTTAATAAATTAAAGTCTGTCTACTTTAATTCATTAATCAATCATTTTCTTTTATTTTATAAATCAAAGTCCCATACCTTTAATCTATAAAATAAACTATTTTCATTCTTTAATAAATTAAAGTCTTCCTACTTTAATTCATTAACTATCCATTTTTCTTTATTTCATAAATCAAAGTCCCATACCTTTAATCTATAAAATAAACTATTTTCCTCAATTAAATCCCATTACTTAATTTAAAAACATAAGCTGTGTTCGTCTAAATTTCCTAAATTAAGTCCCATTACTTAATTTAACAACATAAACTATGTTCCTCCATTAGTTAATAAATCAAATATTATACAACAAAGGCTTTAGGAAGGAACGGGTAGCCTCTCTAAGCTTATAGAGCCATAACCTAAATGACCCATGTTCACTTAGGGGCTACCGAGCCCTACTCTAAAGTCAACGACAACACAAGGATACTAGCACAAGCTAGAGGGCAGCACTGATATTACGACAGAGTTTGCTAACAAGAAACAGTAGGGTGGTGGTCAACAACAGAAGAGAGTATCATAAAACCCTTCTACCATCACACAGGGTAGTCAATAGATAATTAGGGATGACTCATGTTTTCTATCACTCAACTATAGGTGGGCAAAACTACAGTTTGCATCCAATGGATGACATCGCTCATTGGGGAAGAGGTAGGTATTCGTAGTCAACAAGGGTTGACTGTGATTCAAGCCTATATCAGTTGATAAAGACTAAACTGCATGGAGGATTATCATGGTGGGCCAACACATAGTTGGATGAAGGTTTAATATAAGTCATGGAGGAGCTTTCCTCACACGAAGGCCTAGACCTGGGTACAATAGCCAATGTGGGCAGGGAAACACAACCTAATGCTCACATGACCTTAGATTGGTAGAAGAACATAGGCGCGTGACTGCTGTAGTCACAACTTCAACAAGAAGAAAGATGGTCTCTAAACTTAACTTAAAAGCTTAGTGGGTGCCCAACTAAAGGATAATTTAAAGTCAATCTAAATAAAGTGACACATCAACAAAACCCACTAGAAGTGACATGCTTAACATAAAATATTGAGCACAACCTTCTACTTATTTCTCTTGCAAATTTATACTAAAACAAAGAGATATGGCTTATTAATTAACCTCAAATATTACTGGCATAAGTTCTTTGAACATTGAGCTCTCTAGTTTTGATCCTTGCCAAGTCCTTCCTTCTTCCTAAGCGTCCACTATATCCTTTATTTTCTCTCGATCCCTTCTAGCGTCTGTATTTCCAACTTTTTATGCCTCAAGTCTTCCCTTCACAAAGTTAATCTGTCACCATTAATTTCTTTTGACACCCTTCCATCCTTGCATGAATCTTGTCTAATTCCTCCCCAACGTTCATCTACCACCATTACTTCTTTTGACTCCATGACGATGGGTTGGGATGATATCCCATTCTTTATTATTATTCACATTCTTTTCAATATTTATCATAAATGGGGGTTCCCTTTCTTCCAAATTTGGCAAAAGTTCCCATTTACTTGAACGCGTGGACATGCCACGTTCTGACAAATTATAAATTAATATTATTTAAGAAAAATCTTAAATTATTTAAAATGAAGTGCTATCATTTAAATAACTTATCCATTCTTTTTTAAAAAATGAAATTCTTTTATCATTTACAATAAACCATCTATTATTTTAAAATGAATTTCTTTTATCATTTAAAATAAACTCTTTATTATTTTAAAATAAAATTCTTTTATGTGTTAAAATAAACTATCTATTATGATAGCAAATTAGAGCACACAGGGAGTTTCAAAGGTAACTTGTTTACTCATGATTTTCAAACCAGTGATGCATAAAGTGACGAAGTAAAAAATCAATAACAAGCAACAAACAAAGAGGGAGTATTTCCATCAATCCAGTCATCTGTATTAGCCTCAAAAATTTATGATAGCTACTAGGCTATCAATTTGAGGGTCAAGGTGGTTGGCTAGTTGAAGATTATCCCTGTCTGATAATGCATACTTATATGAAGGTATCCATCCATGTTACCCCTGTCTCCTTAGTAATCACATCCCCTTCCTCAATTACCCTATTTTTGGTGGATAATTCTACCTCTTCCACCTACGAGTGTACTTGATTATGCACATTATCAATATGTTAGCCTAACCATGATATTTCAACATATTAAACTAAGCATCACATAGATTATTTATTTGTATAAAACTAAGCATCAAAGCATAATAAATCAGTACATAGTTTTCATATCCAAAATATTACCAGGGAGGGTCATGAAATCCTACCCCCTAGGGCTAAACACCGTTTGGGGTGTTTCTAGTTTTACAAAAATAAAATTATTACATTATATTTTTAAACAAAAATGGAATTTTTTTGCATTTCCTCCACTTTCTCCCAAGTGGTATTTCTTTTAGAGAAATGGTCCCATTGGACCTTACATTGCTTAAGAGTCCAATTCCACATAGACTTAGAACGAAACTCGAGAATCTTTACCGACATCACTTCACTTGTCTCTGGGTTTGCCATCTGTAATTTAGAAACATCCCACACATGTTAAGGGTCAACAATATATTTTCTTATTAGGGATATGTGAAAGGTGTCATGGATCTTTAACAAGTTTAGTGGTAAGACAAGTTGGTATGCAACAAAGCTAATCTTCTCAGTGATCTCAAAGGGTCCCACATACCAAGGATCACTTGGTGGATTTGATAACACTCTTCTTCGACTTAACCATTAAGAATATTTTCTCCTACGAAGTACTATCTTGAAGTACTTTTTAGATCAACATAACTTTTCTGTTGATAAATGACTTCTTTTAGCCTTTACCTGATCACCTTCAACTGATCCTCCATTTATCTGATAATATCTGGTCCAATTACAACCCGATCTTTTGGGTTGTCCCATGATAATGCCATACTACAATTTTTTCCATATAAAGCATCAAAACGAGCCATCCCTAGAGAGGAGTGATGTCCAATATTGTAGGAAAACTCTATAATATATAGGTAGTCTTCCCAACGAGACTTCTGATCCATGCACTACATACGAAGCATGTCCTCTAGTACTTGGTTTGCCCATTCTATTTGACCATCTATATCAGTGTGGTAGATCGAACTCATGTTCAATTTCATACCTACTGCACGATGAAGGACTTTTCAAAATTCAAAAGGAAATCTGGAATTCCTATCTGAAATTATTATTTTAGGAAACCCATGTAGTTGGAATACCTATTTGGAAAATCAGTTAGTCACTACCTGAGCATTATCCTTGATGTTCCCTGGTATAAAATGTGCAACCTTAGTCAATCTATCGACTATTAAAAGGATTACATCATGTTGATACTTGGTCTTGGGTAACCCAACTATGAAATCTATAGATATAACCTACCATGTATGTGTAGGTATATCATGTGGATACAATTGTACTGTAGGATGCCTAAGCTCTGCTTTAACCTTTTGATATTTGAGGCACCGAGTAAAAAAATCAATGATATCCTTTTTCATTCCTATCCAAAAGAAGGTTCTTTTCATATTTTCCCTCATTTTAGCCCCTCCAAGGTGAGTAGAATAAGGAGATCTATGGGATTATTGCATTATTAATTTTCTTAAATCACCCATTTTTGGTATGATGATCCTACCTTTGTAGCACAAAAGGTCATCATTAATGTTAAAATCATCATTATCCTCTAGATATCTACTTAATTTAAACCGAATTTCCTTGCAATACTCTTCCTGATATTACTCTTCCCTCTCTTGATCCATCCGATCTATGTGACTTCTAGTTATGGCTGCTATGTATTTTCTTCTACTTAAGGCATCCACAATATTATTCTCTTTCCTTTTATATATTTGATATTAAAGTCATATTATATGAGAAACTCGACCCACCTTCTTTGTCTCACATTGAGTATAGACTGGGTGAATATATACTTCAGACTCTGATGGTTAGTTTTGAACTCAAAGGGCCTTCCTACTAAGTAGTGGTGCTAGACTTCTAGAGCATGCACCACTGCAACTAGTTCTAAATCATGCGTAGCATAATTAATTTCATGCTTCTTAAGTTTTTTTTGAAGTATATGCTACAACTATATCTTCTTATGAGAGTACTCACTCTAACCCTTCTAGTGATGCATCTGTGCATACAAAAAAGTTTTCTTGAGGGTCTAGAATTTTCAATATTGGTGTTGTAGTAAGTTTATATTTCAGTAGTGCAAAGGTAGATTTACACTTCTCTATCCACTTAAATTCCTTTCCCTTCTTCTGGAGGTTAGTTATTGCTGCTACAATCTTGGAATAATCCTTTATATAATGTCTATAGTAGCCCATCAACCCCATGAAGCTTCATACTTCTGTCACATTGGTAGGGATGGCTAATTCATAATGGCTTCAATTTTCTCTAGATGTACAGTAATTCCTTCTACTGATATGACGTGCCTTAATATATCGTACCTTCGAGACATAGAAATCACTTTTTACAAAATTTCCATAGAGTTGGTTCTCTCTTAGCAACTCTAATACGATCTTGAGATGTTTATCATGCTCTTCCTTGTCTCGAGAGTATATCAAGATATAATCTAAAAATACAAGGAAAAACTAGTCTAAATACCTCTTGAACACACAGTTCATTAAATTCATGAATGCAAATGGGCTATTGGTTAGTCCAAAGGGTAGGATTGTAAAATCATAATACCCATACCTAGTTTTGAATGTTGTTTTGTGAGTATCCTTCTCACGTATTCTTAACTGATGATACCCTGGTCTCATATCAATATTTGTGAACACTATGGCACCTCTCAATTGGTAGAATAAATCTTTGATTCTAGGTAGTGGGTATCGATTCTTGATTGTAGATTTGTTAAGCATCCTGTAGTCAATACATAATATTTAAAGAACCATATTTCTTTTTCACAAATAAAACCAATGGGTCCCAAGGTGACACACTTGGTTTTATTAATACCTTTTTTAATAGCCCTTTTAGTTGTACTTTTAATTCTTACACCTCAATAGGATTCATACTATATGGAGATCTATGGATAGGTTCCACTCTTGGCATAAGGTCAATAGTTAAATTAAATTCCCACACAATAGGGAGTCTAGGCAAATCCTCAAGAAATAGGTCTTTAAAGTCTAGTAGGATTGGGTGTTTCTCCAAAACCTCTCTCTTCTTATCTTCTCCAACTTCGTTGAGTTTTACAACATAGACTATTCCTCCCTTCTTGAGGGCTTTCTTCAACTGCATAGCTGACAACATCTAGGGTTTGAATACCCCCTACTCTATAAATTCTTAGTCTCTCTTTGTCATTCTCAGAATACTCCATCCATATTTATTGGAATTTGATCAAGGCTTTATGGGCCTATAACCAATCCATTCCTAGGATTACATCAAAGGCATGAAGTGGAGCTACATACAAGCAACCTTTAGTGGTACCACTAGTTAACATAATTTCAGCCATTGGAAAACATTGGTTTATTGAGTAGGTTTACCCAGAACCATACTAAAACTTCCATTCATGGGCCAAATATCCTAGCCTTTTCGACATATTTCTTACTAATTAAAAACTAAAATTGAAGGAAATGATTCTAATTAAATTTAAAACATAGAATTTAAAACATAATTCTAATGATTGCATAGTGTGACCCTCCACATATGTAATAAAATTCTTTGGGACCTTCAAAGTATTTCTAAATTTGTTTTGCAATTTTTTCTACTCGAGATGCTTTGAGTTGACTCTGAACCTTTTCCATAGCTTGGTTTGGCTATAATTTTTCTTCATTTGGGTGGGTTTGAGTTGACTTAACCATGCATTCTATTGAATTATCCATCCCAAATAACCAACACCTTCCCTTTGGGGTTGTTGGTCCTTCTTTATTAGTTTTGCAAAGTAGGAATCATTCAACTGCTTTTGTTGTAGTATTTGTTCTCATTGTTGATCTATTAGTTCCCCTTGTTGTTCTATCTGCTCTTGTAACACCATAGCAATGGTGACGATTTTTTTCACCTATTTTCTTAAGTCTCTTGGCCATTTTTTTGGGGCATTTTATTTAGCACTATCCTTACGGTGCTACCTACTAGGGAAAGCAATATTTCCTCCTCTCAACTTGGGTACCATCTATCCTAATGACAACCAATAAAAAAAATTTAGGTTATAGTTCCACCTAGAAATAAACTAGTAACTCAAGCCATAATGCAAAGTTTTCTTGCTAAAATATCAATAATCTAACTAGGGTAGTGTCCTACAATTATGATGCAACTATAATGCCAAAGTCCATACTTTTCTGTGCTAACTACCTTGGTTAAAGCATCTGCAACATTTTACTTGGTATCCATTTTTTCCAGCAACACTTTCTACTGTTCAATCATGTCCCTACTAAAGTGCTACTTTGTATCAATGTGCTTTGTTATTGAATGGTAAGCAAGGTTATTTACCAGAAATATAGCACTTTGGCTATCACAATTTATCTTCACAGCTCCTTGAAAGAACCCAATTTCAGAACAAAGTCTTTGTAGCCATACTGCTTCCTTACTTGCATCAATGGTTGCCATATACTCAGATTCAGTGTTTGAAAGAGCAAAAAAAGTTTACCTTTTTCTCATACAATTAATAGCCCCTCCAAACAAGTTGAATACATATGCACTAGTAGATCTTCTATTGTTAAGATCTCCAGCCCAATCTGCATCAAAAAAACCTTTTATATCCAAGGATTTATTTTTGTTTTCTGTACCTTCATAACAAATTGAAAAATTAAATGTACCACATAAATATCTGAAAACCCTTTTTATAGTAGTCCAATGCTCTTTACCAGGCTTAGACATATATCTGCTCAAAACTCCCATTGCATGGGTAATATCTAGTCTAGTACACACCATGGCATACATTAAACTCCCTACAACATTTGCATAAGGAACATGGGATATTTCTTCTACCTCTTCTTCTATTTTTGGATATTGTTAAACAGTCAATATTTCACCCAACGAAATAGGTACCTTCACTAGTTTATAATCCTACATACTGAATATCTTCAATACTATCTCAACATACATTTTCTAATTCAATGACAACTTTGTGTTTGAACGATCTCTATTTATTTGCATACCCAAAATAAAATTTGCAGGGCCAAGATATTTCATGTCAAACTGTGATGCTAATTGAGACTTCACTTCACTAATCATTTCCTTACTCTTTCCAATTAGTAACATATCATCAAAATACAAAACTATAATGACAAGTTCATTACCAATTTGCTTTGAATATACACAATGATCAACATTGTTACGAACAAAATCAAGTCCTAAAATATAAGTATCAAATTTCTGATACCACATTCTAGGTGACTATTTTAGTTCGTACAAATATTTCTTTAACTTACATACCAAATCCTCCTTTCCTTTAGCAATGAATCCTTCAAGTTGTCTCATATAGATTTCTTCCTCCAAATATCCATGAAGGAATGCAGTTTTTACATTCATTTGCTCTATTTCTATATTAAATACATCAGACACAGATAAAATAAATCTTATTAAGGTTAGCTTTGCATCAGGAGAAAATACTTCACCATAATCAATTCCCTCTACCTGAGAATAGCCTTTGGCAACTAGGTGAGCTTTATATTTCTCCACTTTACCTTCAACATTCTGCTTCTTCTTGAAAATATATTTACAAGATCCCATGTCGTTATTTTTCAAGGCCATCATTTCCTCATTCATGGCTTCTTCCCATATATTTATCTCTTTAGAATTAATAACTTCTTTAACTGTTCTAGGATCTTCATCAGTAACAGATAAAATAAAGTAAGAAGGAAAAGCAGATGGACTACACCTTTTAGGTTGCCTTCTTTATCGTGTTTATCTCCTTACCACAGGTGTATGAACCTCTAGTTCATCCTCTTCTGATAAGTGGGATTCTTCTTCCATGAGATCAAATTGCACCTTTTTAGGTTCTTCTTTTATTACTTCCTTCCTATGATCACTTTTTATTTCTCTAAACACCACATCTCTACTATAAAATGTACTTTTAGTTTTTGGATTCCAAAGTTTATATCCTTTAACATCATATTTATAACCAATAAAGATACATTTAATAGCCTTATTATCAAGCTTAATTTTTTTCTCCTTTGGAATATGCATGTATGCATCACAACCAAAAACTCTAAGATGTGAAAGAGAGGGTTTCTTACCAAACCATGTTTCAAATGGATTTTTATCCGATAATGCTAATGTAGGAGATCAATTCCACAAGTAGCATACCGCATTCATTACCTCTACCTAGAATTCCTATGCTAGACCAGCACCAATGAACATACTTCTAGCCTTTTCCATCAGTGATCTGTTTAATCTCTCAACAACTTCATTTTGTTGAGGTGCCACATTGCTTACAAAAATCCTCAAATTTATTTGAACTATACTCTCCTCCATTATTAGACCTCAACACCTTAATATTTTTCTTAGTTTGATTTTAAACGAGTGCTTTAAATTCTCTAAACTTATCAAACACTTTAGCTTTACTTTTAAGAAATTAAATCCATGCATATATTGAAAAGTCATCAACAAAAGAAACATAGTACCGTGATTGTCCAAGGGATGGAATAGGGACAAGACCAAAGATATCACTGTGAATCAGACTAATATCCCTTTTGATATTGCAACACCAGATGGGAAACTTACATGATTTCGCTTACCATAAATACAATGTTCATAGAAATAAAAAACCATAGAGAAATTAAGGATACCTTGAACCATACCTTTCGTGTATAGGGTACACAATCTATTTTCTCCAATATGTCCCATTATTTAATACCAGAGCATTGAACTTTTATCTGATTCAGCCTTAGGAATAGTCAAGCTATTGCACTCATTTGTTATAGTGCTTCCCAATAGCTTATACAAGGTTCCAATATGAAATCCTCTTTCTAACACCATAGATCCATGAACCATTTTGCATGAATCCTTACTAAAACTGATGTTCACTACTACATCAACCATTTTATTTACAGAAATTAAATTTCTAGCAAGTCCAAGAATATACATCACACTTGGGAGGGTTTTACCCCTACCATCCTACAACAATATTTTCACTCTTTCACGACCAATGATTCTAAGTGGTGAATCATCTCCCAAAAGTACCTCCCCTCCATCATAACTTTCATATTCACTGAACCACCCCTTGTGAGGAGTCATATGAAAAGAGGCACCATTATCGATCAACCAATATTTACTATCTAAATGTGTGGAGAAATATTCCAAATAAAAATCCCCTCCTTCATCAGTGGATTTATTGTGGAAGTAGATTCATCATATATTTTTCTAGAATCAACATTATTTGATCTACAATCCTTCTTCATGTGTCTAAGCTTACCACATTTCTAACATTTTCTATCAAACCTTCCCCAAGACTTGGATCTACCTCTAGACTTAGATCTATCACCAGATCTTATTTTATATTTTTCCTTGGCATGCCCTCTCACTGTTAGGCCATCCCTTGATGTGTCCTCCATGGATTTTCTCCTCATATCCTTTGATAATAGATATGCCACAACATATTCAAACATTAATATGGATGAATTTGTACTACCAATTGCTATAGCCAGGTTATCCCATGAATATGATAAAGAGCATAGTAAAGTAATACATTAATCTTCCTCACTAAACTTAATTTCAATAGATGTAAGTTGAACTACCATCGTGTTGAATGCACTAAGATGATTTGCTACTAAATCCCCTTAATTCATCCTTAGATTATACAATTTATTTTGAAGGAATAATTTGTTCACCAGGGACATAGATTGATACAAATCCCCTAATTTCTCCCAGAGATCCTTTGTAGTAGCTTCTCCAAAAACATTGATCAAGACTGAATCTGCAAGGCACAATAAAATTAGACTCCTCACTTTTCGATTCAAATTTTTCCAATCTTCATTTGATGTACTATCAGGTTTCTATTCAGAAATAACAGACCACTAATCTCTGTCCATGAGTAAATCCTCTATCTTTAATTTCCATAGCTTAAATTATTTTCCATAAAATTTATCTATCTCTATCCTTGAATGATTTGGCATCATTTTACTTCAAGCTCCTTCTGCATAAAACTCCCATTCGAGAATAGGTTTTTTTATAACTCCTAGAAACCCTAGATCCTCTTCAATGAACTGAAACCCTAACAAAAAAGGCATCCCTCTATGTCTAACAACCTGGATCTGATGCCATATGTAGAGTTATACCCAGACTTATTCCAGAATAATAATGCAGAATAAATAACTTAGAAGAAAACAACTCACAAAATACATGCACATATAACATAAGAGATTTATCTTGGTTCACCCAATATGGGCTATGTTCAACAAACAAGAGCCATACATATTTTTCTAGTATTATTCACCTTACCCGTAATGGGATATTACAATCAATATAAATGAAAATCTTACAACCCTAAATCACAATGTGGTATTAGAATACCATGGGTAAAATACCATGGGCTAAAACCACCTATACCCACCAATCATGGGAATCCCACCAATGCATCAAAAAATAGCTCTGATAATATCTCCGATAGAGGGACCTTCAAAGTAGGGGCCTGTCATACAATACTTTATCTGCAAAGGATGAGACACATCCAATAATAATTAAGGTGTCATAACATTTCAATTACCCTTGGGTCTAATTCCCATTAGATTCTAGAAAGCAAGGGATTCTAGGTCTTCCAAATTTTAGCTTAAAAATTTAAGCAAGCCTTCATATATAGGCATCCAAATATCTAAAACACATTAAGAAGATCTATACCATCGTACCTAGAGCTTTGATACAAAATTTAATGAACTCAAAATGAGCACAAGAAACACACACAAAAAGAGAAAATGCATTTTAAAAAAATTGTAGCGAGAGATTCCTAAACCCCTAACTATCATTTTGTTTGACTATTGTTGAAGACTATTAAGATTCCTAACTTTACCATTGAGTTACAACTCACCAAATACTCTACACAAATCCATCTATGTAGGTATACTATGTGTTTCCACAAAGAAGTCTATTTATCTCATCACTCTTGATGAGCTAGACTTATCACCCTTAATGCAATCAAAGGTATACACCCATATCCATACCATACATAGATCCATATATGTAGGTATGCTATGCGTACTACGAGTTAAGCTATCCATATCATATCCACGATGAACTATCTTAACTCATATGTACTCAATTAGTTTTATTAGTTAATATTACCCCTAAGGGGTCTCATTCCCCTTAAGTCTTCCTATGTTCACCCTAAGAGGTATCAATCTCTTAGGTCTATTCTAGGTTCACCCTAAGACTTCATTTTCTTAGGTCCATTCTAAGTTCACCCTAATATTTCATTTTCTTGGGTCCATTCTAAGTTCACCCTAAGATTTCATTCTCTTAGGTCCATTTTAAATTCATTTAACAAGAAGATAATTTTAAACTTAATCTACTCACACAAATAAAGAATAAAATCAAAGGAACATACATGAGATACTTAGAAGGAAACAATCTCTTAAAAAATAAGTTAAGCATTAAATGTAAAGATAAGTTTAAACAACAAACATAAATAATTCACAATTATTAATTAAATATGCATTTGCCATCAATATTAAGTATATTCGAGTATAGTAAAACCTCCATACTCATAAATAATAAATAAAAACATCATTTCCATCTAGAGATATCTTTCTACAATTGTAGTCCATTTGAGCATAAGTAATTCATTGCAATATTAAATCAAACTGATGTATAGGTTCCAGTTTCCATCTTTGGTCTTCTTAACTCTCCCTCAATTATTTGAGGATAGTAGGGGATTAGGGCAACTCTCGGATATATGATAGACACGATTCTAAATGCATTTACTAATTACTTTGCCAAAATTGCAACTATACAAATTTGATCAAAATATCTAACCATCTACTGCATAGTTGATATCACAAAAGATTCACTACTTTTATTTTCTCCTCTCATTTAACCTTAGAGAGTCATTTCAACATGCATGGCTTAGATCATAGGTTTTACTTTCAATAAAATCATATTTCCATGTATTTAACAAAACAAAGTCCCATACCTTTAATTGCCAAAAATTAGATTCCTTTATTTCCATAAATCAAGTCTCATTACTTAATTCATAAAATAAACCATATTCCTTCATTTCATAAATCAAAGTCCCATACCTTTAATTTATAAAATAAACTGTTTCCATTCCTTAATAAATTAAAGTCTTTGTACTTTAATTCATTAACCATCCATTTTTCTTTATTTCATAAATCAAAGTCCCATACCTTTAATCTATAAAAAAGTTATTTCCATTCCTTAATAAACTAAAGTCTTCCTACTTTAATTCATTAACCATATGTTTTCCTTTATTTCACAAATCAAAGTCCCATAATTTTAATCTATAAAATAAACTATTTTAATTACTTAATAATTTAAAGTCTTCCTACTTTGATTCATTGACCATCCTTTTTCCTTTTTTCATAAATCAAAGTCCCATACCTTTAATCTATAAAATAAACTATTTTAATTCCTTAATAAATTAAAGTCTTCCTACTTTAATTCATTAATCATCCATTTCCTTTATTTCATAAATCAAATTCCCATACCTTTAATCTATAAAATAAACTATTTTCATTCCTTAATAAATTAAAGTCTTCTTACTTTGATTCATTAACCAATCTGTTTTCCTTTATTTCATAAATTAAAGTCCCATACCTTTAATCTATAAAATAAACTATTTTCATTCCTTATTAAATTAAAGTCTTCCTACTTTAATTCATTAACCATCCGTTTTCCTTTATTTCATAAATCGAAGTCCCATACCTTTAATTTATAAAATAATCTATTTTAATACCTTAATAAATTAAAGTCTTTCTATTTTAATGTATTAATCAACCATTTTCCTTTATTTCATAAATCAAAGTCCCATACCTTTAATCTATAAAATAAACTATTTTCATTCCTTAATAAATTAAAGTCTTTCTACTTTAATGTATTAATCAACCATTTTCCTTTATTTCATAAATCAAAGTCCCATACCTTTAATCTATAAAATAAAATATTTTCATTCCTTAATAAATTAAAGTCTTCCTACTTTAATTCATTAATCAACCATTTTTCTTTATTTCATAAATCAAAGTCCCATACCTTTAATCTATAAAATAAATTATTTTCATTCCTTAATAAATTAAAGTCTTCCTACTTTAATTCATTAATCATCCAAGCTTCATAAATCAAAGTCCCATACCTTTAATGTATAAAATAAACTATTTTCCTCAATTAAGTCCCATTACTTAATTTAACAACATAAGCTATGTTCCTCTAAATTTCCTAAATTAAGTCCCATTACTTAATCTAACAACATAAGCTATGTTCCTCTAAATTTCCTAAATTAAGTCCCATTACTTAATTTAACAACATAAGCTATGTTCCTTTATTATTTAATAAATCAAATACTAAACAACAAAGGCTTTAGCAAGGAACAAGTAGCCTTTCTAAGCTTATGGAACCGTAACCTAAATAACTCGTGTTAACTTAGGGGCTACCGAGCCCTAATCTAAAGTTAGAAACAACACATAGATACTAGCACAGGTTAGAGGACAATGCTAACCTTACGATAGAGGTTTCTAACAAGAAACAATAGGGTAACGATCAACCGTAGAAGAGAGTATCACGAAACCCTTCTACCATCACATAGGGTAGCCAACGGATAACGAGGGATGACTTGTGTGTTCATTGTAATTCAACTACAGGTGATCAAAACTACATTGTGCATCCAACGGATGATATCAATCATTGGGGAAGAGGTAGGTTATTCGTAGTCCATAAGGGTTGACTATGGTTCAAGCCTATATCAGTCGGTAGAGACTAAACTGTGCGAAGGAGGACTATCATGGTGGGCCAACACGTAGTTGGATGAAGGTTTAATATAAGTCATGGAGGAAATATCCTTACACAAAGGCCTAGACCTGGTTTCAATAGCAAACATGGAAAGGGAAACACAACCTAGTTCTCACATGACCCTAGCTCGATAGAAGAACATAGGCGCGTGACTCCTATAGTCACAAATTCAATAAGAAGAGAGAAGGTCTCTAAACTTAACTTAAAAGCTTAGCGGGTGCCTAACTAAAGGATAACCTAAATTCAATCTAAATAAGTGACACAACAACAAAACCTACTGGTAGTGATAGGATTAACATAAAATATTGCTTATTCCTCTTGTAACTTTTTTACTAAAACAAAGAGATATAACTTATTAACTGACCTCAAATCTTGTTGGTATACGTTCTCTGAACATTGAGCTCTCTGGTTTCGATCCTTGCCAAGTCCTTCCTTCTTCCCAAGCATCCACTATCTCCTTTATTTCATCTCTCTACCTTCTAGTGTCTATCATTCTAACTTTTTATACATCAAATATTCCCTCCACAAAGTTCATTTGTCGCCATTAATTTCTTCTGACTCTCTTCCATCCTCCCATAACTCTTGTCTAATCCCTTCGTAATGTTTGTCTGTCGCCATTACTTCTTCTCACTCCACGACAGTGGGTTAGGACGTTATCCCATTCTTTATTATTATCCACATTCTTTTCAATCTTTATCATAAATGGGGGTTCCCTTTCTTTTAGAGTTGGTAGAAGTTCCCATTTACTTGAACGTTCTGACAAATTAAGAATTAATCTTATTTAAGGAAAAGCTTAAATTATTTAAAATGAAGTGCTATCTTTTAAATAAATTATCCATTATTATTCTTTTTAAATGAAATTATTTTATCATTTACAATAAACCATCTATTATTTTAAAATGAACTTCTTTTATCATTTAAAATAAACTATATATTATTATTGTTATTTTTTAATTTACATGGTGGAATCGGTAGTCGCCATGAATCCGGGCAGGCTGTTCAGATTTTATGACCACCACAATATTCTACACTATCCACCTCAAAATCCACCACATAGTTCTTTATGTGGTCCACCCCTATAACCGCCATGCCACAATCATTTAAAACAATTACATCGCTAAAAGCACTAGGAAAGGGACAAGCTTTCAGTTCGACGAAGCCCGAGATTTGAACCTTGGACATCCACCCCCCTTATGAGTTTTGGTCAAAACAATTGGTCTACACCTCGAACCTAACTATATATTATTTTAAAATATTTTTTTTTATAATTAAAATTAAACTATCTATTATGATAGCATATTCGAGCACATAGGGAGTTTCAAAGGCAACTTGTTTATTCATGCTTTTCAAACCAGTGATGCATAAAGTGACGAAGTAAAAGACAATCAATAACAAGAAACATACAAATAGGGAGTCTTTCCATAAATCCAGTCACCTATCTTAGCCTTAAGAATTTATGATAGTTAGTAGGCTATCAATTTGAGGCTTAAGGTGGTTGGCTAGTTGATGATTATCCCTGTCCAATAATGTATACCTATATGAAGGTATCCATCCATGTTACCCTTGAGTTTCCTTAGTCATAACTTTCTCTTTCTCAATTACCCCATTTATGATGGATGATTCTACCTCTTCCACCCATGAGTGTACCCAATTCTGCATATTATCAATATGTTAGGAGTACCATGATCTTTCAAATATTACACTAAGCATCACATATTTTGTTCATTTGTATAAAACTAAGCATCAAAGCATCATAAATCAATACATAGTTTTCATACCCAAAATATTTCTAGGGAGGGTCATGACATCCTACCGCTCTAGGGCTAAACACCATCCTAGGTGTTTCTAGTTTTACAAAAATAGAATTATTCATTTCCAATATCCATTAAAAGTTAACCTTCTATCTTGAAACATTAAGTATCGTTTCTTTTGGAGATGCCATAGATAGGGCCAATAGACTAGAAACCACTCTCATCAAGCAAGGGTAACTAAATCTTAAGATAAAAAGGATGAAATCAAAATTTCTCGTTCTACTAATAACCTAAATAGTAATCCCAAAGGTCAATACAAGAATAATCATGTTGTTGGCAAAAGGGTAACTAGCTTCCGCAATAAAACCAATAATGTATCATTTGTAAATCCAATTGATAAAAACCATTCCAACCTTTAAGTAGTTTTAATAGAGTAGATAAACATTTAGAAACCATTATGGACCAATATTTAAGGGCCAAAATGATAGAGTTATCAATAATAAAATCCCTTGCACTAGGAAGGGAGAGTCCCTCTTCATTTAGACTTAATAAGTATTGCTCTTTTAATAGAACCAATAATAGAAACTATGATAATGTAACCCCTCATAATAAAGGATTAGTTGGTCATACTAATCCATATCATTACATCAACCATGTATCTCATCATATTTATACCTTAATATAACAATAAATAAAAACCCAAGTTGATAAACCCTCATCAAGTCAACCAACCAAACCTCATTATATATTTTAATATCAATATAAAAATAAATATAAAGGAACTTACAACCTCTTAGAACATATTAAATAATATTTAACTAAAATATCTAATTTGGATCTTAGAATTTCATCAACCTATTACATATACTGGTCAAGATTTTAACTAAACATACAATTCCTCAAGAGATAAACCAAAATAAATTCATCTCAATTGCTGGTTTGTTAGGGACATATCATACAAGTGTATCTTCTTATGAATATGATATACTCAATTAGATTTTATTGATAAGATATCCTACCCTTTATACCATAGATCAAATTAGTGACTAATTTATTAAAAAAGTCTTAGTCAATAATGGCTTTGGACTAAATATCTATAGTCTTAAATTTATTAGTCATTTTGGCCTAACCAAAAATAACTTTGCAAAATATGATCTCACTATTTGGGCCTTTGATAACGAGGAATAAAATCTAGTGGTATAATAAATTTTCCCCTAAAAGTGTCCTCAAACTCTTAACACTCTCTTTTATGTTATACCTTGTGGTTTGTCTAACAACATTCTTTTAGGATAGTCCTGGATCCATGAGATGTAGGTAGACCTATTCACTATCTATAAATATCTAAAACTAAAGTATAGACTTATAATATTCTTGTTCTCTCAAACCCTTTAAAAATAATAATGTGGTTGAAATTCAAACCAAACATCTAATCTTTTCCCTTATCTAAAGAAGCTAAGGTTACCATCCTTACTCTTGATAAGGAGACCCCTAGTGGCTTAAAAGTCACTTTTCATGTAGGATATTCAACCAAGTATTCACTTAAATATCAAATATAACAAACCTTATAATCCCTTAAGGTTTTTAGCAACCCTAATTCAACCTTAATGAATTAAATAGCTCAACCATATTCAAACTCCATTCCTTCTAGGTCAATATATTCTAATTCTACCCTTCCTTTGGTGGACCTTGAAAAAATACTTCTTTAATATAGAATGTTAGGTCTTTTGTCCTTAGGAATCATGAATTACAAATATAAAAATATAAAAATTTGAATTTGTTCTTTCATCTATGCCAAAACTACCAACAATGAGATCATTGGTAGCAATCGATATTCTATCCAACGACAATATGTTTCATGCTACTTGCGTGATTACTATTCAATCCCAAAACACATGTTTCTCAAATGGGTTACTATTAAAATTATTTAGGTCTTATTTAATAAGTCATAAAATAACCCCTTCAAGTGGATGGCCAATTGGGTGAATTTGGTATAGGGTTTAAATACAACAATGTCATACCATACCTAGACTCAAATTATGATAATAATAGCAAGTTTAATCAATTAGGCAATTATGAACCAGTATCCCTATATTGCATTATCTATTTAAATTATTTATGCTAGAATGATGAATATTTGAAAGTCTAGAGCATACTATCTTCAATAATGTATATAGTGATTTCACCCATCATCGCGGTGTAAATTACTTGAAACTAGTATGTACTAAGCTTATTTTTGGTGAGTCTTCATGTGATTGAGGGGAAGATAATATTGTTTCTATCTCAATCAACTCTTAATAGGTTCAATATGATATATCCAAAATCAATTCTATATATTTGATTAAATAGCTAATATAGGGTTATATCAAGATGCTAGCTTAGATCCACAAATCATAGACCAAGATAGTGTAGATTTAGAAAATTTAGGTTTTTTCCAACTACCTTTCAATAAAAATATGAGTCTCATATTTTAATAGATAAAAACATGAACATCAAAATAGGAACTTCAATTCAAATGGCTTGAGTTCAACTAGTTAAATTCCTTGACTTTCAAGGAGATCTAGGTTCAAATATTTCCAAGGGACACATGCATAACTACCAAGTTGTTGTAATACCACTATGTGGTTTTGATGTAATATAAGTAGAACTTATTTCAATCTTGTATAACTAAAAAAATAATAGCAAAACTAGAATATTCTCAAGCATTTAAGCTATGATAAGTTCTAACCTAGATATATTAGAAGAATATACTAAGCTACTAGTTAAATTTAAAGACAAATTTTCTTGTTCATATTTTGATATTCCTAGCCTAGATCTCTTCTTAGTTGTTCTTCATCTAGTTATCAAACTTGAAGCTAAACCTATTAAATAGAAGATATATAAAATACATCCCAAATTTGCATTTTTCGTTAAAGAAGAGACTTAAAAGCTCCTTAATTTCAATTTTATAAAATCAATTACTTATTATAATTTACATTCTAATATTATTCTAGTATCCAAAAAGACTAGAATCATCATAACATACACTAAATATTTAACAAGGTATGTTTCGAAGATCTTTCCTCTCTCTAATATCATCATGATCCTTGACTTTACTATGGAATATAGTATGCTATCTCTTACGGATGATTTATATAGATATAATCAAATTAAGATACCCTTATAAGACTAGTATAAGAAAATTTTGATCACACTTTAGGGAACATTCTACTATGACAAGGTTTCAATCAGATTAAAAAATGCAAGTGCAATCTATCAAGGATCCATGATCTCATGTATGATATCATGGAAGACTACGTCGATGACCTTCTTGCTCACTAAATTAAAAAAAAATACCATATGCATAGCCTAATAGGTATATTTGATATTTTGAGAACCTATAAAGTATATCTAAAACCTCAAAAATACATCTTTGGTATATATTCTAGCAACCTTCTAGAATTCATAGTATCTAGAAGAGGTATAAAAGCTCATCTCAAAAATATATAAGCTATAGTTAACGTGCTATCTCCTAGGAACCTGAACCAACTTAGAAGCATCCAAGGTAAAATACAATCAAATATCAAGGCATACATGCATACATTTTCCATTTCAAAATAGGGTAATATGGATTGAGGAATATTTTGTATAATTTGGTCCCTAGCATTGAAACAAGTCCATAAAATGATGTTACCAATATGTAGAGATAAAAAATTGTGCAATATGAAGAAACGACTCAAAATACTTTTGTATGCAAAATTTATTGCCTTTGGAATTTTTCCATTCAAAATATTCTCAGAGTAATATTTTTTAAAAATATCAAATTTTTGAAAATTCTTTCTAATTTTTCTACAAGGAAAACATAATTTAAAATAATTGGAGAAATAAAACAATTGGATCATCCCTTTGTCTCTTTTTTCAAAGGAGCTTATGAAAATATGAGAAGTAATTCATCCTAAAAATAAAAAGAAATATAGGAGGCTCTGAATATACTTTTTAAATGACCAAGTGATGAATATCCATACACACTTTGATACCATGTTAGAATTCACAACATTTTCTAGAAATAAATAGAAGTAATCCATCCACTCAAATCTTATATAAAAAGCATTAAAATATGAAAGAAAGAAAAAATGAAATAAATATTTGGGGGCACTTGTAGTTGCCACAAATAATTACTATATTATCCATAGATAATAATCACAACACTCCAATAAAGAAATGAGGAGTCGAAGGGGATATTTACACCAATACCAAGACCCCAATTACATAAAAAAGTTTAATCTAACCTGACATAAAAAGAGAGAGTTAGGTTAATTATAAGTTATAAAGAGGGCTTAACCATAATAAGGTTAACCATGGTGCATAAGCTTACATAATAAAATATTATAATTAATTAATACATTGTATAATGAAATGCCCTTAGGCCTATCCAATACATCATACAATGTCAACCTTGACCATGAATTAGATTACAATTTCAACATAAAGTACATCTAAAACCTCAAAAATTCATCTTTGGTATAACTTTTGAAAAGCTTCTAGTATTGGTAGTATCTATAAGAGGTATAGAAGTT
Source organism: Wollemia nobilis (assembly GCA_028583015.1). Lineage (NCBI taxonomy): Eukaryota > Viridiplantae > Streptophyta > Pinopsida > Araucariales > Araucariaceae > Wollemia > Wollemia nobilis. The sequence goes on from JAQPPZ010017016.1 coordinate 13,333,755, forward strand.
GATACAAAAGAGATATAAGCTATAGAACATGACAACTCCTAGGAGCCTGAATCAACTTGGAAGCATCCAAGATAAAATCTAATCTACTAGGAGATTTATCTTCCAACTCATTGACAAATTTAAACCATTAAAACAATTATTGGAGAAATATACACCATTTTATTGGGATGATGATTTTCAAGAAGTGTTCAATATCATTAAGAAGTATCTAATGACACATTGTGTCCTTATTCATTCTAATCCTGGAAATCCTTTATTTCTTTACATAGTTGTGATCGATAATACCTTGGGTGATTTTATAGCCTAGTATAATGATCAAGGAAGGGAAAGACCAATATTATATATCAATAGAATATTAGTAAGCTATGAAACCTAGTATACCCTATTATAAAATTTGTATTTTTATGTAGTGTTCACTTCTCAAAACCATAGGCACTATATGTTAAGTCATATAACTTTTGACATTACATTGGTGGATCCTTTGTGATATCTCATGACCAAATCTTATCTTTCAAGGCATATATATAAGTGGATTATGTTTCTTAGAAAATTTGACATTGAATTTATTATCCATAAATTTGTAAAATATTAGGTCATAATCAATCAATTAGTAGATAAACTATTGAAAGTTAGATACATTTTGCGGATTGAGTTCCTAGACAAATCCATACTTCATGTCAAATCAAAACCTAAGGATACACCTTCAAGGTATTTTTTATTTGATACTTCTAGACATAAAAAAGGATTGGGGCAAGAATAATATCAATCACTCATTATAATCAACTTATATTTTATCCTTCAAGCTTAACTCTGCATGTACTAATAACATCTTAGAGTATGAGGATCTCATCCTTGAACTTATGGCAACTATAACTTTAGATATCAAAATATATGTTTGGTGAGTCCAAATTAATTATAAATTAGGCCAATGGGTGTTATCAAACTAAATATGAGAATATTAATCGCTAAATATAGATTGTTGATTACTTATTTATAAAATTTGACAAGGTCACACTTAGTCCATCTCTAGATCTAGTAATTTCCATGTGGATGCTATTACTTTTATAACATCCCTTATCATATTAAAGCTTAATTATGCATGACACCTTAATAGTTAGTAATATTAGACATCCTATGAGTATAGATTTTATTTTATCTCATTTTAGAACTCTTCACTTTAGAAGTTGATCCCTTGACTAGTCCATGGTACCAAGATGTTTAAAACTATTTAAATGATGAAACTTTGTCAGATGGTTTAATAAGAATTGAATTAAAAAACCAAAGACACAGAGTATGTCAACATACCATAGATGGTAATATATTATAGCATTTTAACCATGATGGTACCTTACATAGATGCCTAGACTGAATTGAATCCCAAGTGGTAGTCCAATAATCCCATAATGAGTCTTATGACAATCACTTTAGTGACATAACTCTTAAAAATAAGTTATTTAGGATAGGATATAATTATCCCACCATGGTAAAGGACTATAAAAACTATGTTAAGTGATGCAAAAAGTATCAAAAACATGAAAATTTTATCAATGCACCATTCCAAGTCTTACAATATTACCTCCCCTTGACCCTTCCAATTTGTGGAATTGACATCACCAAGAAAATCAATCTTACATCCTCTGATAGGCATAATTTCTACTTTTCAACTAGATATATATGATTTAAATGGGTACCACCCATATTACATCATGATCACATAGTGGTATTACTATAGTTTGATAATCATGCATGTATTTCTTGGCACAATTCAAACCTAGATCTCCTCCTTAAAAGTTGAGGAATATAACCAATTGAGCTAATGTCATTTGATCTTATGGATATAATTTCATCATCAGAGTCACTAAGAATTTTATTAAGTGGATTGAATTGATGCCTTTAATATATATCACTAGTGTCCAAGTACTTGTTTGTAGATATGGTATTCTATATACCATCATTTCATATAATGGAACCCTATTTAAAAATAAAAATATCAATAAAATTTGTGCTATATATCATACACAACATAAATGATCCACTACATATTACAGTTAAAGTAATGGTTATGTTGAATCTTCTAATAAAACTCTTATAAAAATCCTTGATAATGTATTCAATAAGACAAGACAAGATTGGAATTTGTATCCCTACCTTACTCTTTGGGCATATTGTATGAGCACTAGAACCATAACTAGTGTAACTCATTATGCATTATCATATGGGTCTAAGGCTATTTTTCTCTTTGAGATCAAGGATCTATTATTATGGATTATATTACAAAATATACTTTTGTATATGATAGGTATCATTTAATACAACTCAATAAGCTAGAACTACTTGATAAAAAGTATACCCATTTTGTGGAACACCTATGGGCCTACCAACAAAGTCTTAAATGACCATATAGCAAGAAGGTTCAAAATTGATCATTTGAAATTGGTGATTTGGTTTTTAAATAAAACCAAAATAATACCAATGATAAAACTAATATTAAAGGCAAGTTTGAAACTTTTTGACTAGGTCCATTTAGGTGCATATCACCTTGCCCCACTTGATGGTAAAGAACTTAAATAACCTAGGAATATTGAGCACCTCAAAAAATACTATACTTAAAGAAAATTATATATCTTTATATATTTGTATCAAATTTTGGTTAACTTGTGTTGATTTTGTTGACTTTATTGTCTTTTATTGACTAATGTTGACTCTATTGATTGTCTTCTTGAAATTGTATCAATGATAATATATATTTTTTATTTGCATGGTTTTTAAGTTTTTATTGCATGAAAATATTTTATTTTAGATTTTTATCATTCTTTAAATTTTATCCCTTAGTTTGTTAGTTTATATATTTGATCTTGTAATTTTATTATTGTGTTGTATGTTTTTCTTTTATCTTTTGAATTTATTGTTTGTTATCATTTATATGAAATTAAGACCAACAAGGACATGCAAATGATGATCTAGTTAGAATTAGTTATTTTTCATTTTTTTAGGTTGCTAATGTGAGTGGATAATCATTATCATCATGCTTATCATGCTTATCTTGCTTATCTCATTGTTTGTTTTAGCAATGGTATCCTTAGTGATAGACATATACTAGTCAAAGCCAGATATGAGAGTGGAAATCCATCATTATATTTGCTTGTAACTTTATCAACAATATCAATATATCATTACCCATGAAAATATACACATATTAGCATAAGTGAATATCATTTTTTATTATTTCTCATAATTTTTAGGAAGAAATTTTGTGTTTGTCAACTTGGATGATATGTACCTAAGAGGAGAAATGTGTTTTATATTATTTCATTTGGTCAAATCATCTAGGTTAATAAGTACAATAATTTTTAGACTTATCTTCTATCATCATCATGGATCATAATATTTATTCTATCACTTAGCTCTAATTATTTAATATCAACATCTAATATACATCTAATATAATTATTTAATATCAACATCTTCCATCTTGTTGGGTCTCTCCTAGGGTCCAACCCCTTGGTGGGTGTGATCAGAGATGATAATAGTTTGTTTGGTACACCCAATGGGATGAGCTTCTATGTTATCCTTACTAATATTAAAGAAAGTCTAAACATGATCTCAATAAAGTTCATAGTATTTTAACTTGAAGAGAAACACCTAGATAATTCACTTGGTGACTCCGCTTGACAAATTAGATTTAAAACTAAACTTTGCAGAAGTCGTCCAACAAAATACAAATCAAGATTCTAGTGGAGGTCTCTGTCTCATCAAATTTTTGAAGGAAAATATCCCCACTTGGTGACTTCATTCTCAAAGGAAAGGCTTATAGTTATATGAGTGGAATATCTATCACCAGATCCTTTGACAGATATAATAAACAAGAGTTGGTACCACCTTTGAATTGGAGGTAAAAAGGAGATACCAATGACATAATAGGGTAGCCATGTCCCACTCAGCCTTCCAATTTTTTTTTGGCATGGAATGATAGAGATACCCTAATTAATTTAGTTCCACCTAACACATGGGACCCAATTCTCGCCTCAATATTCAAATGTTTACCTTATTTCTTAGGAGAAGATGTTATTACTCTAATAGAAAATTTATAGTGCCTGGTGAGTTTATGCACTATGCAATTTATTAAAAAGCAATCTATAGCCTTGAGGCTATTGATTTTTTTTTCTAAGGGATATCTTGTGAATAGCACCTCAGTCTCATCCCATGATCAATAAAAAGTTGGGACCAAATAATAAAGCTCCTTGCAAAGTGATTCAAAGAGAAAGCAAATGGAACATCCCTCCTAGAACAACTCATGACTATCAAGAGGGTACCTAGTAAGATAATGGATGATTTTAACATTCAATTCCATAAGACTTGGCAAAGAATACTTAAGGAGATTTGACCACCTCTAGGTATGGCATTGATTTACTTTCTAAAAGCTTTCAATTATGAGATTGCCATTATGGTCAAGTCTAAGGTGGTAATTCATTATTGGAGGTCTATGGGATAACCATACAAGATGAGAAAGACCTATTCCAAATAGGAATACTAGATCCTAGACCACCTCCACCATTGTTTACCTCCATTCAATACCCCTGCTCTTACTCTTTGACCATACAACCCACCACCAGTCTGACTCATCCTCCCACATGCCAAGAATAAAATCAAGCTTCCTCTCCCCTAGATTATAATATGGACAAAATATTCAAAACTATGAGGACCCTCACTAATGATATCATAATGATAAAAAGGTAATCTAATGTCCAAATTTTTTCCTACTAGAGTTACCCAAATCCTTCCAATAGGGAAACCTAGGCTTCTGATCGTCCCAAGCTAGATATCATAAGCCCCTATTTTTGGCCAACAAGAATCCTAGTCATCTCCAAACCTTGAATCAGAAGATAGTACTTGTATTATTATTGGACTAGCAAGTTCCTACAAGATCAACTAGGGACTTGGTCACCATACAAAACAACTATGTTGAAGACCCTAGTGGCTTATCCCACTCTTGACTATCCTCCCTTTGACTATTTTGTTAGAATAGAAACTTGGAATACTAATAATTTCTATTCCAACCACAAAGACACATATCCTTCTCATTCAAAAGTCTTGATGTAGAGTCAGGAGGCCATCATGTAGTCTTTGACCATGCCATTAGTTGCTGACTTGTCAATCTTAGAGCAAAATTTCATCACCTAGGATGAAGCAAAAGTATACATTATGAAGGGACAAAAATGCAACACCAAATAATATGAAATAAAAAGTAGAACTCAAAGAACACATAATTGCACAATGAATGATCTTATATTAATGGGGGGAGCCTAAAAACTCCATTGTTACAATGAGGATCTTTGAATCCTTTTGATACAGATTTTACAATGGCTAGGGTTCTCCGAAACCCTATAAAAAACAATGTTGGTGGTGTCTTCAAACGCATCCTTGCTCCCAACAAAAGTGAGTGGGCTTTTAGTTATCCGATGTCGGGCCACTCCAGCTTAAGCAGTTATCCAATGCTGATGTCACACTTCCAGATCTGCACACAATAAAACAACAAATGAGTTAGTAGCAACTGTGAGGGCTCCACAATGTGAGGCCCTCTATGATCAATACCAAAACCCTAACTATTTGTTGTAAATAACATGAACAGAACTAAAAGTGCATGTAATAAAATAATAAACAATGGATTTACCTTACATATTTTTTTTTCTTTGATCTGATGAAGTTTGTTGTAGTGAATCGGTGCGATGATGCCCTAGCATCGCTCGAAGGCTAGGGAGACTTCAGAATCTCTGGCATAAAATGCCCTGCAGGTGCTTGGCGGTTGTAGGAAATACCCATGGGTGCTCGATGATGGTGGAGGGTGCCCAGAGGCGCTTGGCGGTGGGGAAGGAAGTGCCTAGAGGTGCTCGAGAGTGACAGGAAGTGCTCGAAGGCATTCGACGTGTGAGGGTGTAGAAGTAGATCTGGCTGAGTGAGGGAGGCGATGAAGGATGTGAGGGTTATGGTGAGCGAGGATGGAAGGGAAGAGCACTTGGATACTCTAGGGAACTCTAGCAGTAGCTTATTCAAATTTAGGATACAAATTTCTTAGGGATCAAGAAATATTTAGGGAAAACTTAGGGGTTGAACCATCAAAATGGCTCCTATTAATAATCCAACCTAGGGCATACTTAGGGTTTCAATGACACTAATCGTGTGGCTGAGATAAAAGCATATCGGAGGGTGGATATTAAATCTAGGGTGTGGCATGGATTGATGTAGATGGATGGATAGGATTAAATGAAATCGGATGGCTGGGATTAATTCACTTATATAAATATATATTTATTAAATATATAAAATATAATATATAAAATATTAATATTAAATATATATAAAATAAATATATATAAATATATGTAAATAAATGGTGGAAATGGTGGGAAAGTCAGGATGGAGGACAAGTGGCTAGGTTTTGGTGTCTACAGATGCCCCTTTTTGTACTGTGTTGCGTGAAACACAATGCAGTGCAAAAACATGAGACACCTATTTTGGCTAGGTGCAGAAGCAACTTCTCTTGGGATGTGAAACACGAGCTTGGAGATAAAAGAATGAAAGAATTTGAATTTTGCGTAGCTTACCCCCTCAATTGGTGAATGAGTTTGCGGATGAATCTCATGAGCCAATTGAAAAATATGTGCAAATGAATGATGCAAATGTGATACCATTTTTGCCCCAATGGTGGGAAGGGGATTGGTGAAAAATGTGAAATGATGCATTTTTTTTTGCCCATTTATTTTTGCCCAAATAGATGAAGGGTTTTGTGAAAATGTGTGATGGAAAATGTGTCTATTTTTGCCCCAACAGATGAAGGGATTTTTTCCAAGTGTAGATGCCATGATCATGTAAGATGTATCCCATTGTGGGAAAGTCAAAACCAAATGTGGTTGCCCCAAATTTGGGGTGATTCGATGTTGTTGAAGAATATGCCTTCTGGCATCATTGATATGCAAAGATGAAAATGCAAAGATAAAAATAGTCAACTTTGGAGGGCCAACTAGTGACTATCAGATAATTCCTATGATCGAAACCAATCACCCTAGCTAAATCCAGTCACCATGATGACTATCAAGGAAATGTGTAATGATGAAGTTTGATTTTGTCCATGTTTTAAGCCCCACGAACTAGGCCATCAATGACAACTTTTGTGCAAATTGTTCTTGGCAAGGTTTCACTCAAAATGTGAAGTACCAAATATGATTGTGATTTTGAACAAAGAGATATGGAATGATGAAAATGACCAAGTGTCCTTATGGTAGGCTCTTCATCTTACCAAATTGCATGGATGCAAATCGCTGCAATCGCCAAGTATATAGAAAAACCCACTAGATACAAGGTTCACTTGAATGTTGTTTGAACTTGGAAAGTATGCAAATGATGATATGGAATGATTTGATGATGAAAATGATGTATTGATGATGAGAATGATGATTATGGTCATTTTGTGAAGATTTGGACCATTTTGGAGTGCTTTTGTAACTTGTTAGGTGAATTTGCAATTTGTGGTCGCAAATGAAAATTATGCATCCAAATCAATTGGAATCTTCACAAAACCTGTTAAAATGATGAATTAGATGCTTGGATGCAATATGGAGTGATTTGGTGGGGATAAGCCACTATTTTGTGAGAATTTGGTCTTTTGTCGAATTTGATGCCAAACGCCCATTGGTGCTTTTGGCCTACAAAAATGCCCATCGGTGTTTGGGCATTCTATAAATACCCATGGGCACTTCAGTGCACTAGGAAACACCCATGGGCATCTCAAGGTGCCTGAAGCAGCTATAAATAGCTGCCAGGATGAGAAACCAAGCTCATTTGTGCATTTGAGAGTTTGTGAAGTTGCATCTGGGAGAGTGGAGTGAAGTGAGGTGAAGTGATTTGAGCACGGAAGCTATGGTAGCAGAGGGAGTGGGTGCAGAGGCCGAGGCTGATGTTGGAGTGTGGGCTACTGAGGTAATTTCCTATTTTGTGTATTGTGCAAAATTTTTGTGTTTTTGTAATTTTTTTTTAAAGTGAAAAATGACAAGTGTTTTTGTGTTGTGCTGTAGCTTAGGATTTTGGAGGCTCGACATCGGTTCTCGCCTCTCATTCCTAGGATGAGGAAGGTGATATCGGATGAGGAGTGGGAGTTGCTAGAGGATGTGGGGCTAGTAGAGGTAGCCCAGGTTGATGTGGTGAGGGATGATGAGGGGTACCTCTCTACCTTGGAGGAGAGGTGGGATGCGGATAGGGGGACTTTTTAGCTCCCCACAGGAGAGGTGACCGTGACCTTGGAGGATGTATATCGCATCCTCAAGGTATCGATGGAGGGGATCCGAGTTGAGGTTGGGCATGGTCAAAAGACAGAGATGATGAAGATGTTTGGCGATGGATGGTAGGGTGTGAGGGTGGAGAGTGGAGGTATACCTTACTTGTCCATGTACATGGACAAGGAGTTGGATGCCCTCCATGCCTTGGTAATGTTCGTGTTGGCCAACATCGTGGCCTCGAAAAACATTAGGTGTAGGTTCCCTTGGAACCTGATAGGAGTAGTGAGCGATATGCTCACTAGGTGATAGGTGTATGCATGGGCTCCTGCATTGTTGGCGTAGGTATACTAGGAGCTTTATGAGGTGACGAGGCAAGGGAGGAAAGGATTGGGGTGCAGCTTGCTACTGCAGTGTTGGGGATGGGAGCACTTTAGTATTGCTCAACCGAAGGGCTTACCAATAGCAGACTTGGGTAGGGAGCAACCCTATGCTAGGAGATGGGTGGTGGCCGAGGAGGTACAATCGAGTCAGCCAATGAGGATGAGTTAGTGGTACCAGGAGCTATGGGTTGGATTGACATCCGCCCAAGTGATATGGAGGTCATGGTAGGCTTGTAGGTGGACCAGAGATGGAGAGCACTTATGATGAGTGTGGTAGGCTCGATGGGTGGTTGGGTGATATCAAAGTGAGGTTGAGTACTTTCAGTTCTCATGAGTACTCTGATAGTTCAGCTTGAGGTAGGATGTCCCAGATGAGCTGGTGTAGTATAGGAGGCATCAAGAGGAGATAAGGCTACCATGTGTGGAGCCATGGAGGGTGGCCTATGAGGATGATGAGGAGATGGATCTCCTAGATGTGGGTGATGTGGGGACTACCATAGAGTACGAGGTATGGTTTGCTACATAGCCACCATGGGCACCACCTCGAGGAGTGGTTGATGGGGATGGTGAGGATGATGGTGAGGGGACCCAGGAGGCCCCCAAGTGGTAGTGATGCCTTTGATCAGATAGTCAAAGGAGGAGGACTAAGGGTGTGGCTAGGAAGGCTCTCGAGAGTGGGGGAGATGGTGGAGATGGAGAGGATGTAGAGGAGGCTCCATATGGACCTCTAGATCAGAGTGAGGAGGATTGGGTATGGTTGGAGCAGTAGGTGGCAGAGTGAGATGCAAGGATCATGAGGCTCTAGGTAGAGCTAGTAGAGAGGGAGCACATATATAATTTTGATATGGTACATCTTTGCTCTTGATATAGATATATCGAGGCATTAGAGGATAGGTTGATGGAACATCATATTCCACTTTTAGATCCTCCAACCTCATCTATCTCTGAGGGTGCTAGGCATAGTGAGTCTAGGCATAGCTCTAGGTCTAGGGCTCCTCCTAGGTCACAGGGGTCCTCTTGGAGGACATAGTTAGTGCTTAGATGCACTTTTTGTATATGAGCCTTGGTGCTCCATTGTATGTAGCCTTTTGGCACTCATTGTACATGTGATATTTATATATATATATACATGGATTTTACCTTTTGTGTTATATGTGTTTGTGTGAATGCTTTTTGTGGAATGCTTTTGTGTAATGCATGTTTATATGGATGATTAATGCATATGATATGTTATGGATGATTAATGCAAGGTAGAATGTATGGATGATTAATGCAAGGTATGGAATGTAAATGTGCTAATGATCATTTATAGTTTAGATCTTGTTTGTCCATTTTCTAGCATTGTTGTTTAATCAGGGGCACCAAACTTGGTGGGATATGGGGTGAAAGACTCATGAACTGACATGGATGTTGACATGGAAGAAGATATGGATGTTGATATGGAAGAAGATATGGATGTTGATATGGAAGAATATATGGATGTTGATATGGAAAAATGACTATTTTGCAGAGACTCAGACATACTAGTGGTATCAAACAAACTCACTAAAACTGCCTAATCCTTCTAGGACCAAATGTGTGTGCAGTGAATTCATTTACTAAATCAAGAGCATGGTAATGACTCGAGGTAATCAAGAACCAATGTGTGTGCAAGTGATTTCATTAACTCATCTTGAGTAAATTGGGTAAACCTATTATGGATGAAACCAAGAAGCTAGCTTGTCCATATGAGCGGTCAGAGGTCTCTTTGAAAGAGACGTGTCACCATGCATGAGCGTACTCCACTACCAATCAAGCGTCTATAGCTCCGATGGAGGCTAACTCCATAGTCCATGATTTGTGTTTTTGATCTCTTAAGTTTTGGGGATGACTACCTAACCATCTGACTGGAAATGTAGTATGATCCTTACAACCCAATGATCAGTGGTGTGTGATGTAAAATATTTAGAGTTTTTGTTAGGGATTTTTCCCTACTCTTTCTTTTATTTTTGGAATTGTGATAGTGGTGAGAACCACTATTTTTATGGACTATGTTGCATGATGGGACTAGCAAGGATGACCCTTTTCACTTCAAGGTTCATACCAAGTATGGTGTTATCCCTCTTTGACACAAGATGTTTTTAAGATGTGAAATTGTGTTTGGTTCAAGAATGTTTTGGAGTCAATTCCCAAAACTCAAGATTTTCTTAGTGAAGATGTGTAATGGTCCTAAAAAGAACTCGACATGTATTTTGGAGTTTGCTTAAAACACTAGGAGTGGTTGAGTGACCAAAAACACCTAGGAATTTTATGAAAATGTGGTTTGTGCGAATGGCAATTTGACTTGGTGGAATTGTGTGGATGACATTGTGAAGGTGCCCCTGATTAAGGCAACATGACTTTTTTTGGACCAATTAAGACCTTGAACTTAATAAATGATCCCTAATATGAAATGTGAAATGTGGATGTGAATGCAATGTATGACATGCAATTTGTGACATGCAACTTTGTGAAATGCAATATGAGATGTGGGTGAATGCATTATTTTTGGAATGTAGATGCAAGTGAAATGCAATGTTATGAATGAAATGTATGCAAATATTTTTGTGTATTAGCCATGTATATATACATATATAGAAATAAAATCATGCATAGAATGCTCTCAAGTGTATGACATTAAGTGGTTTGGGTTCTTCCTCTCCCTCTAGACTGGCAAGCCTATAAGTACCATTACCCACTCTTTGAGTAACAATGTATGGACCTAACCAATTAGCCATGAATTTATCACGAAGATGCAGTAATGCATTGGTGTTTTGTTGGTTCTCTTTAAGGACAAGATCTCCTACTTGGAATTCACGTAGATGAACTTTGGCATTGTAAGCATGCTTTAGGTGGTCTTGATAAACTCGTAAATGCTCTAAAGCATTGACTCACCTCTCATCAAGGAGTGTGAGTTGGTCAAGATGTGCTTGTCTAGTGGTGTCATCATCTATGAATTCCTACAAAGAAATTTGCAAGGAGGGATCTCGAGCTCAAGAGGCATGATTGCTTTGGCTCCATAGACCAATGAAAATGGTGTTGCCCCTGTAGGCATGTAGATGCTTGTTCGATAAGCCCATAATGCCAAGGGAATTTGTGTATGCCAATCTCTATGATTTTATTTGACAAGTTTCTTGAGAATAGCAATTAAGGTCTTGTTGGAAGCTTCAACTTGTCCATTTGCTTGTGGGTAATAAGGAGTTGAGAAACTATGTTGAATGTTATATTTCTCGCAAAGTGCTCGAACATCCTTGTTCTTGAAAGACTTGCCATTGTCGAAAATGATTTTTGAGGGAATACCAAAATGACAAATGATGTGATGAAGTATAAACTCCACAATTCTAGGTCCTGTCGTGCTGGTTAGAGGAATTGCCTCAACCCACTTTGTGAAGTATTCGATGGTTGTGATGATGAATGTATGTTGTCCCAAGGAAGGAGGTGAAATTTTTCCAATTAGATCTAGACCCCATTGTGAAAAGGGCCAAAGGCTTTGAATAGGTTGTAAGGCTTGTGATGGTACATGAGTTAAATTAGCATGTTCTTGACACTTTTTGCAATGTTTAACATATGTGCAACAATCACGTTCCATTGTGGGCCAATAATAACCCATGCATAAAATACGCTTTGCAATGGCCATTCCACTAAAATGACCACCACAAGTACCATCATGGGCTTTAGCTATGGCTCTTTGTGCCTCACTAGACTCAAGACAACGAAGGAGGACTCCATCATAACCATGTTTATACAACACATCCCCCAAGAGAACAAAACGAGCTACCTTTTGCTTGAAAGTGCATTTGGTAGTTTGAGACATGTCATATGGGAGTGTTCCAAACTTGAGAAAGGCTACTATTTGGCTTGACCAAGGCTCATATGGATCCAACTGGATAAAGCAAACATCATTTTCATCTTTAGACTCAGCATGGACAATTGCATATTTAGAGACCGTTGAAATTATAAGGGGTTGTACCTCTCCAAAGGAATATTTTGGAATCAATGATCCAAGGGAGGCCATCACATCTGCAAATATATTAGTCGAACGTGGCAAACTATTGATTTCATACCAATCAAATTTAGAGAGCAATTTCATTGCTACTTCATGATAAAGCTTGATGGTAGGTTCTTTGCATTGGTATTCTCCATTGATTTGCTTAACGACAAGTTGAGAATCACAAAATATCCTAATACACTTAATGCTCATAGCTATGGCTGATTGAAGACCTAAGATTAAGGCTTCATACTCTACAGTGTTGTTTGTGCATTGGAAGTCAAGTTTGAATGATAAGGGGATAGGTACCCCCTATGGTGTATGAAACACGACTCCAACACCTTGAACTTTCGCGCACTTAGAGCCATCAAAGAATAGTGTGATATCAACATCTTCCTCCGGAATGACATCTTCTTCTTGTTCATTGATAAAAAATACCGAATCATCTGGGAGCTCAATAATCAAAGGATGATCACTAGGTAATGGAGCTTTCGCAAGTTTATTGGCTATTACCTGACCTTTAATGGATTTTTGGCTAATGAATTCCAAGTCAAATTTAATAAGGAGCATTATCCATTTAGCGATGTGGGTGTTATTGTAAGTGCGAGACATCATATAACGTAGAGGATTTTCTCTAGCTATGATGTATGTTGTGTGACTAAGCATATAATGTCGAAGTTTCTTAGTGGAAAAAACCACTGCTAAGCAAAGTTTTTCTACATAAGCGTATCTAGTTTCATAACTTACCAATGTTCTAACTAATGTAATAGACAACTTGCTCTCAATTTTCCTCATTATTTTGTGCAAGAATTGTCCCTAATGCAAAGTCCATTGCTGAGATATAAAGATAGAAAGGGACCATCGGAGGAGGAGGAGCTAATACTGGTGGAGAAGCTAGGTATTGCTTAATGTCATCGAAGGCTTTTTGACATTCATCTATCCAAGAAAATGGCACCCCATTTTGTAGTAGGTGATTGAATGGCCTACATTTATCAAAAATTTGCATAGTAAAATGATAGATTGATTGGATATTTCCTTGTAAACTACATAATTCTTTTAAGTTAGTTGGGGGAGGCATCTCCATGATGGCCTTGAACTTGTTAGGGTCCACCTCAATGCCTCTTTTGGAGATAATGAATCCTAGGAGTTTTCCCGAGGTAATACCAAAGATACTTTTATTGGGGTTCAACCTTATATTATGCTCTAAAAGTCGATCAAAAATGTTTTCCAATATACCAATTCGATCCATATCAATAAGGCTTATGTCAATTAGAATTGGTTTAGCTGGGTCATATGGATTACAGAGCAGGGAAAATAAATCAACAAGATTAGTGTTGGCTTATGGGTAAGGTTGATAAGGTTGGATGGAATGGATGGGACCTAGGAACCAATGCTAAGATCTTGGTAAACCTGAAGAGCAACAAGCAACACAAATAAATACATTTAACTAGATGATATATACATGCAATGCAAAGAAAGACAAATATGTTTGTTGATTTTTGATTGATTGATTTTTTTGGTAGTGGTGATAACCATTATTTTTGTGTTATGTACATATGTTACAATTTGGCTTATGAAATAGCTTAATGGAATAGAGGAGGTGGTTCACCGGTAGGGGTGGCTCTCTTTTGTGGAAGAAGCAAGCAAAAAATGGGCTCATGGATGGGGAAAATGTTGAGATAAAACTCATATTATTCAGTATGGAGAATAAAGGGCTCTGATTCTTCTTTAGATTCATCCAAAATTATCGATATAAGTTTGAATTCTTCATAGATTTCATCGTCAGAATTATAGAGATGGAAGGTTTCTTCCCCTGAATTTAGATTAAGAATTTGGAAGGCTTGTTCAAGAGAAGAGGTGGTGGAAAGTGGGTGGTAACCTAGACCTGTATAATCATGCACCTCTTGATATGGAACATTGATAGGTTGATGCACTCCCTGTTCATGCAATCCTAGGCCATGACATTGCCAATTGACTATGTAAAAATAGTGAGATGAAAATCTTGACATGTTTTGAATGTTGGCAAGTGCTGGTTCTTCGGGTTCCTCTAGGGGTGCTAGAGTTGATGAAGAATAAATACCCCATACATAAAATTTATGCTATTTAGAGCTGAACCCATGTTATATACTTCTCCTATGGCGAAAGGTGGATCACATGGTGACCAAAATCCTTAGCCTTAGGAATGGTGAGGGGCGTGATGGTGATGTATCGGACCATGTATTCACCAATACCAGGATTAGTGAGGTGTACCTCGAATTGGAATGAAATGGAAGGACTATGGTCAGAAGATGACTTGAGGAATGGTGAAGATGAATATGTTTCACAATACGTCAACTCGACTTGTGAAACATTAGGTGATGGCAATGGATTGGTTTGGGAATATTGTTGAATGAATGATGATGATGAAGTGGATGGTAATGATGTTGATGATATGGATTTATTGTGACCACATGTACATGTAGTCAATGATGAATATGATGTTATTGAGGAAGCTTGATGAGGGTTTGTGATAGGAAGCTCCTCAGGAATGGGAGTTTTTGATGATGACATTGACGGAATGGTAGATGGATTGGTTCAAAATATGTATGGAAGGAAGCATATATTCATATGAATTTGAGATGAAATTGCAATACTTAAATGACTTGACATATGCCGGTATGCAATGTACTTGTCCCTCATGAACATATTTCAAGCATTGATGTAGAATGGAAGGGACACATCTCATTTCCCTCATCCAAGGTCTTCCAAGGAGTACATTGTATGTCATGGATCCTTCCATGATGTGAAACATGTTGTGCAATGTTTTGAACCCTACTTCAATGGGAAAAAAAATAGTGCCAACTATGGAACATAAAGCATCATTGAATGCTTTTAGGGTGAATGATGACTTGGTGATATGGGATGGGGGAAGGTTAAGATGATGAAGAGTGGATGTGGTGATGATATTGATAGAGGAACCGGTATCAATTAAGACTCTTTTAAAAGGCTTCTTGTCAATTAGATCCATGATATGCAATGGAGGATCTATTGATTCTGATGATATTGGATTAATATAGAATTCATAGAATGTGATGGAAGGCTCCATGCATGTTTGAATGCTCCCCATAAAGTTCTTGAAGACATTAGAATCTTGATATTGTAGTTCAATGGACTTGAGAGTATTCATTAATATCTCATGATGTGGAGGTGAAGTAGGGAAAAATGGTGCACCAAATTATGTAAAAAAATATGCGTATCTACCCCATCTCGCTCATGAGCATAAAAAAGGAGGCATGCATGTGAAAAGGAAAGAATACCAAACAAAAGGAAATGAATTAAAGTAAGTCTCTTCTCATTAATTTGTTGGATTAGATCCAAGGTTACACAACAGTACCCTTGAGGGATAAAAATTTGATACAATTTTTACAATATTATGTGCCCAAAGACCAAGTCTTTCACGAAATCAAGTTGCACATCCAATGTTTCTCCGCGTACCCACAATCGAGGTGGGCGAGCCAATGCCTCTTCTACTTGTATGTCTAATATCTGAGGTCTTATATTCCTCCACAATGCCTTCCAAGAACATACACCTACACACAGGGAATCCAAAGGGGTCAAATAGCAAGGGTGTATGGTGAAAACATGCAATCCCCATAGGGGTAAAATAGTGCATATATTAAAAACATATCAAAATAACTTGAAATTTTTTAGATATGTTAAAGAGGATATTTTGAGAGGATACCACTAAATATAGATCATAAATTACATCTTTAGACCCCTCGATTTTGCACCGCTCACCTGCAACCTACGAAAGAGAAGACAAGCAAATCCTGAACCTAAACATATCCAAAAATCATTTAATTTGGTCAGTATGCATAAATTGACATTTTAAGACAAACCATATTATTATATTTTCAAATTAGATCCAGGATCCACCTGCATCAAATTGGGGTGCCCGGATGTTCCCTACGAGCCTGCAGAAACTTAAAAATGCTATAACTCTTTCATTTTAACTCCAAAAAAATTGAAATTTGAACTATAGCATAATGGGAAAATATATAAAATTACTAATTAAAAAAATTAATGAAATTATTTAATAATTTACCCTCGTCCTAGGGGGGACGGTGGTGATTGCAACTATTTGGGGGGCACCCTAGGAGGGGATACCCACCAAATCCGGCCATCCTTTGCTACAAAAATCACTATCAGATGTTCCTAAAAAACCTAAGGTGTGTTTTTGTCAAAGTTGGTGAATAAATTCACCCGTATGGAAAAGTTATGCTCGGATTACCTTCTTGAAGTCACTCGATAACCTCCTTGGCAAAAGAGAGATTCCAAGGGCAAAAAGGTGCAATAAGGTGAGGGGAAATCTCGGAAGCACTCCGTTGCATATCCTATAACTCCTCTATATGTTTTTATGTGGATATTGAACCCATTTTATAGCCCAAAGGGGCTTATGTGCAAAAAGGCATGCAAGGGCATGCATGGCAGGAGGTGCCACTTGTTAAACGGGAGGCATGCACTGGATGGGGAAGAGAATATCCATTTTGGGCCTCCATTATGAAGCATGTCATAAGGACTCAGTTCCATCTAACCCGCATGCTCCAAATGGCGTGCTAGATGGCAGTTTCTGGGTGCCATTTGGCCCAGATTTGACTTTTTTTGGGTCAAACTTGCTCACTGTCCCACCCTGGGATGATGGCTCACCACCGTCCCAGGGTGGGACGATGGGAATCTACCATCATCCTAGGGTGGTATGGTGGTGAATTTTGGGCCAAAACCTCCCAAAATTGGGTCGGTAGCCTCCAAAAACCTTTCCGGAGTGGCTAGAACCATTGTGAGCCTCCTGAGGGCTGCCCAAGGGGCCATATGATGTCAATTTGATCCTTGTTTTTGGGTGCTTAATTAGATTTACCACATTTTAGTGTCTCCATATCCCCCTTTTTGAGATGTGTTGTGTGCAACACAGTGTTGAGAAAAAATAGATGACCAAAATGTTGAATGATTAAGGTTACTCGATAACCTAACCAACTTTAGATGCCCCAATCATGAAAAGGGTGTGTGTTCTTGAATCCTTACTTCTGACTCGGTAAAGACATTGGTATTGGTTTCTATTAAGCTTCCAGGTCTACTCAAGGGACTTATAACCCTAGGAATTTAGATAAAACCAAGTATTTTGGTAACTTTTGAGGTTACCAACAAGTAGGTTCATCTGCACTGTTATGTGCTTAATTGAGATATTTGCTTGTTTGCTGCCCCAAGTAGGGGCATGATTGTCTTTATCAAAGATTCGTTGAACGAACACCATTCACATAATTGAGTGTGTGCTTGCTGATTTGGAATGAGTATGACTACCCCCTAAAGTGATGATTCGATGAGGGAATGACCAGTGAGAAAAATGACGAGTCACTTGACCCAATTGACTTGTGTTATGCTTACCTTCAGTTTTGTCCCTTGAAAAATAGGGCAATTTGGAGAGGATTTTGGTGACTTTGTTGAGTTTTCCTGGAGGAAAGGAGTTGAAAACTGCATGCCTGGGGGGTTTTATAGACACAATGGCATTCTTAGGGCATGAATTAACAACTTTTCCATCCCTCCTAGGATCCTCATGGTTGCATTTTGATCTATGTGAAATTTGGACCCAATTTGAGCTGTTTTGGTGCAGTTTTGGACCTGTTTTGGGTCATTTTGGGTTTTTTTGGCCTATTTTTGCTACCACCATCCTAGGGTGGGACGAGGGCATGTTCTACCACCATCCCAGGGTGGCACAATCAGCCAAATATGTGCTCGTCCCACCCTGGGATGGTGGTGACCCCTGCATCTTTATATAAACCCAAAATATGAAGGTTAGGCTCATTTGTGCATGCTTTCTTTTGTAGTTTGAGAGGTGAGGAGTAGGAGAGTGATTATGAGTAGTGGAGTGCTATAAAATTCATCCCATAGTCACCATGAGTCAGTGGGCAGACTCAGCCAGTGGAGGAGCCGGTGCGAGACAGGTATGCCAAGTCTCTCTTATTGCATTTTCCTAGTGTTAGGAGTTGATTTTCTTGCTTTTATGGTATGTTTTTGGATTGGAAGCATATCACACTATATTGTAGGTAATTAAACCTAATTTATGAGATATGTACCAACTTTTGTGTTTTACCCATGTTTTTGTGCAATTAGATTGCATTTTATAGGTCCAATTTTGCATTGTTTTTGCTATTTTTGATGGCCTGAAAGGCCTTTTTGAGCCCAATTTCTTGGAGTCATCCCTAGGTGGGATGGCTAGTGTGGGCTGGTCATAGGCCATCCCTTGATGGGCTGGCCATAGGGTTGGGGGCCATTCCTAGGGGGAATGGCCACAAACTAGCCATAAAGAGGGGCCATTTTGAGTCTTTTCTTTTGAATGTTTTTGGGGCCATGTGAGGCCATTTTGGTGTTGTATTATTGAGTTGCTTATCCCTGTCAGGTGGTGAGGATTCGGTATCGAGTACCTACTCTCTTTGATTCCATGAGGGATGCCTTGACCACATAGGACTGGGAGTGGCTGGATGCCATCGGCCTTAAGCAGGTGACCCGGTTAGAGGTTGTTATAGGAGACCGTGCATATCCGACTGCCCTGATTGATCTATGGGATCCATGCACCAATACCTTCCACCTACCCATAGGGGAGATGATGGTGACACTGGAGGACATCTATCGGATTCTTTGGATTTCGATAGAAGGGTGGATGATCCGCACGACACCACGAGACCAGAGACAGACAGTGCTCGAGAGGTACTTCAGTTATGATCTAGAGATGGCAGAGTTGGACTGCTTGAAGGGGGTATGCTGGTAGGATTCTGGCATGAGGTGAAGGTATTGGGGGTGAGGCATACACTACTCATGATGCTCATCTCCAATATGCTACTACCAAATTCTTTTGGAGCGAGGTTCCCATGGAACCTAGTGGAGATAGTGTTTGTGTTGGTGAGGTGTACTATGGTGGAGCCACTGGTGATGGCATGGGGTACTACACTATTGGCACAACTCTATGATGAGTTGTACGAGATCCGCTACCATCGGCGGAAGGGTGTTGGGTGTAGCTTTTTGCTACAGTGTTGGGGATGGCAGCACATAGCTATGGGGCAACCACAGGGGCTACCCTGGATGACTCGGGCACAGCTAGCAGACAGGGAGATAGGATACGATATCCTATGGTAGAGGGCTCAGGAGAGGGGACAGAGTTGGTGATTCACAGGTGAGGTGGCCTACTATGTAGATATGTTTGATCAACTCAGGGTAGGTCAGGTATTCTGGAGGCCATATAGAGATTGTCCAGAGTGGGTAGATGCTACTGGATAGCTCCGTAGGGTGTGATGAGGTAGATGGTTAGTAGGGCAACATGGCACAAAGTGGGAGTAATTCCCATTTTCTTGGGTGATGCGACCATTTGGGCTATGCCAGAGGGTTCCTAGTGAGTCGATGTCTTATTGGCATCGCAGGAATGAGAGGACATTGGCATGGTCACTGGTAGAGGTAGTGGCCTAGGATACGGATCCTATAGTAGACATTCCAGATGTGGATGATGTCGAGACTACAATAGAGTATGACGCTTGGTGGGTGATAGGCCAGGGGGACAGGAGAGGGGCCACTAGGGAGGGGTGCAGCTAGGGAGGCACCTCAGGATATTTCTAGTGAGGACCAGGGTGAGGCAGGTGATTGGCAGGGACATAGGGTAGGGGAGCATGTGGATCTCCTAGACTTAGGAGATCGAGGTGACTTGGGGGATGATGATGTTGGGGATGAGGAGGTGCAGGCACCATCGATGGCATCAGGGGACATAGAGGTAGAGCTATGAGATGAGCTACTCAGGGTGAGGTAGGAGAGATATCTCCTATAAACATAGGTGCATGATGTATAGGTAGAGCTAGCAGCATAGTGAGTCAAGGTATAGGTGGCTCAGGATGAGATAGCATCTCTTCGGGCACAATTGTAATCTTGGAGCCCTACATGGGAGGATTCCAGTAGTGGGGAGGTGACTAGGCTACAGGTAGAGGTGACACGACTCCATTCTATGGTGGAGACTTACCAGGCATGGTGTCGATGAGGGTAGGCTTATATGGATGAGCTAGAGACTAAGGTAGTGCACCTTGGTGGGCATCTTCGGGATGATGTAGGTGCCGATGGGTCATACCAGAGTCACCATAGTAGGATAGGGTAGTCTTCCTCTAGGCTAGAGGCACCAGGGTCTAGGCAGAGAGCTGATAGGGTAGGTGGTAGCAAGTATGGGAGTTCATAGAGGACTCCGACTGTAGGTGGGAGTGCGAGTCATAGTACCGGTCCTGCATGACCATGGTAGTGGCTCACGTGACTCTTTTTGTGTTTTTGTTTTGGATGCTTTAGTAGTGTGAAGTCTGAGGACTCACTTTATTGTAGCCGATGGGCAACATGATGTATCTTTTTATCCCATACATATACATATATATATATATATATATATATATATGAGCTTTTTATGTGGTTTATCATCATGTGTTTATTGTTTTATGAAATGTATGCAATTGTATGCAATTTGATTTATGTAATGATGATGAATGCCTATGTATGCATATTTTGTGATTTGATTTGATTTTGTACATGCATGGATGTATAGTGAGATGGATGATTTATTGATTTAGCGGATAACATATGTAGACTATATGCCATATTATGCTAGCACCATAGATGATGTATTTTGCACCAACTCATATGTAATGTTGTCATGAGACTTATATAATGGATTTGTGAATAATGTAATTGAAATGAATGTGGTGAAGTGATATGAATGGCATGCTGTTTAGGAAATGCCCATTAGGTTTTCATGAGACTCAAACACTCTAGTCAACTCATCAAAAGTTGTATACTAACCATGCAGGAATTTTTGACAAGGTATGAATCTGCTAGGATGACCAAGGTACTTCATATCCCTATGTGTGCAAGTGAGTTCATTCCTGTGAGATGCATAAGGATACCGCTAGTTCCAAGCAGGCTCTCAACCAAACCTGTACTGAGGATCACCAAATGAATGCCACCATCGTAGGTTTTGTACTAAGTATGACTAGACCACTAGGCAATCTAGGTTACCAAAGCTAGCTCATCCACATGCAAACATTGGTCTACACATACGCCCGAAAGCTAATATGGCAGACATATCATCATGCGAGAGGCTACCACCATTGATGGATAGGCTATCCACCAAACCCGTAATGAGGATCACCTGATGGTTTTCCAAATGTTGAGAGTTCCAGGGATTCAAGTTCGACTCCCTACTTTCTTGAATTTTATTGGGATACTTGCTCTCATATGAAGTGATAAGAATCACTGTTTATTTTTCTCTTTTTAGTGATAATAATCACTATTTATTTTGAGTTTTTTATTTTTCTCTTGAGCAAGGGATTTGAATTTTGAGTGATGGGGATCATTGTTTCTTGTGCTTTTTGACGTGTGCACTTTTTGATTTTTGTATTTTTGTATTTGGAATTTTTGCTTTGTGGGGGTTTGCAAATTTAGATTGTTGCAAACATGTGACAATGTGGGATTTTGATGGCAAAAATGGGGGAAAACCACTTATTGTTGTGGGGGAATTGGGTAGGGGAGAACTTGTCCTTTTGCCAACTCTCAACATTCTTGAACCATTCACACAAGGGGATGAGCAGGATGACCTTTTCGCTTAAGGTAACCTAGACCACTTCATGGATTTCATCTGTCTTTGTGCAAAACTTGGATTGTTAATGATTAATTATGTTTGGGATATGATGTACACAAGGCATAATCAATGCAAGACTCTACCTCCTAAAAATCAAGCTAGCCTTCTACAAAATCTGAGTAGAGACTAGATATGGCTGAGTGACCGAAAACCCTACTGACATTCTAAAACAAATGGCTAAGTGAAGGGAATAGACACGACTATGGAAATGTGAAAAATGTGGGTGAGAATGATAATTGTGGCTTTGAACTATGAGTACTTTCATGACATTGATTTTGAGTGGTAAGTAGTGTACCATCATGGTGCTAGACATGTATGAGCAACTCTAAAATGTAAAGTGCTAATGATGAATATGCCTAAATGCAAGTGATGATAAAATGCAATGGGATGCAATGTGGTGTGATGCAATATTTTTAAAAATTTTAAAATTTTGATGATGTTTTTTTTGAATTTTTTGATTGATATGTATACACATGTGACCAATGGGCTTACTTGGGGGCCATTGGGGCATTTTGGGGGAACCAAAGGGCTTATGGATGCCTTTGGGGCTTTTAGGTTTGACCTAGATGATCGTAGATAGTCCAGGAGCATTTTTACTTGACCTAGATGGTGAGAACCCGCTAGGAGCCTTTTGGGTGACCTAGACGTGCAATGGAACTTAAAAAGTGTCTACGACTACCTAGGGGCATTTGGCTATGACCAAAGGGCTTAGGGATGCCTTTGGGGCTTTTAGGGTTGACCTAGATGATCGTAGATAGTCTAGGAGCATTTTTACTTGACCTAGACGGTGAGAACCCACTAGGAGCCTTTTGGGTGACCTAGACATGCAGTGGCACTTAAAAAGTGTCTACGACTACCTAGGGGCATTTGGCTATGACCAAAGGGCTTATGGATGCCTTTGGGGCTTTTAGGGTTGACCTAGATGATCGTAGATAGTCTAGGAGCATTTTTACTTGACCTAGATGGTGAGAACCCTAGGAGCCTTTATCTATACCAAAGCTTAGATACTGGCTTTAGGGTTACCTAATATCTAATAGTCTAGATTTTACTTGACCTAGATGGTGAGACCCTAGGAGCCTTTTGGGGTGACCTAGACGTGTGATGACACTTAAAAAGTGTCTACGACTACCTAGGGGTATTTGGCTATGACCAAAGGGCTTAGGGATGCCTTTGGGGCTTTTAGGGTTGACCTAGATGATCGTAGATAGTCTAGGAGCATTTTTACTTGACCTAGATGGTGAGAACCTGCTAGGAGCCTTTTGGGTGACCTAGACATGCAATGGCACTTAAAAAGTGTCTATGACTACCTAGGGGTATTTGGCTATGACCAAAGGGCTTAGGGATGCCTTTGGGGCTTTTAGGGTTGACCTAGATGATCGTAGATAGTCTAGGAGCATTTTTACTTGACCTAGATGGTGAGAACCTACTAGGAGCCTTTTGGGTGACCTAGACATGCGACGACACTTAAAAAGTGTCTACGACTACCTAGGGGTATTTGGCTATGACCAAAGGGCTTAGGGATGCCTTTGGGGATTTTAGGGTTGACCTAGATGATCGTAGATAGTCTAGGAGCATTTTTACTTGACCTAGATGGTGAGAACCCGCTAGGAGCCTTTTGGGTGCTCTCTAAGCATGAAATGGCCACAAGTGAAGGATGTTCAAGGGTTCAGGATCCTCGACACCTTCAAGTGAAGCTAGGTGATAAGTTCTAGGCCCTATTTGACTAGTGATGACAAAGGGACCTAACTAGTTTGCCGTAAATTTGTCCCGTAGGTGGGGTGGCAAGCTAGAATTCTGTTGGTTCTCTTTCAGGACGAGATCACCAACCTGAAAGTCTCTGAGATGGACTTTCATATTGTAGGCTCTTTTGAGCCACTCTTGATACACACGTAGATGCTCAAGCGCATTAATGTGATGCTCATCCAACAACATAAGTTGATCTAGGTGAGCTTGTCATGCAGTATCATCATCAATAAACTCCTGCATGGATATGCGCAGTGATGGGATTTCTAACTCTAGAGGCATGACTACCTCAGCACCATACACTAGTGAAAATGGAGTTGCCCCAGTGGGCGTCCGAATGCTAGTGCGGTAAGCCCAAAGGGCAAGCGGCATTTGCGTATGCCAATCGGTATGATTCTCTTTGACTATTTTCTTCAATATGGCAATTAATGTCTTGTTTGATGCTTCTGCTTGCCCATTTGCTTGTGGATAATAGGGTGTCAAAAAGTTGTGCTGGATGTTATACTTTGTTGTCAAAGCACACACATATTTGTTCTTGAATGATGTCCCATTATCCAAAATGATCTTGGATGGAATACCAAAATGACAAATGATATTATGCAATATGAACTCCGCTATGCGGGGTCCTATCGTAGTGGTAAGGGGGATTGCTTCCACCCACTTTGTAAAATACTCGATAGCCATGATGATAAATGTGTGATGGCCCGAGGATGCAGGGGAGATTTTCTTGATTAAATCCAACCCCCATTGTAAAAATGGCCAAGCCGATTGGATCGGTTGTAAGGCCTAGGAAGGTACATGTGTCAAGTTAGCATGGTGTTGATATTTCATGCACTTCCTCACATATGCGCAACAATCTCGCTCTAAAGTTGGCCAATAATAGCCCATGCGAAGAATGCACTTTGTGATGGCCATGCCACTAAAATGGCCACCACAAGTACCATCGTGTGCTTGGGCCATTTCCCAAGTCGATTCTTGATACTCTAAGCAATGAAGGAGGATTCCTTCATAGCTCCGACGGTATAGGATGTCTCCTAACAAGACAAACTTTGTTGCCTTCCATTTAAATGTCCTTTTGGTAGCATGTGATAATCCAGGAGGGAGGTTACCAAGCTTTAGGTACTCTCTAATTGGTGTGGACCAGTCCTACTGTGTGGAAGCCTCGATTGCATGAATTGCCTATCCCTCATGAAGTTCATCCCGAGCAAATGCAGATTGGGATAGAACTTGTAAGAATAGCATTGTGCTGCTATCAAAAGGGGTTTGGGGGAATAGAGTCCCCCAAGTGGCATGATTCAAGTACTCATGAATGTGTGAGAATCTCTCTTGATGAGGTTCTATTTGAATCAAGTGGACTTCTGGCATGGCTTGAGTGCTCTCACGCTCAATCACTGATTGCGATAGCATTTTGACTTGAATGGTTGTCATCTCCCCTATGGGGTCTTGTGGAATCAAGGATCCTAAAGAGGCCATTGTATCCACAAAATGATTAGATGATCGAGGGAGTGCCTCGATGTCATACCATTCAAAATTTTCTAGGGATTTGTCCACAAGGGCTTTGTAGGCTTGCAAAACTGGGCACTTGCACTGGAAGATTCCCTTGACCTAGTTGACAATGAGCAAGGAGTCACCAAAAATATTGAGCTTGGTGATTTTCATGGTGATAGCCATTTTAAGCCCTATGAGTAAGGCTTCATACTCGACATTATTTTTGGTGCAAGGGAAATCAAGTTTAAATGATAGGGGTATGGGAGCCCCATGCGGTGTGAAAAACATGATCCCTATGCCACCCCCTTGCTCGCATTTGGAGCCATAGAAGAAGAGAGTCATATCCACCTATGACTCAGGCTCATCAGAATCGAGTGATTCTGATATTTGGAAGACTCCATCATCGAGAAGCTCCATGCTAAGAGGTTGATCCTCCTGGAGAGGAGCCTCTACAAGTTGATCAACAATGACCTGACCTTTGATTGAATTTTTTCCTATGAACTCTAGGTCAAATTATGTCAACAACATGATCCATTTCACCATGCGACTACTATGATAAGTATGACTCATCATGTATCACAATGGATTCTCTTTAGATACAACATACGTAGTGTGGCTGAGCATATAGTGTCATAGCTTCTTGGTAGCAAAAACCATCGCTAGACATAACTTTTCAACGTATGCGTACTTAATCTCATAGCTCACCAGGGTGCGACTGAGATAATATGTGGCATGTTCCTTATGAAATTCATTATTTTGGGCTAACATGGCACCCAATGCAACCTCAGTAGCTGAGATATATAATCAGAATGACACCCCTGGTCTAGGTGGAGCTAACACTGGTAGTGAAGCCAGGTATTGTTTAATTGTGTCAAAGGCATCCTGACATTCATCGTCCTAGTGGAATGTGACCCCCTTGTGTAAAAGTTTGTTCATGGGTCTACACTTGTCCGACAATTGTGCTATAAAGCATTTGATGGATGCAATCCTCCCCTGCAAGCTACGAAGTTGCTTGATGGTAGTCAGGGGAGGCATTTCAAGGATTGCCTTGACTTTGTTAGGGTCCACTTCGATGCCTCATTTGGAAACTATAAATCCCAAGAGCTTTCCAGATGTGATGCCAAAGATGCACTTCTTGGGGTTCAGTCTCACATTATGTTCAATAAGGTGATCGAGGACTTTGCACAAGACATCTAGGTGCTCATGACGTAATAGAGATTTAGCCAATAAGTCATCCATGTAATCTTCCAAAATTTTATGCATGTAGTCATGGAAGATATATGTCATGGCACGCTGGTAGGTGGCACCGACATTCTTAAGGCCAAATGGCATGACCTTGTAACAAAATGTTCCCCAAGGCATTGTGAACGCCATTTTGAGCTGGTCTTCAGGGTTGATACGAATCTGATTATACCCAGAGAAGCCATCCATAAGGGAGAGCATTTCATGTCCTATGGTGGCATCTACCAAGGCATCTATGCTTGGCAAAGGAAAATCATCCTTAGGACTCACTTTGTTTAGGTCTCAAAAATTGGTGCAAATGTGAATCCTCCCATCAGGCTTCTTGATGGGGACCATGTTGGACAACCATGGTGGATAGTCTACAGAAATGACAAACTTGGCATCCAATAGTTTTTGTAGCTCATATTTGACCATCAAGGCCACTATTGGGTGCATCTTTCTCAACTTTTGCTTGACAGGTTTGACTGTGGGGTCAAGCGTTAGATTATGGGTGACCATATTTGGATCTAGTCCCGGCATGTCTTTGTAAGACCATGCAAAATATGCCTTCTTCTTTGTGAGAAGGGCTATATAATCGGCTTGCTCTTTAGGGGATAGGCTTTCCCCTAGCTTGATACATTGTGGGTTTTCAGGATCTGAGCCGATATCTTTGTCAACCGTAGGCTCGATTGACATATGAGACCCCTCCTCCAACTGATGGGGAGTAGGGATCAAATGGATGTCATCAACTAGATTTAAATCCTTGATGGGGACTTCAGGTCCCTCCTCAGCATGGAAGACATCATGAGTTGGGCCAGCGGAAAAGTGAAACAACCCACCACAAGCCCAATACTCAGAGGGTGATGGGGGTGAATCAACACGATCCCAATCAATAGCATCTAGATCTAGATGGCATGGCTTGGAAGGATCGATTGGGTTGTGAAGTGGTGTGGTCAAATCAATGGAGATCATATTGATGAAATGTGTCTGCTCTCCAGGACCACGTGCATGTGACTATGTATTGGTGTCATCTCTCACCCCCAGATGTGGCTCTGGGGGAATGGGGATCTCCGGATCCTATCTAGGAATAGACTATAGGATGGGATCATTAGGCTCAAGGAGCTCCATGTGTGTGGGTGGGTCAAGGAAGACCTCATGATGAATCTGGCCTAGATTGATAGGCCTTGCCCTCAAGCATGGGCCAACATGTAACTGATGATAGACTTCATCTATGTCAATGGTCTCATGATGATGATGCAAATAATGAGGACCCAGGTATGCCCTCTCTATTTCATCCTCATAGTCACTGTCATATATGGGAACCTCATTGTTGCCCCTTGGGATCGGGCGATCAGGTAGGTGTGGTCCCATATATGCTAATTCCTCATAATCATCATCATGGATGAGGATTCCTTCATTCTCATCTCGTAGTGCCTCAGGCTCACGAGGACCCAACTGCTCAAGTAAATTAACTGCTCCTCCCCTAAGAGGTCTATCTTCCTACGGGTGAACCGACTCTTCAAGAGGAAGGAGCTACCACCAAATAGGATCAGGGAAAGGGAACAAATGTATGAGGCCTTCCTATTGGTCATTAATGGGGACAATTTGTGAATGATCACTATCCAACTCAAAAGGGTCATATGGCGCTACCTCATAACCCGACTCATCCTCTGAGGTCCACTCATATGAGGTGCCTTGATCTGACTCATCATAGACATGGGGACAACTCCATGAACCTTCCCCTCTCTCAAAATATGGGGGAATGTCACTAGGGATCATGGGGTTCCCATCTAGCCATGGAAAGTAATCCCCTAGGGAGTAGACTATATTAGGATTGGCATAAGGGTCTTGGGCCAACCCACCCTCGTAGCCTATATTCAAGCGATTTAGGCTATCTAAGAGGACATCTAGAGGCAAGGGATTGTTGCATCCCACTCCCGACTTGTCATAGGGCATTTGATATTGTGGTTGACAAGGGATTCTAGTGCCCTACTCATACAGGCCTAACCCATAACCATGCCAATTGCATAGGTCAAGGTACTTCAAGGTGAAGTTAGGGTTAGACAAGTAGTTAATATCCTCTCCAAAAGGTTCCTCATCTTCCTCCTACTATTGGTAAGGTTCGATGCCATAGTCAAGGCCCCCATAGATAAAATTCATTTGATTAGGGGGAATACCAAGAGGCACGATAGTGCCTATGGGAAGATAGGGTCTACCCATGTCTTGCATCGACTCTAAAGTAGGAGTAGTGGTAACATTCCTAACCATGTACTCTCCCAATCCGGTAGAAGCCAGATGTACTATAACCTGGGGCTACGGATAGAAGAGGGATGAGAGTGAGACTTGATCCAGCTCATTGTTTGCCTCATGTGGTGTCTCTTCATCATCCGAGCTAAGTATCTCCTCTATAGAGATAGTGGATATGATTGGTTGGTCCTCCTCAATGGGCCACTTCTCTGGGTTCCTAGGCAAAGGATCCACTAATGTATTAGGCATCTGGGGTGGGGCCGATGATGAGGAGGGCATGGTATGCTATAGCGGTGGGGTCGAACCTTGGCTAGATTTATTCGGTTGAAAATCTAGATGTATCGATGGCAAGGTCGACTCGGGTAACTGTTGCACCATGTTGTAGTACTTGAAGGGCTCTAGGTCCATGGGGATGACATGAACTTGCCCTTCGTGAGTGTACTTGAGGCATTGGTGAGTGATGGAAGGGATGCACTTCATGTCCCTGATCCATGGTCTTCCTAACAAAATGTTGTATGCCATCTCACCCTCCAGGATGTGGCACATCATCGAGATGATATTTTCTCCTACTTGAATAGGTAGGATGATTGTACCAACCATTGAGCATATGGCATCATTGAATGCTCGGAGGGTGTAGGTAGATGTGACAATATGAGATGTTGGAAGCTTCAGGTGCTTTAGAGCTATTGTAGTTATGATGTTGCTCGAAGACCCAGTATCTATCAACACTCTCTTGTATGGTGTTCCATTCACACGTGCGACAATGTGTAAAGGGGGATCCACCATATCATGTGGAACCGGTTTAAGTTCATCTTCTCAAAAAGTAATTACCGATTCCATGCATTGCCGCACATGCCCCACAAAGTTGTTGAAGGAGTTAGACTCCTAGGGCTGAAGCTCAATTGCCTTAAGGATCTCCATCAAGGCTTCTCTATGAGGTTGCGATTGTTGGATGAGCTCATAGATGGAGAGTCGAGCAGATGTTGTTCTTAAGCTCTGAGCGAGCTTGCTCTTAATGGTGACTATAGGCCTAGGTGGGAGGCTCGGTCCAGGAGGTGGTATAGGCTATGATGTCGAAGGGACATCACTCTGAGCCATAGGTGGTGCGGCTGGACTTGGATACCACCTATTTCTTATCACAATACTAACCATGCCAACATATCCTTGCTTAGGAGGGGCATGGTGAACCTCATTCACCTGGGGCACTGGTTTGGCTTGCTCCATGTGGGCAGGCAAGGGGTCCTTAAAGACCCCCATCTATTGGTTGTTTGGTGCGATAGGGTTATCTACCTAGAGGGCATTCCTATCAATTAGGTCTTGCACCAAGTGTTTGAATTTATAGCACATTTGCACATCATGCCCATTTTGCCTATGAAATTTGCAATATAGGTCTTCTCTGTATCCTTTGGGCTTAGGTGCATTAGGGTCGATAGGTCGACTGTCAGGTAGATGGATCACATTAGCCACCAAGAGGTGATCAAACACTGAATCCATAGACTCTGCAATGGGCATGAATTGTCTCTTGGGGTGACGCTATTGATTTTTCCCTTGACCATTCTAGTTATCCTTGGCATAGTTCCTAGGGGTGGCCTGATAATTAGGCTTTTGAGGTGGCATGGTTGGCACTGGCCCCGGGACACTAATGGCAACCTGATTTACTGCTACTGACTTAGGTTGTGCTGGGGTGTTCTTAGTATTCTTGCTCCACTCCTTCTTGCGAGGCTTCACAATCTCACCCTCTTGAATCTTGATTTCTTCGATGATCCTAGCCTGTGCTAAGGCATCTTCAAGAGTGGGGTATTGTTGCAACTATAGCAACAAAGAGATTGGATTTAAGCAACTTTTGGAGAACATCTGAGTCAACTCCAACATGGGGAGAAGATAAGGTAGCTTGGCGAGCAAGGTTCACCATCTATTGCCATAATTTGTTATTGACTCATCATCATATTGTTTTAACCCAACTACATCGGCCAACGTTGCCTTCCTCTTGGTATTGAAGGCAAAGCATTCTAGGAATGCATCCACAAGTTGGTCCAAATTATGGATGCTATGCTTAGGGAGTTGGTAAAACCACTCGGAGGCAGGGCCGACGAGGGTAGTCACAAATGTCCTCAAAAGCAAAGCATCATCATCATGAATGTCGAAGCATTGACCTAAGAACCTAGTGACATGTTCTTGCACATCCTCTTCTCCCTTAAAGGTAGCCAACTGAGGCAACTTAAATTGTTCTAGATAGGGAGGCACAGGTACTGATGGATGGATAGGTTGACTATGTAATTGATGCATAGTGGGATTTTGAGATCTTGACCCAGAGGTCTTGTTCTCTACTGACTCTAGGTATTCTAACAATGCTTTGTAAGGGCCTTGAGGACTTGATCTCCTCATCTTTGTTCACATCTTGTGGTGGAGGTCTAGGATCCTCCAACCTAGGGCGAGGTGGTGGTAAGTCACCCCCTACCTCGGTAAGGCATCTCAACATATTCTACTTCTAGCTCATGCTCAGTATAAGCCCCGTAAGGCATCTCTCGAGCCGGCCTATAAATGGGGGTATCTACCCATGGTGGGCACCCTATGTTTGGCCTAGGAGGCATCTCTCGATCTGGCCTAGGAGGTCATGGAAGCAACATTTGATAAGGTCTCGGGGACCTCTCTCGAACGAGCATGGGTTGCCTCGGATGGACTTCCTACCTATGTGTCTTAGGGGTAGGGACCCTCTCTCTCAAAGTTTTCTGGAATAGCTCGTTGGTCTATTGTTCGATCCTTTCTTTCTCAAGCTGGTGCAAGTGATCTAGTTGCTCTTTATCCCACCGAAGCTGCTTGAACTGAGCTTGGCATTCTGTATATCTCACAACCGCTTGCCTAATTTGATCCATAGTGTGAGGCCTAGGAGGCCTAGGAGTCTCACCCTAGGGTCGACCTTGTCCAAGGTACTCTGTGTTCTCCATAGGGCGCTTGCCTCTCTCGAGGTTCACCACATTGACTTGAGGCTCAGGCTGGAACATGTGTTCATTACACTCAGCTGGTGCAGAGGCACATCGGGCATGCATGGAATATTGTTCCTGAGGAAAGTCTAGGATCTCCTCATGTCTTCCCTCATGAACGAGGAAAGGTAGGGCCGAATTGGCTCACCCCGACCGACGAGTGTCATTCCCATCGGGCTGCATGAGCTATTGTATCCTATCAAGGTGGCGTGGAGGTAGAGTCATGTCGACTTGCTCCGACCAGTGTGTGAAGTCATACTCCTACCTCTGCTTAGGTATGTCAGCCCTGATGGGTACATGGATGCATGGCACCACTCTATCTATTAGTGCCTCAGCATGCAGTTGCCTTTCACCAAGGAAGGCCTATGAAATATCTACATACCGAGAACACTCTCCCAAGTAATGCTCATCATCCCTCGGGGTGTCCTGGAGAGGATCCCTTCGGAGATGAGGCTCATGCCCTACTGTCTTGGGGCTAGGTGGAGTGGAGGCTCACTAGGGAGGTATAACCAAGTCCCTAGGGCTATATCAGAGATGATTCATGTCTCCTAATCCACTCTCCATAGCTTCTACCCATGATTGGGCTTGGTTGTGGGTGCGCACCATTGCGCTCCTCTATTAGTACCCCAAAGTGATTATCTTCTTTACAAATTCTTAATGAAATAGTATACAAGAAAGAAACACTCAATAAGATAGATGATTATCTCTTTTAAGTTTTAAGTGTGAATCCCTAAACTATTTCGTGTGTTTCAGATGTGTTGTTTTGTAAAGAATGACCTTGTGTCACATGTTTGAAATATTGTTGGATTGTAATCTCATGTTCAATTGGATTTCACCTATATACTCATAGCTCGACAACCTGGCTATGAACTCCAGGTTGTGTTATCCCACCTATAATGTGTGGTGATGAGGTCCACACATGGCCAGGGAGCACAGGTCCTACCAGTTCCTCACCCAGTTCACCCGTAGTCTACGATACACCTCCCCGAAGGGTGATGCATGCTATAACCCATGGGCTATGATGGATCTTGGAACCGACCTTGGCAAGATGGATCGAGTTCATGGGATTTGAGCCAAGTGGATGGAGATGAAACCCACCATCACTTGCACTCTACTAGTGGATGGTAATGAAGTCCACCTCACTAGCATTTACATGAATCATGGTGTGTGTGGTTCTTTATTATCCAAGAAAGTAAGCAAAGAAGCAATCAATGACCATTCACTAAATGCATGCAAATAAGTGCGTTTTACTTTCAGAATAATAAGGTAAGGAACCTACAAATTGACTTTATGAATGCAAATCCTACATGCTAACTTACCCAATGGGTAAGCCACAAGCAATCAAACCAAACAGATGCATTGCTACTACAAGTTCTTTTTTATTTTTCTCCTTCTTTTTGCTACTTTATGTGATAAGAAAAGTAAAAAGTGACATTTAACCTTTCTATGCAAACAAAATAATGTGAGAAAAACCAAATTTTGCAGTCTCTATAAATGCAGCAGAAAATCAGAGGGTTTAGGCACTTACCTTGTCCATTTTGAAGCCTCCAAATTCTGAATTTTGGGCAGAAATCTCTCTGTTTCACCACCGCTCCAGGGTGGGGTGAGTAGAAGCTCCACCACCATCCCAGGGTGGGATGGTGAAGCCACCATCCTAGGGTGTGCCAGATAAAGCCTCTGCCACCATTCCAGGGTGGGGAGGGGAGCACCTGCAACACAAAAAGGGCAAAAATGCAAGAAAGAGGTCAAATTTTCACCCAAATAAAAAGGGACAAGGGTCCCACCATGATCACCACTGAAGTAGGGAAAAATAGTGCACCAAATTATGTAAAAAAATATGTGTATCTACCCCATATCGCTCATGAGCATCAAAAAGGAAGCATGCATGTGAAAAGGAAAGAATACCAAACAAAAGGAAATGAATTAAAGCAAGTCTCTTCTCATTAATTTGTTGGATCAGATCCAAGGTTACACAGAAGTCCCCTTGAGGGCTCAAAATGTGATACAATTGTTACAATATTGGGTGCCCAAAGACCAAGTCTTTCACGGAATCAAGGTGCACATCCAATGTTTCTCCGCGTACCCACAATCGAGGTGGGCGAGCCAATGCCACCGCTGCTTGTATATATGATCTATGATGTCTGATATTCCTTCCCAATGCCTTCTAAGAACCTGCACCTGCACACAAGGAAGCAAAAAGGGGTCAAATAGCAAGGGTGTATGGTGAAAACATGCAATCCCCACAGGGGCAAAATAGCGCATATATTAAAACTATATCAAAACATGTCCAAATGACTTGAAAATTTTTAGAGATGTTAAAGAGGATGTTTTGGGAGGATATCACCAAAAAAATATCAGAAATTGCATCTGTAGACCCCTCGATTTTGCGTCGCTCGCCTACAACCTATGAAAGAGAAGACAAGAAAATCCCGAACCTAAACATATCCAAAACTCATGAAATTTTGTTAGTATGCATAAATTGACATTTTAAGACAACCCATATGATTATATTTTCAAATTGGATCCCGGATCCACCTGCATCAAACTGGGGTGCCCGGATGGGCCCTACGAGCCTATAGAAACTTAAAAATGCTATAACTCTTTCATTTTAACTCCAAATAACTTGAAATTTTAACTGTAGCATAATGGGAAAATATAGAAAATTAATAATTAAAAAAAGTAATGAAATTGTTTAATAATTTACCCTCATCCCGGGGGGCGATGGTGACTGCAACTATTTGGGGGCACCCTAGGAGGGGATACCCACCAAATCCGGCCACTTTTTGCTACCAAAATCACTATAATATGTTCCTAAACAACCTAAGGTGTGTTTTCATCGAATTTGGTGAAGAAATTCACCCGGATGGAAAAGTTATGCTCGGATTACCTTCTTGAAGTCACCCGGTAACCTCCTTGGCAAAAGGGAGATTCCGAGGGCAAAAAGGTGCAATAAGGTGAGGGGAAATATCGGAAGCACTCCATTGCATATCCTAGAACTCCTCTCTATGTTTTTGTGTGGATATTGAACCCATTTTATAGCCCAAAGGGGCTCATGTGCAAAAAGGCATGCAAGGGCATGCATGGCAGGAGGTGCCACTTGTCAAACGGGAGGCATGCATTGGATGGGGAAGAGAATATCCATTTTGGGCCTCCATTATGAAGCATGTCATAAGGATTCAGTGCCCTCTGACCCGCATGCTCCAAATGGCATGCTAGATGGCAGTTTTTGGGTGCCATTTGGCCCAAATTTGACTTTTTTTGGGTCAAACTTGCTCACCGTCCCACCCTGGGACGATGGCTCACCACCATCCTAGGGTGGGATGATGGGAATCTACCACCATCCTAGGGTGGGATGGTGGTGAATTTTGGGCCAAAACCTCCCAAAATTGGGCCGGTAGCCTCCAAAAACCTTTTCGGAGTGGCTAGAACCACTGTGAGCCTCCTGAGGGCTGCCCAAGGGGCCATATGATGTCAATTTGATCCTTGTTTGTGGGTGCTTAATCGGATTTACCATATTTTAGTGTC
Organism: Wollemia nobilis; assembly: GCA_028583015.1. Classification (NCBI taxonomy): domain Eukaryota; kingdom Viridiplantae; phylum Streptophyta; class Pinopsida; order Araucariales; family Araucariaceae; genus Wollemia; species Wollemia nobilis. The sequence goes on from JAQPPZ010017016.1 coordinate 13,369,304, forward strand.
TACGGAGGAAATTGTTGAATTAACTCATAGATTGATAATTTTGCGAAAGCCATTTTTAGACTTGTGGTTAACTGGCTACTCAATGAGATGATTGGTCATGGTGGATGATTTATGGGTGGAATGGGAGGATTTGATTGACTAGGAATGTGGATTGGCGATGAAGGATTGGGGGAAATTTGAATGGGTGGTGATGTAGGAGGTTGTGACACACTTTATTGAGGTGGTTGACATTTTTTTATTGTTTTGACCTCTACTGACCACACGAATGGTCCCTACAAACCCTTGGTATTGTTGGACATGATTGACTTGATTAGGAGTTTTGGTATTAGCCCCTCCTATATTTGGTTGCACCTCCTCATGATGAGGAAGTGGTGTTTGAAAAATACCAAGGTTTTTATTTTCTTGAGCAAGGGAGTTGTCAAGCTTGATAACCCCCAAGTCAATGAGGTTTTGAATTATATCTTTAAATGCATGGTAATTGTTAATTTCGTACCCATTTTACCTATGATAAGGATAAAATAGATGTTCCTGATAGTTTTTACTATGTTTGGTAAGATCATCAAGTCTAATTTTGGGTAAAGCAAGTTTTTTCATGTCATACAACCTTCAAATAAAAGAAGCATATGAATTGGCTAAATGGGTGTATTGGTGATTTTTTTGGATAGACTATCATCGAAAAAGGTTTTCTATAGCTGGCACTATGTTTTGCATGGCTTGAATTGTCGAGGGTACCACATGATAAGCATTTTGTTGTGATATTTTTTGCACTAATTGTTGTTGATCAATTATCGACTGTCTCATGATCACTTGATTAACTTGATTGGGTTGACTGTTTGGGGTAGCCTGTGTTGATTTTGGTTGGCTACAATAGTTGCTTTTATATTAGCCCTTATTTTTCCATTCTTTCTTCTTAGGCTTAAGTATGAATTCTTAGATTTTGATTCCCTCGATGACACTAGCCTGAGCTAAAGCTTCTTCAAATGAACGATAATTTTGTAGTTGAAGCATCCAAGAGATAAGTTTCAAGCACTTCTTGGTGAATAATTTTATTAACTTATCCATCGTAGGGTGAATGGCAATTTGGTGATAACAACCCTCCAACGGTTTACAAAATTGTAGATAGACTCATCATCATGTTGTCTTAAAGCATAGACATCAGAAAATGAGACTTTCTTTCTAACATTTAGGATAAAACGATGAAATAATTGGTCAATAAATTGCTCAAAATTATAAATACTACGACTGAGTAATTGATTATACCACTCTATGGCATCTGCTCCTAATGTTTGAGGAAATTTTTTTAGCATGAGAGCATTGTAATTTTGAATTCTAAAATAGGCATGTACAAAATTTCTCATATGTTCTTTGGCATCCTCAGTTCCCTTGAATTTATCAAACTTAGATACTATGAAATCTGCCATATATGGTGATGATGGTACCGAAGGATGAATGGGTTGATTGATTAATTGGTGTAAAGTTAGCTTATGATTTGTCAAACCAAGAGTATGTTGTATCAATTGATCTATCTATTTTTGCATGGCCTTAATTTGAGGGTCTTCTTAAAGAATGTGGAAGCCTTGAATTACGTGATGATTTTGAGTTGGGATGGAAAAATACTATGGAGTGACTAAATGATTCTGAGATTGGTAATGATGACTAGGCAAATTTGATGGAAATTGATGAATGAGAGATTGATGGTGAAAATGTAGAGAATTATGGAATGAGGTTGATGTATGAGGTTTATGGTTGGGTTGTCCAATGGGAGTAGGATGGGTAGTGGTAAGACTTAGTGGGGGAATAGGGATAGAAACCATAGAATACTGTGGTTTCCATGATGGACCCTAGTTAATGGGGACAGTCTGAGTAGAGTTTGGTAAGGGCTTATGGTTCCCTTGTACTTGTTGTTGAGTGTTTTGATGCTATCTAAGCAATTTTTTCAAGTGTTCCCATGCCTAATTAATCTCTCTATCATAAATGGAGGGTATGGAAGTAGATGGTATGGAAGATGTGGCTGGGGGATAAGTTACATTTGGTATGGTAACTTGTGAGGCTAAAAATTATGAAGTAGCATTTACATGTGCTAAATACAAGGGGTTGGTGTATGTGGATGTGTATGAAGTGCTAGGAGTACATGAGGGTTGGGAAATGGACATATGGGAGGAAGGTGCAACTAATGCATCAAAAAGAGGGTTGGTGTACACCTGGGTAAATCTGGATGGTGGTTGGGAATAAATAGACTCCTACTGTAAAGTAGGATCCTATCTAGGTGAGTTGGGGATTGACTCTAAGACATAGTTAGAAGACTTCATGATATCATCTACTCGTGCTATGTCTATGTGGGTAATATGGTGGTCAATGTTTGGTGATATTGACTCTTCTTGGGGCATATCCATATGAAAGGCTATGGGTGATAAGGAATGTGAGGGACTTGCAGATAAATATGTCTATATCACATTCAAGGAATCTACCACAGAAGTGGTGGGGAAGGTGGATGAGGGTTCCATTGGATTATCTTGATTTAATTATTTCTTTTGTTTTCTTGTTAATACCATAAAGTAGATAAACCAAAATACATATTATGTAGTAAAATGAGACACAAGATTTAAATTTCACAAGAAAAATAAACAATCAATGCTAAATTTATTTAACACATGTGTCTTACCTCATTGATTATCTCATTTTAATGTGAGTTCATTTCCTTAGGTTTCAATCTTGTGTGTTTCAAATGCACTAATTTGAATTAATACAAAGAAAGATAAAAACTATGGCTTAGATGGGACAACAAGATTCTTGCTGGTGATGAAATCTAGCAAGTTTTCTCGAGGGTGACCTAGGATTTCTAAGGGTAGATATTGGTGGATGGAGATGAAATCCACCATCACCAAATCTCAACCAATGGCTAGTGATAAAATCCAACCACTATTATTAAATGTAAATAGTGTAGTGCGTGGTTCTTTTTAAAATTTCTAATTTGCTATGGTGTTCATACAATTTTAGAAATATAACAATCTTCGATAGTCTAAATCAGAATCCACTACTCACAATACCAATTGTTCCAAAGAATGTAGAGTACACCACTTAAGACCCGCTCTAGACAGCTGGGGAGTTCATCTAATCCTCTGTATGGAATCACCCAGGTACGGGGATACTCTTGGTATATGAATAATGTTCCTACATAGACCTACAAAAATAGGAATCCCTAACCCTATAATGCAAAGTGTTTATGCAATTTCAATTCACATGAGATCAGAATGCAATATTTATTTTTTAATTCATGAATATAGTAGAAACCAGAAACTTCAAATAGAAAGTATGGATGGATGCAAATGACTAATCTGAAACCTAAGATGTAAGCTAATATGAATGTTTTTCCAAATTAATTAATGATGTTCTTTTTAGCTTAAAATTTTGAAATAAATGTAAGATTAACCAAAATATGTAAACAACAAAGATAGGATTTTGGTTGTAGATTTACAAAACAACCTATGCTTCTATTCCAGCTCTTTGTAAAATATCCTTGGGTGTCTAAAATGCACCTGAGAATTTTTGAATAGCCCTCAAACATCATCGGGCATTTGTGCAACTTCTACAACCTTCTACAAATGTCCAGAAACCCTAGATCCAACAAAAACTATGAAATATGCCCTTATAAAAACCTTTCAAGATGATAAAAAATCAAATAAAAATCATAAAAAAACCCTTAGGAGGTCCCACCGTGATCGCCATTTGAAGAGACAAAAACACAACACCAAATAATATGAAATAGAAAGTAGAACTCAAAGAACACAAAATTGTACAATGAATGATCTTATATTAATGGGGGAGCCTAAAAACTCCATTGTTACAATGAGGATCTTTGAATCCTTTGATACAGATTTTACAATGGCTAGGGTTCTCCAAAATCCTAGCAAAAACAACACTGGTGGTGTCTTCAAATACGTCCTTGCTTCCAACATAAGTCAGTGGGCTTTTAGTTATTCGACGTTGGGCCACTCTAGCTTAAGCAACTGTCCAATGTTGATTTCACACTTCCAGATCTACACACACTAAAATCACAAATGATATAGTAGCAATTGTGAGGGCTCCACAATGTGAGGCCCTCTATGATCAATACCAAAATCCTAACTATTTACTATAAATAACATGAACAAAACTAAAAATGCATGTAATAAAATAATAAACAATAGATTTACCTTATGTATTTGCTATTCTCTAATCTGATGAAGTTTGTTGTAGTGAATCGATGTAACAATGCCCTAGCATCACTTGGAGGCTAGGGAGACTTTAGAATCTCTGGCATAAAATGCCCGTGGGTGCTTGGTGCTACAGGAAATGATCGTGGGTACTCGATTATGGCAGAGGGCACCCATAGGTTCTTGGTGGTTGGGAAGGAAGTGCCCAAAGGTGCTCAAAAATGACAAGAAGTTCCCATAGGTGTTCGACGGGTGAGGGAGGAGTCTGTAGAAGCATATTTGGTTGAGCGAGGGAGGCAATGAAGGATGCGGGGGTTATGGTGAGCAAGGATGAAAGGGAAGAGCACTTGGATACTCTAGGGAACTCTAGCGGTAGCTTCTTCAGATTCAAGATACAAATTGCTTATGGCTCAGGAAAGACTCAAGCAAAACTTAGGGGTTGAGCCATATAAATGGCTCATTTTAATAATCCAACCTAGGGCATACTAGGGTTTCAATGACACTAATCATGTGGCTGAGATAAAAGCACATCGAAGGGTGGATATTAAATCTAGGGTGTGGCATGGATTGATGTAAATGGATGGATAGGATTAAATAAAATCATATGGTTGATATTAATTCACTTATATAAATATATATTTATTAAATATATATAATATAATATATAAAATATTAATATTAAATATATATTAAAATAAATATATAAATATATGTAAATACATGGTAAAAATGGTGAGAAAGTCAGGATGGATGACAAGTGGCTAGGTTTTGGTGTCTACACATTGTATTAGATAAAGCATACCCTTCAAATGGGAAGCCATAAGTCCAATTAGGGTATAATACATAGGCCAAAAAGAGTCATTGAAGAATAGGGAACACCTAGCTTGACCAAGGCTAGACCTCAAAGGAGGGAAGCAAAAAATTGAAGGACCCCTCAAGTGCAAGTTGCACTAGTAAATTGAGGTTTAGTCCTGATAGTAATAAGAGATACCCCTAAACCGCCAAGGTAGTCTGTTGTGGCTCCATAAAGACCACCTCCAATGATAGAGAGAACCAAGCTCCCAAAAATGTTAACCATTCCAAGAGCCCATCCTATCAAAACCTTCAACATGGTGGAGCACCTAAGGAAGTCTAATGTGGCCTTGGATCTTTGGAAGATCCTCTCTCTTCTAGAGTAGTTGAAGAACTTAGAAGAGGCCTTAAGGAGGTAGAAGAAGCTGAGAATACAAGGAACACCCATTATGCTATAGATTTTAAACCCAAAGCCCAACTAGACCAAGCCCATGCCAGTCAACCTGACCCTGATCTACAAGATTAACTAATACACAACTCCATAGTTGAATCAGGGTCCAACACATTGATAATACTAGAAGCACTGGGCCTCTAATTAGAACATGTTGACAACAATGTGGTGTAGTTACATGACACTTCAGTGCTAGTTTTGGGCTCATTTGAGACCTTCCTTTGGTACTCTAATCATGTCCTGACTTGATGGTTCATTAAGATAGCAATGATTGATATCTTGGCCTCATTTTGAATATGCCTTTCAAGAGACTTCACCACTAAGATTAGAGGATACCTATCTCTCAACTAGAACCACATGCTGCTTTGTACCAAATACGATACCAAGTTCAAAATCCTATTAAAACCCCTCCACATGTACCACATAGAGCAAATCCTTCCAAGAGAGGTGAAAATGAGTAGGTCTACTTAGTAGAGGAAGAATCATCGGACTTCGACTACTCAATTTATGAGATGCATCCATACATTCATTATGAATACCTAGAGCAATGGGCATCCAAAATATGGAAATTGGATCTTGACAAAGCATTTAGGCCAACTAACATAGGGTGATTTTCACTAGGAACTTTCCTCTATACATAGTGTACATAGAAAAAGGTACATATATAGAGAGAATAAATATTTGGAAAAACATGATTAGAGATTTTTTAATGCCATGGTATTAAAAGCTTAGAAAGGTAGAACTTCCAAACCATCTTGATTACACAGCTGATCGAAGGATGGTGGCTTCACATTATTTCATAGGATGATGGTAGAAAATATACATCCTTCTATGACCCATCCACAAGGCACTACCCAATACCTATAGTAGCGTGCAACCTAGCCTTAACCAATAGGTACCAATGCACTCTTTGTAAAGTGCCCTTAATTTTAGAATGGTAAGGAATAGATCTCCAATGTGAAAGGACACGTATCAAATCCAATAATGGATGGTAAGGACCTCGATGGTAGGATGGGTTCAAAAAGAAAAATGTTCACACTGTAATAGTCAAAAGATGTTATATTTAAAGGAGTATCATGTACCACATACACTAATAATGGCCACCTAATATAATCATGCCTCCATATATGTAACTATTTAGGAGTGCAGAATCCCACTAATTGGATAACGATAAACTCAAGATTCCAAATAACAAAATGAGTCTATATAAGGAAGGCCTTCCCCACGACACCTTAAAAGCATTTGATCATCACCCAAGATAAATTATGGTTAGAGGTATGAAGGCACCTAAAAATTTACCAACAAATGCAAAGAAGGTGCCAAAGATGCTGACAAAGGGATGATTTTGAAAGAAGTTTTTAGAAAACCTAAAGCTCCCTATGTCACGAAGTCGTGTCACCTTCTTGGTGGTAGCTAAGCTCAATATTGCTATGGATAAAAGCCCTAGATTATTTACAATAATATATAAAGGGGATTTATCCTTGGTGAGACCTCTTCTTGTATCATAGTTGTGAACCTTCCTTCCATCAAAGAGGATGGATCCATAAAAAATATCCTCTCATTGGTACTAGGTTTCTCTATTCCCTGGGGTCATTACCAAGGTTACATTAGTAGGCCCCTAAGGAGAAAGAAAATCAGAAGCAAGTGAAAGGATAAGAAGGTCTCAAGGTGACTAAGAAAGGGATTTGCATAACCTAGGATGACATATAGTTTCATGGAAACATGAGCACACAAATGATGGTGTCTAAGTTTTATATGGATTGTATGATCTTCTAGCCCACAAAGAGGTCACCCTTGTCATGGTTAACACATGGAAATTCTTCCAAAACCTATAAAACCCTAAATATTTCATAGGGGAGAGGGAGACAAGTCAACCTAGTAATATTGAGGAAGCAATAGGAACTAGAAAAAATGAATACCAAAAGTAATAGGCCCCTTGGAGGATACGATCAAGTAGAAGCAATGCCATACCACCTTCAATTTCCTCGAATTATTGTAACATGATTCATCTTGCAGCTCCTGAGTTTTTACTTTGTGACCAATGGACAAGGTAATATAGTTTGGATTCACTCCTTCAGTAGGATGAGGATCCTTGAGAGCTATCAAATCTATAGGAAAATTTTCTTCAATCCCTATTTCACTCCAAGCTAGACTAGTCAAAAGTGGGACAAGCCAAGGCTATGTTATCAAAAGGTGCTTCCTGTCTTTAGTCAAAATAAAAGAGCTTCAAGATAAGGGTGGATCTTCAATATATGGCTAGTGCTCCAAGTTATGCTATCTATTACATCTTCCATCTATTGCTAGTGCTCCACATCCATTTGGATCCATCCAAAGTAAGGGTTCCAAGGCCCATGGAATATTGATTTCTAATCCAACAACCATTATGGTCCTTTTGACAAAGGAAAGCACCAATGAAGGAGGAAAGCTTTGATAGATTTTAAGCAAGGCATGTGGCAACTAGTAAAGAGCTTGAGGAAGGAAATAACCATCACTCTAAGAAGGTCCCATTAGCCAAATGAGGTTCCATATCATCCAAGGATACATGGATATCACACATGCAAGAAGAAAAGTAAGCAAAGGAGCATTAAAGAGGGCATCCACCAATGTATATAAGACTTGAATTTCATAGCTAAGCCTATTAAATCCAATAATACACCAACCATGGTCACTACCCACCATATGCATGAGCCCACCTTATCCACTTGCACTAGTTAGGGATGCCATGTCCACAGTGTTATCAAAATAATACATCCCAAAAGGAGAGTGGTAGAAGAGTTATGGTGTAGCCACCTCAACGTAGTAGTAAATAGCCTAGTTAGCAACATCAATCATTCAAAGTCTTGGAGGGCCCTATATCTAGAGATATCAAAGCTATTATAACATAAGTTATAGAATAATTTCTTGGCTAGAGTGATAAAAGATATTTTCAAGACTTCTACATAGAACTTTGAAGGGAATGCTCCCTCCTATTGGCTTATAAATAGGCCTGATTTTATTGTAAAAAGTAATAAAAGTTGTTTGCTCATGCTTGGTACCCTTCCTTAGAGGATCATCCTTTCACCTTTATTTCCTATTGTAATAAGGGGAGCCCAAACCATTTTTCATTCCTAGGGAGCATCAAGCCTCTAGGTCTCATTACCTTGAAATCATTTTAGCATGTTAATGGAAGTCATGACTAATTTTGTTCTATCTTCCTTATATTGACTTGTCTTGATTCTTGGAAATGTGTTTTACTTGGTTGTGTTCAAGATCCATAGGTGAAATTTTTTATGTTCAATTATCACTTGTTGCAGTCAAAAATTGGGGGCCTTTTTAGTTCTTTGGAGCCTCACCTGTGGAGCTAAGAATTTAATTTTTACAAGCATTTAATTTATTCATTTTTTACTTTCATTGCAATTTATTATTCGTTACCCCTCAACCTCAAATCATAGAGGTCACTAAACATAAATGAGTTAAAATATGACAAGGATCCAACCTTGATTAAAAACCCTAGAGGTTTCCCCATATATGGTTCTTTCCTTCTACCCATGGTGCTTCCTGTTGGTTTTCTCTATGTGAGGCATGAGTGCATCTATCCTATCAGATATCCCCTGAGGCATGACCCCCAATAGATGCATTTATATATGATAACACTTTCTAATTTAAATAATTATTGATAAGGTCATCAACATAGTCCTCTAAAATATCATCATCATGTCATGAAAGATATATGTCATGACTCTCTAGTAGGTATCCCCTATATTCTTCTTCCTAAAAGTCATGACATGACAATAGAAGGTTCCTCACAAGGTGGTGAAAGCTATTTTATATTGGTCCTTAGGTGCAATTTTAATTTATTATAGCTTGAGAATCCATCCATTGTAGATAATATTCCATATCCTATAGTGAAATCAATGATCATGTCAATGTTGGGTAAAGGGAAATCATCCTTGGGATATGATTTATTGATGTCCCAAAAGTTGGTGCACACTCTAAAACTAATTGTTTTCTTGGTGATAGGCACAATGTTAGAGATCCAATCATAATATTTAATGGATTTGTAAATTCAACATGAAAGTTTTCGAAGCTCCTCTTTAACTAGGAGTATGATTTTTGGGTGCATTTTTTGCATTTGTTTTTGTACGATTTTTGTACCAAGAGTGATGACTAGATGGTGGTCAACTAAAGAAGGATAAAGGCTAGTCATATCAAAATAGGAACAAAAAAATGTATATTTGAACTCCATGAAGAGTTGCTTGTGATCCTCATGATCTATTGGGTTAAGGCCTTTCCTATATTATGAATTTTGGGATCTTCAAGAGTCCTAATATCATAGAATTCAATATTTCTCTTCCAATTGATGGGAGTTGGAAATAATTTTAAGATATCTGGATTTATAAGGTCTAAGGTGGGATAACTATTGTTTTTTTTTCTATTACAGTGACATGGGAAATCTAGGGAAGAGATCTACAAAAATAAAATTCATTTTACACTTATTTTGATGGACCATCTTGGGGAGGATTGCTTACAACATCCTATAACTCATAGTTTTATTCATTAGAAATCAACTTAGAATAGGCTAGTATTAGATAATTTACCTCAATAAATTGGGTTAACTAGGAGATACTATGATCTATGAGGACTAATTATTCCTTGTCATTGTCCTCATCCTAAACTAGTCTATTTTAAGAAATAGTGTCAGCCTGGGACATTGTATCAAGATGACTAATTCTTCTTTGTCATTGGAAGAAAAATTCAAAGGTTCACTATGGATGGGGATATAACCTATCCCATAATTTCTCAGCAAAACTTTAGTATGTAGGGGCTCTTTTATGTCCTAATAATATAGGCCTAGTCCTTTACCTTGATATCCCATATTGTAAATGTAGGGATGGGATATAAGTTTGATAAGATGCATGAAGTATATTGTTACTGAGTTTGGCAAGGGTTATTGCCATGGATTTTCTCCTCATTGCAAGTACCAATGAAAATGAAGGAGTAACTTTATATTTGTATTATTTTACTCTTAGTACTAGAGGGAAATCTAAGGTTCAAGGAAATAGAGAGAGCTTGGATAGATCCAAGACAAATTGGTTATTATCTAACTTGTTATTATTAATTAGACTAGTACTTTAACCCTTTAGTTCAATGTTAGATGAATTATTTAATGTGAGAGACTTTAATTCATCAATGATAGGAAACTAATAAGAAGAGGATGATTCAAGAGATGAAATTAAATAAGGATAAATATGAGTTTTAAGATTTTTTACCTTCAGCACCTGCAATAGGAAAAAGACTCAAGGTTAGATAGAATATAATAAGTCTTGCCCTTGTGTTCATATTTAAGAAACTGATGAAGAATTGAAGGGATAACTTCCATCATCATGGATCCATGGCCTCCAAATAAGAATGTTGTATGTTAAGTCACATCATATGACATTGAAGAGAGTATTGAGAGTGCAAAGTCTGTCTTTGAGAGGTAAGACTATAGTACCACTAGCCTCACATTCCCCATTATTTAAGGCCCTCATAAAAAAATTAGAATTCTCTAAATATTGTTTGATTAATCCTAAATGACTAATAAATTTTAGGCTACAAAAATTGATATCAAAACCATTATCAACTAATATTCATCTGATGAACGTGTCATTGATATAGCCTATGATGTATAATAGTAGATATCTAACCATAGAGGGTTGAGTAATATCATCCTAATGGAATAATATAGTTGCATGGTTAAACCCAATGGATATTACTATGGAAGTAAGGTCATTGGGGTTGAGGTCTTAAGGAATGACTTGTTCACTCAAGATTTTAAGTAAGATATATCTGTGAACTAGAGAAGACTTTAGAAGTTCAAGAAGGAAGACCTTTATTGAGATTCTCTTAAGCTATTATAGCAAATCAAAAGTAACCTTAGCCTTAGTTCCTAATTGGATGATGAGAGAAGGTCCTTTTGGGTAGAGGAGTTTTTTATATGAAGTACCAAGGGAGGTATTTAAGGTTGATCAAATTATTGGTTTTGGTGCTATCATATCATAAATTTGAAATATACAATTAGAAGAATGGAGAGTCACTACCATGCCTTGGTTTGGAGGTGGGATGTTCCTATTTTGAATGCTATTTTTTATGTTTTAGTTATAGTTATGATCAGGTAGTAGATTCTTGAATATTATCACATATTTATTGGAAGAAGATTGAGAGTTAGAGGAATTTAGAACAAATTAACCATTGTCAATTAGGTTTAGAAACAAATTCTTCAGGCTCATGCATCTATCAGTCACATGACCATTGATGCAATAGAAATAACATTGCTCATTGGAAAAAAAAAAGAGACGTTTACATTCTAGGTTCAATAGGTTTAATATGCAAAAGCTCTATCATTATAGCCTTTATGATCTACTCTAGGATGATTGAAAAAATTCATCTAGTCGTTAGTACCTCCTTGTAGGTTTTTTATATTGTGGCTTCCCTAAGATAAGTGTTTGAAGATTTGTAGTAGCACTAATATTGTTGGTCTGACATAAGTTTATGACTCCATCACATACAATATGTTTGTCTTTGTACTACTCCTTTGAGCTAGAGGAAGATTTATCTTCTTCTTTATTGGATTTAGTTTTTATTGCCCTCCTTTGAAAATACTGGTTTCTACTCTCTTAGCTATATCAATTGTGTCTTTGAAGGAAGACACATTAGCCATCTCTAAATAAAAAGATAATTGTTCATTAAGGTTTCCTAGGAAGATGTCTAGTAGGTCTCTAGATAGAGATACATATAGTAGTCTCTCCACGAGGTCTCACCATATTGCTAAGAAGTTGGATAAATGATCATCCTTGGACTGCTTGAGTTGGTATACGTTACTAAAGGTGATCTTTTCCTAAATATAGATATATAATTATTTGACAAACATTTTGACAAAGTCCCTAAATATTTTCAAGGAATGCCTTGGTATATAGTAGTACCATTCCAAGGTGGGGCTACTAAGGTTCTTAGGGAATATTTTAAGTGGCAGTGTTTCATCATAATAAATGTTTCTACAAGTTGTTCTAAACAACCTAAGATGGTTGATAGGATCCTCTTTCCATTTATACATTTGAAACTTAGGGGTTTCAAAGTTAAGAGGAATAGGGAAACTAACTACAAAGGGATCTAGGGATTGCTTACACAAGTCTTCATCTGAGTACTTGTGACTAGAAGACAACCCTTAAATAATGACCCCTTATTGTTTTAACTACTTTAACTAAGTAGCTAATATTTAAATTTTAGGAGAAAAATTACTAGAAGGGATTTTTTAATAATTGATATAAGGATCTTGGTATACCTAGCATATGATGTCAAAGCTAGCATTATACAATTTATCCCTAGAGTACCTAAGATGAAAGGATTAAAGGATGAAGGATAAGAGATTATGGGATTATATTTTTATTCAAACCCTATACCCATGCTTGTAGGATTATAATTACAACCATGAGATAAATTGATATGAGGATTAGAGATTAAGGAACCAGATGGTACACTTTTATTGGGATTTTAGCTTAAGCCTTCTTGTTGAGATAAGGGACAACTAACATTGCCCTACAATAACTCCTCAAGGATAGACACAGATAAGTGATGTTCCAATAAAATGTAGATGGTTTATCTTATTGCATCCATGGATATGGTGATAACAATAGGTGTTGAATCAATGAAATAAGATGTTGATGCATTAAGGTTTGCACTTATAACTCTAAAATAATGATCCAATTGATTTAGTGACAAAGGATCTGAATTAGGCTATTGGGGATGGTCCATTAGTGAATCATACCCTATAGATATACCTAAGTTTTTATGACTATGGAGGCATCAATGGGACCAGCCCACCCAGACAAGAGAGCCCTCTGCTAACTCATTGTTTACGTGTTTTCAATCTTAAATATTTGGTGAGTAAAATTTACGGGTTCACCAAGGGTAGTTTATAGATTTTCCTAATTCTAAGTTTATGTGTTAATTTTCAAGCACTTAAGGTTTTTTCTATCCTAATATCTAGGTATGATCATGCAATGCACATGAAAACAAAGATGCATCAAACAAGAAGCTAACTTATATGTAATTTTTATTTCTTGTGCTATTTCTAATATCTAAAAGAGAGCTTTTATAATAAAGTTTAATTTCATTTTATTTTATTTTTCAAACAAAAAGGCTAGAAATATATGCAAATAAAAATATCTAACCTAATGCATATCTACATGAAATTCTGATTTATATGCCTAAAATAGAAATATAAAAACATATGCTAAAACTTGAATTGAGATGCCTTTTTTTTTGTTTAAGATGATAAAGTAGAATATAACTGTATGTAGAAATAGAAAATAGAGATAAAAGAAAATGAGGAACAAAACCTACCTGATCTAGTGGTCGTTGCAAATTCTCTGACTATAGCCAAATTCATCACCCGATAAAATTGTTGCCTATAGACCTTTCCACAGGTGAATTCATTAAAATTTGCAAAATGGATAGAATATAAATTGGTATTAGATTTTGGGGGCCTACCAAAAAATAGGAGATATCAGCCTATTTGATTGGCACAATCAGGTCCCCAATTTGTATAGATAAAATTGAAAAATAAACCTGAGATGGATGCAACATATACCTACCATGAATCAACCACCTAAAAGTATAATGGCTAACAAATTTGTTTCTATGTATAAAAAGAGATGATAGAGAAGCAAAGTAGATAGAGGAACTATAGATGGTGTTGTAGAGTCATGCAAAAGTGATCAGACAAACAAAAACCTCATATTGGTCAAGAAAAACCTAGAATAAAGGATATGACAATCTGCCATATAAACTGGACATAGATGATAAATTCATTTTTATATGGATTAAAAATAGAAACTAAGGGCCATAAAATGGTGCAATCCTAATATGACAAAAACTAGAAGGTGATGGGAAGTTTTCTAGGAAAAATCAAAATGTTGTCAACCTGAGGTTCTAAGGCTAAGGCTATTGGGAATGAATCCATCACCTATACAAGAGGTGGGCAACAAATTCATCATGGATATGGAAAAACAAAAAAGAGGATTTAGACCAAATAAGGACTACTATTTTTGGTAGTGAATCTAGCACTTGAATAGGGTATAAATGGTAAATTCATATTGGATAGGAGACTATGAACAAAAAACTAAAGTAGGGGGTAAATCCTGACTAGAGATAAACAGGTGGTTCTATTGGTGACATATTATCATATGAGAATTTAAAATTGCCTACAAGAGGAAAATATTAGATAGAATAAATGGATTATTTGAACACAAATAAAGCAAAAAAATGATGAATGCATAATACACAATTCACGATGTAAAACTAAGTTAAAAGAACAATGAAATGAAGAAATCACGATCACCAAAATGTTTGAATACAATTTGCTCCTTCATATCTTTGGACCAATTTGATGCCTGAAAGAGTTATATCTTACTTTATATAAATTTTAAGCAAAATTTTATTACTTGGAAAAGCCTCTCTAATGCCATCCAAAGGGGCCAATATATAGGAAATGGAAACCACCAAGGGGAAGGGTGAGGTGTCAAGTTAGCATGATTTATCTTGGTCAATTGCTTGTTAATTATTCTAATTAGAAGTAATAGGGGGATGATTAGAAGCTAGTAAACTTGGTTAGAGCTTGATTTCTAGTTAGAAATATTGATTGAGAGATAGATTTATGAGTTAACTACCTTTATTGATAGTCATCTAATGCGATTGGAAGTGGTGTTAGGGGCTAAAATCCATTGACAAGCAATTTTAGGTGGCTTGGAACATTGGTTGTGTTTCTAAAATGAATTTACCACCGATGAATACATCAATGGTGAATTCATAGCTGATGAATTTATACCTTTTTACTATTGCAAGTCAAATCTAGTAGGGGAGATAGAAATTGAGCGAAAATAACATCTTTCACAAATTTACTAGTTGAGGTGGTAAATTCATTGTTGGAAAATTTGATTTTGAGGTGGAAAATTCATCAGATTTTGGTTTAGGCATAATATTTGTATTTGGAGGTATGCAACACAATTGCCTTAATTATTCTATGTATTTATGATGATAAAATTATTCTAGATTTCCAATTTACTCATTGGAGGTAGTATAGGGTGTGAGTGGATCAACTAGGGCCCAAGTAGAGGTATGGGCCATTATTATTGGCTATTGTTTTATTTTTTATTTATTTTTAGGATGTGTTTTCCATGGATGAAAAATTCACATATAGGTTGTAAATTCATCGTTACAGATTCATTACAAGGGGTGATAAATTTGTGAAACCCTAAGAGCTGACAAATTTGCAACTTGGTGGTAAATTTGCTTGGGTGAAAAATTCATTCAAAGTCAATGAATTTGATGTTAGATAAATATGAATAGAGATTACTTGATTTTAGTAACATTCGACTCTTATTATGCTCTTTATACATGCATGTACTAAATATTTTACACATTTGATACCAATGGTCTTGTACCTTTAGGTTGATGGTTAAAACCATGACCTTAGTGGACAAGGCAATGTTGGATGTGGATGGCATTGATTACCTTGTGGCTATGCCATATATAGATATTGACCATAAAATGCTCATAAAATTAGCAAAGTGGTGGTATTTTGAGTATGCCACCTCTTTATTGTTGATAAGAGAGATATTAATTTATTTGGATGATGTGTGGAGGTTACTTTAGGTGTTAATTAAAGGAGCATTAGTTTTAAGTATGAAAAATAGGGATTGATCATTATAGAGGTTTATTGGATACCCATAGTTTCTCTTGAGGTGATACAACATTGACATCAATATCATATTCTAGGTGGTTCAGGTGGATAGGTTGATAGGGCTACTTGGTAAAATGATTTTTGGTTTATTGATCGAAGATATCATCAAGAGGCTAGGGCTAGGGAAATATCATTATTCAAATGAGGGATCAATAGGTTCAATTATCATGGGTACCCTTCATTCTGCATAGACTCTATCAGACCCTTCATTAGGTGGCTAATAGGAATGGTAAGATCCTGATCTGCTATATATTAGTATAGGTTTGGGCATGGGAGCACCTGGAAATTAGGTGGCCATTTGGACTCCTTATGGAGGTGGAGGATGCATAGGATTTTATAAAATTTAGATGGTCCCATGCCCATGAGAGAGGTCTAAGTACCTTTAGAGAGATTTTTTATGGCAGCTCGATGGGTTGAGGATGACCTACAGGTTGACTAGGTGACATGGTTTTTATGGAGGACACACCTAGGGTGGGTGGAGGATGCCTTCCAACTTACATAGGTAAGGAGGGTTAGGTGTATATGGGGATATAAAGGAGAGTTTAAGATTTACCAATTTGATCATATTCTACGACAATTTGGCCTCCCTCAAGGGGTTCCCATGATGGGAGATATGTGGTACCAACTAGTGACAAGGGAGAGGAGGAAGGATTTTTAGGAACCTCTGTCCTATGAGATTAAGAGAGGAGGATGCAGATGATCCTCTAGTGCCCTCCTTAGTATCCAATGATGTGGGGACACTACGAGGATATTGGTAATTATATTGGTAGATTCACCTTTAGAGGGTTACTCCTTCGATGTGATGGCCTCCATTAAGGCCCAACTTGATTGCCTATTGTCATATTTGGGCAACTAGAGAGAGTTGAGGTAGAGGTAGAGGGATGAATCCATGTATGACCAATATTTAGTTATAGTCCCCATAAATTTAGTTTCAAATACTGGAAAAAGGTCTAGTAGGACTATAGAGAGGGCTCAAGCGAAGAGAGATGCAATGGTGAGGAATCTCTAGCTTATTTAGGCTCAGGTGGATTAAGCCCTAGTAGAGTGGGACATGGCTCTTTCAGATAGGGATTACATCATAGCCAAAAGGTTTTAAACCTAGAAAAATAGGGATTAATCAAGGTTAGAGAGGTATCTAAGGGATCAAGAGATTGTATGGTTGAGGCAAGAGTGTGATGATATTGTAGCAGGAGCCATAGCGACAGGGTCTAAGAGTAATGATATGGCTATTAGAGTTTTTACAAGCTAGTTGACCCAATTACATGCTCATTTTGATGAGGCTTAGACTAACTACTTAGTAGATATGGAGAGGAGTGGCCACTATAGGGCCTTCTACCATGTAGTAGTCCCTCCAAACTAGAGGTAACCATCCCCTACTAGGACATGATCTCAATCGCACTCCTGAGTGAGGTCTATGACCAAGGTGTCTCAATAGTATGTGCAATTTCCACCTTGGCCTACAGAGGGTGGATCACAAACCTAACCTAAAGTTTTTTGACTTATCTAGAAATTTGTTTTAGTAGTTGTGAGTGGCATGAGAGCACCAATTTTATTTGTTAGATACCTCATCGAGATGGCCTACTTTGAGTGCACCATTTGGAGTGATTATGGTGCACCGTATATATATATATATATATATATATATATATATTTGTGTGTGTGTGTGTATACCGATTGTTAGTTCATTAATGGTGTTTATTTTATGTGATGTTAAAATTTGATATTAAATCGATGATTGAGAAAATTGATGATGTGGATTGATATAGTTGTTTTATGATAGATATGATAGACATGTGAGATTACAGATTGCTTTTGGATGTTATTTAAGATTTTTTAACAAATTAACTTGATTTAGAAAAATCTAAGGGTCAAATAGGTAATATGATTTTTGGCAAAACTTTGAAAATGAATATGTTTAAACAATGTTCAATAATATTTTGGGAATTTTGATTCTATTGTGTTAATGTAAAATTATTATTTTTGAAATAAAATGATTAAAATTTAGAAAGGATTCAATTTTCATGATTTGAGGTATGTATTATGTTAGTAGATGTGTATGAATACTCTCAAGATAGTTTTTCTAAGGTTAGAAAGAGAAGTATTTTCATAAAATTATTTCATTTACAAAAAATAAGGTTACTGCATGCGCCCAAGTTTGCTTAATGTTATTGCTCCTTTTAAATGGGGTTATTAAAAGGTGCAACATATTTCTCATTAAAGAACATCAAGATATATTTAAAATTTCTTAATAAATTGATGTTTATTTTATATGTTGCATCATTAGCCCCTAAGCAATGACCTGTTAACCTGATTAATGGAAAAGAGCTTAGGCAACTATGACTGATTATATTTTTAAACAATCCATGCCATTGGAAATTTTATGTCCTTTTGTTGTCTACTAAGTGATGGCTCTTTTAGCCTGATTGATGGACAAGCTATTATTTCTAGGAAATCAATGACTTTTTTATGCTTCGAATAATTTATGTTTGTATAATAAATGCTTAGAATAGTATCCATATATAAATACTTTGGATATTCTATGTTCATATAAAATGTTATCTTGGATAGTCTATGTCCTTATTGTTGTGTTGGACAATATATGTCCTTATTGTTTTGATAAACTATCTCTATTTGCTTCTTTTCTTTATGTTTAATGGCCCCAATCATAGGGTTCATTATGATGATTTTGGTTGATTATAAATAGTAGTGCAAATGTATATATAAGCATAATTATACTAAATACATCATAATAAAAGTGCAAGCATTCATGCATTTATGAAAACAAAGTAATTATGAAGTATTACAAATTATCACTATATTTTGATACCCAATGCATATATTTTTATGTTTATTTTGTGCTCTTCATTGCATCTCGATGACTCATCTATCCAATTTTATGCTAAAGAAACCCTTTTGTGCTATCATCACAAAAAGGTTCCTTGGAAAATAGGATAGAAATGTAGTGCTTTAAAATGTGACTTTATCTCATGACAACAACTTTGACAAGGGTATCACCATTGTTCTCGAGCTCAACTAATTTTCTATTAGTTTGGATCTATGCTAGATGTTATGCTACCTTTGTCAAAGCTATTGTAGAGGAAAAAATCATGGTTTAAATCAAAGTGTATGATGTGAATATGCAAGCAAACAATTATGCATAACAAAGGATAAAAAAATTAACTAGTCATAAAAAATTCTACAGTCCTAAGAACGAGGACATGCTAGGATTAGAGACCTAGTATAACTACAATGCAAGTGTAAGCTATCTTTACTACTTGTCATAATTACCTCATCATAAAACCCCTTGATTATAAATGCATTAGGTAGACATGCATACATGCAAAATGTAATCATGACAGTAATAGCTATACAAAAGTAATATCAATAGTCAAAATGAAATGATACATATGTTATGGTTGAGAAGAAGGTTTATTTATGGGATAAGTATAATCAATGAATAGCTCATGTTTTTTTTAGGGAAGGAAGCTAATGAGAGTTATTTTTTGTCAATGCTTTCAATGTTGCATGCTTATGTATGAAAGCTATTTGAGTAAGGAATAATCCTCATCATCTCCTCCTTCAAAAAGCATAAGTTATAGAGGGATATGCATTACAAAAAATCCATGCAAATAAAACAAAGTTGTAATCATTCTATCTTGGTAGAGAAAGGTAATCATTGTATATATAAGATATAATATAATAAATGTAATTGTAGCTAGAACACAATTCATGATATAAGATATAAAGGTAATCATTATATCTTGGAAAAGAAAGGAATATTGTATACAAGACAATATAAATTTCTAAGGGTATGGATCCACTAGCATCAATGACCTAGTGCGAGTCCAATGCATATGAGCTAACCTAACTAGTTGTCATTGTCACATTATTGTAGAATCCCTTGATTTAAATGCAAGAGAATCTATTTTCTAGCTAGGATCATCTCACTTCATTACGGGCCCCCCTCATGATGTTATGGGATGAGCAAACAAACTTAGGTAATCATGCAAATAGGCACATGAGATCAAGAAAGTATGTTCTACAAGAAGTCACACATTTAATAAACCATGTAATTAGGCACACGAATAGGCAATCTAAGAAAATTCAAGCATAGTATATTTTTTTGATGTATTATATTCATAGGTTCTTTATGTTCTTTACCATCTAATATGGTGAAGCAATATGTGCCTAATCCAAACTTAGCGTTCACTACAAATGACCCTAGCTAATTAGGTTCAACTTTACCTTTTAGGTCTTCTTTTGTGTTGGTGTTATTTTGGTTTTCTTTAAGCACTAAATTACCTATATTGAAATACCAAGGTCATACCTTCTTTCCATAGGCTCTCTTGAGTCTCTAGTGATGGACTTATAGGTGTTCTAAGGGATGGATCCACTTTTTTTCAAGTAGTTCCAATTGGCTAAAGAGTGCATGGCCATACTCATCACCAACAAAAGTTTTATTTAGAATGATTTAGAAGGAAGGAACCTCTAATTAGAAAGGAAAAATGGCCTTAGTCCCATGAACCAAGGCATAGGGTGTAGCACCAATTGGAGTTCTAAAACTAGTGCAGTATGCGCATAAAGTGGGATATAGCTATAAATACCAATCTTGACTAGATTTGCTAACAAGTTCCTTTAACATATTTATTAAATTTTTATTTGAGACTTTAGCCTAACCATTACCCTACAATAATATGGGGTTGACCACTTATGTTGAACTTTAAATTTTGCACTAAATTTAAAAACATATTTGTTCTTAAAATATGTGCCATTATCAAATATGATCATGTTAGGGATACCATATTAGGATAGTATTTTATTTAGAATAAATTTTTACACTTGATCTCTAGTACAAGAGGACAATGGGATAGACTCTATCCACTTTGTGAAGTACTCAATTATAGTGATTATGAAGTTATTCCCATCGGATGACATAGGGTTTATTTTACCAATAATATCTAGACCCTATGTGGATAAGGACCAAGGAAATGCCATGGATTGGAGCTCTTGGGATTCTACATGGACAAGTTTGCCATGTTTTTGGAACTTATCACATTTTTGCATGGAATAAAAAACATCCCTTTCCATGGTCAGACAATAGTATCCCATTTGAATGAGCTTCTTAGCAATGTGATTACCACATGCTCCATCATGGTCATATTGAACCACTAATTTAACTTCATCTAAGTTTAGGCATATTAGGATAATACCATCATAAGTTTACCTATATAATATCTCTATGATTATTACATATCTACAAGTATGTTGCCTTAGGCTCTTTCACTTATGATTTAGAGCTTTGGGAAAAGTTCCACTTTTGAGGAAGTCATAAATTTCCTTGTACCAAGGGTCAAGGATAGGTGATTATTCAGTGGTGAAGATGACAAGGGATTATTGACTAGACAACAAAGTTACATGCTACTTTATTTGGTAGATAATAATTATCACTTGTTCATCCTCCAAATATAGAGGCATGAGTGAGGTAGTTGTAGCCATAGTATCTGACTAGTGATTAGTGGAGTGTGGAATAGTGTTGATGGTGAATTTCTAAAAAGCAACCACTAGCTTATCCATAATATCATTATATAGCTTGATTTTATCTCCACTAATTTGATTAATTATTAACCATAAGTATCTAAATATGGAGAGAGTGGTCACTTTTAGGGCTAGGGCTAACCAAAGCCTAAGAATAAGCACTTTATATTTAGTCATGTTGTTAATACATAAGAATTAAAGGTTAAAGGATAAATAAATGACTATTTTCTAGGGTGATACCAAGATGATTCCTACCCCCGCACCTTTGATACATCTCACTTCACAAAGAAAAGGGTTTAAGAATCTTGCTAAGGCACTTCAAGAGTGTACACTGTCTCATCCAGATACTTGATTACTATAGGGTGACTAGCTTTTAAAGGGGTTGCTACCACTTGATCAACTATCACTTGTCCCTTTATCAAATTTTGGCTAATCAACTCAAGGTCAAATTCATTAAGGACCAATATCAATTTAGTTGTCCTACCCAAGATATGAGATTTAGACATAAGGTACCTTAAGGGTTAAAATTTATCCATGACATAAATTTTATGACTCAACATGTAATTTCTTAGCTTTTTTGAAGTGAAGACCATTGCTAAGCATAATTTTTCTAGAGATGTATACAAAGTCTCATAGCTGACAAGGGTTCTACTGATATAATAGATAGTCTTTTCTCTGTATTGATCATCATACTATGCCAACATGGCACCTAAAGCATGAACTATTGTTGAAATGTATAACTATAATGGATTAAGAGGGTTTGGTGGAATAAGCACTATTGGAGATAGAAGATATGTTTTTAAGGCATCAAATTCCTTTTGACATTCTTCATCCTAATTGAATTCAGTCCCTTTCCTCAAAATTTTGGAAAAGGGATGATATTTGTAGACCAATTGGAAACTAAATTTCCTAATGGGTTGTAATATACCTTTTAGAATTTGAATCTAGGTTATATTTTTAGGGGGTGGCATTTTGGTGACTACAAATATTTTTTTTAGACCTACTTTAATGCCATGCTGAGAGACTATGAATCCTAGTAAATTTCTTGGTGTCACTAAAATTTGCATTTGGAGTATTTTAGGTGAATCTTGTACTCTCTTAGTTTTTCAAAGATATTCCTTAAGTATCTAACATGATATCATTTTATAGATTGCATGAGAAGATCATTAACATAGTCTTTGAAAATATCATTCATCATATTATGGAATATGTATGTCATTGCATGTTGATAGGTTGTGCTGATATTCTTAAAACTAAAGGGTATGATATCACAGCAAAAGTTACCCCAAGATGTAATGAACATTATCTTATCTTGGTATTATAGCATAATTTGGAATTGATTGTACCCAAAAATTCCATACATTAAGGATATCATTCCACATATTGCAGTGAAGTCAACAATCATGCCTATGTTGGGTAGAGGAAATTCATCTTTGGGACAAGCTTTGTTTATGTCCTGAAATCCAATTTAGACTTCTACAACACCTTCCTTTTTGGCTATAGATACTATGTTGAAAATCCAATTAGAATAATTAATTACCTTAATGAATTTAACTTCTAAAAGTTTTTGGAGTTCCTCTTTAACAAGTAAAGCAACTTTTGGGTGCATTTTCTTTAATTTTTGCTTTATTGGTATGGCATCTAGTTTAACTACCAAAGGGTGGAATACTAAGGAGGGATCTAATCTAGGCATGTATACATAGGACCATGCAAAGATGTCATAAAATTTGATCAATATTTTTGTATACTCTTCACACTCTTCTAGAGTTAGGACCTTTCCTAATTTCATAATTTTTGGATTTACTTGGGAACCTATGTTGATGTCAATAGTTTCCTCTATCAAGATATGATATTCATCTTCTAATTATGGAGGGGCAGGAAATACCCTTATACTTTTAAGCTATTCAGAATCTAAAGTCCATTTCTTAGGGTTGGATGACTATGAGGTATGTGTAATTAGTGGTAGAGACCCTTTAGTAGGGATATTTTCTTTATGAAAAGAATCATTATGATCATCCCTAGAAGGGTTGTGTGGTGAAACTTTCACCTTATAGAAATTTATATGGAGAGCTGATAAGATGTTTTCTATTGATTAGGATGATGTATAATTGTCTTCTTGGGGTAGAACTAGCCTATCCTCATCATCAAGGATATTCTCAAATAATTTGTTGGAACTTTATTTTGTTTCCTCAATAATTTTAGGGTGGACAATGCTTAGGGTTTTTAAGTGTGAATATTGGAACAATATGTTAGAATGGGAGAAAGGAGAAGGTTCACTATCCTCTTTCTCATCCCAATCTAGTCCCTCTATTAAGGTGAATTCCCTTTGGGGTTCAAGTAAAAAAATGCATATCTCCTCATCATCATTGCTATATGAGGTGTAAGGTAATATCTCATTAGATTTAGGGATGTGTCCTAATCCCTAGTATCTAGGCCAAGCTTCAAAATTTAGAGGCTCTTTAATGCCTTGCTCATGAGGCCCTAGGACTTTTTCTTGATAACCAAAGTTTTAAAGGATTTTTTTAGGTATAGGATAAAGGTTTGATAGATTATAGGAAACATAATTTCATTCTATTGGATGTGGATTATTTCCATAGATTCTTTCTTTGTTGATTTTTCCAACAGAAATGAAAGTACAACTTCCAATTTTTACCACCAATGATTTTCTATAAGGAAATTCTAAAGTGTGAGGTGATGAAGGTAATCTAGCTAAGTCTAGTGCTAAAAACTAATGGTGTTGGTTTTTAATATTTATATGATTTATGTCATGGGCCTCAACTTTCTCTTTACCCTTTGTTGAGATTTGGCTACTTGTTCCTACTTCTTGGCTATCATTTATTTATTTATGTGAAAAAATCTTTAAGGTATCATTGATAAAAGGGATAGAAGCATTCAAGGAAGGACAAAATTGAGCCTTAGGGTTTTTTTCTGGATGGTTTGATAGTAAGAGAAAGGGTCTTTATCAACCACAATGCTGTACAACTTACCTTGGTATTCAATTTTTAACCATTGATGGTAAGTTGAGGGAACAAATTGCATAGCATGGATCTAAGGTTTCCCTAAAATAATGTTGTAGTTTAGATCATAGGTAAACACATAAAAAAAATGTTTATTATATGAGGCCCCACTTTTTATTGGAATAACTATAGTTGCAGTGACTTACCACTCATCATTGTCATAGAATTTTATGATAATATCGTATTTTTCTAGATCTTATTTATTGAGACCTACCCTATGGATGAACTTAAGGCTGCAAATATTTATAGCTAATCCATTAACCCTTTTAATACATTGGTCACCAATATTGTAGGTAATGTACAAGGTAATCTCTTCTAACATCAAAGGAAGAGGAAGATCATCCTTAAAGAAGGATATAGTTGCATGTTTTATGCTAAGGGACCCTACCATATTAGCTAAATTATTGGGGTTAACATTTTTAGCGACAATTTCCTCGCTTATTAGTTTAAAAAAGATTTCTCTATGACTTGGTGAAGTTTTTAGCAATTCAAGTATAGAGATTTTCGCTAGGTTTTTCTCCAATTGTTGTTGAAGGTTAAAGGTCTTCTTGCCTTTGTCCTAGGTTTTAGAACTAAAGGTGGATATTTAGGAGCATATGTGCACCTAGGATGCAAGACCAAAGGGGGATCAAATGGTGATTTTGAAGGCTGACCATTTTCTTTAGCTTATTATATAGTGATAGTCCTAATTTGAATCATCCCTACCAAGTTTTTATTTGGTGAGGGAACATTCCTATATAAAACATTATTGGAAGTATTTTTCCCATGCTTAGAAAAGGCGTCTTGAAATATCCCCAAGTCTTAATTAGAAAAAGTTGCTTGTTTAATGCTTTCAACCATAAGGTGACCTTCATCAATGAGGTTTTTTACAAGGTTCTTAAGGATTCTACACTTATACCCAGGTTTTGTAGGTGAGTTGGAGAGGAGAGGGAAATACTTCAAGGGAGGTCCTAGGTTCGAATCTCCACCCTACCAAAAAGTTGAATTGGATACCCAAAATCCAATTGATAATTTTGGTGCAAGTAGGGCCGGGCACAACTCTTGGGTGACATTAATGGTGTAGAACCCCCTAGTCATGGTCTCTCAGACCAAGGCGGCCCCGTAAGGTGTTTTTCGCTTTAAAAAAAAGGATTCTACACTTATTTTGATACCTATTTATGTGATGATAAGTGAAATGCTCATGAATATTGAACCATGGGAGATTTTTCCTTTTAGGTTCGGACTACCTTATGAGAGGTAACTATCATTTTAGATTATAATAATTGTCCTAGAACAAAGTATAAGGATTGGTTTAACCAAGTAAATTTCCTTTAGGAATTTTATTGGGATTTATTTAGGACAAGATTTTGTAGGGAAGTAACAATATTAACATTTATTGAAGGGACAAGAATTAGTGACCTCATCACCCATGACATGTTTATTCTTATATTGTCCTTTATGTTGGACGAAGAGAGATTTTCTTCTTCCTTTTTTGTTTTCAATTGCACCTTATGTTGGAGGGAATATTCTATTTTTTTTGATAAGTCTACCAAATATTTGAAGGAGGAGATGCAGGTCATTTGTAATGGGTATGAAAGTTGCTTTTGTAAGTTGTGTATGAAAATATGTAAGAGATCTCTTTGTGGTGGGGTAAAAGGGATATCTCTAACCAATACATATCACTGGGTTAAAAAATAATTGAGTTTATATAAATTATCTATTGTGAAATTTTCTATGATGGAGGTAGAGAAATATTGGATGAACATATTTGTCAAATCACCAAAGTTCTTAATCGAGTGACGAGGAGATTGAAGTACCATTCTAGGGCCTCACCACCAAGGCTTGTAGCGAATAGTTTTTATAACACCTCATCATAGGCAATGGCATGACAAGCAACTTGAAATATTTGAAGGTGATCTATTGGGTCACCTTCTCCCTTATACATATGAAACTTTGGCATTACAAATTTTGGAGGATAAGATTTTCTTACTAGATATGGGTCTATAGGTTGGTTACAGTAGTCCCCCTAGGAATATTTTTTTCCTGTGGTTCCTTGAATAGAAGCCAATTGTTGTTTAAATTCTAAATTTTCTTTAACTAATTATTGTAACGTAATATTTATATCCTAGAACCTAGGATAAGGGTCTTGTGGTGTGATGAATTGAGGTTGTGAACTAACTAATGGATAATATTAGGATTTCATATGGGCTAATCCAATAGGGAGAATCATACTATTAGATGTAGTATTATTCAAAAGAAAAGGGTTAAGAAAAGGGTTAGTACAAGGAATGTTGATAGGAGTTAGAATTTACAAAGAAGGTATGTTAATAAAGGATTATAAGACATTAAATTTGAAGGGTTTGATACATTAGAAAAATATCCATATTTTGAATTTGTATATTACTTGCAAGTTTGGAGATAGGGTGATTTAGTCTAAATGGTTCTATGTTAAAAGGCATAGATCCTTGGTTTCCATAAGAGGATGGGATACTAGGCAACCTCCATTCTATAGTTTTTGTGATGATAGGAGGATTGGACCCCATATAGTTTAGACTAGAAGGGTTAACATCTAGGTATAAATTGCCTCTGACAAGAATTTGTAGGTGGCTTGGAATGTTGGTTGTACACCTAAAATAAATCTTCCACCTAATAATATGCCAATGGTGAATTCATTACTTTTGACCATTGTAATTCAAATCTGACAAGGGAGACAAAAATTGGGTAGGAATGACATCTTGCATGAATCTGCTAGTTGAGGTGGAAAATTTATTGCTAGCAAAATTTACTCTAAGGTTGCAAATTTACCAAATATTGGTTTAGGCATAAGATTTGGGTTTGGAGGCATGCAACACAATTGTCTTAATTTTTCTATATATTCATAATGAAATTGATTAGGCTAGGTGACTTGATTTTAGGTATCTACAATGACCTTTAAGGAAGGCATCTATGATTTCCCTATACTTTTGCAAGAAATAGGCCATATGATTCATAGATTGGAAAACCATCCTTCCATATTCCTCATGGGTAGGGATTAGAGAATCATGAGGTGTATAAGCCTCATCTTCTTGATTGAAGGTGGGATTATTAAAGGTACACTAGTCATCATAACATTTCACGGGAGGAACAATGTTAATGACCAATTTATAAACAATACTATGGGCTAAGTAGCATTTATCAACCATAGGTTTGAGAGAAGAGAGAGGGTTGTTAAAATTTTAATTATTTATAGAGTTGATTAAATAAGAAAAATAATATGTTTTAAAAACCTTATATCTCCTTCACATGATATACCCAATCCAACCTATATACCTCAAGGGCCTCCCTATACACCAAAGGTCCTTATATACTTGGCCTATCTCGATATAACCATCGATACAAGAGAGAAATATGATACATGGGATGCCAAAAATATGTGTAAGTGACCTAATGGATATGTGGCAAAGATGGTATGTGAGAGATAATAATATGCCTCCTTATGACTTCCACTATCCCACTACAATATACTCCTTACTAGTCATAAGTACACATGAGACCCTATGTGGGTAGTTGACAGCCTTGGCTAGCTATATATCCAATATAGCCTAATAGATCATATGATAGTTACTAAAAGGACCATAAAGAGCCTTAGTAGAACTAGCAAATGATTATTTTATTGTTATCTAGATCTAATGTGATCTAACTAAGAAAATCAAATTAATGGTCTTGATTAAAGTTCTTGATAAATTTTAGTTTTATTAAGGTTTATATTGGTCAAGATAATCTTAGAACCCACTATGGTGTTCATGTTGAGTTCGCCAAAATGTGATATCGAGAAAATATTATGAAGGTCCTCTTAGGGGATCCATTGTATCTTTCCTTTTCTTACCTTAAGGATAGGTATAGTTTGTTGAGCCTAAGTCTAAGGTTTAGTGGATTGAATTAAAGAATACATATGTTTCTCCTAAGATTTTTATTTGACAAAAATATCCTTAATCTTGTTCTATTTTAGCTACGAATGCGTCAAATAATACAACAAAGAAGTCTTAATAAATCAAATGCTCTTTTATATTAATGATAAATGAAAAAGTATTTTTATTTCTAGGTGCAAGGGTTTAAGAGGATAATTTAACAAACAAAGTCTAATATGACTATATGCAATTTTATTTTTATGAAATAAAAATATTAAAGATGATCCCCTAAAAGCCAGCCTAGATGGGCTGGTGTGTGAGTTTTCAACTTATTGTGATGAAGACAAGTGGCGATGGATGTTGGAGTATGCCTGGTCAATGTGGTCTGTAAGAAACTTAGCATAACCAATTTAAAACCTATTAAAAAAATATGGTCCCCTAATACAATTAATGCTAACTAGTTCCTTCTTTTCTCTTTAAATTTTACTCGATAAATTTAAAAAATAAAAAATATAAGTATATGCATAATAAAAAAAAATAGTCCTATGGTGTAAGATGATAAAAATAAAGGATTGGGCTTGAAACTTGGTTTTTATGCCTTAGTAGCAAAAGAATTTTTATCCTTTGAAAGGACTATTGACAAAAGCACTTTTGATCTCACAAAAGTGCTACTAGTGCTATCACTTCTTGGTGGCACTTTTGCTACCCTATAAAATAGATAAAAAAAATAGGTGAGTTAGTAGCAAAGAGGTATCTCTAAACTAGAGAAGAGTGCATGGATCCCTTAATCAACATTAGGAACCTATTTAGATATGAGATAAAAAGTTATAGTATGATAAAATAATGATTTTTTGCTTGATGGAAAAAGCACCATTGAGTGAATGATAGTGTTGTCTCTATTTTTAGTGGATAGAATCACTTTCACTTTTTATGACTATGAAATCTATTTCTATTTTGGTAAAATTAGAGGTCAGTAGCACCACCAAACCTATAATTTTATAGTGCTTTCACCTATGGATATAACATAAAGTGCTTTGTGGAGATATTTGTGGTATTTACAAGTGATACAATAGGCATCCCTAGCCAAAAAGTATAGGGGCCATGATCATGATAGTATGACAATATAATTACCTATGAAAATATAAGGTAAGTATGTAATAAAGTAATATGAAATCTAGATGAAAATGAACAAAGTTAGCATACAATGATCAAATATTAGAGAGCTACAAAATTAAGATAGTGATAAACGCTTAAAAAGTGAAAAGAGCACAATGGAGCAAGCTTGTAGACTCAAGATATCTTGGTAGATATCCCCTTGTGATGAATATGTAGATGATCTTTCTTGTTGCTTGAGATGATTGGAAACATTATAATTACATGAGATCCAAAGGTCTTGTTTCTTTTAAAAGATCATGACCTAATTTTTACAATTTTTTTTATGCTTGAAGATTGATTGAAATAAATTTTGATAAAATTTTACTATGCATAAGATCATGATTTGAATTGAGATCCCCAATTTTTGGCTTTATAGGAAGCTATGGCTCCTAAGGATATTTTTGCTTTAAAGTTGAATGGATTGTTGAAGGCAATATTTTAAAATGGGATCAAGATGCAATTAATAGATTAAAAGTGGAAAATGATAAATTTTGGGATTTAGATCTCTATTGGGATTGTGGATAAAACTAATATAATCAAGCCCATTTTTGGTGGGAATATTAGAAGATACTAACTATCAACTTTTGTAATTTTAGGGTTCAATAATCGGTATTGTTGGAGGTAATAGTGTTGGTAGTGCTAATGATGTCAATGCTAATGCCAAGATGATCATTACCTATTAATTTAGGTGGCAAAGGAAGAAAATTCAAATATTGGAAAAAGTACTACCAAGGAGCCAAAGCATCACTAACACTATGGCTCAGATCCTATTACTTTTGTTTTCAGAGTAATAAATGCTATTTATTTGAGCTTAGGGATGATTTACTTGATTGGATAATTGATGAAGATGTTGGTAAGTTTGGATATTTTGATGATGAGCTCAAAACTAGGTGTCTTTAGTGTCTTAATAACATTAAATGGAGACACCAGCATTTATTAAAAGATAAGAATAAAAAAAAAAACATCACAATCACATCCAAGCTACCAAATATTAGATCAAAATTGTAATAGGAAGCTCACAAGAAGCCAAGCACAATCCCAAGAATAAAGGAAAGAGGAATAATATGATAATATGGTGAACCATATACTATATTTTAAGGTTGAAGTGGTGCCCTTATATTTTGAAGAACCGTCCCAAATTAAGTTATGGACCAAATCCATGAAATACGAATTGAAATAAATTGCAAAGAATGATACTTGGAAGTTGTATAAACTTCCAAAAATCAAGGAGGTCATTGGAGTGAAGTGGGTGTTCAAGACTAAGTGAAATAATGATGGATCAATTGATAGGGACAAAGAAAGGCTAGTGTAAAAGGGGTATGCACTAAAAATTAGCATAGATTATGATGAGACATATGCACCTATTACAAGACAATACACAATAAAAATGGACTTAGCCTTGCTAGCTCAAAAAAGATGCAGTGTACACCAATTTGATATAAAGAGTGGATTCCTAAATAGTAAGATTGAATAAGTGTATGTGGAACAACCACAAGGATTTGAAGTGAAAGGTTAAGGACATGTCTACAAGTTGAAAAAATTATTTTATGGACTCAAATAAGCACCAAGGGTATTGTATTCAAGAATTGATGCATACTTCTTGAAGAATGAATTTGTAAAAAGTAGCAATAAACCCACATTGTACTACAAAAAATAAGGTGATAATAGTTTGATTATTTATTTGTATTTGATGATATAATTTTTATAGCAATTTCATCAAGAGTAAAAAAAGAGTTCAAGAAATCCATAATGCAAAAATTTAAAATGAGTGATTTGGGTTTGATGTATTATTTTATTGGCATGGTTATGCATAAGGGGTAGTACCAAAAAAGTATTTATCAAATCGGGGCGAATCAACGTGAAAACTGTATAAACTGTGGGGCAAATTTTTCAAATTTTTGAAGAAAATTTTTCAAAACATGGCGATTTTTTTTTCAACTACAAGTATCAACAAAATTATCAGAAGGCGACTAGTAGAAGGCAACGCAGAAGGTGACTAATAGAAGGCGACTGGTAGAAGGCGACTGATAGAAGGTGACTGACACAAGGCGACTGGCAGAAGGCGACTGACACAAGGCAATAGCAGAAGGTGACTGACATAAGGCGATTGACACAAGGCGACTGGCAGAAGGTGACTGACATAAGGCGACTGACAGAAGGCGACTAACATAAGGTGACTGACACAAGGTGACTGATAGAAGGAAATTGGTAGAATATGACTGGAATAAGGTGACTGACACAAGGCGACTAGTAGAAGGCAACTGGTCAAAGGTGACTAACACAAGGCAACTATCACAAGGCGACTGGAAAAAAGGTGACTAGCAGAAGGCATCTAACACAAGGGGACTACCACAAGGTGACTGGTAGAAGGTGACTGAAGAAAGGTAAGGTGATCGACACAAGGCATAAGGTACTAAAGGCACAAGGTGACTAGGAAGGCGACTGGCACATGGTGACTGACAAATGGTGAGTGGCACATGTGACTAGCAGATGGCAAGTGGCAAAAGGGGCATGGAGAAGGTGAGTGGCACATGGCGATTGACAGATGGTGAGTGGTGCAAGGCGACTGACAGATGGCGAGTGGCGCAAGGTGACTGACAGATGGCGAGTGGCACAAGGTGACTGGCAGATGGCGAGTGGAACAAGGTGACCACCATAACCATAAATAATATGGTACCATGTGTCCTCCCTTCTGCCATGTGTCATTCATGCGTTAACTCTTGCCATGCAAAAAATCTATAAATTCATTTGCAGGGTCATTTGCAGCTTTTCCTAGAGCAACTTTAAAACCTTTTTCCAACATTTTTAGGGCATTTTCCACAACGGTTTTAGAGCATTTTTAGAGCATTTCCAAGCAATTTTAGTGCATTTTGGCAGCATTTTTAGAGCATTTTGGCATCATTTTTATAAGGTTTTGCCAGCATTTTCTTGCTTTTCAGAGATGGCTAGTTGTTCCTCCCCTCTTCCATCCAAATTTCATTTCAAGTACACCTTCTGCCCCAATCTCAAGAGCATTTTCAACACTCCTGATAGAGATTCCCAGTGGATTTACACCGTTGGACTTGCTGGTGTGTTGAAGATGCCTCAGTTGAACATTAACGTTCAGTTGATGCAACAGATCATTTCTTGTTACAACCATGACGTGTGCACTATTTTGATCCATGTGGATAACAACGAAATTATTTTTTTGGTTAAACCCTCCGATGTGCAGCGACTAACAGGGCTGCCATTTTTGGATGGTGTACTGGTGAACAACCAGTATGCCTTAACCGACGATGATAAATCCACCCTAGGAAACCTTTACGTTGTTCATCCTGACAATCTGAAAGGTATAATTTGAAAATTTATTTTTTATTTAACATTAAATATTGTTTCGCTATAGTTTCATTTCTCTAAAAATGTTCTCCTTGTTTTATTTTTTGTTTTCTAATAATGTTCTCTTTTTTCAGTCAATTCTTCTAAGTCCAAAAGGGGCTTAAACATTTCGAATGTTGGAGACAAATTTCTATATGCTTGCATTGAATTTTTTCAGGCAAGGCTTATTCTACAGGGGCGACCTACAGAAATGCCTTTTTGGGCACTTTCTTTATTGCTTCATTGTATTGATGGCGGTAAATTTGACTGGTGCATGCACATTTCCAACCGCCTGAAGCACGACCTTTTGAGTGCCCAAAAAATTCAAGCATCTGCTTACACAGTGACTACCAACAATTTTATTCTTTGTTTATTTCAGGAAGCTTATTTCAACCTTCAACAGAGCAGTCCTCCCACTGCATTGCACCCCAGTTTGTTGTCTATTGGCATGTCTGATGGTGAGATACAGGTAAAAATATTTGTTGAAATATCTTTATTTTCTTTTTTTAATTTTATCTTTTTATTCTCTAATTTTGTTTTGAAAATAGAAAAGAGCATCTCAGTCTTCAAGTAAGAGGGATGCCGCATTTAGGATTCTGGAAGTATCTGCTGATTCTGACATGCAATCGCAGTCATCACCAATGACTCCCAACAAACGTGTGAGGTCTGATGATGGTCGGATTCAGCATACACCTGCGACACATTTTACTGGAGAAATAGTTACAGTCGACGTAGAAGAGGTTACCTCCAACCCACAAGGTAACCTTACTCTGCATTGTTCAAAAATGCTTTTTTAAATGATTTATTTTTTTGACTTAAAATTATGTTTTTTTAATGTGTTTTACGTATTTTTCAGACAAAGGGCAAATGGTTGAAACATCAATGGTTGCAGAGTCTGAGTCAGGTATGTATATTTTGAATAAATATTTTTTAATGCTATTGTTATTTACAAATGATTTATTTTATGTTCTTGTGTGAAATTTAATAGAGGGACCTCGTAGATTCAAAAGGCTAAAAAAAGGATGGCTCCACCATCTGACCCTCCATGACCACAACCACAACCACAGCCACAACCACAGCCACAGGTTCAGGTCCACCCAAAGCAAGTTTAGGTCCATCCACTTTAGGTTCCACCTACGAGGAACCAATCACGCATGCATGGTAAAACGTTCCTCACACCGCCACCTCACAATGCAAGAAGTGCTACAGAGACACAAAATGTGTCATCATCTAATATTTTTGTTGTACCGATATTAACCTTGGAGAATTTTTCAAATGTTGAGAGTGCATCTCAAATGCCCTCGAGAACTCTTGATTGTGACTTTCTTTATCAGGGTATGAATCCTAAAAATTTCCCTTTAAAGGCAAGTGATATTCTTGAGGATGAAGAGGGCATTGATGGAGAAGAAGATGATGTCAATGTAGATGCCATCGAAGTTTCCCCTCCTCGCACAGCAAGTCATCGCCCGTACTATTACAGAAGATGATATCCTAAACATTTTTGAAAATGTGTTATTAGCCGATGCATGTAAAGTTGTAGTTCATAATACTCTTCTTTCGGATATTGATAAATTGAAGGAATGGGAATATCGGGCCAAGGTTTTGATTAAAGCCATCAATGGCCGATATAAGAATTTTTCAAAAAGAAAAGAGTTGTTTCTCAAGATGGAGAATGAGCCCCAAAAGCTCGATGCCTTGCTACATAAAGCTGAATTTGGCACTATGGAGGCCGAGTCTACATACAGAGATGAAATTCTTGTCGTTGTTATGAATCATTTGGAAAACCTCAATGCAGAAGCCCAAGCATATTTCAATGAATGGGCACTTGATCAGAACAAAGTAGCAGTTGCAGAAACAACATGACTTACAACTGATGTAAGTTCTACATCTAACTAAAAAATATTTTTTTTGTTAAATATGTTTTGTTTATAAATATTAACCTTTTTTATTTCTATTTTGTAGTCTAATTTCCAGCACCTAAAGCAACAAGTCAGTGCCATGAAAGTTTTGATCAAGACTGCCAAAATTAGCATTAATAATGCTATTGAATTGAAGAAGAGGTTACAACAGACGGTTAGAGAAAATAATTACCTAAAGAAGGTTATCAAATATGGGGGCCTGGATGTCGAGGCTAAACTGAAAGAAAAGGAGAAGGAGCTGAATGCACCTTTCAAAGAAGATCCAACGAAGGAAGAGAGTGCCTTGTTATCGGGGATCAACACTACAACAGAAATTTTGGTTAGGGTTGGGGCATTAGAAGAAAAGGATATTGAGGTAGATGTGGGTGGACCTTCAGGAAACATTGAAAAACAATAGATCTTTGTTGTGTTGGGTTTCAAGTGAAACAAAAACTCTTTATATCTTTATATTTTTATAAATATTTAAGACTAGTATTTTTTTGAAAATTGAAATCAATGTTAGAGGCAATTTCTAAAAAATTCATATTATCATTTTGAAGTTTTGTTTTTAATTATTGTTATGTTTTAATTTGAAGTGGAATAAATAATGTTTGATATGTTTTTTTTTATATGTTTGATATCCTTTTTGAGAATTGAAATCAATGAATGAGACTATTGTCAAAAAATGTTTTATCTATTGGAAATTTTGTTTTCAATGTTGTTATGTTAAGATTATATGTGTTGATGTATTAAGTAATTTGAAGTGGAAGAAATAATGTTTGATATGTTTTGTAAATTGCAAATGAATGGTATCATTTTTTAGAATTGAAACAATGAATGAGACTATTTCTGAAAAATATGTTATCTATTTGCAATTTTGTTTTGAATGTTGCTATGTTATGATTATGTGTTGATGCATTAAGTAATTTTAAGTGGAAGAAATACTGTTTGATATGTTTTGTAAATTGCAAATGAATGGTATCATTTTTGAGAATTGAAACAATGAATGAGACTATTTTCGAAAAATGTGTTATCTATTGGAAATTTTGTTTTGAATGTTGTTATGTTAGGATTATATGTGTTGATGTATTAAGTAATTTGAACCGAAAGAAATAATGTTTGATATATATTGTAAATTGTAAATGAATGGTATCCTTTTTGAGAATTGAAACAATGAATGACTATTTTCAAAAAATATGTTATCTATTGGAAATTTTAAGTGGAAGAAATAATGTTTGATATGTATTGTAAATAACGAATGAATGGTATCTTCTTTAAATATTGAATTCAATGAAAGAGAGTATGTTTTGATTATTTATGATGATGTAAAAGTTTGTTGTTCTTAATTTGAAGTGGAAGAAATAATGTTTGATATGTGTTATCTTTTTAAAACTTTGTTTTGAATGTTGTTATGTTTTGATTGTTTGTGTTGATATATTAAGTAATATTGAATTATGTGAATGCAGTAAGATGTTCTTTTATGTTATATGAATTAATTTGAAATGTCAAAAAATACAACATAGGCAATTACTTTCATGAATAACAAATATTACAAGAAAAATAATGTAACATGTGAAATCAAATCAAATGATAGCATCCTTTCATTCAGATATGTGAAATCAAATCAAATAATAACATGTGAACTCAAATTAAATCAAATGAAAACATCCTTTCATTCGAATATGTGAAATCAAATCAAATGATAATATGTGAAATCAAATCAAATAATAACATGTGAACTCAAATCAAAACAAATGATAACATCCTTTCATTATGATATGTGAAATCAAAACAAATGATAGCATCCTTTCATTCAAAAATATGTGAAATCAAATCAAATGATAGCATCCTTTCATTCAGATATGTGAAATCAAATCAAATAATAACATGTGAACTCAAATTAAATCAAATGAAAACATCCTTTCATTCGGATATGTGAAATCAAATCAAATGATAACTTCCTCTCATTCTGATATGTGAAATCAAATCAAATGATAATATGTGAAATAAAATCAAATGAATGCATCCTTGCATCATAATGCTGGAAGCTGGAACAAACTCTTTTCAGATTGTACAAAATGTTCTGCACTCATTCCCAAAAATTTTGTCGTCACAATCTGACCAGTGTTACCATCATCCTCATCATTATCAATATTCATTACACCTCTTCTCTCTGCCAAAGAACTCCAATGTGACAATGCTCTTTCGTAAGGAAACTCCTCCACCTCATAGGCCGACACATATACTCTCAAGCAATTCTCCAAATTTTTGTCCAACCTATTTCGAACTTTAGATTTTATATATGAAAGTGCACTGAACACCCTTTCATCTTCCACGGATCCCAAAATCATCATTTGACATAATTCATATAAATGAAAATATTCACTCATAGTATGTTTTAAGATAGTACTTGGTTGTAATATTCTCCACAAACGTGAAATAGAACCTGCTTCATGATGGTTAGAGAGCTGTGAAACTTGAGCAGACATTGTTGTTCCAAAATAGTTGGATTGTTTTGTCAAAAGATCTTTGTTCAGAATGCCATTGATTTCAATGCCATTGACTACAACACTTTGACTAAAATGGCCAGCAAGTCTGCCCATGTATTTGAGGAACAAAGAATTTATAATCTGGTATTCATTACAAGGATCCCAAAACATTGGATTTACCACACCCATAGCCTCTAGCAATTCATCTCTTTGAAAACGGTCTCTGATTTCTTTTGTCAATGATTCTCGCTATTTGTTTTAGTTTAAGTTTTGTATCATCCACAACCACATGAAATCTATTGTAGGTTATGGGCATTTTCTCAACTTCATTTGTAGCTATATCCAATCGCACACCATAACAATATAAAGGTATTTCATTTCCATGGACATTAATACACAGATGATCATTAATATTGAACTTCAAAAAGCTTCGAGGACTATTCACACTTGTTAATGCTCTCCAACTCTCAAACAAGGGATCCATAAAATTTTGACCAGATGCATACATCATATCAATATGCATGCAAATTTGTATTCTCACCCTGATGAAATCCACAATATAAATCGATCTTTCTTGTGCAATTTTGATCAAAGTATTCATTTTTTCCAACATTGGAAGAATTCCACACAATGTGAGAAGAGTTTCAAAGTCACTCATTCAAAAAGTAAATCTTTAGCCTTATCAACCGCCCTACGATTTGCATACATAAACCCTATCAAGGATTGATATTCTTTGAAAACTCTTAATGTCGGTAGATACATCGAAATCCACCTAGTATCCACATCTTTCAACAATTTTTTACCTTCGGTAACTCCTAGTGCAAACTGTTGAAACTCTAAAAATATTTTTGGACTACGTGAAAAATATTCATGAATTTCATGGACAAGCTCTTCCACTAGCAACATTTGTAAATGTATCCACAATTTTGTATGCAAGATTCATTCTATGAGCCATGCAATGAATAGGGATCAAATATGGGGCAACCGATGTTTGTAGTCTAACACAAAGACCATTCCTGTGTCCTTGCATTGTAGCAGCACCATCAGCTCCTACACATATTAACTTAGTGGCTATTTCAATTTCATTCATTCCTACTTCTTCTTTTAAACTAGTTACAACAACATTGTAAATGTTTTCTGCATTACAATTTTCCACCATTTTGCGTATTCCTAGTAAATGAGGTTGCCTTGAATGATTTTCCAATGTGTAAACATGCATGCAAATCCAAGATGTATTGTCAACTGCAGTCACCTCATCAATTGAAAGTGAAATGAATTTTGCCTTTTTTACTTTCTCTCTGAGGTCATTCTGCTCAACCAATGACAGACATTTTGCCATTTCCCAACCACTTCGATCTGACCAATGAGCGTTGGGTAAGTTCTGCACATTAGCTAGTCGAAATAGAGATTTATAATCTATGAAATCGAACATAGGTCTACCCTTCTTAAGAATAGAAAATACAACAACAAACTGCAAACTTTTTGAAGCTAAAGTTAACTTATTCATTTTTTGAAATTGGGCTTGAATCGTTGCACCTTTCTCAACCAATGTTTGCTTTTGTTTCATTTCTTTATCATATTCTTCCGCATATCTCATATGTGTGCACTCTGATGCATCCTTCCACCTATAAGTTTTTTGTGTTGCTCGATCACCTTCTTTTGTTTTGATATAAACCTTTCCACAATGTTTTTCTACTGTATCTTTCTTAAGTTGCAATCTATGCTCCTTTCCATGTTTCCAACTGCAAATTACGCATCTTAATTCTGTTATATCATCACTACTATTCTCTGGAAGCACTGGCTCAATAAATGGAAATTCTGATATCCAATCAGGCTGAAATGATCTGTTAATTGTCCACCTAGATAACCTTGCACGTTTATTTTTTTTAGATGAAGATTCTCCGAAAGTAGGGACTGCATAAGAACTATTAGTTTCTTTTCCACTTGGCATGTTAGATTCAGGAATCTCTTCATGTTGTTGTTCGATTTGATTGAGATTATCTTCATGTGTGGACTGTTGATTATCGTGGATATGTGGAAGTGGAGGAATACCAGGGTTAACAGTGTTTTCTGTAGAGATAATTCTAGTGTCAATAGTAGATTCATTATCACTATGGCATTTAAAAGCATACTAGTGTTTTCTACAGATAAAAGTGAACAAAGCCATCAACCAAAAAACACACTTCTTTATGAATTGAGGACATTATATTTAAAATTAACAAAGTAAAAAAATTAAGCTGGTGAGTAAAGGTGTTCATACCTTCAGTTTGTGCAGATGTTGATGGCAGACTGGGTTTTGAAATATTAGGAAAGTATTTGAGGATACTCCTTTTATTGGAAGACTCTCCTCCCTTCTTTCCACTTCCTGTAGTTGACATTTTTACCTGTATGAACAGAAGAATAACATGAACAAAGAACATCATTTTTAAATATGAAAATAATAGGTATAAAAGAGAACTACTGCTAGAGACAACAGAATCTGTGACTGTCCCATGAATATTGTTCCGGGGAGAATAAACCTCCTTATTGAGTGTCCATTAATAAAATGAAAAATGAAATTTAATGGTAAAAGAAGCATACGGATAAATTGAGTCACCTTCTCTCCTTCTCTTCCTTTTTCATCGCCTTCTATCGCCTTCTTCTAGTTGCCTTCTGCCATTGCCTTTTACTAGTCACCTTCTATCAGTCACCTTCTATCAGTCGCCTTCTATCAGTTGCCTTCTACCAGTCACCTTTTATCAGTCACCTTTAGTCAATTGCCTTCTCTCAGTTGCCTTCTATCATTTACCTTCAGTCAGTCACCTTCTGCTATTCACCTTCTTCTAGTCACCTTCTGCCAGTCACCTTCTATCAGCCTTCTGCCAGTCACCTTCTCAGTAACCTTCTCATCGCCTTCTAGTCACCTTCTTCGATCGCCTTCTACTAGTCACCTTCTATCAGTCACCTTCCACCAGTTGCCTTCTGTCAGTCACCTTCTACCAGTCACCTTCTGCCAATCGCCTTCTACCAGTCGCCTTCTGGCAGTCGTGGACTCTGGTTTTGTCAGTACTCTGCTTTGTATCGCTCGCTATCCAAAAAAAATGTTGTAATTGTATGGGAGTCGTTGTCAGGGTTAGCTATATATAATGGGGTACAAGGGGCGATTTGGGTGGGATATTTCTTATTTTAAATAAATTTAGGGCAAAAATTGGGCGGGAAACCTTATGACAACGGGGTGAATTTACCCTAAAAAAAATTAGATCCCAAAATTTTTGGGCAAACGGGCCGACCTCTATGGTCCCAAAAATCGCAAAATTGACATTTTGGAAATCCGAAAATTCGTGCTAAATTGCGAAATTCGCCACTAAGCAAAACCCGATTTCTTGGTATGGAAGTACATCAAACAATGAGACTTTATTTGCCAATATAAATATGCACATGATGTGTTGAAGAAGTTTGGCATGGAAATTTGCAAAGATGTTGCTACCCACTTGCTCAAGGCAAAAAATTGTGCAAGGATGATGGAAGTGGATGATTAGATGAGAGAAGTATAGAAGTTTGATTGGAACCCTTATGTACTTGACAACAACAACATGAAATTTTACATATGTAGTCTCATTGGATTCAAGATTCATGTTAGAGACATCAAAAAACCATATGAGATTAGGTAAGAGAATTTTAAGCTATGTGAAAATATCCGTAAGTCATGGGATCCACTATACTTTAGCTAAGAAGATTTAGTTGGTTTAATACATTGATTTTAAATTGGGAGGTTTATTAGACAATAGGAAATCTACATTAAGAATTTTTTTAATTGGAAATGGATTGATAACTTGAAGTTGGAAGAAACAAGCAACACTTGCACTCTCAATAGTGTAAGTAGAGCATATATCGACTGCATCAACAAGCACACAAGCATTATGGTTGAGGCAGGTCCTATAAGATAGGTGAAAAGCAAAAAATACCAACTACAATTTTTTGTGATAGCATGAATCCAACTCAATTAACTAATAATACTATTTTTTATACAAAATAAAAGCACATTGAGTTAAAGCATCATTTTATGAGAGAATTAGTTCAAAAAAATGAATTTAAATTTAAACATGATAATTTAAAAATTAGTATACAAAACTCTTACAAAGGTACTGGTAACAAATTAGTTTATTGTAATAAGATATAAAATAAAAGTTTTTCATTCAATATTAAGAAGAAGAATAGTACAAATAGATTTACAAGTAAAAATTAAAAATTAAAAGGAAAAAATGTTTCATCCATATTTGAAAAGAATGTGAAGCTTCTAGAATTTTTTGAGATAACCAAGAAACATTGTATTATATGTATATAAGCATAGTGCATTGTATTGAAGTAGTGTGTGGATTTGAATATTGATGAAGTGTTTTTTAGGGGGGGTTTGTGCAAATTTGTCTTCTATTCATTTTTTTTGCTTGATAAAAATGGGTTGTGCTCAGGTCCCCCACCCTTAACAAATTACATATCTCTTATTTAGAGATTGAGATTTTTCAAATAGATATACTTCTCATCTCAATTGAGATGCTATAGTTAGAAACCTACATCATTTTACATAAAATGTCTGAATTCTTGATTTTCATTTTCTAGATCTTTTCAAATCTCTATATGAATACAATTACTCCATAATTTAGCATCTTTCTTGACATTTTCCTATAGCATCCTTCACAATTACAAAACTTCACCTCTACTATCTATGCCTTACATCTTAGTAGAGTAATATTTCCAAAACATCGCACTAACATAGTCCGCTTTACCAAATATGGATTGTTAGTTTCCTTCCTGAAACACAAGTGCAACCACAAAAATTATAATAAATAGTCAAAATGAACACACATTATTGTTACAAAATATAATAGATATTACCAATTGAAAACATTAACGTAAATCTTAATCAACAATTTTTGTCAGCTTTAACTAAACTTTCTACTTCCTCTAACCATATAAAGGAGATATTAACTTCACGATCCTCAACCAAAACCCCTCTATTGGCTAGCTAATTGCACATTTTTTCTTCCCTTAATATATGTTTAAACCTGATTTCTTCAAACTCTTTAGCACGATA
Organism: Wollemia nobilis; assembly: GCA_028583015.1. Taxonomy (NCBI): domain Eukaryota; kingdom Viridiplantae; phylum Streptophyta; class Pinopsida; order Araucariales; family Araucariaceae; genus Wollemia; species Wollemia nobilis. The sequence continues at coordinate 13,411,884 of JAQPPZ010017016.1, forward strand.
TTGAATTTCCACAATTATCTTTGTATGTTCCATGGAGCTTTTTCTTTCCTCAAAATTACATTTATTACTATGAGAGAATCACCTTCCATCCAAGCTATATTCCATTTCATTTGTTTACATATATTTAACCCTCCTAAAGCTTCCCAAGCTTCAGCTTCATTATTTGTCTTAAATCCACAATTGAAAGCATAATGAGACAAAATATCTCCTCTATTATTTCTAATTATTCCTCCTCCTGTTGGTCCTAGGTTTCCTTTAAATACTCTGTCAAAATTCAACTTAACCCACTTCACATTTGGTGGTTTCCATTTTATATTCTTTACCTTATTTTTTTTTATCTTGTACCCAACATCATAATTCCATTTAATGACTTAACTCCATCTATCAAGACTCTCTGCTTCAAAATTAGGGATTGGGTGAGTTGATAGGGTTGGTTTAGACTCCTTTATGGCTAAACATATCTTCTTTTTCATTACCTCTAAACTGCTTTTCTTTCATTTAAATATTCTTCTATTCCTTTCTAGCCATATAGTCCAAAGTATTGTATCTTTTGATATATTCCATATTGTTTTTAAAGCCTCACTTTTATAAGTGCTCTGTCGTTGCTTTAACCAATCTTCAATTATGTTATTCATCACCATGCATTTATGAAACATATAAAGAATCCATTGCCATAGATTCCAGACAACTGAGCAATGTCCCAAGACATGGTCAATACTCTCCTTATCCTTATTACTAAAAAACATTTATAGGGGCCATGAAAACCCCTTTTCAAAAGGTTATCCCAGGATAAAAATTTTCTATGACCTACTAGCCAAACAAACATTTTAACTTTAGGAATGCTTGGTCTATCCCAAATATCTCTCCAAATTCTAGTGATATTATTATTATGTTGGTGTTATTATATCCACTTCTTGTTGTGTATTCTCCTAAGCTATTCAACTCCCAAATCAATTTATCATAGGCACCCATCAAAAAAATTACAGTTGTTATCTTTCTAATCAATTGCCTTCTAGCATCAATGTCTTGTATACTTGTAAAAAAATCTTCTTTGTCTTCTATTCATTTTTTATTTATATGTTGTGTTAATTGATGATTTAGAGTACCACCACATCTTCCAGGGTGAAGCTTGTCAGAACTATTTCTTATCAACCGTTTTGATAAAATATGAGATTGAATGCTTCTATTAAATAACTATTGTTGATTTAAAATTGTTTGCCCATGGATCTAAATAGAAACTTCATAAACTAGAAATTACTACCCAAAAATTATTTCATACCTATAAATATTTCATTAAGAGAATGTTGAACTATCTTTGTTACCTAATCGTATTTTAGACAAGGTCCTTATATCAGTATATTTTTTATGATTGTAGAATTATCCATGATCTACATATAAGGTTGGAACAATGACGAGTCACCTCATCATAACAATAATAATAACATGAGCTTTAATAAAGGGAAGTGTAAGTGGTTGGAAGGTTTCATAATTCAAGACATGTTAGTTGGAAGATGTCATTGCATGATCGAGATAATAATATTAAAATATGAACTTGATTGTCCAATGAAACTTTATTTTAAAAATATGTCAAAAATAAAAACTCGATAACTTTGAAATACTTAAACATTAGATATTATGCAGATGTATCCAACTCATATGGTATGGAAGTATATCAATGGCCATAAAATATTTTGTTGTAGTTGGCTAGCTACTAGACCTAGGTGATGGAAATCCTTGTTTTTGTGATATTTTTGTGTCATAGTTGCACAAATTGGAAAATTTGGTTGAGAATACCCTATTTTATATTCTTGATATTGGATAAAGATAGAATTTGTAATTATATTGATTAATGGTAATATCTAATACATATTTTTAATCTTATAATGTATTGATGAAGTAATGGATATGTTGCCTTATTTGTTTTACACTATACCAAAACATTAATTTTGGATAATGCTATACACTTATAGAGATAATAATAAAAATTTCTTTTTTGTAGATATATATTTCCTTTACGATATAATTTATTAATCCTATATTAAAATATGCATAGCATAATTAGTTCTATGTTTACTTATTTTGTTTATATGAACAAAGTTTGTTTTCATGATATATTTTTACAAGGTTTCTAGGAAAGAAATAGTGGTTGTAAAAGAATTTTGTTCCCTAGTTTTGGGAGGTAAATTTAGATATTGTACCTGGTTTGAGAGCACAAGATTTCTTTCAATCTTAACCTAGTTTAAAATTCTCTTTAAAATCACGACATTGAAAATATGAAGAGAAACATGAAGACCATGAATTGACCAGGGTGTAGACTAAGTATGAAGTATGGGTTGAGGCTATGAACATTTATCTATAGGAATGGTACCTAAAACCAAGCACTTGGAAACACCTTTGTTTGAGCTAGTAGAACAAGAAGTTCATCACAAGGGAAAAATTTAGAAATAAGAAATCCTAGAAACTTCTTTAGGTGATCATGTCATTGATCAATTGAGATCTCAATTGGATGAGCAATGTAGATATATTGATGACTTTAGCAACACTTGAAGGTTCAAGAGAGTTAATTCAACACCTAAGGTATCATGTAATCCAAAAAATTATCAAATAAAGGTTACAAAGTGGTGGCTTCATCTGCTCACATTCAAATTGATTTAGAGGTTTCCTTTTGAAAGTATAAACCACTTGAATTAAAGGAAGATACCAAATGAGATCTCAAACAAGTATTAAAATTTTGGCTCCTTATAATGGATAACTACTTCTTACATATAAAAATTCCTTAATAATAAAAATTAATTAATTATATTTTATCTATAAAATGATATAAAAGTATGGTGGCAATATTATATATCTATAATCAAATAGTATTAGCTCAATGGTTATATTCCTTAAGTTTTAAGGATACCACAATTTAAATATTTCCAAGTGATGTTGATCCACACGCCTAAATAAAGTAGATTCTTTATTATTGAAAACCAAAAATAAAAAATATTATTGCAAAATAAAAAGTCAATTATATTAATCTTGAAAATATATTTACAAAGAATGCAATCTCTAGGAAGAGATGTTTCCCAAGTGATCTTTGAGAAGAGGTTCCTATTTTACTATGATTACTGCCCTTGTTGGGATAAAATTGTACATTTATATACAAATTTTGGTGGGAAAGGAAGAGTCATTATAGCTATGGCAATTTTATTGGTTACAATGGTGACAGTTATAATGGCTCAACTACTATCATATGGGTGTGGGATGGGAAAGAACTACTATTGCTAAAAAGTATTCTATAATCCATCCTTAGATCGTAGTCCATTCTACAATCTATACTCCATCTTGAATTCCACCTGCATTCCACTCTATCTGATCCCATTCAATTCCATCCAAGTTGTCCATCCATCGAAATTTGTTTGAGTCATCTATCCATCAAAATCCATCCATATTTTTGAGCTTGCCTGATTCTGTCTGAGTAGCCCAAGTCTATCTGTATCAATCAACCCTCCTTGAGAAGCAATGGTCCCCATTGTGTCAAGCTTAGACATCAAGTGTGGAAGCTCCTTTTTTATCTAAGTCTTCATGAACCACTTGGATTGGTGACTAAATTGACCTACTTGGATTACTCTATATAGTTGTGTGGACTATCTCTTGATGGTTTTAATCCATGTGTCAACTATATAATCCTCCTCCATTGGTGCAAGACTTATAGGATTGATATCCTTAATCACCAACTTCTCTGTTGTTGCTAAAGTAACAAGCAACGGTGGGTAATACAACTTAAGAATCTCAACATTAAAAATGGGATGCAAACCAAGATAAGGTGGTAGATATAGCTTGAAGGCATTCTCTCCCACTTGCTTGGTGATGGTATAAGGTCCATAACATAGAGGTCTAATTTTTCTATGTGGAACTGCAAAGTATTCTTTCTACAATCACATCCAGACCTTATCTTCCACTTGGAAAGAGTGTGGGGTGTGATATGGTTAATGTAATTGCTTATAATTTATGTTCATCTAGTCTCGGAGGTCATGAACCTATTGTTGTACATGTTGAATATGCTCGATAATATTTATTGCCTTTTCTATTTTTCTTTCTCTATGTGGTGGGAAGTCCATGCGTGAGAAAATCCATATCCATAGACACCAAAGGTTGAAAACCAAACCACACATGAAAGAGGTTGTGTTTGGTAAAGTTGTGCAAAGCCCTATTATATCCATGTTGAATGTATAGTGTATTATCATCCCACGTCCAAGGATGATTTGAATTATACATATGCAACTTATGCACAATAAATCTATTGACAACTTTCATTTCTTCATCAGTTTGAGGATGGAATGCTATGGATTGGGGGATCTTTGTGTCCATCATCTCCCATATAGTGTTCTAGAAGGTTCTTAAGAACATGTCCTTGTTAAAAGTAATGGATTTTTACAAACCAAAATGAAGCCATACATGGATGAAATACAATTTTACGGTTTATTTAGTTGTAACATTCTTCATACAAGCAATCATGAGATATATTTTGGAAAAGTAATCAACCACCACAAAAACACAATTATTTACATTCTTGGAAGTAGGTAAACTTGAGAGGAAATCCACAAAGACAAATTCCCAAGGCTTAGTAGGTACTTTCAAGGGTGTATACATACCTTGTTTATGGTTGGATGGCTTTGTAATGGCACAAGGTGTGCAAGACTTGACATATTTCTCCACATCATTCCACATATTTGGCCAAAAGAAGTATTTTTGAAGAATGACTAGTATTTTTAATACAAAGGTTACCTACTACCCTATTGAAGTGTGCTTCCCATATAATCTTTGGTCGTTCAGTAGAGGGTATAGAGATGCATACCATGTAACAGATTAGATGTACCTATAGAGAAAAATTAGAAACATGCTTGCCTAATTAAAGGGCTTGATATATTTCAATAAAGTAAATATTATCACCATACAGGGTGGACCAATTGATATCTTGTGCTTGCAAGAATCAAGAATGGTAGTGATTTTTGTGATGGGTGGTTAGCTCAAGCAATCTACAACTTGGTTAACGCTTCCCTTCTTGTGTTAGATGATCAAATGAAATTGCTATAAGTATGTAGTCCATTTTTTATGCCTCTCATTCCTGAGATTATTGTGTGTCTATATGGATTCCAAAGTTCTATGATTAGTATGAATGATTATTTATTTTCCTAGAATGTAGTGCTTCCTCTATTTGTAGGCCTGAATAATGGTATAGAGTTTTTTAATCATATGTGGGATACTTTCTAACAGTCTCATTGAAATATTTACTATGGTATGCAATAGGGTGGTCTTGTGTAAGGATAACCCCCATTGCATAGTCTGATGCATTTGTCATCAACTCAAAAGGTTACCTCAAGTTTGGCAAGGCAAGAATAAGTGTTGAGCATAGTTGAGATTTTAGTTTCTCAAAGGCTCTTTGTTGTGTTTCTCCCCATTGGAACTTGGATTTGGCTCCCCCTTTGGTTACTTGATTCAATGGCCATGCAATATGTGAAAATCCCAGAATAAAATTGTAATATAAATTGGCAAGATCCAAAAAGCTATGAAGCTCCATGATATTCTTTGGAGTTGGTCAATTTTGGATAACCTATATTTTTCCAACATCAATATGATCACCTTCTTCGTTAATAATGTACCCAAGGTACTTGACTTGCTTCATGCTAATTTTACACTTCTATAAGTTAAAATATAATTTGTGCTTCCAAAGAGTTTGGAGAACTTTCTACACATGATGCAAGTGTTGCTCTCATGTCTTACTATATATGAGAATATCATTCAAATATAATACTACAAAGGAGTAACGGAGGATCCATATCACCATGAGTGATCTGAGGTTTAGCGGGAGTGAGGGTTTAAATTTTATGGGCTAGAATCTCAGCCAAGGCGGCAGAGGTAGAGCAGGTATGGAAGGGGCGGGTGGGAACCTCGATCATGGATCAAGCAAGGATCCAGAGGAAGGTGGTCAGGCTATGGAATATTTGGAGGCGGGCATCACACGGGGGACCGATCCTCCTTAGAAAGACCCCAACAAAAAATATACGAAGGACAATGCGGGGCCCAAGAAGTGGATATCTTTTGCTGAGACTCTTAGAGGAAAAAGAAATGAGGTTCTCTCTCTTTCACCCCTAGTTCCAGTAAATAATAAAATTTTGGCCCCGACAAGTTCCATGAACCCTTTTATTTCAATGGAATAATTCTCCCTGGTAGGCAAGTTTTTGGGAGGTAGGCCGGACATGGAGACTATCAAGGATTGGGCGATGGGTAAATGGCAATTGGTAGGCAGCTTGGAGTTGGTAGCTCTAACTCGAGGGTTCTTCATTATCTGTTTTAACAATATGGATGATGGTAATCATATTTTAACAAGAGGTCCTTATTCTTTAGGCAAAAGGAGCCTTTTTCTTAGACGATGGGGTGAATATTTTGACCCTAAAAAGAAAAATATTAAAATTACCCCTATTTGGGTTCGTCTCCCGAATCTACCTACCCAGTTCTTCAATGAATATTGGTTGCAAGGCATAGCTAGAGGGGATCTGATCTCCATTGACCATGCGACCTTGGCCAGGAAAAGGATGACTCATGCACGAATCTACGTAAATGGTAATTTGGATAATGAATTACCAAGGTTTGTGGAGCTATAGTATGAAGAATACTATTGAAAACAACCGATAGAATACGAGAATAGATCGACATTCTATGCAAAATGAAAAAATCAAGGACATATATGCAATCAATGCCCTAACCTGGCAATGAATAGAGAAAAGCAGAAGCAGGGAATGTTAGACAGAAAATTTGAGGAGTTTCCCTCATAGATGCGATTTCAATTAGGCAAACTATGTCTACCAAAAAAATAAAAGAGAGGATGCAGGGCCCCAACACAACAAAGGAAAACAATAGGTTTTTGGCAACAAAAATACTCAAGTAAGTTCCAATCCTCTAGTTTCAAATAAAATTTCAATTCTATCCAGTATGGGAGTAGGAGGATTATTGGAAGACATGGAAGCCTAGAACCTTCAGGCTAACCTTTCTGACTCTCTAGAATCCCCATCCAATTTAGGATAATCAAAACCTAATTCTAAAATTACTATAAGCCCCGTGGGCATCACAAAGCCAAACCCTAATGCCCGATATCTAGAATCCCCATCCAAGTCGGGATTCTTAAACCCAATGCTAAAAATACTTCAAGCCCAGTGGGCATCCCAAAGCCAAACCCTAATTCTAAAGAACTTAGGAAGAAAGTTGAGGCATTGGAAAATAAAAAATCTCATCTCCCTAACATCATCACTAGGAGCCAGGTGAATCCTATTGAGGGGCCATCCCACAGACCAGGGGAATACAGGAAAAAAGGAAAATATTTTGATGTAGAGGTGGAGATATGTGAAACTCTTTAGACTAAAGAATATGGTAGTCTAGTTCTGCAACAAATTGCCTCCCCGTATTTTAGTCCTAAAAAAACCAGGAGCACTGTGAAGTCTCCTATATTTTAGTAGTGAAAAAAGAAGAGGGAGAATATCAAATGTCGAGCATCAAAAAATTAAAACTGATAATGACATTGCCAATGGAAAATAGAGAACCTTGTTTCAACAGGTTATTCCAGGTTTTGAAGACAACAAATTAGGAAAACCCCCTCAAGGGAGGGGGAGAGGAAGAAATACCAAACAATCTAAATGAAGTTCCTCTCATGGAACGTGAGAGGCCTCAATGGCCTGCCCAAACATAGGGAAGTCAGTGCAATAAGAAATCAAGTGAATCCAACTATTATCATGTTGCAAGAAACAAAAACTGATGAGATTCAGTAAAAAAAAGTAGCAAAAAAAATTTAGAATCAAGGGGATATGGTTTGCAAATCATCCAGAGGATAGTCTGGAGGCCTTATGACTTTGTGGGATCCTCGGATAGTAGAAGGCACCATTATTCAAAAAGATGATAGGGTTCTTAGTATTTTATTTAAGGAAATAAACAACAATAGGTCATGGATCCTTTCAAATATTTATGCCTCGACTTCAATTCAAGGGAGAGCTCTACTATGGGAGTACTTAGGCAATCTGAGTGAAATCTTCCATAATGTCCCCTGAATTCTAGCTAAGGATTTTAACACTCCTCTTTACCCTTCAGACAAAATGGGTGGAAATGGACCACCTATCAGGATCATGGATGAGTTCAATGACTTTGTGAACTCCAACATGTTGATGGATGTAAAACTTAGAGGAGCAAATTATACCTGGAGCAATCGGTGGATAGGGTGTCATCTCATTCAAGAAAGGCTTGACAAGTTTTTTCTATCAAAGGAGGCTACAACTCTATTTGGTGATTCTACCCTGCAAGCCCTTCCTAAAATTGCCTCTGATCATAATCCTATTTTTTTGGATATCCCTAACTCTCTATCCTTCAAGAAACCTTTCAAATTTCAATATATGTGGATCAAACATTCTAGTTTCAAATATAACTTAATTTAGTGGTGGCAGCGGCCTGTCAGGGGTAGTGCAACTTTTAACCTTACTGGCAAATTAAAGTTTTTTAAGGAAAAGCTTCGAAATTGGAACAAAGAGGTCTTTGGGAACCTCTTTGAAAATAAAAAATAGGTTGTTGAAAGTTTGAATATAATTTATCAGAGGATTCAACATGGTGATGTTGATGAAACTACTAGGTAGGAGGAACGGATAAAACTAGCAAAGTTTCATAACATTTTGTCCTGTGAGGAAATCTATTGGAGGAAAAAATCAAGGGCTCTTTGGTTGAAATATGGAGATTCAAATTCCAAGTTTTTTCACGTCACCACACTTAGAAATAGAAGCAATAACAAGATAAAAATTTTAAAAAAGCAGATGGTTTTATTACTCAGGACTTAACAGAAATCAGAAAGGAGGTAGTAACGTATTTCAATTCTATTCTTGGTTAGGAATCGCAGTGCAATGAGGATGCCAAATATATTCTCTTGCAATCCATTCCTAGCATAATAAATGAGGATATAAACCTTAAGCTTCTAGCTCCATTTTCTGATGAGGAAATTAAGGAAGCGTTGTTTAGCATGGTGCCAAAAAAAGTCCTAGGACCTGATGGCTTTCCCACTTGTTTCCATAAAGATTTTTGGGACATCGTAAGTGAGGATGTAATTTCTGTTGTTAGAGAATTCCAAGCAAGCAATAATATCCCAAAAGATCTCAACTCTACTTTTATTTCTCTAATTCCTAAGAAGAAAACCCCTGAATCTATGGCTGACTTCAGGCCAATCAGTATGTGCAATGTTTCTTACAAGATCCTAACTAAATCCATTACAAATAGATTGAGAGATATTCTGCCCCACGTTATAGATCTATGCCAGGGAAGCTCTGTCCAGGGTAGGTCAATCTTGTATGGAGTTATCACAATTCATTAAGCTCTGCACTCTGCTCATAAGACTAATAGGTTTATTTTTACCCTCAAGCTTGATATGAACAAAGCATTTGATAGGCTAAATTGGGACTTTCTGATTGTTGTCCTCCTCAAGTTTGGTTTTCACCATCAATGGGTTAATTTGATCAAAGAATGCATTTCTAAAGGATGGTTCTCAATTTTGGTTAATGGATAACTGCTGGTTACTTTGAAAGTCATAGAGTAATTCGGTAGGGGGACCCTATCATCCCCATGTTATTGATCATTATGGTAGAAGCTTTAGGTAGAACCATAAAAAATTCTTGTAGTTCAAGGCTAATATTTGGAATCAAGCCAACATCTCTCACTAGGGTTGTTTCTCACCAACCATTTGTCGATGACACTCTTCTATTGACTAATGCATCGATGGTTGAGGTCAAAAGAATTAAATACACCCTGCAACTCTACGAGGATGCTGCTGATCAGAAAGTTAATTTCAGTAAAAGCAAGTTATATTTCTTGAACACCCCCATTTAGAGGCAAGGAAGGATTGCAAAAATTTTAGGGTGTGATATAGCAAATCTCCCCACTTTGTATCTTGGTCTCCCTCTTTTCATTGGTTCTTCGAGAGAGTCAATGTGGTACAGGGTTATTGAAATAATTCAAAAAAAACTTGCTGGATAGAAAGGTCATCTTCTATCTCAAGCAAGAAAGCTAACCCTCACTAAGGCCTCTCTTCAGAGCATTCCAGTCTATTTCCTCTCCATTTTCAAAGCCCCTGTGAAGGTTTTCTATAAAATTGAGAAACTCCAAAAAGAATTTTTATGGATTGGATCATAGGAGAAAAAAATGATACACCTTGTAGGATGGACCAAAGTGTGCAGACCCATGGAAACTAGGGGCTTAGGTTTGAGGAGAATTGCTCATATGAATTTAGCTTTACTAGCTAATCAGGCATGGTGCCTCATTTTTGGTGAATAAAATGAATGGACAGCTATCATCAAACGAAAGTATCTTCAAAATATGGAATTTCTAAGTGACTCAGTTCCAATCAGAGGTTCTGATTTTTGGAAAGCAATTCTCAATTGTAAGGAAATCATCAAAAAAGGTTTAAGATGGGTTTTAGGCAATGGTGAGAGGATAAATTGCTAGAATGATAGGTGGGCTAAGGATGAACCACTGACACAATATCCTAACTTAGCCCGAATCAGAGATATCATGGAAGAACTCATTGGTAGAAAAGTCTCCAATTATATGGTTGAGGATAGAGGTAGAATGAAGTGGAAACAAATAAGGATTCAGATATTTCAAGTGGAATCAAATGATCTTTGTAATATTCTCGAGCAACATTTTATCCCCATGAGACCCAAGGAATATCAAGTGACCTGGGCTCCTACGAAAAACAGGCAGTTACCTATTAAATCAGCTAACAAGCTTCTGCTTGATGATGAGGATTTTTTCCTCCAAAAGGACTTAGTTTGGATAAAAAATTTAATTCTAAAAATTGCGATCTTTTCATGGCTGGTTATCCAAGGAAGAATTCTAACCATTGATAATATGATGCGTAAAGGTATTTGTATAACTAATCGTTGTTATCTATGCAGGGCTAATTGGGATACCATTTATCACATTTTCCTTGAGTGCCCTTTTTCATTGACTGTCCTAAGTGGGGTTTTTCAGTCCTTCAATATATCTAGGTTAAACCAGCCACTGTACTTGATTTGTTCATCCAGTGGCCTTACCCCTTTTCAAGCCAAAGACTTAGATACATGTGGAAAATTTGTCTTAATCACTATCTTTGGTAGTTGTGGTTAGAAAGGAACCATAGAGTCTTTAATGAGTCTATCCATGATCATCAAACTATCATTTCCAGGATCCTATCCTTTACCAACGAGAATGTGAACCTTATCCCTTTTGATAGTAATAAACCTCATCTGTAGGAGACCACGATTGCTCAATATTTAAGCTTAACCTTGTTAGATGAGTTTGTGCCTAGGGTAGTCAACCCTAAAGCCAATGTTAAGTGGTCCCCACCTCCTATGGGTTGCTTTAAGCTTTATTTTTATAGAGCAGCTAAGGAAAATCTTGGCAGAGCAAGCACTGGTGGCATTGTACGAAATCATAATGGGAATATGATGCTTACATTTTTCAAATATTTTGGAACAAGTACGAACAACGAAGTTGAAGCTAGAGCTATATGGAGAGGCCTTAAAATGACTCAAGACTTAGAAGTAATTTGATCGTAGAAGGAGACTCTATGCATGTTATAAATCTCCTTGATAATTGGAAAACACCTCCTTGGAGGATTAAAACAATTTTTGAAGAGGCTAGGATCATTTTCTATGGAAGACAGGACAAAAAATCCCAACATGTCTTTCGGGAAGCTAACAAAATTACTGATAAGCTAGCCAATTTGGGTGTCGATGGTGATAGAATTTTCAAATGGGAACACGATGTCCTGAGAGAAGTAGAGGAGCTTATTCAACAAGAATGCCAAGAATGATATCAAATTTACCAATAGTGAAGGCACTGTAAGTTCGAAGGCTAGGAGTATTCCCGCATCTTTTTTGAAATGGACTCACAATAAAAATTATCCGAACTATCAATCTTTGTGGATGTTGCTTGGAAATACCACAAAGACTAATGGGGACAGTCATATATCAGATAACATGGGTCCTAGCCATCTTAGTAATTTGAGGTTGGTTGATAATCACAGGGCAAGAAAGAAACAACAATATAATACTTTGAACCAGAGCCACGTAGACCACCAGATAGCCATCGCCATAAATCTAGCCAGCAGGTTCACTTCTCCAAGGCTGATTTTCCAAGATGGGATGTGGTCCCAAAGCATGGCATATATGGAATAAATTAATTACCAAAGAATTATTAAGAGTAACTGTCAATACATAGCTTGTGGGAGTTTTTTTTAGTACTCTGCTATGTGTGTCTGCAGCTTTTTGTTTCTCCATTGTTTCAAGGAAGGGATCCATGTCTGTTTCTTTTTTGTAATTATGATGTAGGTATGTTTTCTTGGGGTATACCCAAAATGTTGTATGGGAAGTTTCTTTTTGATAACAGACTATGTGCCTTATTGGATGCAATGGATTTGGCGGCATGTAGATTTTACATATATAGGATCCATAGTAAGGACATGTTCATCAACATCCCTGGGCTGATTTTTGGAAAAGGTTTTGGGTCAACCTGTAAAACCCGATATTAATGCTATAGTATCCTATCTACAAAAAAAAATACTATAAAGGAGTCGATGAATGGTCATAGAATGTCATCCATCATTCTCATGAAATTTATTGGTGCATTAGTCAAGCCAAAAGGCATAACCAACCATTCAAACAAACCCTCTTTAGATTTGAATGTCATTTTCCACACATTTGTGGGCTCAATGGGAATTTGATGGTACCTATATTTGAGATCAATCTTGGTGAAGAACTTTACACCACATAGCTAATCCAATAGATAATCGATCTGTAGTGGATACCAATTATTCATGATGATTTTATTTAGATCCTACTAGTGAATGCAAAGTCTCCACATGCATTTTTTTTGTGCAAATTCTTGAATATTTCTCTTGATATCATGATTTTCAAGAACTAATCTATGATAAATAGGGGTGTTAGGCAAAAGAGAACTAGGAATCAAATGGATGGAATGTTTTACCTCACAATGGAGTGGCACTTCGATGTGTGACTTGAAGGTATCATTATATTTTACAATGATCTAGTCTATTTTTCATTGTTGTGATGATTGACTGGTCACTATGGTAGCAGTCGTCTTCTTTGTAGATTAAGGCTTGATCATCAAGAGAACGGATTGCTTTATTTTCCAATCATCCTTTTACATTGCTTAGCACTGATGAGAGAAATAAATGTGGAAGGAGTTACAATTGATATCCTATTTTATTTATTCCCAATAGTGATGACTTTGCGGGGTTTTGATTCATACATGGCATGTCTTTGCAACATGAATGGCTAGCCAAGGAGCGCATCATAAACATCCAGTGGAACCACATCACATAAAAATTTATCTCTACATGATTTGATGGCATAAGAGAGAAGATATTATTGAGTGACATGGATATCTCTCCCTTAATTTAATCATCCAATATTATATGAATATGGTTGAGGCTTCACAGGAAGATTTATATTCTTTACAGTATCAAAAAAATCAAATTCTTTTGATTTCCACTATCAACAAGAAATTTAAGGGCTTATCGTTTACCCAAAATTGTGAGTGAAATAATTGCTCCTTCTTAGGTGACTCCTCTTCTTTAATTCATATAGTAGAGGTAGTCACATGTGGTTCAACCTCCACGATTAGTTTACCTTTATCCTTGGGTAGAGGATGTATTGGTGTAGTGGATGTACAGGGTTGTGTCTCAGCCAATAAATACTTAATTACTTGGTATTATTTACTAAAATGTTGGTTGCTCTTGTGGTAGTCATACCATTTTCTAGTCTAGTTATTTTGGGGCTTTTTATCTTGTGACTCTCTTTTTTGCTTCTAGTTTTTATTTTATTGTTGAACTTATTTATTTAGTTGTTGTTGGTTATCACCTTTCCTTTTCTTAGGTTTTCCCTTGGTATTTTGGTTCTTGTAATTCAATTTGTCTCCTTTCTTGTTTTTATGTTTATGCTTTTGCTCGATCTTGATGGCAACTTTGTATTCTTCAACCAATATCTTAAATTCAAATAAGTCCATGTCCTTCCTTATGTACCAATGTAGCCTACTACTATAATTGATAATTTGATGCATCTCAGTGTCTTGAATGCCAAGTTTTATATATAGTGAATGAAAAGCGTTGGTATAGTATTGAACATACTGTTCTTTATCCTGACAAAGTTGTTTCCATTACATGTACAAATATTCATAAGCATTTATCAGGTAATATTCATTCTTGATTGTTTCCATGAACTCATCCCATTTAGAATCTTCTAAATATTCTTGGTTCTTGTTTTATACTTCCCACTAATTTCATACTGGTATTGAAGCTTTTAGAAGGGCAAAAGTGATCTTCTCTTTATTAGAGAAATGATTGATAGAGAAATATACAAATAATTGATCCAACCAATTATCCACTACTTTTGCATTGATTTTTCCTTCAAATATGAGAATATCAAAGTTCATCTAAATGTTGAATGGTGTTGTAGCATTGAATAGTTGTGTTGTGGTATGGTATGGTAACCAATCAAGAATTTGAGAAAATTGATCCAACATTTGATTATTTTGTCTTACAAGGGATTAATCCATTAGTAGTTTGAAATGATCTATTGTGTTGGTGTTGTTCATCATATGAAATTGTTTGAGATGGCTAGGTAGATAATCAAAGGGATCATGTGTCTAGCACCCAAGCTTCTAATAGCCTGATCTTGTCTTTGATATAATACATCCACAAAATAGGTTATTCTAATACCACTTTGATCCATATGCCCAGAGACAATGGATTCTTTAAAATTGAAAACCAAAAATAGAAAAGAGGATTGTAAGATAACAAGCCAATATTATTAATCTTGAAAATTTGTTTACAAAGAAGGTAATATTTGAGAAGAGATATTTTTCAAGTGATCTCTAAGAAGAGATTCCTATTTTACTATGGTTGTTATCCTTATTGGGATAAAACCATATATTTACATACATATTTTTGTGGGAGAGGAAGAGTCATGATGACTATGGCAGTTCTATCAATTACAACAGTGATGATTACAAAAAATCAACTACCTCCATGTGGGATGCAATATGGGGAAGGCCATTGTTGCTAGTAAGCATTCCATAGTTTATCCTTAGATCATAGTCCATTCTACGATCCATACCCCATCCTATAGTCCATCCATGTTTTGCTCTGTCTGAGCTCATCCAAGTTCAACCAACTCGTTCGTCCGTATGAATCCATTTGAGTCGTTTGTCTTTCTAATTGATCCATCTATCTGAGCTCATCCAAGTTCATCCAAATTATATGTATGCATAAATTCTAAGCTTGTTGTAGTACCACCATATGGTCTTGATGTAATATAGGTGGGTATGTTTCAATCCCATAAAACAAATTCAAAAAAATTGTCTTTAATAATATCATTTTGTACTCTAAATCTTATAATTTTAGGGTATTTCTAAAAAATGTGAGTCCAATGTTGCAATTGAAATAATCATCCAATAATTTTGGATGGAAAGAGCAAGAAGTGTCAACCTAGTCTTGTGATAGTTATGCAACTCACTAGGGCATCCCAAATGGGATACTAATACTTTGTGTTGTGAATTTATAATATTAAAGAACTTAATATGGATTTGGAATGATATTCATTGCTTTTTGAATATAAATATTTATTTATTGATGAACTCCACAAGTTGCCACTTAGGATATAGTCTAATTTTTTGAAATTAATTTTACCTTAAGAGTAATAGAACTATTGGTCTAAAATTTGCCTAAGTCTATGAAGAGTGCCCTAGACTTTAGCCAACATTGGATGATTGAGATTTCTCTCAAGTTCAACCTCCAGAGAAGGCCAACTCCTTGGAATACTTATAAAATCAAAATAGGGGTTAAGATAAAAGTAAGAAATGGAAGGGTTAGAAAGGAGTAAGGGTTTAAAGAAATTGCTAAAATATGTATGGGGTATAGTGTAACAACATTGGATACACACTGCTAAAAAGTCTAACCCAATTAATTTTTTATGAAGCCTAACATACCAACCATTTTAAGGTCCGAGGTGTAGACCAATTGGTTCATCCAAACCCCATAAGGGGTGTAGAGGTCCAAGGTTCAAATCTCGGGCCTCGTCGGACTGAACGCTTGTCCCTTTCCTGGTGCTTTCAATGGCGTAAAAGGTTTAAAATGATTGTGGCATGGTGGTTATAGGGGCGGACTGCACGAAGATCTGTGTGGCGGCTTCTAGGGTGGACAACGCAGAATATTGTGGCGGCCATAAAAGCTGGACAGCCTACCCGGATTCGTGGCGGCTACCGATTCCACCATGTAAATTCAAAAAAAAAAAAAAAAAAACATACCAACCATTTTCAAATGTATAATAAATTCTATTCAATTACAATTATATACTCTAATCATTCAAAGACTTAATGAGTGTTGAGATATATTACATTATTTGGTACATGCTAATGTACTCCTATGGTACCTTTATGGTACAATGTAAATATTATATTAGAGTTGAGTCTATAGTTTAGAGTGTGATTTATATTTCCCCTTTATGTAAGTGTCAATGTGCAAGAAATACACGTGTCATGTAAGAGAGAATGTGCACAAGTGTCTTGTATGTAAGAGTGCAAATATGTAATGTGAGGATGTGCATGTGTCCTAGATTAGAAGTGCATGTAGAAGTGTAAAATTCATGTAGATGTGTGCAAGTGTTGTAGAGTCAAGTGTCCATCTAGTATGCAAGTGGTAAGATGATAAGCCAAGAGTCATGAGACTTGGCATATGGAGAGCAATAGTCAAGTACTTGAAGAGTCACATTACTATGGCTATATTATGGAGATCATACTCCATGAAGATGATAATAAAAGTATAATCCAAGTGATATTATAGTGTTATAACCAGAAGAAAAAGAATAAAGCTTGTATACATTTTGGGCAATTAATATTGTAAGTTTCTTCATGCATAGTACATGAATGATTCAGGCTATTTACATTCATATTTTAGTATATAAATGAATTTTATTTGATTTATTATATAAGCCTTGATATACATATTAATTTTATCATATTATTCTACTCATCATATTATTAAATTGATCTTTATTGTTGTGGCTATTTTATATTTGGATCTTGTGTGATTTTGTAAGATAACCTATGATATTATGTGGTAGTAAGGCTTAAAAAGCCAACAATGAGAAATAATACAACAATGATCCAAAGAGCAAAATTTACTTTAACAGAATAAACTAATCATAAGTGTAATAGAAATGATTTAAAATATAATCATTCATTCATAAAAACCTGTAATCACAATTATAATGGAGGCTAAACAACTTTCACTTTTCCATTAATTGACAGAGAATATACAACATACTCCCAAATAAATTTCTACAAAGCCAACCCCTTCTTTTTAGGGTGCCTTGATCTATTTAAAGCTACTTTTTGAATCTTACAACATAAGATTTACAATATTGTTGTAGGTCTATTATAGAAACAACCTAGTTTGAATGCTCATGGGAGTGGATGTCATTTTCTTTCATAAAGTATCTATTGATGTGGTGGGCTTGAGGTCCTTCATATTGCTCTGAATCTTGTATACCTTTGGTATATCCATTGATCTTCAATCGTAGTTGCCTAAATCTACCTAGTTGTTATAATTGTCTATCAGAGATATTGCTTTCAAGCTTTGATGGCTTTACTTTGATAATTGGCAAGCACAAAGGCAATTATGGATTGATTGGAGATGAAATTTCTTTAGGCATATTCTATATTGGTATCAAAACTTGTAACTCTTGGTCTGAATTATAGAAACAACCTAGTTTGAATGCTCATGGGAGTGGATGTCATTTTCTTTCATAAAGTCTCTATTGATGTGGTGGGCTTGAGGTCCTTCATATTGCTCTGAATCTTGTATACCTTTGGTAGATCCATTGATCTTCAATCGTAGTTGCCTAAATCTACCTAGTTGTTATAATTGTCTATCAGAGATATTGCTTTCAAGCTTTGATGGCTTTACTTTGATAATTGGCAAGCACAAAGGCAGTTATGGATTGATTGGAGATGAAATTTCTTTAGGCATATTCTATATTGGTATCAAAACTTGTAACTCTTGGTCTGAAATCCACCTAAGTGGATGAGTTGTGTCCTTAAGACCTCGATAAAGATTGGAAGACCCAGAATAGCTTCGGAGTCAGCCTCTAAAGTAGGTCAATTCCTATAACACTAGCTAAAATAACTAAAAAGGAGTTGCAAACTAGAGATAAATACTTAATGTTAGAATCTAGGACTTAAAATGACTAGGATTCAACTACATCAAGAGACACAAATGCATGAGAGTCTCATTCCCTTAATTAGACTAAATTGCCTAACAAACCAACCATCATAAAATATTACAAAATATTAACTACTTAAGCACACACATTCAAGCATTCTAGGAATCAAACTTGACAACAATCCAAGGAGAAATCTAGATAGCAAAATAACTCATTACAAAATAAACTGCACATTTTATTTTAACAAAAATGCTTAAAAGTAAATCAACATACATACATTTTATGCAACAGTATTTGATAGATACCAAAAAACACTTCAAATTTTATTAAGGGGTGTTTAACATTCAATCATATAGCTTGTGCAGTTGTAAAATCTAAAGACCCAACCCATTTAATGGGTTACATTCCAATATTTATAGATTTACATTTACATTTAGTTAGCTTAGAAACATTATGGGGAGCTATTCTACACGCTTGTAAAAATAGGTACAATAGATAGCTATCACTTTCAAATCTTCCATGCTTTACTAATTCAATCATATCTTGTTGACGTGTATGGACTAGATTTATTCTCTAAAATTGGCTTACATGATGTGTCATCATATTAATAACCATTTGTTGACAATCGACTCCTTTCTATTATGTAGATCCAACTGAACAAGGATAGATGTATGATGTAGGAGACTTTGGCCATTGAGGTCTTCTAACAACAATGATATTGGAAGTTTGATTGACATGAAAGATTTTTTGCTGACTAGGATAGGTTTGGAAATCTTTTACAAGATGTGGTAGTGAAAAGCAATGTTGCTTCATACTAGAGTATTCATCGTGACTGGATTTTGATTCGATGACTATTTCTTTAGGTCAAATTATTTAGCCTTGCTGATGACATAAGCGACTTTAGTGGTCCAACCCTCACACAATAGTTAGCCAAATTTTTGCAAAGAATTTTATTGGATGTTGGATGAGCTTCTGCTTCTCTGCCTTTGTATATCGAACTTAATGCCTTAGCATATTTTTAGCTCCAACCTTTATTCTTTACTATGTCAAACTTTTATGTAGTTGTGTTGATGTCAACTCCATTGTTCCTTCAACTCTCTTTGATACTTAGCCAATTTTTTGATTTGTTGCATCAAATATTAGACTTTCTACACTCCTTTTTTGACAACAACATTTCAAATTTTTGGCCACTTCTCATACTTAGCTAAAATTTGAATTTGTCACTCAGAATATAGCTAATCCATATATCAAACTTGTAGAAAGTTCTATCCTTTGATCTTGCACGCTAGATTTTAATGCCTAGTAGTTATTTTTAGTCCAGTCAAAATTTGAATTTAGCACTCAAGATATAGCTAATCCATATATCAAACTTGTAGAAAGTTCTATCTTTTGCTCTTGCACTCTAGATTTTAATGCTTAATGGCTATTTTTAGTCCAAAATTCTTATGTTTTATGTCTTGCTATCCATTTAGCCTATTTTTTTACATCTAACCATGCATACCTACATTTTGCACTATTCCATAATCTTCCATTTTGTCTTTGTGTTGTCTTTTTAGTTGAATTTACCTCAAAAGACTCATCTAATGATGAAATTGTGCCCAAAATATGATGAGTGCAATTGTTGTAGTTATGATTTATCAAAATGGGTATAAGGATTGGAAAAAATCATAATATAACTTATCCACAAGGATTTTTGAATGTGGGTGGTGAATTTACCTTCATTGTTGGAAACTTTCGAGTATTTTTGCTCACAAAATTGAGGACCTAGTAAGCCTTATTTGTGAGATATTGGAAATTTATACAAGTAGAGGACCTAGAAGATAAGTTGATTAAGAGTAGAGGTCTAGAAGCAAGCAAAGATTATAGTCAAAGAAAATATAATAATTTTAGAACATATAAGGGAATTGATGTAGAAAAGAGGGAATGTGAGGGAAGCTAGTGGATTATGTAGTCTTAACAGGGCTTCTAAAACATGCTTTGGAACAAGCCTTTGTTCAAAATCCATCCCATTTACCTATAAAATGTGGGATGTACTATAGAGGCACAAATGAAACTTATCTAGGAGAGGGATAAAGTTGATGCTTTCAAATATTTGGAAAGTGGTGAAGTGATTAGGGAGGCGAAGGGCATAGGGAAATAGGAAGAAAACTACAAGAATACAAAAAGGAACGAATGTTCGGAAATTGGGATGCTAGTTATGGTGGCAAGATATTTAGGTAGATAGGAAGAGGAAATGGCTGAGGAAGAGAATGATGTAAAGATATAAAAAATAGATATAAAAATATGAGGAAAATGTAGGTAAGGGAAGAGAAAGAAAATATAATGGAAATACGTAATTGCATGTACCTTCAATAAAATTGAAACTTGCATGAGCATATTATGCCATAACTAATAGCCATTTTAGATCCAAACAAGTAGCCTTAGGTAAATGTTCACCAATGCAAACTACATCAGGTAAATATTCTAGGCACTCGCGAATACTTTCCTCTTAGCCACTTTATTCCTTGCAAAACTGCATAGGTAAATATTCTTTGAGTTGTTGAACACCATGTGTTGAGCTCCTACTTAAATAGTATGCATGGATGCATAGAATACCTCATGCATCAGGTAGCCCTACAATTTTTATATCCCTTTGTATATGTTTATGATAGCTAGATTATAAATTGGATTGACTTTTTTCAAGGCTAGCAATACTTTTTTGGATGTTATTGCTCATTGAAGATCCAACTCCTTTACTTCCATTTTTCATTTATTTAATTATAAATCACCACCATAACACTTGCTTTAATGCAACTCATATCTACTTATATCATCTTGTTATCATGGCATACGACTATTAGCTTGACATGATATCTCTTGGTCTTAAATCCACCTAAGGATGAGTTGTACCCTCAAGACTTCGGTCAAGATTGGATGACTCATAAATAAGGATCTGAGAGTCAACCTCTAGAAGAGGCTAGATCCTATGGTCCTAGCTAAACTAACTAAAATGGGGTTGCAGACTAAATTAAAGAATGCAAGAGGTTAGAAGCTAAGTGGAACTATGCTGCCTAACAGACCACCTTGCTTTTTTAATGACAAAACATTTAATCATAACAAACATTAAGCATTATTAAGCATTCTAGGAACAAATGAACATGAAATCCAAGGAGAAATTCAAAAAGTACAATAACTATAACAAAATTAACCATTTATAGCTTTAATAGAAATATTTAATCACTTAGTTGACATACATACATGTTCTACACAAAGTTAAGAAAGAGGTCAAACAACAATCCAATATTCATTTTAAATACATATAGCATCATCATACAATTATGCAATTATAAATGCTAAAGGGATGACCATTTGAATGGCTTACATTCAAGTATATATAGATTTACAATACATTCAATTATCTTATCATGATTTCCTATAGATCATGTTGTATGTTTTTCAAAACATGCATAAGGAGTGGTTTTTGCATTCAGATGAGCTATGCTTGATTGCTTCAATCATGCTTAGCTGACATGTGCAATAGAGATTCCTTTTGTAAAGCTAGCTTTCATTCTACATCATTAGATACTAACCATATGATGATGATCCACTCCTTTATGTTATGCTTAGCCAACTAAGAAAGGGTAGGTGTGTGATGGAGGAGGCTTTGACCATTGAGATCTTTTGACAACAATGATGCCTGATGACTTATTGGCATGTATGATCCTACTGACCAGGGAAATTTTGAAGCTTTGATGTAGAAGATAGCAGTGTGAGAGCATATTACCTACTTCAAAATGGTTTATCATGGTTGAGTGTTGCTCCCTTTCTTCTTTATTCTTATTGGATGCTAGAGATCTTCTCTCTTGCTGATGTCATTGCCTAAAAAGTCTGACGATCATATTTTCCTTTGCATAGCATCGAACATCGAGTTTCTTTGCTTGATCTTTAATGATTTATTATCAAGTATTTTTCCTTGGATTTATTTTATTTCTAGAATTTATTTTGGTTTGCTAAGCATTCAAGCTCTTGATGATGACATAATTTCCTCTACATTTTGACACCTTTGAACACCTTACAGAGTATGACATCAGATTTTGGATGTTGGACACAATGCCTTAGAATATTTGGGCTCTTCATTTAGGTTGTGCTAGATTTTTAATATCACCTTGATGATGTCAATATTATTGTTTGTTTGACTACTTGATTTGGCTCAAATGTTGGATGTCAGATTCCATATTTTAACATGCTTCATCAACCTTTTCTATTGAAGAATGTCAGACATTGGATTTTTGTTATGCCCTTGATGATATTAGCAATGTTAATTATCTGATCAACTTTCTTAACCAAATTTTCATTTTTTATGTTCTATGTTGTTGGATCTAATGCCTTAACATTTTTTACTATCTGGTAGGCTTTTGCTTACTGCTTTACTACCTGCTTCACCTAATATTTATTTTGACCATGCATTTCTACTCTCAACACTTCTTTGCAATCTTTCAACTAGATTTGTATTATTCTTTCTTTCTGCATCATCCATAGGGACTTCATCCAATGTAGAAACTATTGTCTCCTATGTTGGTGCATGCCATTTGCTATACTATTGCCCTAGTAAAATAACTACATGGCTTGGACTAGACCATATTGTGAATGTAGGTGATGAAGTTTATCTACATTATTGATGACTTTTAGGGATTTTTGCTTGTAAAATTAAGAACTTAGTATACCTTATGTATGTGATGACAAAGATCTTGAGAGGAAATGGAGCTAGAAGATAAGATGACCGAGTATAGGTGAATAAAATGATTTCATAGAAAGGGATTGATGTAGCCAATATGGAGATGAAAGGGAGGTTGATGGATTTTGTAGTTCCAATAAGGTCTCTAAAACACACCTTAAAACAAATATTAATATAGATTGCATTCCATTTGCCTACAAAATGTGTGGTGTATTAAAGCATATAAAGGAAGACAAGGCTGATATTTATGAGGACTTAGAAGTTAGGGGTATGACTAGGGACATGAATGATAAAATGTGGGAAATGGAATGATACTAGAAAATGGAGGGGTAGATGTTGGTGGTGAGATATTTAGGCATATAGGGTGTGGATTCACGAAGGTAAGGTGAATATGGACTAGAGAAAAGAAAGAGGAGGAAATGGAGATACCTATGTGCAAGCACCACCAACAAAACTAAAATCCTTATGAGCATATTCTGCTACAACTGAATGGTTCTTCAAATATAGAGTAGTAGCTTTAGGTGAATGTTCACCTGTGCAACCTATCTTAGGAAAATATTCTAGGTGCTCAACAATTCTCTTCCTTTGCTATTCTTTTCCTTGCAAAACTACATAGGTAGGACTCCTTTGGGTTGTTGAACACCATTCATTTTTTTTTTATTCAATAGAGTACATGACTATCCATAATGATCACAAAAACTACATGCATTAGGTGGCCTTATACATCCTTTTATAGCCGCTTATTGAAGTTGGTGATATTTAGATCTTTAATTAAAATAACTTTTGTCAATGCTAACACTAATTCCTTGGATCTCATTATCCATGAGATTATTCTAGTTTCTTTATTTCCTCTTTTATTTAGCCAATTAGAGATCTATGCCATGAAATTTTAATTAATGCAACATGTTTTTGCTTTCATTACTTTGTTACTGCAATATGAGGCAATTTGTTTTAATATGATGTCTATCTCTTGAAACTCCATTGCCAAATTCTAGATGTGTTTAGCCTACACATACTAATTCACTTTGTGACATCATCATGATGACCTTTATCTACTTTCATAATGAGTATAATAAGAGCATCAATTCCACACATTACCATAGTCATGTCAAACAACTAAAATAGTTTGCAAAGGATAAATTGGGTTAGCTTTTCCATTGGGATACAAAGTCAAGAAAGTGGTAAAAGAAGAAAGAGAATGACTCAAGGAAGATAGGCATTATGAAGAATGTGTATGAGTAGCAAGAAGGATGCTAGAAAGTGATGATGGTGGCTAGAGGGAAGAAGATATGAGAAATTCAAACCTGCACATCACACATTTTGAACCCTTGTTATTCTTTGATAGTTGTTTGGGTGCTTCCTTTAACTTTCAACTATCTTGGTATTTGTTATGTTGGCTTCAAAAACCAAGATAGTAAAATATGTGAAGCATCTCCCCTTTCATTGAGGGAGTTATAATTATTTCTTCTCTTGCCCCTACTCTATCTCAACCCCCTACTCTATCTCAACAAACTTCATGAATTGAAGATAGGTTTGGGAATGATCATCACAACTGGTTAGACCTATCAAATAATGAGTATTTTCAAGCTCATTGACTCATCAAATCATTTGAATCCAAGCATTTATTCTTTTCATCCTTTGCATCTAGACCTTGCTCTTTCAAAACCAATGAAATATCCTTGAGGAAGGACAAAAACCAAAAACCAAGGGGTTATGGATAATGCTATTGGACTTCTTCACAAGCCAATAAGAGTGCATGCATTATCAATGGATGAACAATCCCAAGAAAAACCAAGATAATATCAACTAAAACCAAAATGGTTTTAGCTAGCATCAGGATGGTTCTTGGACTACCATTAATTAACATGCTAGGTTTAGCTAGTATCAGGAAGGCTAAGGTTGATCATTTTCCTTCAATGTTGTCTTACCTCTTTTGGGCATAGGGATTTTCAGACTTGATTGTAGCTTCTACCAAGAAACCTTCTTTATTTTCTTCTTTTACTAATGCCTATCCACCATATACCCTTAGGATGAGATTCTTCCTTAAGAGTGAGTGGTTATTAGGGAGGGAAGTCCCTTTTATAGGTCATCTTCCTTAAAGGTGTCATAATTATAGCTCATATTGTCAATTTTTATTATGTTCAATTTTCAAGAAGCAACATCTCATTCTAAACTTGATCAAATCATGTAATATGCCCTACATGTTTCCAAAAATTCTTTGTTATCCCTCCTGACTAACTAACTTATTCTTTTAGTTGATATGCAACTTTTATTTACTTGTTGACTTATTTACACAAAATTGTGGCATATCCCTATATGCTAGTTGTGCCTGGTTCATTAGCTCTTGCATCTAAATCTATAATTACCTAACTAGATAGTGCCAAATTTATACTTTTCCCTATGACATTTGTATACATGGGTGAGTACATTCCCGGGATGGGGTGATGACAAATCAAGATCAAACTCCGAGCAAAGGTTATACTAATTTATCAGTCAATATCCTAACTCTTCTGGCTGACGGCTGGGTCTAGACGTCAGGGGTCTAGACGTCTGATGAGCAGGTCTAGACGTCTGGTTGCTAGACGTCGGATCAGCAGGTCTAGACGTCTGGTTGCTAGACGTCAGGGGTGGCCAGACGTCTGGCTGGTTCTAGACGTCTGGGTTCAGTCCAGACGTCAGGCTAGTGGGTTGACGGCTAGCCGTCTGGTGGCTACCAGACGTCAGGGCTAGACGTCAGACGTCTGGTTCCTCGCCTCATCTAGAAAACCTACAAAACATGTCTCTTGCTCCTTGCTTCAGCACCTATGTTCAACAATCTTCAATGGCAAACCTGCAATAACAACTTAGCATAGAATAACCTGCAACACTTCCATTAATGGCTTCCAACATGCAACTCACAACACAATCATCCATTCACCATGTATGCAGAATATGTAAACAATATAACAACATTTGTATTACGTAGAATGAATAGCATATAGCTCTCACAACATGGATTGCATAGGCATTACAATGTTTGAAGAGGGGGGTTAAATAGGTGGAGACAAGTTGGTTCCCCAACCAATTCCAAAACCGCCTCCAACCGTTCCTTAACACAATCCTTAACATTGCATTAGACGTCAACTACTTGTTAACCTTAACAACTCCTAACTAGACGTCTAATTAACCCGTCTAGTTCTTAACAAGCATGACGGTTGTTTTTGTCTTGTAGTGCCATATGCGTTTACATTCAGCCTTGACTCCATTGGCTGTATTTTTCCAGAAATTAAGACATAAGCATAACCAAAAATACTTATATACATTGCAAAATTGGTGATGGATGTGCCAGCCAGTCCTAGGGTCTAGAACTGTTGTCTACATCTATCCTCCCCTTCGAAGAAGTCGATGTCCTCAACGACTTTCTTCGCTCAGATCCCGAAGCTCCAGCCTCGGTCGGGGTTGAGCCTGGTGGATTAGCAGCCTGCAATGCTTGTGTGTACTCCTGCAGTTGTTCCCGGTAGTGGTCTCGTTCGTCCTTGAGCCTCTTTGAATAGTTAAAGTACTTGGCCCACTCCACTCCTAAAGTATTAGCTCTATCTTCTGTCTGCTTTAGGCTGGTCAGCAATTCTGTTTCTCTTCTTCGAAAGATATCCTTCAACCGTTGTTCTGAAACTGGTGCAGCTGTTGCACCCTTTTGCTGTTTTGCCAACTGCAGTTCTGCTTGTAAGGCTGCCTTTTCTTTCTGCCAATTTTCCTTTTCCTGAGCCCAATTCTCTCTTTCCTGAGCCCAAGCCCGTTCCTGCTGGCTCCTAGTGACTGAAAATGCTTCCGCTTGCTTAATCAAAAGTTCCTTCGCACTTTTTAGTTGGGCTATTTCTGCTGCTGATTCAACTAACTGTTGGGCCTTTTGCTCCAAATCAGCTTTCAGTTCTCCCATAGCTTGTCCCAACTTCCGCATTTCTTCTTGAACTTTTTCCATTCGGCCCATTCCTTCAACTAAGAGCTTGTCCTTGGCTAACAAAGCCTCTGTGACTTCTCGTTCCATGATATCCTTAGCTGAATTTACATGTTTGATTCCTTCGCCCAACCAAATCAACAGATGTGCGAGGAAGTTCAGTTGTGTGTAAAGTGGCAGTAATTCTGGCACTACTTCCACCTATGTGCCATGCTCCCTAGAATGTTGAGGGGGATTTTTGCCATGGCCGCAAACATATACTTGTTCTATTTCCAGATAAAGACTGGGTGTCTTTTCTGGCAATGTTTCAATGCCCTCCATTGTTTGCAACCTGCCAGTGGGTAATGACCAAGGTTGTCTCGCATAAATGTTCGAGATATCTTTCCTCCATGGCCCTTGGGCTGCCCACTTAACCAATCTGTCCAGCTCCTCCTCAACCATGCATTGCCACTTCTTCCATTGTCCCATGCATGCACTACTAAACTGCAAGCTAAGGCTATTCATGACTTTGCCCAATCTATCAAAACATATTGCAGCTTGCTCATCCATTTCATCCGAAGGGTCCATAAAATTTGGTATTTTGAGGAGAATTTCTTGGGACCAAGTGTCCATCTGTTCTTCTTCCTGTGCAATCCCCTTGCCTCTCTCCTCATGGTGAACAGGTGGTCTTCTTATTGTTGTCTCCTGTACAAGACTCTTGCTGCCCTGTCCTTCTTGTTCCTCCAACTTTTCTAAGTCTATTACCTCTGGGGGTTGTTTTCCTTTATCTGTGGGAATTTCTTCCTCTGTACTCCCTATTGCTTTCTCCATCCTTGGTTTTTCTACCTGTGTAACCTGTGGTGGTATGCCTTCCTCTACCCCAGGGTTACTGCTGATTTCTGGAGCTTCTAATGTGCCTGTTTCCCTAGCTGCTTCATCAAACATAGCATCTATCGAGAATGTGCTCAAAGTAGCTGCTAGTGAAGTTGGTCTTGCCAAATCTAACTCTGTCAGATCCGGTGACCCAATGCGGGCTATATGCTCAGCCTCTGCTAGATATTCAGTGGGTCCAAACCGTTCAGCCGTACTGGTCCCAACTGCCAGATTATGAAGGGCTGACGGTATAGAAAAATTTGCTTCTTCTTGTGGTGGTTGATGTTGTTCCCGGCTCCGAACTGTCTCCAGATTCTCAGCTATCTTCTGCAAAGCTTCCTGTGAGAAAGTTGGGGGTGGTATGTCAAATCGCCCCTTCTTCTTCCATTTAGGCTCTTCCGGAGATTGAGCCTCTTTCTATTTCTGTGGTTCCTCTTCCTGAACCTGTGCTGCTCTCCTATCCTCCCCTTCTAAAGCAGTCACCAGCTTCTCTTGACTTGGTTTATGTGAAATCTATTTGACCCTTACTTTCTTTGTTGGTGTCATTTTCT
Source organism: Wollemia nobilis (assembly GCA_028583015.1). Classification (NCBI taxonomy): domain Eukaryota; kingdom Viridiplantae; phylum Streptophyta; class Pinopsida; order Araucariales; family Araucariaceae; genus Wollemia; species Wollemia nobilis. The sequence goes on from JAQPPZ010017016.1 coordinate 13,440,222, forward strand.
TAGCTGGTTGGGCCCCCATCCACCTGCAAATAGATGGTGCTAAGGGTGGGAGTTGTCTTGGAGCACCAAAATCCGGGATCGGGATCTCTGCCTTTCCTGCCGCATCTAGGATCAAGCCAATGGCATGAAAGGTCATAGAAAAATTCTTGGTTGTTCTCATCAGAAAAGCTTGTATCCGTGTTGACAGATATGTTGCCCAATCATACTGTATGCCCTGTACTATCCCTTGCAGATACGAAATCAACCATATGGGCAAATCTGAGCTTCATTGCTCTCCTGACAACCTTGCCATTATTACATTCATGCTCACTTCCAATCCGTCATTTCGGAGTTGTCCCTGCTTAATTCCTCTTCCCCCATGGACACTCAGCATAGCTTCCGCCTCTTCCCTTGTCAGAGTGGTGACATCCATGATCAATTCTGGTGACCTCTTCGGATCCACCCTTTCATTCACCACCGGCTTGCCTTTCCGTGGGAGTCCAAAAGTGCTCTGGAAAACCCTGGGAGAAAAATCTATGACTAGTGCAGTGCCGTCTATTTCCACAAAACTGTAGTGCCTCCCAGCATCATATGTTTCCAGCATTTGTAGCAGGTACTCCTCAAAAATTCCCTTATCAAAATGCGGAGCCTGTAGGATGAAGTGCACTCCCGCCTCCTTCAACTTTTTCTTTGTTGGGTGGCTATCTGGTGCATCTGCCCACCATTGGTGGCAATATTCTCCAGTTGGGCATACCCAAGTGATATCCTCCACTGCTATGGGTGCCTTACCGCTTGGATTCATCTCCTTATTCTTGTGGGTTGCTACTTCTACCGCTTCTCTTCTACTTCGACTTTGTCCTCCTTCTGAGCTTTTGCCATGCCCTTTCATCTCAATCTCCTGTTGGTGCCTTAATCTCTTGGCAACCACTGATTCTGGTTCGGGCTCACTACGAACTGGAATCTTTCCTGACCTCTGAGCCATCAGTCTTACTTTACCTTCTTCTAACTATCGACCTCTGCTCCTAGTCATCCAGTTCCCTCATTAGGGCTTGTCATCGTCGAGTTGCACAACCGTCCGGTTGTGCAGCCGTCAAGTGCTGCCAGACGTCTGGTTGTGCAGCCATTAGGTAGTGGTAGACATCAGGAAGGTGGTCATCAGGCAGGTGGTCGTCAGGTGGTTTCCATCAGGAAACCTAGCCGTCAAGTAGTACCCATCAAGCGACTAGCCATTGGGTAGCTTGGCGCAGCCGTCCAATGCTAGGTGCAGCTATCGAGTGGCTTGTTGCCATTAGGTGGCCTGTAGCCGTTAGGTAGCCTAGTGTCATTGGGTTGCTTGTAGCCATCATGTGGTCTATAGTCGTCGGGTATTCAGTTGTCATGCTATCGGCCATGAACTATGCTTCGTTTACTACTGTGCCTTTGTTGCATGCTTCCCCTCTATGCTGTCTCCTCCTCTTCTTGCCTGAAAGTGATGTTGCAAATGAGGGCCTTCCCCTCCTTTTATAGTTGCCCAAACCATTATGCAACCGCCACCTTGCAACTAACTTTGTGCATGCGCGACACGTCGGCTAGCTAGACGTCTAGGTGTCCCTCCTTTTGTCTTATCCCTATTTTGTCTTTTCTCTATTTTGTCTTTTCTTCTTTTGACTTTTTATTTGACTTTTTCAAATTTTCTTATTTTTATTTATTTTTTCTATATTTTTTTCAAAACTGCATGTGACGTCTCCTTTTTAACGTCGACGGGTGAACCGTATGGCCAAGCCAATACGCAGTTCCCATGCATCTGGTGTCTCATTTTGATGATGACGGCTATTTTCTCCGAAACTACTGAAATCATCATCACTATCACTGTTTATTTCCTCCGTTGCCTGACGTCTTCGACGATTATTCCGTCTTGGGGGAGTTTTCGAGCGTGACTCTGAATGTTGTCTTGTCCTATCCCGTGGCATAATGCGCCAGTCTTGTTGTTCTGTTTCTTTCGTCTGTTGCCTTATTTCTGGATCCGGGGACTAATTTATGCTGGGCCGTCGTTTGACATTGTTATCGGCTTATTCATTTCTTTCTACTGTCAGACTAGTTTGTTCCATCCATTCTTCTACCAATCGAACTTCTCCTTCCTCTGGATTGGCAATATTATCCAGATGTTCTGCTACTTCTTCCCGATGGCTGCTATTCAGGTTTGGGCATTCTGGATGGGCGGGCACCAGTGGAATTCATTCAGTCCTTCCATCATTACGCCGGATTATTAAACAGTCATCCAAATAGTTAAACATCACCCCTTCTTGTATCTGCTGATCAAGTTCATGTTGCCTGGGCTATTGCCGACCTTGATGTTCCCTATTTTGGTGGGGTCGTCTAGTTCTTAGACCTCATCCTCGACCTCTATCATTTCCTACAACTGCCCATGCTTGATCCCTATGTTCTAGATTGGGGTTTCTATCCCAATCTCTCCTTCCATGGACCTGGTTACCGTGTCCTCGACCTCTTTCCGATCGAATCTCTCTAATGTTGGGTTGTCGTACTCCCAGCTGCCCGAGATTCGATCGGTCCCTCAGTCATTCTTGACGACGTCTTCGGTTCCTACGAGCTCGCTGAGATGGACCTCTCGGTCTATTCTCAGGAGCACGAAGTAATGGGTTGGCTCGGACTGGGTTTCCAGATGGGCCTTGCGGTCCAAACTGAGAACCAGTCGACCTATTGGTAGCCGAAGGGGAATTTCTTCCTCTCAAGCTATCGGGACGGAGGTCAACCACGCTCCTCCCTTGGTCAGGTGCTCTCGAGATTCCTTGCGGTCTCCCGAAGGTACCTAAATTGTCTCGGCTATGGGCCTCATTTGTAGGTTGTGCTCCTGGCTCAGGTGTTAGTTGTTGCAAGATCCTCAGTCTCCTATCGGCTCTCATCAGTCTTCGCCTCCATCTTCTTTGCTCAAATTGTCATTGCATGGTACAATGAGCTAAATTTTCTTGGTATTCATCTGAAAAGACTGAGTCGGTGCTTGAGTCATTTCCATCTCCTACCGTGTTGAGTGGCCATACTGAAGTTTCTTGAACTCATTGCTGCAATCGTCGTACTTCTCTTCTGTGTGCTCGTAAGTCAAGTGCAGCCATTCGATACCTGGCTACCTCCTCCCGTTCAGTTGGACGTCTCATGGCTCCAAAGTATGGTGTTCTCCATTCACGATGCGGTGGTAATTCTGGCATAACGTCCTCATTTAATCCTCCATTGTATTCATCTTGTGGGCTTAGTGAAGCATTATCTTCAATTATCTACGCAGTTTCCAGAAATCTGACACCTGCTTGTCGACTGCGATCTTCATCCCTTTGTCTTCTATTGTCTGGGTTAGGACTGGCATATGGAATATCTGGATTCTGAGGTAGGTTGTCGTCACTACTGGACTCTTCCAACCATCCTCTAGTTTTTGGTTTTTTTGGTACCGTCTCGATATCTTTCCATATTATTGCTGCCATTTCCTCCCTACTTATCTGATATTTGGCAGTCGAGCTTTGTCCTGCTTCCCACCTCCTGGGTCTTTCTGGAGAATCTCTCATCTCCTGATGGTTCACTGATTCTCCACTTGAGGATTCTTTTGTATTTAGCATGATTTTCAATGAGGCTGAAGAAGAACTCCTAGAGGGTGCACGTGTTGCTATTGCTTTTCCTCTTCTATCTTCCCCTGGACTCACCACATCTTCCTATTCTTCTTCCAAGGAGAATAAACTACCTTCTGAAGAGTTTCCTGTTGCACTCCTTCTCAGTTCCCCCTGGTCCAGCTCTGCCCATTCCGCTAGGCGAGCTTCGTGCCTTTCGTTTACCCTTTGCATGGTTGTGTCCAACTCCTGGATCACCTATTCTCGTAGCTGATTATTGTACTACCTTAGAGTTTCATATTCTTCCTACAACCTATGTGTTTTCGATCTCATTCATTGCAGAAGTCTAACTCCTTCTTCATCTTCTTCCAGAACCTCCTATTGAGCGACCTCCATCAAAACTTGGAGTCGGTCCTCTTCATTGTTACTTGAGAGTTCCATTGCCTGCCTTTCTTCACTCCCAAATAACCAATCCAGGTTATGAGTTTCCTCCTCTCGAACAGTGCTACCCTGCTCGTTGTTTCCGGAAGGTTGTGTGCCTGGATCTTCCTCTTCTATTCTGGAAGTTCCTATTTGTCCCAAGTTGATCATATTCACCTGTGCACGAGGTTTGTATACTTTCAACTTGGAACCATTTATCACCTCGGGGCATAACGTTCCATCCAATTTTCTCAACTTTACCGCCCCGTTCTCAAGTACTTCTTCTACCTGGAAGGGTCCAAGCCACAAAGTTTTCAACTTTCCTGGCTTGAGTTCTCTCTTACCATTGTATTTGAGAACTAGTCCACCAGCTTTGAGATCCAATTTTTGGAGATGTTTATCATGCCAGAATTTCCTCCTTTTCTATGCAATCTTCATTGCCCATTGTGCCATCACCCTCTTTTCATCCAATTGTACTAATGTTGTCAGTCATTCACGAATACTTTCCTCATCATTCAAGCGATTGTCGACTGCTACCCTCAAGCTGGGTACAAGGAATTCAACTGGTACAACTGCTTCCTATCCGTACATCAGTTGAAAGGGTGTGTGATTCGTAGTGGGCTTGAAAGTGGTCCTATATGCCCATAAAACTGTTGGTAACCGCTCCTCCCAGTCGGCTCCTTCGACTCCACATGTCTTGTACATGATTGAAACCAAGACTTTATTTGTTGCCTCCGCCTGCCCATTTGCTCTTGGGTAGTACGGACTTGACAAGGAGTGAAAAATCCTGAATTCCTTCATCAAGTTCTGAATAATTGCATTCACAAAATGGCCTCCTCTGTCACTTGTCAACTGTAGAGGTATCCCGAACCTTGTAATTACTTGTTCGTACAAAAAGTGAGTCGTGCTTTTTGTCGAGTTGTCCGGTAAAGCCCTTGCTTCTACCCATTTTGTGAGATATTCTGTGGCAACCACTATGTATCGACATCTTCTCCTTCGACTTGTTCTTAGAGGACCTACAAAATCCAGTCCCCATCTCTCAAAGAGTTCCTGAGGCTGGGATGGGTGTAATGGCATGAAGTCTCTCTTCAAGGGTTTCCCTGTTCTTTGACATGTATCACATGCTACCACAAAATTCTTTGCATCATGAAAGAGGGTGGGCCACCATAGACCTGCCAACAATACTTTCCTGGCTGTTGCATCTGGTCCCATGTGTCCTCCTGCCAATCCCTCATGTGTCTCCTTCAAGGTTTGTTGTACTTCATCCTCCATTATACATCTTCGTAATACGTGGTCCTCCCCCATCTTGTAAAGCAATCCTGCAATCAAGGTGAAGGGTGTCGATTTCATGATTACTTTTCTCTGCTCAGCTGTCGTTAACTCTTCTGGCAGTTGTCCTGTCGACAGATATTCCCCTATATGCTTATACCATCCTGGTATGGCATTAATCATGAACAACTGTGCATCAGGAAATTCATCTGGTATTCCTCCCTCTGCAGGTTCTCCTGAACGAATCCTTGACAATTGGTCCGCTATTACGTGTTTCTTCCCTGGTCTGACTACCACTCTAAACATGAATTCCTGCAGAGTGACGAGCCATCGACTTACTCATCCGTAGATCGTTGGTTTGTTGATTAAGTACAACAGAGCCTGGTGATCTACATAAAAAGCAAAGGGGTTAGCCAGTAGGTAGTGTCTGTACTTTTGTACTGCATACACCATTCCTAGTGCTTCTCGCTCCGTTGTGCTATAATTCTTCTCGGCTCTGGACAGTAGCCGACTTGCAAAATATATGGGCTGATCCAACCCGTATTGGCCTTCTTGTGCCAAGGCACATCCAATGGCAAAATTTGAGGCATCCACATGCACATGGAATTCCTTCTCCCAGTCTGGGTAAACCAGGATAGGTGCTTTCACCAAGTGCCCTTTCAATCCCTCAAATGCCACCTGGTGTTCCTCTGTCCATCTGAATGGAACACTCTTCCGTGTAAGCGCGTCCAGTGGATGAGATGTCAATGCATAATTTCGGATAAACCTCCTGTAATATCCGATAGTTCCCAAAAAAGTCTTAACCGAGCTCACATCATGTGGCTCCTCCATCAGTAACACTACCCGTATTTTATCTAGGTCGGGCTTCAAACCCTCTTGGCATACTATATGCCCTAGCAGCTTTCCGTATGGCACCAACAAGACACATTTATTTGGGTTCAGTGCTATTCGTGCTTTCCTGCATAAACTCATGCATTCTCCCAAGGCCTTTAAATGTTCCTGTGTTTTCCCATACAGTGACCAATCATCTAGAAAAGCTTTAAAATTTCCTGTGGACATTTTATCAAAAATATACAAGATGATCCTTTGAAAAGTAGCGGGCGCATTGCATAGTCCAAATGGCATGCGATTGTATGCATATATTCCATTTTCTACCACAAAAGTAGTCTTCAACTTATCTTCTTCTGCTATGCTGATCTGATTATACCCCGAGAATCCATCCAAAAATGAATATATCTCGTGGCCGGCTACCTCTTCCAATATGGAGTCTGTGAATGGGATTGGGAAGGGATATTTTATAGTTACGACATTCAAACTTCTAAAATCCACACAGATTCGGATTTTATCTACTTCCCATTTTAGAGTGATCACAATTGGTGAGACCCACTCACTTGTTGTAACCTTGAATATAATGCCTGCATCTAGCATCTTTTCGATTTCGGCATTCACCTTTGTTGCATATTTGGGATTCATTCTGTAAGGACGCCTTCTTACTGGTTGCGCACCTTCTATCAGAGGAATCTTGTGTACGCAGAGTTCGGGTGGTACTCCCTTCAAATATTTATATGTCCAAGCAAAAACATCCTTATAATCCATAAAAATCTTAATTGTTGCTGCTTTTAGGACTGGATCCCAATCATCTCCACATTTGATCATCTTCTCTTCGCCCTTTTCTCCCAAGTTTACCTGAATCATTCTTGGACCTTCATATTTGATTGACTCAGGTTCATCTGTTGCCTTTAGTGCAGCGATGGGGTGGGCTGGTTTGTCTTCTATGACTGCCTCCCCCATCGTGAATTCTGCAAAATTCTTGGGAAATGTCCACTTTTCCCTTTCCTTGTCCTTTTCCATTGCTTTTTGTCTTCTTGTTACTGGTTTCTTTTTCTGGTTCCTGCATCTCATCCTCTTGAATCTCTTTTCCCGCATCTATACAAAGACATTGGGGAGGGAAGATCTCATAATCTTCCAACTGCCAATGTAGTAAGCCTTTATCTTGGTCATACTCATCTTTCGTGCAGTCATCAAGGTGCAACACTCCCTCCTCATCTGGTTCATGTCCCATTTCTCCATCTGATGAAGAGGATCCCGAATCATCTGAAGTAGCTATGTCCTGACTTACTGTTTGGTTCTTCAGATTAATTATATACTTGTGCTGCCCTTGTTTGAAAGATAGACGTTCTTTCTCCCAATTGTGGTTGACTTTTGTTGTTCTCAACCATCCACGTCCTAGCAGTGCATCATATGCGGGTTTCTGCATAGCAATGACAACAAAATCCAAGATGAAGTCCTGCTCTGCTATGCATACCTTCTGATTCATCAAAACGCCTATTGTTTCGATGCCATATTGATCAGCGCCATATAGTTTGAAATTTGGAGACCGTAAGGTGGGTTGCCCCAGAATCCGCCATGTCTTCTCTGGCATCACGTTCACACTAGACCCTCCATCTACAATCACCTGATTCAGCCTATGGTTCAAAACCTCCATTTGAACAATAGCTGGCCTCCTCCTGGCTTCAATCATCAGGATTGTTGGATCGATAAATTGTCCTTGCTTGATAGTTGCTACCTGTCGAGTTTCATCCTTCTTCTTGATGACTTCCCCGATCGTAGCGTACAACTCCGGTATTATACTAAACAGGTTGGCGACCTTCATCTCTACCTTCGTGTTTAGTACCTCTGTTACCAAGCCTTCTACTGATGCCTTTTTCGTGATCTCTGGTCTCTTTAACACTTTCTCCAGAACTAGTTGATCCTTCTTCTCCTTTGCTAGTTCTGTTTCGATCAATTTTTGGGCTTCCTGCCATCGTTCCTTCTCCTTGGTAGGGTTTGGATACTCTTCCTTTTTCTTGGTCTGTGCTCTTGTCACAGCCAAGACTTCTTTGTCTACCTCAGTCACTTCTCCAATACCAATGAGGTTGATATTCTGAGTTCCACTAGTACTTGCTTTGTTCGGGCAATTAGCCTCTTTGTGGTTTCCCGGACCACACCATTTACACATTTGAGTGGTGTTGTTACCACTGTTATTACCTGCATTCTAGGGTTTGGAACAATTCTTCGCAAAATGGCCCCATTCTTGACAATTCCGACATTGAATAATCGGTCGACCGTCAGAGTCGTATTGCAGTCGACTCTGACCTCCTTGTCTTCCTCCTCGGTGACTATTCTTGTATCCTCCACTAGTAGCTCCTTGTCCATTCCTCTGTGTATTTGGCTGCTCTTCCTGTTGTATTGCCAATGTCTGATGTCTCTTGCTTTTCAGGTTGAATGGACAGTCGATGACAGGATGTCCTGCAATTTCACATATATTACAATATGCTTTCTTTGGGCAGTCTATGTTTGAATGTCCCTCTGCCTTGCAGTCTGAACACCAAATTTCTTTCCGATCCTTTCGACCTTCCCTTTTGCTTCTTTTAGGATTTTATCAAATTCCCTTCTGAAGGTGTGAATCGTGCTCTGTACTTTGTCTTCAGCTTCACTGTCTGAATCTTCGGCATGCTTTAAGTATCCTCCGATACCTGCGGTCATTTGTTTACCTTCACTTTCGAAGTTTTTAGCCTTCTCCAGTGCTTCTTCATACGTTGAGGATGGTACTGCCTTCATTTTCTTCTTGAACCTTGGTAGTAGCCCATCCAAAAACCACCGCTTTATCATACCGTCGGTAGGTGTCATCTCCATTTTGTCTGTCAATTGTTTCAATCTTCTATTGTAGCTTTTGACATCCTCATCCATTTTTTGTTTAGTGACACAGATTTCTGTAATTATGTCAGTGTCATCCCTCATGGGTCGGAATTCTTCTATGAATGCATTCTTCAACTCATCCCATTGTGTAAATGCTTGCGTACTTTGTCTTTTCAAGTACCAGTCTATCGCCATGCCTCGCAATGTGGCTGGAAACAGTTGCAACCATTGTGTGTCCTGCGTGACTCCATTAGCTCCCCAAATGGTAATGCAAGTTCCCACATGTCGTGATGGATCCTCCTTCCCTTCACCTGAGAAGGGTGGGCATTTCTGCTGTATCATTCTATTGGCGGGATTCGCCATGATATTTTGTCTTCCTGGTGTTGGTGGTTGTAGTGGTTGATTCAATTGTCTATTTACTGTTGGTGGTGCAAAGTTGTGCCCAAATAGCCTTCTTCCCATCTCCAATTGGTCTCTGCTCCGCGACCTCCTTCGCGAATATACCAAACATGGCTCCGGCCTTCCTCCCCATGAACCTCCGCGTAGGTGCCTTGATACAAGGTTCTCTCCTTCAGTATCCTCTGGCCACCCTTCCCTCGCTGGTTCTGGTGTTGTCGTCCAGTCTTCAATGATGGGCTCTTCCTCAGCTATTTGCTCTCCCTCATTTTTTGTAGTCACCAACAATGTCTCTATGCTTGTGTTATTCTCCTCCTCAGTGTTCCATACTCTCTCCACCTCAGGGAGAGATACCTCTGCGGCCTCGTGTGTCCTTAAGTTCGCCAGTCGTGCGCTTCTTCTTACCGGTATTTGCTCTTTATTTCGTGACCTAAAACCAGTCATTCACCTATTCTTCCTATCACTTGTCGCTAAAACTCTAGGTTTTTAATTAGGCAACGACGCCAAATGTAGACAGGGGTGAGTACATTCTCGGGATGGGGTGATGACAAATCAGGATCAGGCTCCAAGCAAAGGTTATACTAATTTATCAGTCAATATCCTAACTCTGCTAGCTGACGGTTGGGTCTAGACGTCAGGGGTCTAGACGTCTGATGAGCAGGTCTAGACGTCTGGGTGCTAGACGTCGGATTAGTAGGTCTAGACGTCTGGTTGCTAGACGTTAGGGATGGCCAGATGTCTGGGTTCAGTCCAGACGTCAGGCTAGTGGGCTGACGGCTAGCCGTCTGGTGGCTACCAGACGTCAGGGCTAGACGTCAGACGTCTGGTTCCTCGTCTCGTCCAAAAAACCTGCAAAACACGTCTCTTGCTCCCTGCTTCAGCACCTGTGTTCAGCAATCTTCAATGGCAAACCTGCAATAACAACTTAGCATAGAATAACCTGCAACACTTCCATTAATGGCTTCCAACATGCAACTCACAACACAATCATCCATTCACCATGTATGCAGAATATGTAAACAATATAACAACTTTGTATTACGTAGAATGAATAGCATATAGCTCTCACAACATGGATTGCATATCCATTACAATGTTTGAAGAGGGGGGTTAAATAGGTGGAGACAAGTTGGTTCCCCAACCAATTCCAAAACCGCCCCCAACCGTTCCTTAACACAAATCCTTAACATTGCATTAGACGTCAACTACTTGCTAACCTTAACAACTCCTAACTAGACGTCTAATTAACCCGTCTAGTACTAACAAGCATGACGACTGTTTTTGTCTTGTAGTGCCATATGCGTTTACATTCAGCCTTGACTCTATTGGCTGTATTTTTTAGAAATTAAGACATAAGCATAAACAAAAATACTTATATACATTGTAAGAACTGTTGTCTACAACCTTCACCTTAGGATTTGTAACTCATTCTGTCAGGGCTCTACCACCACCTTGACTCTAGACCTATGTCAACTTCCTAGATTGCTCAAAAAGTGTTATTGAAAATCAACACCGATACCTTTTCTTCATCTATTGAATGGCCAATTATCTTCTCAATGCATATTATTCTATGTAGAATATCCCATATTAACCAAATATATTCAAGTTGGACACTAAATACCACTTTGGGATACAATCTGGAATATTCTTGAGTAGAGTGAAATTTTCCTTGTGGTTGTCCTACAATATTTAGATTTGGTTGTTGGAACATGTGGCTGGCCAGATAATATAGTGAATCATAGTTGTTTTATAAATTATACCAATTCCCTATGTGTGACAACCATACTACTTTAGAACCATTCAAGACTGATAAATTATTGATTGGTTCATGCTCATTTTTTGACCAATCAATTATTTCTACTTTAGCCAGGTGTACGTTCTTTTCTTCTTGATATTTCCCAATGTGGTAGGGCTAGATCTTTTTAGCTTGAACTCGAACCATATTTTGAATGCAGAGAATGATCATATGATCTTGTGCCAAGTTTCCTCCTATCTATCCTAAGAAATATCTAGACAAACTCATACCAAATGTTGGTAGCAAATAAATGACCACCACATTTTGAATTGTTGCTAGGTTTTGCATTATATGCAGCAAAATTAGAACTTCTTTGATGAGTCCTACATTCTGGACAATGCTCCCTTTGATCAGCAGTTTTCTAGATTCAATTATGTTGTGTTGTGTGCCCATAGCAACACAAAATCCTTGAGGCATCATGGAAACATCAACTCTTGGGTCGATTGCACAATTGTGTAACACCCATCCTTATAAGCACACTGATACGTAAAAGACACTGAATCAAATTTTCCATAACCAAGAGATACTATTTGTGTGCTGATTTAGGATTCAAGCTATGCATCAAATTGACTTCTAGGTTGTGCAAAGTTAATACAACCAGATTCACTTGAGTAGATATCAACAAAGCTTCCCCTATTTTTTTAGCTTTTAGAATAGTACTACCTTAGGATATACCTTTCGGCTTGACCATATTTTGAGCTAGTTCTCTATAGATTTCTACCATATCCTTCCTTTGTGCTCTTGTTATGATTGAATAATATAAATTTTGGTAAGCCTATGTGCTTTGGAAATGTGGGCATAATGGTTTCGACTAACATGTCTTTGGCCTTTGCTTTTCCTCGTAATTTTCCTATAGATTTAAGTTGCTTTCAAATTCATCTTCATTTGATCCATCATCCTTCGGCTCTACTTCATCTAATCTTACATTTGGGATGATTGGATCCATTAAAAAGTACTTCTCTATTTTCAGGTAGTGGTATGGGTCCATGGTGAGGGACACAACATCATATGATTGATGATTTATCCCTAAAGAAGAATTTAGTTCACTATTATGTCTATCAAGTGTTGAACCCTTGAGCTAGTTTGAATAGGAGTTTTCCTTCTGTTTTTTAATTTTTACAAGCTCATTAGTAAGATGTTGGATGATATCCTTTATCTCTTGAGTTATTTGGAGCTTCAATACCATATGCATCCTATTACTGAACTAAGGGTATTGTATCCCCTAGTGTTACCAACTGGGGTAATGATGATCCTATCAAAGGGGTTTGTAAGTTTGTTTGAAGAGGTAATGGGACATCGAGCTTATCAACCTTGGGAGGAAGTTTTCCTACTAAAATCAACACATTTTTAGCCCTCATAACAATTTGAAAAACCTGTGGAAATATTTTTCTTGATAGTATTGGATTTGGAGGGTCAAGTCTGAATTTAGAGCTTGGACATAGTAGATATAGGCCCGTGCTTGTGACGACTTAATATTCCAAGGGATTCTATTCCATAACCTTTTGAATATAAGGTTAAAATCTAGGAGAGCTTCACGAGGAGCTTTTTTTATATAGGAAAACTACATGAGCAGTGCAACGAGATCCCCTGGATCATCAATACCAAGACTAATGGTTCAACCAAGTTAGCCCAAGCCCTAATGATATTGTATGGTAAAGATCCATACCATTACAATGCCTTACCCTGTAAGGATTGAGCAAACAATATTACCATAACATCTTTAAAAACAATATTTCAAAAGGTTGTCAAGGCTAACACATCTTGACAATGCTCATAAGCAGTTTTTTCCACTTCCATCATAAATGGAAAATAATTTTAGTGCAACCTATGGAATTTCATGGAGAACTGGGGAGTTAAGCAATCTGACACTATTCCAAGCTAGAAAAATTTGCCCAACCATGGCTTTAAAAAATTTACTAATGTGTTTGTAGAGCTACCTGATTGGTGCATAGTAAACTATCTTGGCTTTTCATCATTATGACCATATGATTCTAAGCTTTTCTGCTAGCAAAGTCACCAAATTCTTTAGATTTTTGAATCAATGGAGTCGCTAGGTGAATATACAGTCTCCACATGTGAGTTCAAGACTATTCATCAAAATCTTGAGTTCTCCAGATAATTGAAATAAGATTTATGAAATCTTGTCCCATCGAACATGCCAAAAAACTTTTGGTCTAAAATTTGCCTAAGTGGATGAGTTGTGCCCTCAATAATTGGATGACTCAAAAATAGGAATCTCTGAGTCAACCTTCAGAGTAATCCAACTCCTATGGTCCTAGCTAAACTAACTAAAATAGGGTTGTAGACTAAAGTAAGGAATGCAAAAGGTTAGAAGCTAAGTTGAAAGTGGTGTGGATTTAGCAACATCAAGAGATATAGTGCATGAGATTCTCACAATATGAACTAAACTAGACTGGCTAATAGACAAACTTTCTTTCCTTATGAAAAACATTTAATCATAATAAATGCTAAGCATTCCAGAAACTAATGAACAAGAAATCCAGCGAGAAATATAGAAAGCAAAATAACCATAACATAATTAATCATTCATAGCTTTAACAAAAATGCTTAATCACTCAGTTGGTATACATACATGTTCTATACAAAGTTGAGAAAGAGGCCATACAATAATTCAATCTTCATTTAAAAGGCATATAACATCATCATACAATTATGCAATTGTAAACGCTAAAGGGCCGACTATTTGAATGACTTACATTCAAGTATATATAGATTTACGATTCATTATCTTATCATGACTGCATAAAGAACATATTGCAAGCCTATCAAAATAGGCATAGGGAGTCGTTTATGCATTCAGGTGAGTTATGCTTTGATTGCTTCAATCACGCCTAGCTGACGTGTGCGATAGGGATTCCTTTTGTAAAGTTGGCTTGCATTCTATATTGTTGGATTCTAACCATCTGATGATGATCCACTCCTCTATGTTATGCTTAGCCAATTGAGCAATGGTAGGTGTATGATGGAGGAGGCTTCAACCGTTGAGATCTTCTAACAACAATGATGCTTGGTAGCTTATTGGTATGCATGATCCTACTAACTCAGGTAAGTCTAGAGCTTTGATGTAGAAGATAGTAGTGAGAGCATATTGCCTGATGTCGGATGGTTTATCCTAGCTAAGTGTTGCTTCGTTTGTTCTTTCTTCATGTTGGATGCTAGAGATCTTCTCTCTTGCTGATGTCATTGCTTGAAGATTCCAACGGTCATATTTTCTTTTGCATAGCATTAGACGTTGGGTTTCTTTGCTTGATATTTAGTGATTTGTTGTTGAATCTTCTACCATGGATTTATTTTATTTTTTATGTTTATTTTGGTTTGTTGGGAGTTCAATATCTTGATGATGGCATCATAACTTTTACAATTCAATGCCTTTGAACACCTTACAGAGTATGACACCGAATGTTGGATGTTGGACACAATGCCTTGGAATATTTGGGCTCTTCATTCAGGCTGTATCAAATTTTTAATATCACCTTGATGATGTCAGCATCATTGTTTGTTTGGCTACTTTATTTTGTTCAAATGTCAAACGCCAGATGCCAGACTTTAACATGCTTCATCAACCTTTTATTTTGAAGAACATTGAATGCTAGATTTGTGTTATGCCTTTGCTGACATCAACAACGTTAAATGTTTGGCCAACTTTCTTACTTGGCCAAATTTTCATGTTTTTTGTGCAGAATCCAATACCTTAACACTTTTTACTATTTGATAGGCTTTTGCTTACTGCTTTGCTACTTGCTTCACATAATCTTGCTTTTGGCTATGCATTTATGCTTTTAGCACTTCTTTACAATCTTTCGGTTATCTTTGTATTGTTCTTTCTTTTCTGCATCAGCCACAGGGACTTCATCTGATGCAAAAATTGTTGTCTCCTAAAATGTTGCATGCCATTTGCTATACTATTGCCTTAGAAAAATAACTACACGACTTGGACTAGATCACATTGTGGATGTAGGTGATGAAATTTACCTACAATGTCTACCTTTTCAAATTCCATCGCTTGGTGCCACATGTGTTTTGAATATTAGCTTATGCATGTTAAGGCGTTATGTGGCGTCACATTTCACCAACTTCTCTCCTTCATGATGACCTTTGGCATCTACTTTCTTCATTGAGGTACTGATAAATTATTTTCACACACTTCCACAATCATACGAAATGATTGTAGTTGCTTACAAAGTGAGAATTAGGCTAGCCTTTCTATTGGGATATGGAGTCAAGAAAATAGTAGAAGACAAATAGGATATGATTTGAGGGAGATGGGAAAAATGGAGTATGAACTGGAATTATTGGGGGAGATGGAATGAGTAATAAGAAGAATGCTAATGGAATATGAAGGATGGTGAAAAGATAAGAAGAGAAGATAAGAAAATATGAGGAAGCCATACTTATACGATGCATGTTATGAACTCTCCTTGTTGCATCCAGCTATTTGCTTTACCCTTTAACCTTCTTGGTATTTGTTGTATTGACCTCAAACACCAAGATGGCAAAAAGGGTGAAGCATATTCCCTTTTTTTAAGGGATTTCTTTTAATTTTTGCTTTTCTTATCCTTGCTCTATCTTGATAGACTCCACAAATTGAAGGGGGACTTGCAAACGGTCATTTTAATTGGTCAATCTCACCAAGAACAAGGAGTTTGTAGGCTTGCTAATCCAATGGACCCTTCAAATCAAACCCCTTCTCTTCTTGCTTTATCCCTGGACTTAACTCTTTTAGTACCATTTTGGTGTCCTTGAGAAAGGGCAAAAACCAACTACCAAAAGGTTGCGTCTATTGTTGCTAGACTTCTTTATAGGCCAAGAAGAGTACAGGCATTATCAATGGAGGAGCAATTCCAACAAACACCTAAATAACATTAGCTACCACCAAGATGGTTTTAGCTAATATCGAGATTTCTCTTGGAATACCATCGATTTACAAGCACGTTTTAGCTAACATTGGGAAGGCTAAGATTGACCATCCTCTTTCTCTAGTGTTTTTGCTTCTCCTTAAGGTGTAGGTATTTTTAGGCTGCATTGCAGCTTCTACCAAGGGACATTCCTCATTCCTGTTGTTTCCTTTTACAAATGCCTATCCACCATACACTCTTAGAGTAGAAATATTCCTCAACAGTGATTTGATATTGTAGAGGAGACCCCCTTTTATATAGGTTTTTCTTTTTGAAGCAGTCATCACTCGACTTACCTTATTAATCCTCTTTTTTCTCAGCCTAATTGTATCCAGCTTCTAAGAATCAACAATTTTCCATGTCGTTGAATCCTTTTCATTTTTAAAGCATCATGTGATATGCTCCTCATGCTTCACAAAGCCTTCTAATATCCCCTTGGTCGATTGTCTTATTCTCTAGCTAATACACAACTTTTATTTACTTTCTGGCTTATTTAACAAAATTGTGGTGTATCATTGCATGCCAGTTATGCTTGTTCTCTAGCTCTTGCATCTAAATCTATAATAACCTGGCCAAATGATGCCAAATTTGTGCTTTTTTCTCTATCATTCATCTTGGGACTTATTGCTTATCCTATCAGAGCTATGCCACAACATTGATTTTGAGCCTTCATCAGTTTTCAAGTTTGCTTGAAATATGGCATAGGAAACTGATTGTGATGATTCTATGTGCTAGATCACTGATTGGTGATTGAAAATTTCCACAATTCATAAAATATTCTGATTGGTATAGCAATATGGAATTCTCTTCTATTAGGAGCCAATTAACTAATGTGTTTCCCAAAATTTTCGTCCCTATTTTTTGGATCATACCATTGGTCATTTGTTGTGATGCATCACAACTGATCGGTAGATTAGGCTCATTTTTCAATCTTGACAATAATTCTTGATTGATATTCTTGAAGAGGACATTACTACCAATCAATCTTTGTTCATCTTTTGTCCAATCAACTATCTCCACTTTAGCCCGCTTGACTTCTTAGGCTTGATTTGCCTTGTATTCTTCATTTTTTTGCATGTGGAATGGTCTAAATTTTTCAACATAAATTTGCACCAATTTTCTAATGCATGGCACAACTATATGGGTATATCTTGTGCCACGTTACCTCTGATTTACATCAAATTTTTTTGGACAAACTCATTCCAAATGTTGGAGGTACATCTACTACTATGATATTGCTGCTAAGTTTAATACTCTGTACAATAGTATTGTCACTCTTCTAACTATTCCTATTGTCTGTACTAGCATTTGATTGAATAGAATTCTCCTAGACTCAACTTTGTTATATTTTAAGTTCACGGTGTCACATATTGCCTTAGGTATGATGGTAACTTTAGCTTCATGATCTATTAAACAATTATGTAACACCCAACCTTCCAAACATTCTGATAAGTAGCATAATGGAGTGTCAACTTTTCCCATACCAAAAAATGGCTATTTTGTATGAGTTTGGAGGCCATATGAAGAATTAGACCATTTATTGGACCTTCCAAAGCCAATTTAACCAAGTTAACTTATCCATAAACCAACTGATTTTCTCCCAAGTTAATTTTATCTATTATATATTTTTCTCTTCTTGCATTCCTGGTATAAAAATAATTATCTTTTATCTTATCCAAAAAAAAATTAAACCACGTTTAAAACCAAACAAACATAAAATAAAATAATCATGTTAGACAATGCTAGGTGTAGAGTTAAGAAACTCATAACTTCGTTATGATAAGAAAGCCTTAACCCCATCTAAAACTTCTCTTTTAAAAAAAATTATTATTTTTTTTTAGTCGTAAGGGCAGTGAATTGGTAAGTATTGGCGCTTACTAAGAGGAGACTTAAGTTCAAACTTTGGAGGCAAACTTGTTTGGGATAAAGATAGTAAACTGTCCTGATTCCGCTGAGTGCACGTCAACCCAACAATGGGGTTCCAATTCTGAGCCACCAGTGGTCTCCCTCACGCTAGATTGCTAATAACAAGGTGGGATAAGGTTATAGTAGCAACTCCAAAACTTAAACCTAGATCCAATGATAGTATCCCCTATATAACCAAAAAAAAAAAAAAAAAAACTTCATACTCCGATGCTTAACCGGTATCATATCATATAAACAGCTTGTTATCATTAAGCTAATAACTTTAACATCATTTAATAAAATGAAAAAACTGCACCATTCATACTCTCAGGTAGTTTCTGAATACAAGAACAACCACAAGGAATCATCATCACCACAAGAAATCATCATTAACACTCTTTTAACTTCCTTGCAAGTTATATGTGCTGACCTGGTGAATGGTGAATGAATGTTGATTCCACATTGTCCCTCTTTCTCTTTCTATGCATGTATTCATGCAGTTATTACTTTTATGTTTTTGCCTATTAAAAACGTTTTCACTTCTATTTGTTTCTATTTCAATGTAAGAGATATCCCAAACCATTTGGCCTGTAGGACAACCCAATCTGCTGCTTTTAACTACTCAAGCCAAATATCAATCACATTGATTTGTTGGTCATGTGCCACCATAAGTGCATCAAAGCCAATGTCAGCATGACAGATTCCTATTTTTTATATACATATAGGCATTGTCCATTTAAACAAAACAGCATGCTTGATATGCCACTGCTGTTTGCAACTATCCTCTAAATCCTATTTCTGAAGACCTTTATCCATTTTCCTGTAGATGGTTTTTCTACTAGGAATATAGGGAATGTTCAATGTAACCCTTGATGGATACAACAAACAATGGGTGACCTAGCCTGTATGAAAATGCTTGTCACTTTATCATTTTAAGTTTTCAGGATTTCATGCAGTATCTAATATGAAAACTTTGAATCGGCTTTCACAGGAATGTTTGCAGGAAAACTACATTTTAATAACTATTACATATACCATCAAAACTTGTTACGCTAAATGCTGTCCCTGGTTTAGGGGATAAAAGTTTTGCAGTGAACAGTACAGAAAAGAGAGATTAATGGCTCGAATGAAATGATTTTAAGCCACTAAAGTATCCATTCGTAGTATAGTTTGGTATACAACATTACGAAAACATGTTGTGTGCCAGAGATGATTCCCCTTATTGCGAAATCAGTTGCTGCTTCTCCGTGAAGACCTGATCTGCTCATCTTGCAAGAATGGGGGCACTCCCTTCTTTATGCGTACTCCATCACAGCTTGAACACTAAAAGTGAAACACCCAAACAAATGACCAAACTCATTAAATCTTATTCAATCGTTGGAAAACATACTAGCATTTGAAATCAAAGCAGACTTCTGAGTCAAAGAATCTCAAATAAGACAAACTGAGCTTGTCTGGAAAATACCTTTTTCATCTTGGAACCCAAACACAAAGGGCAAGGAATAATATGCACAAATTGCCCTTCAAATTTTATCGTTCCAGTGCATTGGCACAAGTGACACCTCTCCACTCCATAACCAGAGCATTTAGTGCACTCCTCCTGCAACATATTTTCAACTCAGGTTTCTAACTCAAAATTGATTTGTATTGCAGTGCAATTTCACACAGAATTTGTGACAATGAATTAGGCTCCAACTTCCCCTGTTGTCTTCCCTTGTCTACAAGGACATGCACATATCATGCTGCTGCTATATCTAAGAAATCATTATCTAGAATTTGCATTAATGACTTAAAATTATAAGATTTCTACTAGGTTTTTGGAGGTGCTTAAGAATTTTCCAACATGCCTTTCCTAACTAATAATGTTTTCTAGTTTCTGACCCGATTGAAGACTCTGTATACGCGTCATGAAGAAAGACAAGTCTGTTTCAGTATAGTAACTCTGTACTTTTAAGATTTCTAATTATAGAGTCTCCTAAAATTCTAGGGTTCAGTTGTCCATATTCATCTGTTAAACCATTCTATGTTATCCGTGGCCATCTAAATGATATACATTCTAATTAATCCTTCACCAAAAACTTGATTAAATTTTAAAATACATTTAGCAATCAGCATACCTGAGATGAATTGATCCCCAGCAAAGATGCTCCTGCCGTGGTGATACCGAGAAGCGCAAAGACCAGGGCCATATATAATCCGGCCCCTCCTGCATTCCCAAACAACATTATATATAATTTCAATCTTTAAGGAGGTAAGGCTGTAAGTATGGATAGATAAAAACTTGAACAATCAAATCGTTTATAAATATTAAAAACTTAACCTAATATAAACCATATACATGCCTCCACACACCTATCCTAACGTAAAGGATTAAAGACTACACCAATACATAAACATGAAAATAAGCCATACCTGCAAGGGGTTTTGACATGGCTGCAGGGTGCCCCATAGCTTCCATAATATACCCACCATTGTTTTGCCCGTCAAAGCTCTGTGACAGACTCAGGGAAGGGTTCGACGCTCTGGGATTTCTCCTCCCCTTCCTCTCTGACAAGGGCATAAGCAAATCAATGTCAAATCAGGATTCTATATACCACATCCTTGATTTCGAAATACCCACAAGAGTAAAAATAAAATAGAAGGCCATATCCATTCATTCTTATATCCATATCTCCTTAGACATAGAACCTTAAACCATTGGGAGTTTCCAAATTTGACCTATTTTTGGTGGTTTTTTAAGCCATTTTTGTTGCCTATATGTATAAATCAATGAATGAAAAGATGCCTATATGTATAAATCAATGAATGAAAAGATGCCTATGTGTTTATTAAAAAAAGAAAGAAAAGCTAACCTTGGGCATCTGCCACAAAAACGGTGGGCTGATGATCATCTGTCTGTGCTTCAGAATTTTCATGTTTATGACCGGTTTGATGGGACGATTCAGTTTGTGAAGTGGGTTTTGAGGAAGCAGATTTATTCTTTTTAACATCGTAATCATAGAGCGCCCATGAGGTGATGAGAGCGTCTTCAATGGTGGAGTCTCTGAAAGGCTGGCGCGCATATTTCTTGAAAGTGGATCCATGTCTACGTCTACTGCAACAAATTCTACACACAAATTTACATTGCCCAACGTTTGCAGCGGCGCTCCCTCGGAAGATGTTGCCACAGTTTTGGACTCTATCTCGTGACGACGATAACGCTGGAAGGCTGCCAACAGAAACTGCCATAACCATGCACGCCCTCTGAGAACACATAATCCTCTAAGTTCCAACAGTTAACTAAATATACGGGGGCGAAAAAAGCTGTCGGACATTAGGTTGCTTCCGCTTATCAATCACGCACGTTTGAACGACGGCGTTGAATTCTCTACGCAGGGTAAAAGGCACAGACGGCGGGAACAGCCGTTAAGTGAGGGACAGGTGGATCTTTACAAAGCACGAACGGACGGATTTTTTTCGGTTTTCACGTGTCGTGGGGAAAGTAAAAGAAGGGAGCAGCTATTGCGTGAGAACGCGTGGAGGTTTGTAGACCTGGTAGCCAGAGATATAAATTATGTGGAAATCGTGGAGGGTAGGAAATGTATTTATGTGGTTTGGGTGTGGCAAGCTAATCCTAGAACGGATAATCTTGCTGGGGTAGGCTCATACTTCCTCCTGTTATTTTCTCCTAATAAAACAAACCAGGATGTGTCACCAAGGCTTATGGATTGTGTAAGTATTTGAACATTTATGATTTAGTATAAATTTTAGAGGCATATTTAATATGAGTAAAGGTGGTAGTTTGATTTGAGTGTGTTAAAGGTAGTAGTATGACTTGAGTGCGTGTTAGCTTGATGTCAGTCGTATCAACCTTGAGCCACTGGGGGTCTTCCTTACTTCAGACCGCAGTCTTCAATGAGAAGCAAGGATTATAGAGGGAGCTTCAATGATTTGACTTGTATTTATAGGCAAAAACTTAGTAGTCTGATTTGAGTCCACTGAGTGCGTGTCAACTTGATCGCAGTGGTACTAACTTGAGCCATCGGGGTCTCCCTCACTTCGGGCTGGATTTATTAAGGAGAGGCAGAGGTTATAGAGGTAGCTTCAAGATTTAACATATGAAGAGGCAAGGATTATAGAGACATATTCGATTCTGTTGAGTGGGTGTCAGCTTGATGACGACAGTACCAACCCTGAGTCATCGAGGGTCTCCCTTACTTTGGGCCAAGCTTACCAAAAAGTAGTAGGGGTTGTAGAAGTAACTTTACTGATTTAACCTAAGGAGAAGCATAAGTTATAGAGACAACTTCAATGATTTAATCTGTGTTCGAAAGTAGAAACCTCGAAAGAATATCTAACCCTCATACCTAATTTTTAAAGATAAAAAATGTTACGAACCCTTTAATATTAAAAAAAAAAGCGAGTTATGTTTATGGGAATTAATGCCAAAGAGGTTAGAAATATGGAGTACAAACATGTGACAGTTGTGATGCCAAGTCAATGTCTAAGGTGAAGTGTTTTTCTTCATCCAAGATGTGTGTCACGTTATAAGAAGGAAAAAATTATGTATTAAATTTCTATTATCTTTGGCGTGGGTCCTTCCTTGAATGAACTGGTGAGGGAGAATTCATCCTTTTATATGGGTTGGGGTGATTCCTTTTATAATAAATAAAGTGTGGTTGAGATTATTATGTGGATTCTTTTTGTCGATTTTTTTAGATTTTTTTATTCTTGAAGATAAGTTATAAAATAATCGGTAAGCCTCATAACGTGATGGTTTAGATATTGGTGGGCTCCATAACTTCTTAAGGAAAAATTTATGTTTGTGGCTAGGTGTGGAAGCTAATGAAGCCGCGAAATTAAATATAAAACTTTCTTTCTATTGATTTACAGGACTAGTCATGTCTAATATGGAATAGGCAATAGGCAGTGATTTAGGCCAAGTAAACTTTGAAAATATTTTGAAAATATTTATAAAGGTTAAGATAAGTTTATAGTAAGAGATAAGTTATTTTATATAAATGGGTATGGATGAGGGTGGTTTTCAACTTCCAAAAAAATAGGTTCAGATAAATTGAAAGTAAATAAATAATGGAAACAAGTAAATAAGAACATTGGAAGAAACATCAATCTTTTTCAGGATTTTCTTTTTTAAAGTGAAAAATAAATTATATTAGTAAAAGTTGTATTACAAAATAAAATGAGCTGGATAGGAAACAAGGGAGAAAGAGAAGCCTCCTCTAATCCCTTCTGGCTCAAAAACTACCTATACAACTAACAAAAGTGTTGTTTTCATCATCAATGTCTATCTCAATATGGGCCCTGATTGATTTCGAACCTACCTTGGGAGTAACTCATCACTGTATATAAACAATATATCAAGCACTGTGGAGGTTTCCATGAGATCGATATTGACTACCATCCGTTTAAATTACTTCCCATGAAGCACAAAAAATATTATATAGGTGGGTTTGTTGAAAACAACACCTAAGGCCACCATTATGCAACTATCCATGCACAACAACACCACATGAGTTGAATTCCAATTTCCTTCATTCATCTGAATTTCGTAGACCATCCATCTATTTTCATATTGTTTTGAAGTCATTCTTGGCATCTTGATCATGTCTAACATACCTATTGCTTTGTGGGGTGGAGGCTTATTTTCTCTTAATCTGGTCATACTCAACAAAATGCCCATGACTTGGTGTGTTTTATTTTTGAAAGCCATCCACCTTGGTCACTCTGAGTCTAATGGTAATAACGTCATACAAGAGAGCACCAATGGCCTAAAAATGAAGACACAAGAGCCTATGGAAGTAAGCCAAGAAACTTGCTTACCCAACTTGACACTAGGATAACTTGTCATTGGTTTTCTTCAATGTCATTGCTCACTGGCCTAACTGCAATAGATTCATTAGAATCACTATATACTCTATCTATTTTCCTATCTTCCTGTACCACCTCTCATATCCCTTAGATTTTTTGGCACCATCTTATCTGATTTTCCATTTGAGAGTCCATGTATTGCCCTTCCTATAACTCCTTTCCCATTTTGCTAAATAATCCTCCACCCTATTTCCCTCTCACTTGATATGCATAATAAAGACATCTTGAAAAACCTTCCAAATATTTTGAATTGCTTCCACCTTCCTTCTCTCCTTAATTCCCAACACTTGGAAGGGTCTTATCGGATCCAAGATTCCAGCCCATACCCGAGAGTCTGTCTCTATCCATAGCTTATGTAAGTATAGATTTGTTGTTATCATTGACATCGATATGATTGCCTATCTTTCTGCTTAATTATTTGTTATCTCCCCCATACCTTCTACTCTCTAGTAAACCCGATCTCCTTTACAATTCCTTATGATAAGGCCAAAACTAGATTTTCTAGGGTTTTTAGTGGAAGCCCCATTTGTGTTAGCCTTCACCCACTCTCTGGGAGGTCTCCACTCCATGTCACTTGGGGTATTCTCACCTGTGCATCCAACCCTTAGCTATTTTTATTTTATAGTTATTCCAAAGCTCCTAAGGATAGTCATTTTCTCCATTTCTATGTCCTTTTCCTCCTGTAATCTAATAGACAATGTTTCCATTACCTTACTAATAATCCTCCCATATTTGCTCCCTTGTTTTGTGCTCTAATTTAAATATGTATGCATTTCATTCTAGCCATAACTTCCACCATATGAAGCCAGGTCTCAAATTCCATGTCATTTTGATTGTTTTAGTCTTAAAATTGCTTTGTTTTCATTTCTCATAAAAGCTTTCCCAGCTCACAAAGATATCCCAATGCTTTCTCATCTACCCCCACCAACTGATCTAATCTCTAGCAAAAGAACACCAAAATGTAACAACCCCTAGTTGTCACTACACGTCTGCTAATTTTTTTTATTATCTAAGTTCATCTTTGTCCACCTTATGATAATTCAAAGTTATAATAATGTTCTAAGACAATATCTTCCCATCAAGATGTAAGTAGCCCGAATCGTAATAGATTAATTAAATAGAAGCACCAACTTCTACAATTCCTTTTTAAGCCAACTGTGAGTAGGAGCACCAACTCCTACAACATCATCCTACCATCCCATAATGGTAGATGAATAATAACATGCAATGGATATGTCCCTTTCATACATTTGCCACATGGCAAGGGACATCATTTTGGTTTAATCAACCATTTATGAGGACAATCCCTCACAAAAGGAATTACTTTTTCCATTTCTCCATATTGCCAATAAAAGCTAGTAATATAGGAGAAAACAATAATCTATTGCTCAATACAAAAATCTACATACAATTTGGGTTATTCGTCTTAAGCGTTATTATAAGGATTTATTATCATCAAGGTGTTGATAGTTTTGGTGGTGGTGGGTTTTAGTTCATATGTTTTGAGTCTTGGTTTTACTTCCATTGTTGTGTAGATTACTCATAATGTTTCCTCTACACTACTATATTCAAGGAAATGATTCTTATGATCAACCAAATATCACTATGCATATATTATCATAACTTAAATTAAGCAACCATACAAGTAATCTCTAATTACAAAAAAGTTCAATAACATTCAATGGCAATTGCTAGCAAGCTTTACACATGATACTTTCATTTGATCATATTTCCAAATACATACATCATCTACCATCTAATTGAGATGATTACATCATGTAAAAGACTTCCTTACAATATACAAAAACAAGTAGAGAAATACATCAAATATTACATAGCTTGGCTTCATCTTTTCAGGCCATCAAGATTATAATATCTCAATACTAGCATAAGTAGAATGCATAGTAAAATGGTCTTCAACAATGGTTGTCCAGTTCTTCTATAATTTTCTTGTATCTTCATGATGTGAAAGAGATGTTTGTAAGGGATCAGGATAACTCGAATGTAGAGTATGCCAATGCAACACAGCAAACCATGCTTATCATAATTGAATGTAATTATGCATCCTACATTTGCCATATGCATATTTCATATTTAAGAACATCATCATCAATAATTCAACCATCTTAACAATATGCATAATAGGGATAATTATCAAATTTTGTTTGGTTTAACTCCAAACATAGGGAAAAGTCCCATACTTCTTCCCAAGAAATGGACACCAATCCAATCCTCCTTAATTTAGAAAGCTTTATTTTCATTCACAAAATTCCAACATATAATGTGAGATAAATTCATAACCATAATAATTTCAATCCAAAGACATAATTTCAACCTATAATCTTAAGATACATTCATCATAAAACATAGGACAATTTATAATCTATTTTGAAATATAGACATTTGTATGCAAAGTCTAAAACTCCCCTTTCCATTGCATAATAAAATCAAGTATTCTAATGTTCCCAAATACCTAACAATCACACCATAATAAAAACTTTCAAAGTCTCAATTTAAAGAGCATCAATTACAATAGCTCACGAAAATATTCCATATTTCCATGCAATGATTCTCATATGGCAACATCTATTCGTATCAACTATTTTACTTTTCAAAGCAATACCATCTATCTCTACTATAGCATAACATAACTCAATTAACCCTAATTCTATCCATAAGTTGAGTAATGTTGAGTCTATTTCACACTAATACTAATTCCAAAGAGAGTGTAGCACCTCTCGACGTAATCAGATCGACCGCTCGAACATATATGGTTACAACACACATGTATGTTGTATGACAATGAGATACGTGCTCCAGAGAGACATAGGCCAATTATAGCAATGGTCAGCTATACTTAGAAGTGGTCCGAGAGATTTAAATGTAGCCTTATCTATTCGTTCAATGACACTTGAATAGCCTTAAGGAAATGTGGCTTCGGGTTTGTGTTAGTTAGCACCCCTTTGCCCAACGATGGAAGAAAAATGTTAGTTTTAATTCTAATCTTCCTGAGTATTTTTGGGGTGTATAATTATAGAATACCTAACGAAGTGTTCCTGATGACTATAGTGCTTAAGCATTACCATGGTTCCATCTACTCTTTAAGGTAAAATATCTGAGGATTCTAGGTATTAAACATTCATGACCGAATGCTCTTGAACCAAGAAAATCCGATAGTATCACTCCACAGGGTAGTACGTATCTCAAGAATGGTTACAAGATTAAATGTAGATCAGATGGTGGTTAGGGATTGATGACTCGACTTAGGATGTCGTTCATATGTTACTTCGAATATACGAAAATGAAGGACTTATAACCCTCCACCAGACTCATGTTGTCTAAGTTTAACTACGGTAAGACCTTCGAACATGGTGACCTAGGAAAAATATTCACTTTAGTCTTGATTGTAGACGATCGCACACTGTATTCTAGGTCTAATTCGAACATTCGTCAGACCGGAGGAATAGATACAACATCCAGTGGAACTAATGATTTGACCTATCAAACATGCATGAGGAGACCTAGTTATGGTAAATACAATCAAATAGAGTTGACTCATATACCGTCTAGCATATCTGGGTTCGTAATTCTAAGAACCATTCCTTGAACCAAAGGTTAGACATATGTAATTATAGTCTATGATGCTTTTAATCATCAACACCAAATAGAGAATGGTCGAAAGGTAAATATCTAATAGAATTCAAATCGAAGCTTATAACGGTCCAACTACTTCGAACTCCGATGCATGATAGTCTTACTCCATTCGATCTACTACGATTCATTTAATTTTAGAAAATAAAGCGTGTAGATACTATGGTTAGGCATAATCAAATTTACCTTAAAGAAAATACATTAGTATATGTCTTTCCAAAAGAAACATAGCTCCATAAAATTTGTATCCAATGAAACCTATCTCCAATATGGAATTTGAGAATATATTTCTCTACCCTTATACGCGACAAGGCAATCGAGGTTTCTTACTATTTCTTTAAATCCATAAGCTAATTTTAGGCTGTCATACAAAGTGTCAAACAAATAAAAGACCAACAAAGTATAATAAGAGGAAGTCCCACACCTGGATCTTCCACAACTCACAAATCCCAATTTGCTTGAAAATTCCTTCTTATGTTTCCCTTCAAGCCTTCTCTATAACATAGCATAGCATACCCTTTTTCTCAACCCCCGGCTATTTATAACATTTTTTTCTCTCCCTCAAGATGGTGCTCTACAATATTTTATTTCTTCCCTATCTTTTCCCTTCACATGCAAGTTTCTCCAATATATATTATTTTAATACAAAAAGGGATTCCCTAGAGATAAGGTATAGGCTGGTTATATGTCCTATGTCCCCCCACTCTAAAGGTACTCATACTATTGAGAACATAGGCAATAAGTACTGGGACTATTAAAGATAAAATAAGAGTCTCATCCCTTAGTACAACCATCCCAAAGTTGCCATGTGTAGGAAAGATGTAATATTTAATTTATAAGGTAGTCTTTTCATATTTTGGTCCAATAAAATTTGGACAAGCTCATAAAAGAACAAACCACCTAATTTCTTTTCCAAAATAGAGTAAACCAAAATAAATAAGCATGTTCAAAAAAATTAATCTCTACTCTAGAGAATGCTTAAGTTGTGTGCATAAAAACATATATTAAAAATATTAAAGTGTCAATATGCATTTCCAAGGTGGAATTCCCTTATGCAAATTAATTATGCAACCAACTATATTTTGCACAAATGGCATACAAGCACTCAATGCATATGCCTGTTGTTTTCCATCATCGTTTTTCCTTTGAGTGGCAAGAATTTTAGAGTAATTCCTCAGGTAACACCGCCATCAGATAGGTAACTAGTGATGACAGAAACAAGAGATTTACCTAATGAGTTGTCTTTCTCATCATTTCCCTTCTCATCTCTCGGTGGTCAATCTTCCACCTATGAGAATACCTACTCTTGCAAACAATAAATGTACGCAACATCATTTTCCCTTGATAGAAACCAATATTATGCAAACACATCAAACATTAAAACCAACTATCATAATACAAATAACATATTAACACAGTTCCTCCAAGGTGGGCCGTGACACAAAAAAAGAGGTGATTCAATTGATCCTTTGCCTTCCCACATAGAACACATTTGTAAGGCCCATAGAAGGCTCTTAAATCTCAAATGCCAATCACTTTCCATGGCTAATCAACCATGGAAAAATATTAATTTTTGGACACCCTTCCTTTTGCCAAACAAATGTCCATTGAAGTGGTGCTAGGGAAGTCTTATATCCATAGGTTAACTTGTATCCCTCTTTTGTCTTATGTATTTCCAACTTGCTTTCTCCCTATCCAAGTATATCCTTGTTGGAACCATCCTAAATTGGATGTCTTTCAAGATATCTCCACAATTTTTCTGTTAGTTCCTTTGTCCCCCTCGTTGGCCATTCCTTGGGGTGTTTCTCTTGTAGTAATTATGGCACATATTGTTTACATGATTTCATATAGTGAGAGGCTTTCAACCACCCTGCCTCCTAGAGCTCTACTTTCCAAATCTCCATATCTAATTTTTTTTGAATAATTGGTTGGGATTGATTCCATGAATCCTCCCAAAAGAGAGCATCCTTTCTATAGACACCCAAAACATGTCAATTTTCTAATTCCCCTAAGTCCATTTTGAGTAATTTAAAAAATCTCCAATTACTTCCCAAAATTCACAATTAATTCCTATAATCTTAAGCTAATCCCTAAAATCCCAAGCTATTTTCCAAATTTCCCAATTACCTACCAAAATCTCCAATATCCATAATTAATTTACAATTATAAATTAATTCCCCACATTCTAACCTATTTTCTAAATTCCACAATTAATGCCCAACACCCCCTAACCCCACCTTGAAACCTTATAAAAATTGAATTTTCCTTTTTCTAGCCCCTTTCCCCCACTAAACAACCTCCTACACTAAACCCCCTGGTCATCATATGAATTCCTACCCCTTAGCCTAGATGTAAAACTTCCTAAATGTGTGCACACCCCTCCCCCTAGCTTCCTCCCTTTGATCCTAAAATAGGTCCACATCACCCTAGATTTCCACATCCCCATGCACCCTCATCACTCCCCATGCCTATTTATGACACTTGGGAAGGGTGAGGATCCTCCCTACCTAAGTGCATTTATGTGGTATCATGTGCACATGCCACTTGGGTGGGTGAGGACTCTCCCCACCCAAGGTCATTAATAGGGGAAGGTGCACAATATCCTAAATAGAAATTTCTAAATTTTTCATGTCCCTTCACCCATGCCACATGGCTGCCACATCATGCCATGTCACTTCCTAGTCATCACCCCCTCTCCCTCTCATAAAGTATATATATACCCCCCTTCTCTCTTTCATTTGTAAGAGCACATGATTTTACAATCTAAAACTTTGCTAAAAT
Organism: Wollemia nobilis; assembly: GCA_028583015.1. Classification (NCBI taxonomy): domain Eukaryota; kingdom Viridiplantae; phylum Streptophyta; class Pinopsida; order Araucariales; family Araucariaceae; genus Wollemia; species Wollemia nobilis. The sequence goes on from JAQPPZ010017016.1 coordinate 13,470,467, forward strand.
TTCTCCTTAACCCTCTCTTGTGTGCTTAGCCTTCACTTATAGCCAACCCCCTTGTGCATCTCCAATCAACCATAAAGATGAATGTGAGCTTCACCATGGACATACCTCATTTTGAAAGTTGCTCATAAAAAAAGCATCAAAACTGCACCAACATGCTACCAGAGGCCAGCCATATCCCCCTAGAGGTCCACAACAAATTTCATTTACATATAAGCATCGAAAGCCTTGATTGTTCGATCCTTGACAATTTTTAGTCATCGTCGCCAGATGCCAAATGGTCTACAAAGAATACTACTAGCTCTTGGATGGTCAAATTTTATAGTGAAAAATAGTCATGACCTCAACAATAGATAGAGCAATAAGGTAAGCAAGGTTTGTTCTCTATGTTTTCATGACATTTTGGCATCATATTTTCATCTTAAGCAAGATTTTCTCAAGTTTTATTGTTGAATCTCTTACAAATTTTGGGCCTAACCAAGGTAGGCCCACTTGATGCTATTAACTTCTTGTTGTGGATTGTGTGTAGGTGCATTGGAGGAGCATTCAACATAGGGTGGTCAAGCAATTGGAGTTTCAAAACCCATCCAACTCTTGTGGTGGCATAAAAGATTTTGTAGCACTATTACTATAATATTTGCTAAAAGGGGACACTCTCCACTTTGGAGGCCCTATTGTAAGTCCCAAGGGGGTCATTTGTAACAAAAATATGGTTTGTAATATATTTTATTCAATCAATCAAATGGTGCATCTTCCTTGTCACATAAATGGTGATCACGGTGGGACCCTACCTTTATCACATTTGGTATTCTCTATTTTCTAGGTAATAGGATTAATCGTTTTGTTTTCTTTTGTATTGCATATACCTTGTGTGTTTCTTTAATATTTTCCATGCTTTCTTGCTTTTCATACTATGTTCTGTCTATTTTGCATGTTTGAAACATCATCATTATCATCCTAAAACAAGCCATACTGAGATTCATCAAGCCAATCTCTCATCATTTGCACTCAGATCTCATCATATGACTTTAAACGATCATAAATCCTAACCATAAGGGCCCAAATGGTCATCAATCCAACTTGTTATCACTCATAGCCATACCCATCAGTCAGGTATTGGTCTCATATAATACGTCGTAATAAAACTCAAGTGTGTATGAGTCCTTACCACCTAATAAATCAATTTGGGGATCATAGGTTCATCACCTCTCTCCTCATAATCCATTTTTGGCTTTTGTTTTCTATACAAGTTTGGGGAGCACATGTATATAACCTCTTTCTCCACAAATTATTGTTTTCTAGATAGATTTGCTTTTGATAACAACCTTTTAAGCCACTTTTATCTTTTCGTTTGATTAGTTGTGTCATTTTGGGTGTTTCATATTTCTATTTTCATTATAAAATTCACTTTCTAATTTTGTTTACACTATTTTATAGAGAAAACTTGATAACAATAACCCTCGAGGAGTAGAAAACCATAGTTGTCAGACGTAGTCAACCCAACATCTCTCATAGGAGAAACTATCCTAGGGTAGATGATCTTGTCTTGAAATCATCTAAGACCTAATGGTTGTGATTCCAAAAATTGTTGGCCACAAAAGTAGACCTACAACCTCTGTTAATCCTCAAACCCACACTGGACCTTAGGTAGGAGAATCTATCCTTAGTTTTCAGTCTGGTTTCATAATGGCAAGCACATCTTCTTAAGGCTTAATTTTGTGTGAATCAATCTTTATTTATTTTTAAAGATTTCACATTAAACAAGAGCAACTTCTCCTACCCATATGCTCTCCTCTTGCATCCATAGGGTGATCTTGAGGATCAAAATGGGAGGAGGACACTCTTGGGGTTAAAGAATGTGCCTTCATTTTTACAATATTTTCATCTTTCATTATACTTTGCATCACATATTAAGTAGGATTGTGGTTCTACATATGCTCTCATCTCACACTCTAATGTGATGGTTTTTGAAGCATTCAATCTAATCAATAAACACAATTATTGATTCAATAAACTAATGAGACAAAGAAAACAAAGTAACACATGAACTACAATTGCATATAGCTTGTTATTACTTGCATAAACTTGTACAATGAAATATGGAACTAAGAGTCCATAATATAGATTTTACAAATGACCTTTGGTCTACCTCAAATGACCCTTGGTCTACCTCAAATGACCCTTGACATACATAACAAATAATGTAATATATTCTAACACCCCCTATATTACATTATTTAGGATATAATTCTCTTGATATGCATAGATGATCTCTGAATATTTGAAATGTGTTATGACTTAGAGCTTTTATAAATATATTTGCCATTTTTTCTTCGATAGGAATATGCTTCAAACTGATATGACGATTCTAAAAATGATCTCTAATGAAATGACATTGTGCTTCAATATGCTTAGTTCGTTCATGTACAATTGGATATTTTTTATCATATTGAGTACTTCTTGATTATTACAATGTATTAGAGTTGGAGTTTGTTTGATTCCCATATCAGATAATACATATTGTAACCACAAAGCTTTACAAATTGTATCTCTTGTTGCATGGTATTCTATTGTAGTAGATGATTGTGCTACTATATGTTGTTTTTTACTGTGCGAAGATATTGGTTCTGACCTAAGATAAAAAAATGTACCATGAAGTAGATTTTTTATCATCAATAGAACCAACATAATTAGAATCTGAATAACCTTGTAGAAAAAAAAAATTAACATTCTTTATATAAGTTAGTTTAAAATTTGTAGTCTTCTTGACATATTACAGTATTCTTTTTGTAGCTTTCCAATGACTCTCTCTTAGATCTTGCATGAATATTGAAAGATAATTTACAACAAAAACTAAATTAGATCGAGTATTATTAAGTACATAAGACTTCCAATTAATTGGTGGTACCTTGTAGCTGAAACTAAAGGTGTTCCATTATTTTTGTATAATTGAAGCCCTTGTTCCATAGGTGTATCTTTAGGCTTACAATCATTCATTTTATATTTCTCAAATAGAGGTTTTGCATATTTTGACTGTGTAATTGTGATATTGTCTTCATTTTGATGAATTTCTAGACCAAGAAAATAATTCATCAATCCTAAATATTTCATTTCAAATGCCTTCTCAAGATCCTTTTTTTTCTCAATTATTAGTTTTCTAGAGATTCCAGTAAACACTATATCATCAACATGCACTATAAGAATTAATATATCATTTCCAATTTTTTTTGTATATAGACTTGGATTGGATGTACTTCGTTTGAAACTATGTTGTAACAAATGATTATTAATTTTTATGTTCCATGCTCTAGGGGCTTGAGTAGAACCATATAAAAATTTATCTAATTTGCAAACCTTTTTTTCTTGATCTTTAACAACAAATCCTTCTCGTTGTGACATGTATACTTCCTCTTCTAAGTCACCATTAAGAAAAGCACTTTTTACATCCATTTGATGAAGTTTCAAACCCTGATGAGTTGCTAAAGCACATGTTGTTCTGATAGTAGTCATTCCAGATATTGGCACAAATATTTCTTCATAGTCCATTCCCTCCATTTGAGTATATCCTTTGGCTACTAACCGAGCTTTGTACTTGTCAATGTCCCATCTACTTTTGCAACAACTCGAAAACCAGGCTAGTTTAAGGGATTGCATAATTATTACTCTTATATATATATATATATATGTATATATATTGTAGACACCAAAATCTATCCACTTGTCCTCCATCCATACCTTCCTGCCATTTCCGCCCAATATTTATTTATGTTTATTATATATATTTAAATAATAATATTTTATATATTGTATTATATATTTAATAAATATATATTTATATAAATTATTTAATCCTAGCCATCTAATTCCATTTAATCCCGACCACCCATTTACATAAATCCATGCCACACCCTAAATTTATTGTTTAACCTTAGATGTGCTTTAATCTCAGCCACACGATTAGTATCGTTGAAACCATCGCATGCCCTAGGTTAGATTATAAATAGGAACTATTTTTATGGCTCAACCCCTAAGTCTAAGTTCATAATTCCTGATTCTAAGTCCTTTAGTTCCCTCAATGCTTGAGTTTTCGAATCCACTGATTTCCTTGGAGTTCCCTAAGTTTTTGAGCATCTTGCTTCCCTGAGTGCCAAAAGCCTTGTAACAAGCTTCTTGTGCCCTAGTCATATTCCATCCATCACATTTCACACCCCTCACTCACCATATCCACCGCCGCAACTTGCACCCTCACTCGATCTACTTTTACAAAATTCACCATTAGCTGCCAAGCATCTTCGAGTGCTTTTTTATCAATGCCAGGCACCCACGAGCACCTCCTCACCAGTCCCATGTGCCCATGGATGTTTTCTACAATTTCCAGGTGCCCACAGGTGTTTTATGCTCCCATTCCTGAAGTCCCTCTAGCCTCCAAGTGACACTAGGGCATTGCTACACTAGCCACTTGCATCAAACATCTATTTTTAGCTATGTTAGGGTAAGAAGGTAAAATAGATCAACCTTATATTTATTTATTTTATGCATGTGTTTCTATTTTTGTTCACTTTATTGAAAGTATCTAGTTAGGGTTTCATTATTGCATATAGAGGGTCTCACACTATGGAGCCCTCGTATATACTACTAACTATTTTTTGTGTCATTGTGTGCAGATTTGGAGCATTACATCAGCATTCGAGTGGCCCAACCATGGATATTTGAAAAGCCCACTCAACCTTGTTGGGATCAAGATGCGCTTGAAGACACCACAACCTTGCTTCTTAGGGTTTTGAAGAACCCTAAATTTTTATAATATTGTATCAAAAGGATTCAAGGATCCAAGCTTGTAACAATGGAGTTTCTAGGCTCCCCCCATCAATAAATAATTTATTCTATTGTGCAATCTTGTGTTTCTTTGCAGTTCATTTTTTTTAAGCATTGTTTGTGTGTTGCGTTTTACATATTTCAAATGGAGATCACGGTGGGACCCCCTAAGGGCTCCTATTTATAATCTATTTTACTAAATCATTTTCTATTTTCTATCATCTTGTAGATTTTTTAGAAGCACAGATTTCACAGTTTTTATTGGATCTAGGGTTTTTGAAGTCTATAGAAGCTTGTAGAAGGTGCACAAAGTGCTCAACGACATCTGAGGGCAATCTAGAAATACCCAGAGGTGTTCCAAGCCATCCATAAGCATCCATGGGCATCTCAAAAATGTTTAGAAGCATCCAGAGGCATTTATGAAGAGTTAGGAACAAAAACGTAGGCTTTCCAGTAAGTCAACTATTTAAAAACCCTAGTTTTTTATTTTACGTATTCTGGATATCTTCTGTATTTTTTAGATTTTAAACAATAAAATGAATCATCATTAAGAAATCTAGAAATGAATGCATATTAGTTTGCATTTCTATATTTGCACTTCATTCACATATTCATATTAGGGTTTTTGTTTTCTGGGTGTAAACTATTGCATTTTGTTTGCATTTGAACTAAAAATTGCATAATATAGTGTTGCATCTTAGGGTTAAAGACATTTTATTTTGTCTATCTAAGTTGGAACAATATTGGATTTTCAAAAGTATCCCTGCCAGTTGTGTTATTCTAGGTAGAGGGGTGGACAAACCCTTTGGTTGTTATTTAGATAGGGGGTCTTAAGTGGTGTACTTCACGCCCTTTGGAGAACTTGACCATTTTTTTTGGCTTATGATTTAGGTTTATGAAATTAATTGTTTTTAACATTGTTTGTATACAATAGAAAATATAAACCTTAAAAATAATTCACACACATCACGATTCATGCAAAATAGTAGTGGTTGGATTTCATCACCAACCATTGCTTGAGATTTGGTGACGATGGCATTCATCTCCATCCACTAATCTCTGCCTTTAGACACCATAGTAATACCATCAAGAAAGCTTATTGGATTTCATCACCAACAAGAATCTCGTGACCCCATCCTCGTCATAGTTTTTCACCTTTATTTCATTAAGAAAGATTAGCACATCAAAACACATAAAACTGGCACATAAAATGAATATACATTAAAATGAGATAATTAATGAACAAGGTAAGCCACATTGGTTGAGACTTAGCATCATTGTTTATTTATTTCCTTAAGCATTCCAATTTTTGTGTTCCATTTGGTGTTTTAATTTTGCATCTTGATTTATTTTGCTTATGGTATTAACTCAAAATCAAAAGAAAGCAATAATTCAAGAAAAATTAATGACACCTTCATCCACCTTCCCCACCACTTATGTGGTATATTCCCTAAATATCACACAGGAAAATTTATCTGCAGGTCCCTCACATTCTTTGCCATCCATAACCTTCCACATGACCATACCCCAAGAGGAGTCAACCTCCCCTACAATAGACCATCACATTACCCATATAGACCTAGAAAAAGTAGAAGCTTTCTTGAAATTTTATAGTTATGTCTTAGAGTCTATCCCCAACTCGCCTAGACATGATCCTTATTTACAATAGGAAATTATCTCACCCCAACCCTTGAAACTCCCTTGGTATGAAGCACAAGTCAACATTGCTTCACAAGCATCCATTTCATCCAATCAAGTTGCAATTTCCATTGCCACTTGTCCCCCATCCACATCATATATTCCATCTTCCTCCATGCCCTCCATTGATGATATGGAAATTATTGAAGCATGGGAACATTTGAACAAAATTCTCAAGCAATGATAGACAACTCAACAACAAGTTCAAGTGAACCCTATGCCTCAACCTATTTCCACTCAACCCTCATTTATCACCCAAAGCCCTTCTTGGGTACAATAATATTCGATGGTTTCCATTCCAACACCTCCATATACCCATACCTATTCCATTCCCATGAGTCAACCCATCCATAGTCCTCATACATCATATCATTTTATTCATTCACAATCACTTCATTCACAACCTCACCATCATCAAATTCACTGCATGTCCCCCAATTCATCACACCTCCAACAACACACTCAATCTCATTCATTCACCATCTCTTAATTCACTTAACAAGCCAACCAAGGCTTACAATCAGATTATCAACATATTAAAATGTTACAACAAATATTAACTTGACTCACTAACATTGAGTTACAGTTGAGTCATCATCAGTGTCAGCAACCACAACAATTGAAACACCCAATTTTACAATCCACATATTAGGTTTCAATACCTGTACCATAATGTCAAAATCCAACACAATTGGACAAATGCACCAAATGTCCTATAAATCCCCCTCGCAAATACACGATGCTTTTAGAATTTTATTCAACCATTTTTTGAAGGCTTTACAAAGCACAAGAGATTTCACTTCCAGAAATCAAACCAAGAGACCCAACCAAACGAGGCAAACACTTTAAGGAGCATTTGGACTATCCTTATCATCAACAAGAGGGCCATGACATCAACAACTACCATGTATTTAAATATGTTTTCCAATATCTTATTGATCTACAAGTCTTTTCCACCAACGGTCCATCCAACCCATCTGATCAGGACAATGGTACCAACTCAATCACCAAGCAAAGTGGGGACTCTCAAGATATCACATCCTCCTAGTCACTCACATCACCAATCAAAAATATCCAAAGGTACCTAATCCCTTTGGTCACATTTTAACATGACTTCATCTTAGCCATTCACCATTAACATGGCTTCACAATAGCCATTCACCATTAACATGGCTTCACGATAGCCATTCACCATTAACATGGCTACAAAACAATCATTCATCATTAACATAGCTTTATCTTAGTAATTCATCATTAACATGGTACCATTAATTATTAACATGGTACCATTCATCATTAACATGACTACACAACAACCATTCACCATTAACATTGCTACACAACAACCATTCACCATTAACATGGCTACACAATAGTCATTCATAATTAACATACCTTCATCTTAGCCATTCATCATTAATATGGCTCCACAACAGCCATTCACCATTAACATGGCCTCATCTTAGTAATTCATCATTAACATGGCTTCATCTTAGCCATTCATCATTAACATGGCTTCATCTTAGCCATTCACCATTAACATGGCTCCACAACAACCATTCATCATTAACATGGCTTCATCTTAGCCATTCATCATTAACATGGTTTAATCTTAGCCATTCATCATTCACATGGCTACAAAACAACCATTCACCATTGACATGGCTACACAACATCCATTCACCATTAACATAGCTCTACAATAGCCATTCATCATTAATATGGCTTCATCTTAGCCATTCATCATTAACCTGGCTTCATCTTAGCCATTCATAATTAACATGGTACCATTCATCATTAACATGGCTTCATCTTAGCCATTCATCATTAACATGGCTTAATCTTAGCCATTCATCATTAACATGGCTTCATATTAACCATTCATTATTAACATAGATTCATATTAGCCATTCATCATTAACATGGCTACACAACAACCATTCACCATTAACATGACTACACAACAACCATTCACCATTAACATGGCTCCATAATAACCATTCATCATTAACATGGATTCATATTAACTATTCATCATTAACATGGCTTCATATTAGCCATTCATCATTAACATGGTACCATTCATAATTAACATTGGTGTTTAAACCAATTAGGTTGTCGAAGCCAGAGCCTTATACCAAGGTTTATCCATCTTGAAAGGCCTCCATTTCAACAACTTAATTATCAAAGGTGATTCCCTGAACATCATTAATCATCTCAAAGGAATTTGATCTCTGGCATGGGGTGTTTTCAACCTGATAGAAGAATCAAGAATATTTATATGCAAGTATGATAATGTTGTCATTCAACATGTTTACAAGGAGGGCAACAAGGTCACTGACATCATGGCCAACCTTGGGTTGGTCGAGGACTCTCTTCAGGCCTGGTTTGCCAATTATCCTCATGTTATCATTGCTAATGGAATCAACAATGAAACATCATTTCTCTAGCCTTATCATCAAGCCATGTCGACCCTTAAGTCAACTTGGTTTGCATAGGCAACACAATTTTCTTTTGCCATCCATCTCATAGGACTTTATCCTACTCAGCAAGTCTGTCGATTCAAGGTGTCTTACACAAATTGTCAACTTTACAATAAGTGGTACCCCACCTCAGATCATGAGTGCTTCATCACCTAGATTATTTGTGTCATTAGCTTCGTTTAAAGCATCATATTCCAAAAATATTTTCAAGAGCATGAATGGGCAAATATCATCATCTCTATGAGTACGTATGTTGTAAGTGGAAGATCTTATTTCACTTCATTCAGTGATATTATTGGATGTGATTGTCCCGACATGGATTTGGCACATGCGAAAATGCTCTCTAGGTATGAGATGATCCATCCACATATCTAGAGCATTGAGGTCTACATTTTTTATGGCATGTGTATTTGTAAAACTTCAAATAGTTCAGCTATCCACAAGGGTTTTAAATGCAACGTGTACAATTGGTATATCCATAAAAATTTACACGTTGATCAATATTAGAGGTGGGTCTTCCAAATTATTTGTGCTTATGATTTTTAGAGGTGGGATACATGAATTATGGGTAACAAAATGATATTACTTGAGCTAGAATCTCTACAAGTGGATGCTATAGTGGAAGAAATATTGAATAATCATGAATTTTTACCTTTTCTCGATAAGTTTGGTGGAAGTGATTTTGAATTATCCTAGGAATTCACGAAGTCCTAGGATAATGGATGAGTGAATCTCTATGGGTTTACTTTCAAATTGAACATCCTCATGTTGGCCAAGGTGATGGAGTTTCCCAATAATGAAAATCTCATTCATCATGATAAGCACTCCTTAGCAGCAGAACTAGGTCACTTCAGAGATAAAGGGAAGCACCTAGTCAAATATAAAGAAGATATTATTAGGGAGGCTCTTCTAGTGCCTTGGAATGGGGTAATGGTCCCCATCATGCAATTTTTCACCATCGATGAGCCCAACTCTCTTCTCAAAATCTTCCACATAGCATTTTGAATCACCTACATGACATCAAGATCATCAATATCCCTGAATACCTTTTCAAGTCAATTTAGTTATCGTTTGAGAGCATCAGGGAGGGTGCCTCTAAACACACAAAATAATAAGGTCTCCACTTGATTATATATAAGCACGCTTTACAGAAGGAATAACAAAGAGATACCATTATCACTGATGGTAGCCTTGCTCCATCATATCCTAGTCTTAAGACTCCAAGTGATGGTGAAGCAGAGAAAGGCATTACTAGTTGAGCTAAAGCTGGAAAAAATTTAATCTTTGGATCTTTTATTGACACTCCATCTTCATCCTGCCACAAGCAAGGCTTCTAGGTAGAAGCAAAAAAATATTGTTATCATTGATCTTGACAAGGAGATCCCTAAAGAGTCTCCTGTAAAGCATGAAAAGCTAAAACTCCAAGATGATACCTCTCAAATGATCTCTCCCATGGATGGTGAATTCCCTTGTGGGCCTTCAACTTGTGTTATACAAAGATCTAATCCTGATGATCCCCTGACCAATCTAGATGACTTGTTGAATTTGACTTCGACCCTTCTCCAACAAATAGTTAAGATGGTTAGCAATCTCAAAAAGTAGAAGGATATTTCTTCACAGATCTTGGATGTTGAACAAAATGAAAATAAGTATGAGAATGATCATTTCGATACTTTTGAGTAGCTTGGATTTCTTTGGGTGTCTTGTTTTTGTTGGATAATATAGGTTTCGTATCCCTTGTCTTTGGACCTTTGCATCGGCCTCAATGCTTTCTATTTTTATTCTAGGGAGATGATATCCTATCTTCGATGTGTTCCCTTTGGTCACTTCTCTTTTGTGTCATATTTCTAAGGTCATCTCTTTTGGGACTTCCTACCTTTTTGGGTTTATATTGTAAATGTTTTGGGGCCCTTTCAAAACCTTTTTTTTATCAATAAAATAAATGTGCTTTAAACTTCAATAATCTTTAAGATAAATAATATTATAACTCCACTTAATGTAAGGTAATTCAAATTTGCTCTTTCCCTCCAAATACTTAAACTATGCACCAAAAATGGAAGTGTAATGTATAAACAGTACCTATTATGGTATCGACAGATTTATCACTTCTCTTAATGTTACAATATGTCAGGTGATGGTCAACATGCCTAATTACACCATTGTTTCTCTTTCCTTAATGCTTGGATTTCCTCATTTTCTCAGTTGTGAATAAAAATCTATGTTCTATCTCAAGTGCCTACTTGGTAGCTTGTTGCTCTTTGTCTTCTTTCTTACTGGTAGCTTATCTGAATGACATTCCTTATCTCCTCACTTGTTGCTCTCAGGTGCTACCTAGTAGCTAATTTGAATGATGTGCTTTATCTCATCTTTTGGTTGCTAGTAGCTCGTCCTTTGGTAGCACTCTCTGGTGGTAACATTTTGGATAGTGTTCTACATCTTCTAGTTTTTGGTATCTCATCCTTTGGTAGCATGCTCTGGTGGTGATATTCTAGATAGTTTTCTACATCTCATAGCACTCTAGTAGTGCTCTTCTTATCTCTAATCTCCTTTGAATATTAGCACCCTATTAGCACCCGGTATCTTTTGTTCTACGTTGAAGGATAGTGTCTTGGTAGCACTTAAGTCTCTATTCTTCCTTTAAGGCTAGCACCTTGCTATTTCATTGATATTATAATCTACCTTGAAGGCTAGCACTCTAGTAGCACTTACAACTTAACAACATTTTGTTGTTAAATAGTTCTTACGGTTGTGCTCTTGGATTTTTGTCTTCCTGCTCACATACTCTCCTCTATATTGACCTTTTTAGGGTAGCACACTATTGCACTAATAGCTTTAATGGTGAAATGACTTCTAGATGAATACTTGCTTCAAAAAACTTATCCATGACAAAGACTATAAATAATTTCAATCAGCCTAGTTCTCCAATATTTCCTTATCTTAGAAATTTTATAATGCTTCCTTCTCTATGCTTTACTTATTCTCTTATCTAGTTATTTGTGCTTTACTTATTCTTTGTTCTATAGAAGCTTTGTATTTCTTCTATTTTTTAGAAGCTTAGATTTTACTCTATCTCTTGGAATCTTAGATGCTCCTCTATCTCCCAAAAATTTAGATTCTCCCCTATCTCTTGGAAAATTAGATGTTTCTCAATCTCTTGGAAGCTATGATGCTTCTCTATCCCCAAAATCTATAATGTTCCTCAATCTCTGGAATCTAACTCCATTGTCTGATATTTATGTCCATTATATTAAGTCAAATCTAAGAACCAAAACAATTCTCCTCTTATCTAGAGAACCCAAAATCAATATCAGGGTGACTATGAATGCTCTTACATGTCCAACTTCCTTCTAAGATAACCCTTAATTACTTCAAGACAAGTCCTAGAATCCTAGTCTTCACTGGTTTTCCTTCAACTAAGTGGAAAGACCCTAGCATCCAAATCAAGGTGAATCTTACTTGTCCCCTCAATATCTACTCAATCAGACCTTCAAAAATAGAGTCCAAGTCTTCATTGCTATCAAAGTGGACATACTCCAATATTAAGGTGGCTAATATAACTCTATCAAAAATGGATAAAGTTAAGTGGTAGCTCTAATATCACTGTTGGCTTTTAAGTTTTACTATCTCAAAATATCATAGGTTCCAATATAAATAAGCCACAATATTATAGGTAAAAATATCAATATCAAGAGTATAATTATATATGTGAGGAATCAAATATATATATATATATATATATATATATATATATATATATATATATATATATATATATATATATATAATAATGAAATAACATTCACTTATCATATTTAATATGAATGTAAAAGGTTAAAATCATTCATGTACATGCATGAAGAAAAATTACAATATAAATTGCTCAAAATTTATATACAAGCTTTATTATCAATGCTTGCTATGTGGTGATCACTACAAACCATTTTTCCTTACATTGTATGGAGCTTTGTCTCCATAATATAGACATATAAATTGAATCTTCATGTACTTGACTATTTCTCTCCATATGACAACTCTCATGACCTTTGGCTTATCATATTGCCACTTGTATACTAGACTCTTCACTCTCTTCTTACATGCATACTTGACTCTATGACACTTGCACACTTCTAAGTTCTACATGACTCTTACTCTTCTACATGCAATCATAATATAAGATACTTGTGTACATTCTCATATTACATATATGCACAATTACATACATAACCCTTCTACACATTCTCTCAATACACACTTGCACTCTTACTTACATGACACGTGCATTTTATGCATATTGCACTCTTACATGACACTTGTGCATAGCCTGCACATGGATACTTACATAAAGAGGAAATATAAATCCCTCATTTAAATTATAGATACAAACCCTAATATATTACGTATTTACATTTGTACCATAAAGGTGCCATGGGGATACATTTGCATGTACCAAATAATGTAATATTCTCCAACACTTTGGAAAACCTTAGACACACTTGGATTATAGGTGTCACTTTTCTTAGTTTCCATTTATCATCATCCTTGCTCTTGGATTATAAGAACATTGATCTCACTTCCTCAATTATTGGTGGTGTTTCATCATGTATGGTCTTTTCATGCATCTTTGGATTATATATTTCCATGCTATATAATAGCATGTTTATTTTTACCTTTTAAGGTAGGTGTATAAACCTTTCTTAAAATATTTAATGGGATAAATTATCTATTGCTTTCAACCAATGAAAGTTTCAAAACGATATGACATATTTTTTGTGACCCTATATCTCTTTTTGCAATAGTCTCTATTAACAAGAATTTATATGCCTATGGATCATTTGAATTTTTAATATTTACAAGACGTATCAACTTTTGATAACTCTCTAAGTGGTTTTTACTTTGGTTGATATTTTGTGATGTAAATTCTTACGTGTTTGTATAGCATTAATTGTCACTTTACATCTTCAAAAAAAAAATGTGTTCATATTATCACAATTCCTTTTTTGTTTGTATTGTTTATAACATGTTTCTCTATCTCTATAATTCTTGAACAATCGTAGTATATGAGAAAAGGTGCATTGTACCTAAAATACTAATAACATGTTCTATTTGAAGGAATAAACTTAAAGACAATTAATTCATACATATCATATTAAAACTTAATTGACGTCTAAACCATATCCCCTCTTCTTTTCCTTAATCAAACTCTCTTTCCTTTAAAAAATAAAAATTAATAATACATCAACTATAAAATATTTTGAATATGGGTGATTGTCTAGCAATTTATTCTATAGGAGCTTCAGGTAGTATCGCAACAATATGAGACAAATTCAAATGGGTTGAGCAATTATTAGAAGCAAAAAGTGATTGGGTTGCTAGACTATTTGACAGGAAAGAGAAAAACATCAAAATCGGGTTTATAAATGTATATCCTTCAACTATAGTTACTCCTCGTGAAAGATGTTTAAAGGACCTTAGCATGTTTTTATCAAAAATAATGACGATTCATTGTGATCTATGGATTCTTGGGGGTGATTTCAACACTATTATATCTCCTTTAAAAAAGAAGGGCAATATTTTAGGATGATCTAAATAAATGTAATATTTTTTTCATTTGTCATTTCAAATGACCTTTGGGATGTTAGACCTTCAAATTTTAAAAATACCATGGGATAATAGATGCATTGGGTAAACTCATATAGTAAAAATAATGGATAAATTCTTGTTATCTAGTAAATTGTTGCAAATAGAGTATATTCAATCTCTTTAGATATTTATTGGGCACAAGATCAAATCACAAACAAATTATTTTGACTTGTAATTTACCCAATAATGGTCATCCAAAGCCATTTCAATTTAAGTGTAAGACCCTGATTTCTTATAGATGGTTATGTTATGGTGGGATGAATCAAAATTTGAAGAATCATATATGTATAGGTTTGTTCAAAAGATTGAATATTTAAAGAAGCAAATGAAGATTTAGAATACCAAATATTTTGGTGATATTTTTAAAGAAAATAAAGAAATTGAATCCAAGCTCAATAATCTACAAGAGATAATAGAAACTAATGGAATGGATCAGGATTCTTATTTTAAAGAAAAATAATTACTTTCTAATTACCATAATGAATTGAAAGGGGATGAGTCATATTGGTTCTAAAAATTTAGGAAGAAATGGCTCAAGAAGGAGATAAAAATATACAAAAACTTCATATCGTTTTTCTTTTTGTCACATCAAAAATGTTTTAACTCCAAATGGAAGAAATATTGAAGACAAAGAATATATAAGGAAGGAAGCAACTAATTATTTCAAAAATATTTTATCAGATATTGGGCAAGATAAGGAGGCATAAGATAAAATTTTGTAAAATTTCCCATCAATTATCATGAAGGGAAAAATAAAATATTGATGAAAAAAATATCTATGGAAGAGCTACATGAAGCAATTTTCTCTTTGCATCCTAACAAGGCACTGGCTCTAATGGATTTCCTACAATTTTCTTTCATTTTTTTTAGATTCGTTGAAGAGTGATTTGTTAGTTTTGGTTGAAGAGACCCAAAACATGAAGGCTATAATAAGTGAGATAAATACCACTTTTATTACGTTGGTTCACGATAAAGGCAAGACATTTTTTTTTATAATTTTAATCTAATAAGCCTTTTCTAATATGATTTAAAAAATCATTTCAAAAATTATGGCAAATAGGTTGAAAGGTATTTTAGATTGTGTTATCTCAAAGGAACAAGGTGGTTTTGTTCATGGTAAAAAAATTCTTGATGGTATAATCATTGCATAAGAGGTCATACATTCTCTTCATTCCATGAAAAAACTAGGTATGTTTATAAAATTATATATGAACAAAGCATATGATAGGGTTTCTTGGAATTTTCTATATGATATTCTAAAAAAGTTTAGTTTTGATTATATTTGGTGTGAATGCATTATATGTTGTTATGGCAGTGCAAAATATTCTATTTTGATAAGTGGTTCTCCTGTTGGTTACTTCAAGTCATCTTATGGACTAAATCAAGGTTAGCTACTATCTCCTTATCTATTCATTATTCTTGCATATGCATTAAGGAGAGATTTCTCAAAGGTAAAAATGGAAGGAAAATCAAAGGTATTCAAGTAGCAAATAATGGTCTTTCGAATCTCATCTCTAATTTGTTGATGATAATTTGGTCATCCCTCAATTCGTGAGGCCATTGAGTTTAAATAAATATTATTATGCTATGAGAAGATTACTAGATAGTTGGTTAATAATACAAAATCTAGGATTTTTTTACTAACCCCACCCTATATTTTCAATAAATTATTGTGAATTTTAGGGTTTAAAATGTAAAATTTTCCATCAACCTCGTTAGATGTTCCTTTGTATTATAAATAAAATAAAAATGAGCTTTGGATCTCTTGTTTGGATAGAGTGAAAGCTTGTTTCGAAGTTTGGAAAGGTAAAGTCTTAACCATTGTAGGAAGGCTAAAAGTCATAAAGACTACATTGCAATCCATCCATACCTATGTGATATCACTTTCAAGATAGCCAATAGGTATAAAATTAGAAAATGATAAAATTCAAAGAGATTTTTTTGGAAAGGTTGTGAAGAAAAATTTAGGTTTTCTCTTTGTAAGTGGGATAAGGTTTGTAAAGGAAATAATATTGAAGAAGAAGACTAGAGGAATTGTAAACTTATGAGTTTGTCATTAGGGTTAAATCTTGGGTGGAGATTATTCAAATATTAAGAAAATAATTGGGAAAAATACTATTTTGAATATATGTAGGTTCTCTTGATGCAATTAAATTATTTAAGAAAAGAACCCTACCCAAAGGATTGTCAACATGGAGCTTCATATCAGATAGTCTACAATTAATAAAGAAACATATTATATGGTTAGTCAATGAGAGAAATTGCACATTTTTTTGGTTTGATGCTTGGATAAAGTCTTATCCTCTTATCTCTAACTCAAAATGGAAACCATTGGATCAAGCATGCCTATATAATAAATGCAAAAATTTCAATGACTTTATTAATATGAGCAACAACTCCAGATCATGAATTTCTATTAGTAACCTAGTTGAAGGAGAGGAATTCAAACAAATTATAGATGAACTTCAAAAAGATGATTCAAGAGTTTTATTTGCCAATTTTTACAAGAAAGGAAGAGTTGGTTTGAAATCTATCAAAGGATGATGGATAATAGTTCAAGCTGCAATATAAGAATTTAGAGAAATCAAAATTTCCTACTTCTAAAGATTTTCCTTGGAAGAATATTTGCTCACTAGAGTCTCTCCCTAAGGCCTCAACATTACTTTGGTTAGTTGTTCAAGGTAAGGTTCTTATAGGAGAGAGTCCACAAAGAAGATAATATCATGGACCTTTCAAATGTACCTTGTGTGAGAAGGATTTAGATACATCGGACCATTTACTTCTTCATCGTCCCTTTGCTTACACTATTGAGGGTTACTTTTTCTAAAAATATAAAAATATATTAGGTAACTCCATCGACATTAGATGAGTTGATGAAATATTGGATTAATTATTTCAAAGCTAAAGCATTATGTATTATGTGGAGGAATGGCCCTACCATTTTTTTGTTAGAGTTTATGGCTTGAAAGAAATAATAGAATTTTTAAAAATAAATCTCAAAATTATGTCCAAATTTCAAACCATATTATTGCTTCTTTTGAATAATATCTACAAAAATGGTTTTCACCATGGGAAGTCTCAGGTGAAAAAAGAGAGGTCGTAAAAACTTGGTTATAGGATTTGAACATACATGGAAGAGTCATCTATGATAATGAAATTAAAACAAATGATCTACTTCAATCTAGGGTAAAATGGAAATGTTCAAAAATTGGGTTTAGCAAAATTAATTTTGATGGCGCTTTTCAAGGAAATCTAGGAAAAACTACTAGAGGTGGTGTTTCTAGAAATAGTGAAGGTAAAATTCTCCCCTCTTACTCAAAATATTATGGAAATTCAACTAACAACTATGTAGATTCTAGGGCACTTCTTATAGGGATTACAATTGCAATAGAAAAAGGATGGAAATATATCTCAATTGAGGGGGATTCACATATTATCATTAATGTTATCAACAAAAATGGATGTAGGGATTAGAAAAAAATTATTATCTTTTTGAAGTTCATCACTTGTTATTGGAGATAATCTCTTGGAAATGACAACATATTTATAGAGGAGGAAATCATGTAGCAAATAATTTAGTCAATCATGGTGTTAATATTTATCTCGATTAGATTCAAATTTTAAAAGGCACCTAGCCAAGTGAGATTTTATATCTTAATCAAAATGATGTCAAGGAGTTGATTGTCAAATCATAGCACTTTGAGGAAGTTCTAATAGAAAAAGAAATGAGTTTTTTCACAATAAAAAGATATTGGATATGGTTTAATTGACCTAATAAAAAATGTAATATTTTGTTATTATATCAAATGATATTAGCTCAATCGGTTAGATTCCTCAATAATCAAGAAGGAGACACAAGGCCGACCCTGTCAAGCAATATATGGATAATATCCAAGCTCTATTGTAATACCACTATGTGGTGATTATGTAATATGGGTGGGGCTCATTTCAATCCTAGATAACCTATTGAAAAATATATTGGTATTTTAATGGAAGTGGTCCCCATTACAAGCCACATATAACGTTTAAATTTTTTTATTAAAGTAGTTTTTTAACATCTAAGAGGCCATAGGCTATAAAGAATGATCCTCATAGAGGATGTTTGTTTACCTAATATGTGTTTAGCCAACTAAATTTTGGTTAGTTGAGTGTGGTGTACAACATTCAGAAGTAAAAATGTAATACATGGAAAATTATTTAATTTTTCTATAGTAAATGAGGGATGAATTATTGATAAATTTTCAAATTTTGAAAAATTCATGTTAATTAGAGCAACAATTGAAGGTCAAAATTTTAAATAAGTGAAACTTCATATAATTTTGAATACAGTATTCACAAACCAATTACATTCTAATAATAGATATGCATTGGATTATTTTTGAAAAAATTATAAGATTTATGCTAAAGAATAAATATGTATAATGAAGCGATAAGTGTCGATTTGTCTAGGAGTGATATGTTAATAGAATGAAGTGATTGGCTTGCAAGAGTGAAGATCTAAGGAATGTTTGTGGATTGCTAGCAAAAGCATTATGTATTACGTGGAGGAATGACCCTACCATTATTTGTTGGAATTTATGGCTTGAAAGGAATAATAGAATTTTTAAAAATAAACTCAAAATTATGTCCAAATTTGAAACCATATTACTGCCTCTCTTGAAGAATATCTACAAATATGGTGCTCACCATGGGAAGTCTCAAGTGCAAAAAAAGGTAGTAACAACTTGGTTATAGAATTTGAACATACATGGAAGAGTCATCTATGATAATGGAATTAAAAAAAAGGATCTACTTCAATTTAGGGTAAAATAGAAATGTCCAAAAATTAGGTTTATCAAAATTAATTTTGATGGTGCTTTTCAAGGAAATCTAGGAAAAGGTACTGGAGGTGGTGTTTCTAAAAATAGTGAAGGTAAAATTCTCCCCTCTTACTCAAAATATTATGGAACTTCAACTAACAACTATGTAGATTCTAAGGCACTTCTTATAGGAATTAAAATTACAATAGAAAAAGGATGGAAATATATCTCATTTGAGGGGGATTCACATATTATCATTAATGTTATCAACAAAAATGGATGTAGGGATTAGATTTTTTTTTTTTGAAGTTCATCACTTGTTATTGGAGATAATCTCTTGGAAATGACAACATATTTATAGAGAAGGAAATCAAGTAGCAAGTAATTTAGCCAATCATGGTGTTAATATTTGTCTCGATTAGATTCAAATTTTAAAAGGCAACTAGCCAAGTGAGATTTTATATCTTAATCAAAATGATGTCAAGGAGTTGATTGTCAAATCATAGCACTTTGAGAAAGTTGTAATAGAAAAAGAAATAAATTTTTTCACAATAAAAAGACATTGGATATGGTTTAATTGACCTAATAACAAATGTAATATTTTGTTATTTTATCAAATGATATTAGATCAATCAGTTGGATTTCTCAACATTCAAGGAGGAGACAAAAGGTCGATCTTTTCAAGCAATATATGGATAATATCCAAGCTCTATTGTAATACCACTATGTGGTGATGATGTAATATGGGTGGGGCTCATTTCAACTCTAGATAATCTATTGAAATATATATTGGTATTTTTATGGAAGTGGTCCCCATTAGAAGCCACATATAATGTTTAAAAAATATATTAAAGTAGTTTTTAACATCCAAGAGGCCATAGGCTATAATGGATGATCCTCATAGAGGATGTTGTTTACCTAATATGTGTTTATCCAACTAAAGTCTAGTTGGTTGAGCATGATGTACAACATTCAAAAGTAAAAACGTAATAGATATAAACTTATTTAATTTTTCTATGATAAATAAGGGATGAATTATTGATAAATTTTCAAATTTTTAAAAAATCATGTTAATTAGAGCAACAACTTAAGGCAAAAATTTTAAATAAGTGAAACTTCATATAATTTAGAATAAGTTCTTCACAAACCAATTACATTCTATTAATAGATATGCATTGGATCATTTTTGAAAAAATTAAAAGATTTATGCTAAAGAAGAAACATGTATAATGAAGTGATAAGTGTCGATTTGTCTAGAAGTGATATGTTAATAGAATGAAGCGATTGGCTTGCAAGAGTGAAGAGCTAGGGAATGTTGGTGGATAACTAGCAAAAGAATTATGTATTATGTGGAGGAATGGCCCTACCATTGTTTGTTGGAATTTATGGCTTGAAAGGAATAATAGAATTTTGAAAATAAATCTTAAAATTATGTCCAAATTTGAAACCATATTATTGCCTCTCTTGAAGAATATCTACAAATATGGTGCTCACCATGGGAAGTCTCAAGTGCAAAAAAATATGTAGTAAAAACTTTGTTATAGGATTTGAACATACATGGAACAGTCATCTATGATAATGGAATTAAAACAAAACGATCTACTTCTATCTAGGGTAAAATAGAAATGTCCAAAAATTGGGTTTAAAAAAATTAATTTTGATGGTGCTTTTCAAGGAAATATAGGAAAAGTTATTGGAGGTGGTATTTCTAAAAATAGTGAAGGTAAAATTCTCTCCTCTTACTCAAAATATTATGGAACTTCAACTAACAACTATGCAGATGCTAAGGCACTTCTTATAGTGATTAAAATTGCAATAGAAAAAGGATGGAAATATATCTCAATTGAGGGGGATTCACATATTATCATTAATGTTATCAACAAAAATGGATTTAGGGATTAGATTAAAATAAATATTATTATTCAAGTTCATCACTTGTTATTGAAGATAATCTCTTGGAAATGATAACATATTTATAGAGAAGGAAATCAGGTAGCAATTAGTTTAGCCAATCGTGGTGTTGATCTTTATCTCGATTAGATTTAAAATTTGAAAGGCAACTAGCCAAGTGAGATTTTATATCTTAATCAAAATGATGTCAAGGAGTTGATTGTCAAATCATAGCACTTTGAGAAAGTTGTAATAGAAAAAGAAATGATTTTTTCACAATAAAAAGACACTGGATATGGTTTAATTGACCTAATAACAAATGTCATATTTTGTTATTTTATCAAATGATATTAGATCAATCGGTTGTATTTCTTAATATTCAAGGAGGAGATAGAAGGTTGATCTTGTCAAGCAATATATGGATAATATCCAAGATCTATTGTAATACCACTATGTGGTGATGCTGTAATATGGGTGGGGCTCATTTCAACTCTAGATAATCTATTGAAATATATATTGGTATTTTTATGGAAGTGGTCCCCGTTAGAAGCCACATATAACGTTTAAAAAAACATATTAAAGTAGTTTTTTAACATCCAAGAGGCCATAGGCTATAATGGATGATCCTCATAGAGGATGTTGTTTACCTAATATGTGTTTATCCAACTAAAGTTTGGTTAGTTGAGTGTGGTGTACAACATTAAAAAGTAAAAAAGTAATACATGCAAACTTATTTAATTTTTATATAATAAACGAGGGATGAATTATTGATAAATTTTCAAAATTTTAAAAAATCATGTTAATTAGAGCAACAACTTAAGGCCAAAATTTTAAATAAGTGAAACTTCATATAATTTAGAATAAGTTCTTCAAAAACCAATTACATTCTATTAATAGATATGCATTGGATCATTTTTGAAAAAATTAAAAGATTTATGCTAAAGAAGAAACATGTATAATGAAGTGATAAGTGTCGATTTGTTTAGGAGTGATATGTTAATAGAATGAAACGATTGGCTTGCAAGAATGAAGAGCTAGGGAATGTTGGTGGATTACTAGCAAAAGAATTATGTATTATGTGGAGGAATGGCCCTACCATTGTTTGTTGGAATTTATGGCTTGAAAGGAATAATAGAATTTTGGAAATAAATCTTAAAATTATGTCCAAATTTGAAACCATATTATTGCCTCTCTTGAAGAATATCTATAAATATGGTGCTCACCATGGGAAGTCTCAAGTGCAAAAAAAGAGGTGGTAACAACTTGGTTATAGGATTTGAACATGTAACCAAAGAATTGAACACAAAAAATAAAAATGAATGCAGAAACAGAAGTAAATTGCCAAAATGCCCCTTTTGTATTGATTTTTGATACAGATTTTACAAAAGGTTTTTGAATTGCCCCAAGTGTATTGGGAGCAATGTTACAATGTTTCCTTCTCTCTCTAAAGTACAATGCTTTGATGGAGGAGGGGAGATATTCTGACTCTTCCGAAGGATGTGGTGTTCTTCGCTCTCTCGTCACAACTTCAAGGGGTGAGTGGGCTTTGGTATCCAGCAAGGGACCACTCCAGCTTCAACAACTTATCCAAGATACCTGTCACCTGCACACATGCAAACCAACAAAGGGGATCAGTAGCACCTATATATTTAAGCAATCAAATTCATATTAGACATAAAACCCTAAGCAGATAATTTGAATGAAACAAATAACATCAACAATAAACAGATAAAACCTTGCTAATTATTAAAGTCACTGATTTGATCTCGATCGTGCATGCGAATTCGTGCTCGGGACTGTGGAACCACAAAAGCGTGGTTGTGGACTGGAAACCACGGACCTACGGTTGTGAAACCGTGGACCTACATTTTTGACTGTGAAACCACGAATGGGCGATTCCGACTGAAATGATAGGTTGCCTCGAGATGCATGCCAACGATCAAGATCGAGCTCACGCTCTCAGTTTCTCATCGGGTCTGGATATATTTTGGTAGCCTGTCGGTATGCAAATTTAGCTCCCTTTGTTTGGTGGACTAATGGTGCTTTTATAGGCTTCCTAGGGCTTTGGAGGGGAATGAGAGGTGGCAAGCCTGACTTGCCAAGTGGCAAATCTGAACTGCCAGGTGGAAGGGGCAGTTACAGTGAGTCATTCAGTGTGGCTCACTTAACTGGGGTGATGTGGCTTCAAGTGGAGTGGGATGTGGGATGTTGTTTTATGTGAAGGGACAAGGAGACAACAACAAATGAGTTGTGGCATGGGTGTTGGGAATCTGTCTCATGTGCAAGGACAAGGGGGACAAGAGTGGGTAAGATGTGGCATGGGTGTTGGGTGAAGTGTCCAGGACACATGTCCAATGGGTAGACAGGGTATCCTAGGGTGATTTTCCTAATTAAATAAATTAGGAAAATAGGATGATGTGTAGGATTTTATATCCCTAAGTTTAGACTTAGGCATATAATTTTATTATGCAGGATTTGATGGTGGGGTGGTGAATGTGACTTAGAGGGTGTCAGATTTTGGTGTCTACAATTGCCCCTTTTTGTACTACGTTGTGTACAACACAATGCGGTGCAAAAACTAATGACATCTAACTTTATTGGATGAATGGACTCATTTCTTTTTTTTTTTTTTTTGTTTACCCCCTCAATTGGTAAGTGGGTGACTAGTGAAGCCTAATAACCAATTGATGAAAATGTCATGATTTTTCTGTGTTTTTATGCAAATGATTGCCCCAAGCTTGGTGACTTTCCATTGAAAATTACCGTTTGGTTTGATTGACATGCATGTTTGTGTTTTGAAGGAACCAATCATCCTAGGTGTCTGTCCCAGTGACTGTTAGCAATTCCTTAATGCAGATTGATTGTATCATTACCATGTTTTGTAACCTCATGGAGTGGGCGTCAATTTCAACCTTGGGTTGATTTGATTGATATTGTCTCTTGAGCCTGTTAGACCTTCATTTGCTTTTGTTGTTTCCTTTTTTTTGTTTTTTTTGAAACCGCTGGTTTACAATTTTTATGGCTGTAACTACGGTTGCGCGTTTTATCCGTTGAAAATGCGATTACGCATTTTGTGGCACAAACACGGGTTTGCATTTTGACGCACCGCGAAAAATGTGGGCACGCATTTTTCACCAAAAGTGGCTATATAAAGGCGTGATGTCGCTTTCAGAGTCATTCTGCTAGTTGTCATTTTGTTATTTGTTGGTGAGATGAGCGAGATGGAGCTTGGTGAGGGAAGTGGTGGTAGTGGCTCGGTTGGAGCGGAAGTCGCAGTTTGCTGAGGTAGGTGGTCCCTTCTTTTATTGTTTTTGTTTGTTGCTTTTTCATTTTCTTGTTGTTTTTTATAATTAAGTGGGGTTGGTAATGAATTAATTTTTTTTTTTTTTTTTATTACCTAGGAGTAGGTAAATTTTTTTTTTTTTTTTTTTTTTTTTTTTATTACCTAGGAGTAGATAAATTTTTTTTTTTTTTTTATTACCTAGGAGTAGGTAAAAAAATTTTTATTTTTGATTACCTAGGAGTAGGTAAAATTTTTTGTTTTTGTTTTTATTACCTAGGAGTAGGTAAAAAAATTTTTTTGTTTTTTGATTACCTAGGAGTAGGTAAAAAATTTTTTTTGTTTTTGATTACCTAGGAGTAGGTAAAATTTTTTTGTTTTTTTTGATTACCTAGGAGTAGGTAAAAATTTTTTGTTTTTGTTTTTGATTACCTAGGAGTAGGTAAAAATTTTGTTTTTGTTTTTATTACCTAGGAGTAGGTAAATTTTTTTGTTTTTTTTTATTACCTAGGAGTAGGTAAAAAATTTTGTTTTTGTTTTTATTACCTAGGAGTAGGTAAAATTTTTTGTTTTTTTTGATTACCTAGGAGTAGGTAAAATTTTTTTTTTTTTTTATTACCTAGGAGTAGGTAATTTTTTTTTTGTTTTTTTTTTTTCTTATGTCTAGTATGTTTTGCTAATTCTTAATGTGTTTCTTTCAGGTTAAGCTTCTTGATGCTCGGCATAGGTGGCCGAGGACTATCCGAAAAGTGCGAAAGGCACTTTTCGATGACGACTGGACCTTGTTGCAGACCATTGGTCTAGATGGTTGCGGGTGGTTAGGCACCATCCGAGCTGATGAGGATCTTATTTCGATGCTTGTTGAGCACTGGGATCCAGACAGAGGTACTTTTTAGCTCTCGACAAGGGAGCTGACTATCACCCTTGAGGACATCTACCATATTTTTCATGTTCCTATCGAGGGCCCTACTGTTCGGGTTGGCCTCGACAAGAAGGAGGCTTTATTCCCTATGTTTGGTGAGATGTGGGATGTAGATTGTAGTAGGGATGGTATTGCTTATTTGGATCTGTATACAGCTAGTAGTTTGGGTGCACTTCCAGTTTTTATGATGTATATATTGAGCAACATGTTGTTACCCAATTCCATGGGATCAAGGATCCCGTGGAACCAGGTGCCTATCATTCTTGATCTCATATCTAATCCTCATCGGTTGGCTTGGGCTCCCGCTCTTCTTTATGAGGTTTACAATGAGCTATATGAGGTGAAGAGGTAGGGGCATAAGGGCTTGGGTTGTAGTTTGTTGCTCCAGATTTGGTGTTGGGAGCATATTATCATTGGTCGACCTATTGGTTTACCTTGTGGTGTGGATGCTACTTCTCCTCGTGCATATAGATGGGTACTCAATGAGGAGGTTAGTCGATCAATAGTGAGCACTTCGGAGTACAGAGATATCCTAAGTTCTCTGACTAGAGACTTGATGAGTTGGCATCCTTGGAGAGGTCTAGATTGGGTGACGGATGCAGTAGAGCTTCGTCGTATCAAGCGGGGACGATGGGTTGTTGGGGCTCATCTGAGGGATATGGAGTTTATCTAGTTTTCTAGAGTGTTGCATCAGTTTGGGCTGGTTCAGGATGTTCCTGATGCACCTGTGACCTACAGGCGATAGGGTGATGAGTTAGGGCTACCTGTTGCCCTAATTTTTGGTGAGTTGACGATCCTTCTAACGATCCAGACTTGGAGGTTTTTGACTTGGATGATGTAGGTACCACCCCTGAGTATGATGCCTAGTTTGTTGGCTAGCCTCTTTGGACTCCGAGTGTCATTGTAGATGACGATGGGAGTGGTGATGATGTAGATGCTAGAGGTTGGGTTCCTTGGTCGATGAAGCACCGATGAGGTAGCTCTTCGAGAGCTGATATGGGTATCAATTTTTTGCAGCCTGAGGAGGCTGGTGGTGATGGTGGTGATGGTGGTGTTGGTGATGAGGATGCTCCTCCTCGATGGATAGAGGAGGATTGGGATATGTTACAGGCTGAGCGTGATAGCCTAGGTTTAGAGGTGACTCACTTGAAGGGTGAGTTGGCATGGTACCTAGGGTGAGGTGGACAGGATGCATGATGGGCCTAGCAATGATGCTCTCGCTGCAAAGGACTTAGAGATTTCTAGGCTTGGAGGTGAGGTCACTCGGCTAGAGGGTGAGCTGACTCGGCTACAAGTAGGGTCCGATGGAGGTGACACTATAGCTACTATTTTTGCTTTACGAGCAGAGATTTCTTAGTGGGTTGCTCGTGAGGGTGTTGACTTGAGGAGCCTACGCAAGCAAGCTATTTATATAGAGATGTTGGAGAACATTCTGCACCAGTGTCAGATTCCTTTGCCTGTTCCTCCTTCTTCATCAGCCACTACTGCTACTCGAGGGACTGATAGGAGTCGCAGGACTCATCGTTCATCGAGTTCTCATGGTGCTTCTACAGCGTAGGGTCCTTAGAGGGATCCTGTTGGTACTAGCTAGTGTGACTTGTCGCTTCTCTTTTTGTATTTTGCTTTTATTTTTTTCTATGAGCCTTAGTGCTTCGATGTATACAGCCTACGGGCATTTTGTACCTTTGGGACTTTCATATATATACATATATATACATGGCTTTGTATTTTGGTTATCTCATGTGTTAATGTTTATTATGATGCTTTTTATATATGCTTTGCTTGTGCTTATGTGTGCAATGTTCACATTTTATATTTGTGCTATGATAAATGAATGTAACTAACATGTAATATGCAACTTATGTTTATTTTCATTTAACTATATGATGACATGCATGATGTTTTTGTAATATTTTATAGCTCAGAGTAGTTGACCATTACTTGTTCATTTTTGCAATTGGGGGTATCCAACTTGATGACTCTTCGCGTTTGGTGTATGGTGGGTGTATGTATGTGATAATGTAGAACATGTGATAATGATATGATATTTGGTATGGTTTTTGATATATAACATTGGAGGATTTTCAAAGACTCAAACAGTCTAGTGATTTTAACCATTTTCTCAATGTTCGTCTAACCTTCTTTAGGACCAAGGTGTGTGCAAGTGGAGTTCATTTTCTGAATATTTGGTTTGGGAATGGCCCTAAGCAATCAAGAATTAGTGCATGTGTATGTGAAGTTCATTAACTCATGATGAGTAAAATTGGATGGTACCTGTTTGGGTTTACCAATTAGCTAGCTTATCCGTATGTGCGGTCAGAGGTCTTTTCTCTTTGGAGAAAGACGTGTCGCCCTGCATGAGTTTACTCCACTCGCCAGTCAAGCGTCTATAGCTCCGGTGGAGGTTCGCTCCATAGTCCAATGATTCGATCTTCGAGCTTTGGGGATGACTACATAACTTTCTGAGGGGAATGTAGTACGATCCTTCTTGCTTTTGTGATCTGTGGTGTGTGTATAGTATTTATCATGATAGAGTTTGGGGAATCGGATTCTCAACCGAAGTGTGATGAGAATGTGATCCTATCCTTACTGTCTACCTTTTTAATTTAATTGTTTGGATTGTTGTGATGGTGGTGAAAACCACCTTTTTGATTTGGACTATGTTGCGTAATGGGACAAGCGGGGAATATTTCCTTTTCGCTTCAAGGTTGTACCCAAGTTGGCATTATCTTTTCTTACTCAAAATGTTTTTAAATTTGTAAAGTGTTTTTGGTTCAAGATTGCTTCGGGGTCAATCTACCATACTCAAGACTTTCTTAATGTGTCATAAGTGCTTTGGTCCTAAAGAAAATTGGACATATTATGATTTTTGGTTTTTCACTAGACATTTTTGAGTGACTGAAAATTTGATTTATGATATAGTAAAACATGGGTGAGTATGAACTTTGTTGACTTGCGAAGAGTCTTAGTTGGGTATCCCCAATTCTTTGGAACTTGTTTTTACTTGGTCGTATCATCACCACTATGAAAGATCACTGAACATGGGATGGGATGGATGCAATTATGTGTTTATTCTAATGTTGCTATATGCATGTGATATGCCTATTTAATGCACTAGATTTTTTTTTTTAATATGCAAATGCAACATGCTAAGTGCTAGATAGACATTTATATTTACAATGTAAAGAAACTCTGGAAATAAAAATTCTTTTTTTTTTTTTTTGTTTTAAGCCATGTACATATATATACATATATTGCAAGTCGTTTCATGCATAAAATACCTTTAGGTGCATTATGTTTAGTGGTTCTGGCTCCAATTCTCCTTCCAAGTTGGCAAGTCTATATGTTCCTGGTCCCAATTTATGCTTTACAATGTACGGGCCTAACCAATTAGCCACAAATTTATCTCTTAAGTGTGGCAATGCATTGGTATTTTGTTGATTTTCTTTGAGCACTAGGTCCCCCACTTGAAATTCGTGAGGATGGACTTTTGCGTTATAAGCACATTTGACTCTGTCTTGATATACTCGTAAGTGATCTAAGGCATTGATACATTTTTCATCAATAAGTGTCAATTGGTCAAGACGTGCTTGTCTAGTTGTTTCATCGTCCATGAATTCTTGTAATGCTATTCGCAAGGAAGGTATCTCGAGCTCTAAAGGTAATATAGCTTCAGCACCGTAAACTAGTGAAAATGGTGTCGCTCCCATTGGCGTTCTGATTCTTGTTCTGTAAGCCCATAATGCCAAAGGAAGTTGAGTATGCCAATCTCGATGATTTTCTTTGACCATTTTCTTGAGAATGGATACCATTGTTTTGTTGGTTGCTTCAGCTTGCCCATTTGCTTGTGGGTAATAAGGTGTGGAGAAACTGTGTTGAATTTTGAATTTGTTGCACAATGCTCTAACATCCTTATTCTTAAATGACTTCCCATTATCAAAAATTATTTTTGAGGGTATTCCAAAATGACAGATAATATGCTGAAGTATAAACTCCGCTACTCGAGGTCCAGTCGTAGTGGTCATTGGAATTGCTTCCACCCATTTTGTGAAGTATTCTGTCGTAGTTATGATGAACTTATGTTGTCCTGATGAAGCAGGTGATATTTTACCAATCAAATCGAGACCCCATTGTGAAAAGGGCCAAAGACTTTGAATGGGTTGTAATGCGTGCGATGGTACATGAGTCAAATTTGCATGATATTGGCACTTTTGACACTTTTTGACATATTTGCAATAGTCATTTTCCATGGTCGGCCAATAGTATCCCATGCACAATATTCTCTTTGCAATGGCCATTCCACTGAAGTGGCCACCGCAAGTACCATCGTGGGCTTCTATTATTGCTCGTTCTGCTTCGATCGGATCTAAACATCATAATAATATTCCATCATACCCACGTTTGTATAATACATCCCCAGTAGAGTAAAACGAATTGCTTTTTGTTTGAATGTTCTTTTTGCAGTTCGTGTCATTTCTACTGGGAGTATTCCAGACTTGAGAAAGTCTCTTATCTCATCAAGGTAAGAATTGTAAGGTTCAACATGTACCAAACAAACGTTCTTCTCACCTGTAGGTTCTGCCTTTTGAATTGATGATTTTGACATTGTTGTTATGATTAGTGGTTGTACTTCTCCATGTTCATTCTTAGGGATGAGAGATCCTAAAGAAGCCATTGCATCCGCAAATCTATTTGTCGATCATGGTAAATTACTAATTTTGTACCAGTCAAATTTTTCTAGCAACCTTATTGCTACTTCATGGTATTTCTTTAAGACTGGTTCTTTACACTGGTATTCTCCTTTTACTTGGTATACAACTAGTTGAGAATCCCCAAAAATGCTTAGTCTTTTTATGCCCATTGCTATAGCTGATTGAAGACCTAAGATTAAGGCTTCATACTCTGCATTATTATTGGTGCATGTGAAGTCGAGTTTGAATGATAAAGGAATTGGTATTCCTTCAGGTGTATAAAACATGACTCCCGCACCTTGTCCTTTGTCGCATTTAGACCCATCAAAGAACATGGTCATGTCTGCTTCTTCCTCAGGAGAAACTAATTCCTCTTGTTCTGTGATAGAAAATACTGAATCATCTGGGAGCTCAATTATTAATGGTTTATCATTATGTAGTGGAGCTTCACTAGTTGATCAGCTATCACCTGACCTTTTATGGATTTTTGACTTACGAATTCGAGATCAAATTCGGTTAAAAGCATTATCCATTTAGCAGTACGGGTGTTGTTGTATGTGCGAGTCATCATGTATCGCAGAGGATTTTCTCTAGCTATGACATAGGTAGTATTGCTTAGCATGTAATGTCTAAGTTTCTTAGTGGTGAAAACCACTGCTAAGCATAACTTTTCGACATAAGCATATCTTGTTTCGTAACTTACCAGTGTTCGGCTAATATAGTAAATTGCTTGCTCCTTATGTTTTTCGTTCTTTTGTGCAAGCATTGTACCTAGTGCAAAATATGTTGCAAAAATGTATAGGTGAAAAGGGATTCCTGATCTAGGTGGTGTAAGAACTGGTGGTGATGCCAGATACTTCTTTATGTCATCAAATGCTTCTTGACATTCAGTTGTCCATGAAAATGTCACTCCCTTTTGTAACAGGCGATTGAAAGGCCTGCATTTATCTGAGAGTTGTGCGATGAATCATCGGATAGATTGGATCTTTCCTTGTAAACTACGCAACTCTTTCAATGTTTTGGGAGGTGGCATTT
Source organism: Wollemia nobilis (assembly GCA_028583015.1). NCBI lineage: Eukaryota > Viridiplantae > Streptophyta > Pinopsida > Araucariales > Araucariaceae > Wollemia > Wollemia nobilis. Next base: position 13,501,717 of record JAQPPZ010017016.1, read on the forward strand.
CTAATATTGCTTTTACCTTACCTGGATCCACTTCAATGCCTCGCTTGGAGACAATGAATCCTAGAAGTTTTCCTGATGTGACTTCGAATACACACTTCTTAGGATTTAGCCTTACTTTGTGTTCTATCAATCGATCAAACGCTTTTTCTAGTACATCGATGTGCTCAAGACGTGTCTTTGATTTAGCAATCAAATCATCTACATAATCCTCGATGATCTTATGCATATAATCATGAAATATGTACGTCATAGCTCGTTGATATGTTGCTCCTACATTCTTAAGTCCAAAAGGCATCACTCTATAACAGAATGTCCCCCAGGGTGTTGTAAATGTCATCTTGTGTTGGTCTTCGGGATTAATTCAAATTTGGTTGTATCCCGAGAAACCGTCCATTAAGGAAAGCATTTCATGACCAATGCAAGAATCTACTAGTTGATCGATATTAGGCAAAGGAAAATCATCTTTGGGACACGCTTTGTTTAAGTCTCAAAAATTAGTGCATACGTGTATCCCTCCATTCGGTTTATGAACGTGTACCATATTTGAAAGCCATTCTGGGTAATCAATTGGTACTATGAAGTGCACATCCAACAACTTTTGTAGCTCTTCTTTCACAATTAATGCGACTGTTGGATGAACTTTCCTAAGCTTTTGTTTGAAAGGCTTTGCATCATGTGCCAGTGTAAGGTTGTGGACTACCAGGTCTGGATCTAAACCAGGCATGTCTTTGTATGACCATGCGAACACTTCTTTATTTTTCATTAGCATGTTTATTATGCATTCTTTTTCTTCTGTGGATAAATATTTTGCAATTTTGACAATTTGGGGATTGTCCGCGTCTTGACTAAGGTTCACATCTATAGATTCTTCAATTAGCATGTGAGAACCTTCTTCTAACTGATGTGGAGTTGGGATGAGGTGGATATCATCCGCCACATTTTCAAATGTTTTTGGGGTTTCCCCCTCTATCTCAGTTTGAAAAACTGAATTGTTTGATGATGAAGGTTGTTGTGGAATATATGCGTTTGAAGCACGCAACAACTCTTCGGATAGGATAAACTCGATAGTGGATGGTGGGGATGAAATCCTGTCCATGGCTATGAGACTAGTGTCGATATGGATCGGGTTTGTCTCATCATATGGATTGTGGAGTGGGGTGAGCAAATCAATAAAAATCATGTTGACTTGATGGAAATGAGGTGGCTATGATTCGAGAATTGATGACTCATCTTCTCTAGGTTGCAACTGACCTAATGTGTGTGATTGGTTGTGTTGTATGCGATGCCAATGTGATGGAGGAGGTTCTGGTTCAGGACCCTCACGCTCTTTGTTTAGCCAAAAAAGAGTGCGGTCTATTGGGAATTTCTTTTGATACCAGTCATCTCTTTGTATAGTTTCTCCATATATTATCTCCTCTTGAGGCTCTTCTTCTTCTTGATTAAGCCATTCAAGACGTGCCTCTACTTGTATCATTCTTCTAGCTTGCATTTCATGCATATGATTCATGAATATCATTTTAGTTTCATCCTCTTCATCATCGTCACTCATCCAAAAACCATTAGCATTTGTGTGAGGTCCCAATACCAGTGGCGTATCATCTGGCCTAAGGTAGGTCATCTCTATGGGATCTTCTGGCTCTTGCTGTAAGGCTTGCTCTTGAGGGTAAAAAGTGTAGATTTGGTACCCACCATCTATTTGTTCATCCTCATCATTAGGTTCATCTTCCTCATCGCTCTTTTCTTCCTCTTCTTCGCATTCTATGTCAAGTTCTTGGAAAGCTTGATTAAGCGAAGAGCTTGCGATGGAAGGTTTATAGCCTAGACCAGAGCGGTCACTTGGCTCTCTATATTCTGGTTCAATAATGTGGTGAGGACCTTGTTCATGTCTTCCAAGTCCATATCCTTTCCAATTAACCCTTCAAAAATATCTCACTAGGAAACTTGGGTTCGATAGATAATCAATGTTTTCATTAAACTCTTGTAAAGAGTTGTCATCTTGAGGAGGTGGGTCCGATGAAGAATCCACCCCTCCATATATGAAATTGATTGCATTTTTTTGAGAACCCATTCTATATATATCACCTATAGCTAAAGGTGGGTCGCGAGGGCGACCATAATCCCTGACTGACTCAATGGGTGGTGTAACTGTGACACTTTCAATAATGTACTCACCAATGCCTGGATTGGTGAGATGTACTACAACTCTAGATGGTTGGGAGGCTAATGGCTCGATGGATGAAGAGGGTTCTTGTACATTAGCTTGTGGCTCCACTGGCGATGGTGGATTATCTCTAATAGGTGGCCCTATTTGTGAGACTACGGGTTCTAATGATTGTGATGTAGTGATGGATGGTGTGGGTTGTGTTGTGAATGTGAATGGTTGTTGTGGATCTGGAAGTTTACTAGATGGAGTTGGCGATTGGTTAGCAGGATGGGTAGGTGTGACTTGAAAATGAAATGCAGTGTTTGAAGGGTGCATTGAGCTAACGCTTTTGGATGCAAAAGTTGGGTCAACTATAGGCAATTCTTCTTGAATGGGTGCTTTTGAGGATGTGCTACTAGATGGAATGGTCCTAATGGCTAGTGGTTGGATAGTTAGGTGCGTTGATGGAAGCAAGGGCTCATATGGGTTTGAAATAAAGTTGCAGTATTTGAAAGGTTCTGTGTCAATTGGTATGCAATGCACTTTGCCTTCATGTACATATTTTAAGCATTGATGCAATGTTGAAGGCACACACTTCATTTCCCTAATCCAAGGGCATCCAAGAAGTATGTTGTATTGCATTTCTCCTTCCAAGATGTGGAAGAGAACATGTATTGTTTTCACCCCCACGGTGATGGGAAGAACAACATTCCCCATAGTTGAGCATAAAGCGTCATTAAAAGCCCTAAGGGTGAATGTGGATGTTGTGATGTGAGATGATGGGATGTTGAGCTTCATCATTGCAGGTGTGGTGATGAGGTTGATTGAAGAACCAGTATCAATAAGCACTCTCTTGAATGGTTTCCTGTCAATGTGAGCTACTATGTGCAGTGGTGGATCAGGTGAATCTGCTGAGATTTGTTTTTCCTCGAAGTCATAAAATACTATCGAGGGTTCCATACACTTTTGCACACTCCCTACAAAGGAATTGAATGCATTGGGGTCTTCTGATTGAACTTGGATAGACTTTAAAATTTCCATCAATGCTTCCCTATGAGGTGTTGATTGTTGTATTAGCTCATATATTGACAATTTTGTTGAAGCCATTTTCAAACTTTGTGTTAACCGGCTGTTCAAAGTAACAACTGGGCGATTGTGGAAAGGTGGTGGTGGAATGCTTGGTCCAAGTTGTATGGGCACATTTGTTGGTTGTGTTGCTGGAGCCTGTGTTGTGCGATTAGCTTACCTCTGTCCATGGGTAACTATGCTGATAGCTCCTACAAAACCTTGTGGTAGTTGAGACACATAATTAACCTGGTTGGGAGGAACTGTAGAAGTTGATGCTCCCATCGGTTGTTGATTTGCCTCTCGATGTGGCAAAGGTGTTTGATAGATGCCTAGGTTTTGATTGTTTTGGGCTAGTGGATTGTCAACTTTGATTGTACCCGCTTCCAATAAATCTTGCACAATTCCTTTAAATCCATGACAACCTTCGATATCATGTCCTCTTTGTCTATGATAGATGCAAAAGAGGTGTTCTTTGTAACCTTTTGTTTTTGGTTTGTTAGGATCTTCAGGTTTCATTTTCGGCAATGTAAAAAGTTTTGCCGCATACAACTTCTGAAACACTAATGAATATGGCTCTTGTACTGGTGTGTAATTTATTTTTGGCTTAAAATGATGTTGTTGCCTTTCTGTAGGTTGTGTCTGATTTTGTGCCTACTGTGGGGGTGGAACCGCTTGATAATTCGATTGTTGCGTTGTTGTTGTTGTTGTTGGGGTTGTTGGATTTGTGTTTGGGTCGGTTGATTTAACTATGGTTGGCCCAAAACTATCTGGTTAACCTACGCGGTCTTAGATTGACCGTGGTTATTCCCCTTTTGATTCTTATTGTGCCACTCTTTCTTCTTAGGCTTTATCTCACCTTCTTGGATTTTTATTTCTTCAATCAGTTTTGCTTGGGCGAGTGCCTCATCGAATGTTCTATATTGTTGTAGCTGTAGTAATGAAGAGATGGGTCTACCAAAACTCTTCATGAACATTCGTATTATCTCTGGCATAGGGAGGGAAAATGGTAATTTGATCATGACTGATCTCCACCTATTGCCAAAGTCATAGACCGATTCATCGTCATATTGTTTTAGATAAATCAAATCAGTCAATGTGGTTTGTTTTCTAACATTCAGGGCGAATCTTTCCAAGAACTGGTCCGCTAGTTGTTCAAAGGTAAAAACACTTTGATGTGGTAGGTGGTTGTACCAGTCTTGTGCTTCTCCCCCTAGTGTCTGAGGAAATGTATGTAACAATAATGCATCATTGCTTTTGATTCTGAAGCATGCATTCACAAATCTAGTTATATGCTCACGGGGGTCCTCTTCCCCTTTAAATTCAAGCTTCGATATTTGAAAATCTTGTGGATATGGTGGCTCAGGTACCGAAGCATGAATAGGGTGATTGAGTAGTTACCTCAAAGTTGGCTTTTGGTATTGCAAACCTGGGGTTTGCATGGCAAGACTATCAATCTGACTCTATAAAAACTGGTATCTAGGGTCATCCACAGGATTGACACTTGAATGTACTTGATGTTGCTTGTAATGGGGTGGATTGTATGTAGGTTGTGGGTGATAAGACATGGGTGGCTGAAATGTGTTATGGTATGGATGTTGAGGGATGTTATGATATGGATGGGGTGATGGTGGTATGATGTTATGCTGACCTGCTACGTTAGCATATGGGTGTGGCGGTTGATTATGAACCATAGTGGTAGAAGGAGGGCGCATTACCCAAGATGGATCTTGGATAAAGGCATTAGGTTGATGTGATGTAGGTGGAAAATTTTGCTCAATCCCTTGCAAATGTTGGTTGGGGTCAGGGTTCATGCTATGGTTAGCATTATCTAAAATTATTTGTTGTAGCTATAAGAAAGCCTGTTGCATAGCAATTGCATTTGAAGTAGGAACCGCTACATGTGATGTGGTAGACTGGGTTGGTTGTGGGACAACCATGGTAGTGGAAGTAGGTGGGGGTAAGTAGCAAAAGGTATCACTACTGACTGTGGTATGGTATGAGATGTATGTCCTACGAGTGTGGCGGGAGGAATGGATGTTGGGGCTTGTGAAACAATAGGAATTGTTTCATACAAGGGATTAGTGGAAACGGTCATTTGTTGAGGTAATGTGGGGGGTAATTGGTTGGTTGATGATGGTTGATTGGCCAATGCTATAGCAACTAACTCAAAAAGAGGATTGGTGAAAATATGTTCTGACTACTACGGATAGGTGAATGTGGATTCTTGTTGTGATGAGGGTATGACACGGGATGGGATGGAGAGTGGTGGTAATGATGGGAAGACCATTCCAGCTGCATTCAAGTACATTCTAATAGTATCCATGTCGAACATAGTGATATGACTATCTACCACTGCAGGAGGTTCACTCCTAGGTGTCTCTGGTATGGCTGTGTGAGTAGCCCTATGCATAATGTCTATGTCCATATTAGGGGCATTACTAGAAGGCCCTACATTAAGACTTTGGGACATAGAAAGGGGCATGCCTACTTGTCCTACCACCGAAGTGGGAGGGACGTTACCCGACTGAGAGGCCATAGGGGAAGACCACTGACTTTGGTTTGACACTAGTTTCTTAGCTTGACTACGAGTCACTACCATACACTATTATGTGGTACAATGCCAAGTGTGACTATCTATGTAAATAAAATGACAATATGATGCAATACAACACACAAAGCAAATAAACACACAAAGTTTTTGATGCTAGATTTTCGTATTTTTTTTTTAGAATTTGTTCGAAAAATGAAAAAGACGTGTGCTCAATGTTTTGCCCTAAATGAATCTAGGATTTCACCTGTATACTCGCAGCTCGACAACCTGGCTATGAACTCTAGGTCATGTAATCCCACCTATAATGTGTGGTAATGAAGCCCACACACGACCAGGGAGCACAGGTCCTACCAATTCCTCACCCAGTTCACCCGTAATCTGTGATACACCTCTCCGAGGAGAAATGCGTGCTATAACCCACGGGCTATGATGGATCTTGGAATCAGCCTTGGCAAAGAATGGGGTATGATGTTGGTGGTTCGATGATGAAATCCAAACCCGATGGTGATGAAATCTAGTCATTTTCCAACGTTTACATGAGTGTGTGGTGGTTTGTTTAATTATGGTGTTATGCAATGATACCATGCAATTCTGTTTTGATGCCTAAATGTAGAAAATAGAGAACAAAAAATGACAGACAACAAATCAGGGGCAAAAGTGCCACCTTCAGGTCTAATTCCAATTGGCTTCTGTTAGACAGGGCTAACCACGGGTGCGCGGTTAGTTCTGGTAAACCACGAATGCACGGTTTGCCAACCGCGCGTCTGCGTTTGGGATGTCCCAACCATGGATGCATGGGTCCTTTCTGCTAACAGAAATAAATTGAGCCTTTTACAGACCCGAACCCAAACTTAACACCCAAGTTATGCTTAACCCGGTGGATGCAAAATGACCTATTTCCTATTATGCAGATGCAGATTCTTTTTTTTTTTTTCCTTGTTATTTTATGTATGGATGCAAAATTTAAATACTTTTTCCTATCCCTAAGACCTAAATGCACACAAAGGCATATAGGACTGAGACCCTTAATTTACTTAAATGCACCCTAAACTGGAACTAAAGAAAAAAAATGAAATAGAGAGCACGAGGTACAAACCTGTGTTCCTTTCGTCGCTCCTTCCAGTTGTCAACTGTCATTCTACGTTTCTGAAACAACAATCATGTTTCTCCCTTTTTCTCGCCCCTTCTTTCCAGTAAAAAATTTGGGTGCAAGGTTTTTTGAATATATCGATTCAAAATCGAATCTATGCGCATCTCGAATTCCCAAAACCTGTAGGTGCAGACAGAGATCAATAAATTTAAAAAGAAGCAAGGAAAAAAAAATGGAACCCTTGGGAGGTCCCACCGTGATCGCCATTCCTGTAACCAAAGAACTGAACATAAATAAAATAAATATAGACACAGAAGTAAATTGCCAAAATGCCCCTTTTGTATTGATTTTTGATACAACTTTTACAAAAGGTTTTTGAATTGCCCCAAGTGTATTGGGAGCAATGTTACAATGTTTCCTTCTCTCTTTGAAGTACAATGCTTTGATGGAGGAGGGGAGATATTCCGACTCTTTCGCAGGATGTAGTGTTCTTCGCTCTCTCATCGTAGCTTCAAGGGGTGAGTGGGCTTTGGTATCCAGTAAGGGACCACTCCAGCTTCAGTAGCTTATCCAAAATACCTGTCACCTGCACACATGCAAACCAACGAAGGGATCAGTAGCACCTGTATATTTGAGCAATCAAATACGTACTAGACATAAAACCCTAAGCAGATAATTTGCATGAAACAAATAACAATAGCAATAAATAGATAAAACCTCACTAATTATTAAAGTCATTATTTGATCTCGGTTGTGCATGCAAATTCATGCTCGGGACTGTGGAACCGTGAAAGCATGGTTGTGGACTAGAAATCACGGACCTACGGTTGTGAAACCACAGACCTGCATTTTTTACTGTGAAACCGCGGGTGGGCGATTTCGGCTGAAATGATAGGTTGCCTCGAGATGCATGCCAATGATCAGGATCGAGCTCACGCTCTTAGTTTCTCATTGGGTCTAGATATATTTTGGTAGCCTATCGGTATGCAAATTTAGCTCCCTTTGTTTTGTGGATTAATGATGCTTTTATAGGCTTCCTAGGGCTTTGGAGGGGAATGAGAGGTGGCAAGCCTGACATGCCAAGTGGTAAATCTGAACTACCAGGTGGAAGGGGCAGTTACAGTGAGTCATTCAGTGTGGCTCACTTAACTAGGGTGATGTGGCTTCAAGTGGAGTGGGATGTGGGATGTTGTTTTATGTGAAGGGACAAGGAGACAACAACAAATGAGTTGTGGCATGGGTGTTGGGAATCTTTCTCATGTGCAAGGACAAGGGGGACAGGAGTGGGTAAGATGTGGCAAGGGTGTTGGGTGAAGTGTCCAGGACACATGTCCAATGGGTAGACAGGGTATCCTAGGGTGATTTTCCTAATTAAATAAATTAGGAAAATAGGATGATGTGTAGGATTTTATATCCCTAAGTTTAGACTTAGGCATATAATTTTATTATGCAGGATTTGATGGTGGGGTGGTGAATGTGACTTAGAGGGTGTCAGATTTTGGTGTCTACAGAATATACATGGAAGAGTCATCTATGATAATGAAATTAAAATAAATGATCTACTTCTATCTAGGGTAAAATGGAAATGTCCAAAAATTGGGCTTAGCAAAATTAATTTTGATGGTGCTTTTCAAGGAAATCTAGGAAAAGATACTAAAGGTGGTGTTTCTAGAAATAGTGGAGGTAAAATTCTTCCCTCTTACTCAAAATATTATGGAAATTCAACTAACAACCATGCAGATGCTAGGGCACTTCTTATAGGAATTAAAATTGCAATAGAAAAAGGATGGAAATATATCTCAATTGAGGGGGATTCACAAATTATCATTAATGTTATCGAAAAAAATAGATGTAGGGATTAGATAAAAAATAAATATTATTTTTGAAGTTCATAACTTGTTATTGGAGACAATCTCTTGGAAATGATAACATATTTATAGAGAAAGAAATTAGGTAGCAAGTAATTTAGCCAATCATGGTGTTGATATTTATATCGATTAAATTCAAATTATAAAAGGTAACTAGCCAAGTGAGATTTTATCTCTTAATCAAAATGATGTCAAGGAGTTGATTTTCAAATCATAGCACTTTGAGGAAGTTGTAATAGAAAAAGAAATGATTTTTTTTCAATAAAAATACATTGGATATGGTTTAATTGACCTAATAGAAAATGTAATATTTTATTATTTTATCAATTGATATTAGCTCAATCGGTTAGATTCCTCAATATTCAAGGAGGAGATACAAGGTCGATCTTGTCAAGAAATATATGGATAATATCCAAGCTCTATTGTAATACCACTATGTGGTGATGATGTAATATGGGTGGGGCTCATATTGAAAAACTATGAATTCCTCATAAGCCATGCCAATGGAGCCTTTGGAGGGCTATTATGTTTGTGGTATCCAAATTTTGTTGAAGGTAGACTCCTATCTATGGCAAAAAACTACATGAACATCCTATTCTTTAGTAAGGACTATCATTGCAGATGGGTTTTATCAAATATTTATGCTCCAAACTCCCCATCTGGGAGATTTCATCTCTGGAAAAATATTAGTCAGATGAGAGAGGTTTTTTTCCAATGAGGTTTGGATGTTGGCTGGAGATTTTAATTCTCTCTTATTCTCCATTGATAAGAAATGAGGCTATAAAATAATAATTAATTCCTATGAAGATTTTGCTTCTTTTATAGGTGAGAACGAACTCATGGATATCCAACTCAAAGGTCCAAAATTCACCTGGAGATTGTAGAAAGGGTGATCATCTTATTCAAATAAGGCTTGATAGATTTATGATATCCATTAATGACATCTATCTCTTTGGAGATGTTGTCCTTCATTATTTACCTCAAATAGAATTTGATCACAACCCCCTTCTTCTTGATTGTTCATTCTAGGTCTCCCTGTTCAGATCCCCTTTCAAATTTGAGGCTATGTGGCTTTAGGATATGGATCTCAAGGCACTCATTGCAAATTGGTGGTCTTGCATTTTTTTGGGTCCCTAGCCTCTCAGGTCAACAATAAGCTCCGTTTTGTGAAAGCATAGCTCAAGAAGTGGAACAGAGATATTTTTGGTAATATTTTTTTCCAAAAAATAGAATATACAATCCCAACTCACAAACATTGAGCTTCTTGCCCAACAAGGAGAATTGGACACAAATATTATTGAGGCTGAAAGGAAGCTTATGTATGAATACCACAATATTCTTAAAAGTGAAGAAGTTTTTTGGAAGTAGAAGTCTAGAGTTACCTAGTTGAAAGAGGGAGACTCTAATACTAAATTTTTCCATGCCACCACAATGAGGCATAGGGTCTCTAACAAGATTAGAGACCTCACCAGAGTTGATGGGACCATTATTTCAAAAAATACAGATATCAGAGATGAGGCAGTGGCTTTCTTCGAATATCTGCTTGGACCTAGTTTGGAGTGCAATATGCAAACATTAGAGACCCTCCTAAAAAATATCCCTAGGTTGGTATCCCAAGAGCATAATAATTGTTTGCTTAAACCATTTTCATTGAGGAAATTTGTAACATAGTTTTTCAATGCAAGGTGAGAAGGCTCCAAACTCAGATGGTTTTCCCCAATTTTCTTTGAGAAATATTGGGACATTGTGGGGCCTGACATCATTTCAATCATCCAATGAATGCAATAGACTAAGAACATTCCTAAAGATGTAAAATTCAACTTTATGGTCCTCATACCTAATCCAATAATACCAAATCCTTATCTGATTTTCATCCAATTAGTCTGTGCAATATTTTTTATAAAATCCTCACCAAAGTGATTGCCAGGAGGTTGAAACTTATTTTCCCTTTCATCATCGATTCCTAGCAAGGTAGTTCTATTCCAGGGAGGCTAATTACTAATAGCATAATTACAATCCATGAGCTTATACATTCTATTTCTAAAAGTGGTAAATCTGACTTTTTCTTCAAATTGGACATGAACAAGGCTTTTGATAGAGTGTCTTTGAGTTTCCTCTTCTCTGTCTTGTCTAGATTTGGTTTCCATCATGATTGGATCAACCTAGTCAAGGTATGCATCTCAGGATATATATTCTCTATCTTATTTAATGGCTCTGATATTGGTTATTTATAGAGCACCAAAAGTCTAAGATAGGGTGACACTTTACCCCCTTTTCTATTTATCATTATGGTAGAAGCCTTAGGGAGAACTATGTGGTCTTCCTGTTCTAAAGGAGAAATATCTAGCATTAAACCTGCCTCATATCTCATACCAATATTCCACCAGCAGTTTATGGATGATACTATGTTGGCCACTCGTACCTCTATTCCCCAAGCCAAAATGATCAAGTCCATTCTTCTCTCCTTTGAGTCTGTTGCTGGCCAAAAAGTCAACTTCTTCAAAAGTAAACTATATTTTATCAATACACCCCCCAGATGGTAAACCAACATAGCTAATATCCTTGGTTGTATCATCACCGACCTTCTTGCTACTTACCTTAGTTTTCCACTTTTTGTTGGTTCTGCAAAAAATCTCTTTGGTTTTCACTCATTGAGAGAATGCACAAAAAAATGGCAGGATGGAAAGGAGGGCTCCTTAGTCAAGTGGGAAAGTCCACCTTAGTCAAAGCTATACTTTAGAGCATCCATGTTTTATTTTTTTCCATACTTCACATTTTTATTGAAGTTTGTAACAAGATTGAACAACTCCAAAGGAATTTTCTATGGTTAGGCTCAAAACACAAACAAATATTCCATTTAGTTGCATGGGACCAGGTCTGATCCAAGAAATAATATGGTGGTATCAGACTCAGGAAGGTTAGACAGATGAACCTATCCCTCATTACCAAGCAAGGATAGTAGATCCTTCAAAATGAAAAGTCACTATGGGTTGATATCATCAAGGCTAAATACCTCTAGCATCAACCAATTTTTTTGGATGAACCTTTGCCTATTCAAGGTTCTGCTGCCTAGAGTTCCATCTTATGTACGAGGAAGATCATCAACAAAGGAATCCATTGGAAACTTGATGATGGACAAAAGATACACTTTTGGAAGGATAAGTGGCTAGATAACAACCCTCTTTAGAACTATCTTGATTTGATCTGCCTCAACCTGTGATTGACATATTCTTTGGTATATAGGTGTGCAATTTCATTGATGTTGATAGGAAGCCTTGGAAAACCATTCCTCATGGTAATTTGAATGAAGACAAAAGAAGAGCTAATATTATTTTGTCTAACATGTTGCATCTTTGTGTTATTCCCAACTATTCAGTTGAAGATAAGTTCTTGTGGGCTCCTAGTGAAAACGAGTTTTTATCTGTCAAATTCACCCATTTCCTTAATGAAAACCCTGGTCAGCCATGGTTCCCTTCTAATATCATTTGGAACAAGTACCTCATTCCCAAAGTTTGTTTCTTCTTTTGGCTTGTTGTTCAGGATAAAATCCTCTCCATTCCAAATCTCCAAATTTGAGGGCTTCCCATTCCTATTTGTTGTTACCTTTGCAAGCAAGAGTGCAAATCCACCTAACATATTTTCCTCTCCTGTTATTTCACCCTTAGAGTTATTTGCTAATTATTTTCATTTCTTGGTATTGCTTGGGTTCCTCCCTTTTCTCTAAATAACCTCAGTTTATAGTGGCCTAATCCATTTAAAAGTTTTCGTTTCAAAACCTTTTGGACCTTATGTCTCCCCCATTTCCTATGGGAAGTTTGGCATGAATGAAATTCTAGAGCCTTCAATAACTCCATCCATGATTCCAACTATGTTCTTTCTAGATTTATCCACACAACAACTAAAAATATCTTTTTTATTCAGGGCACTAGATGGTTGGAGTCCCCAAGTGAAGCTCGCTTATCCAAGTCCCTCCAACTCCCTTCCTGTAATCTTTCCTCTCCCTATTTTGTGGTTGATCACTCGATTATCAAGTGGTCTCCTCCACCTTTGGGATGGATCAAACATAATTTTTATGGTATTACCAAGGGCAACCTGGGGCTAGCTGGAGTAGGAGGTATCTTTCGAGATCATACAAGAAAGATATTGTTGTCCTTTGTAAAAAATCTTGGCATTCAAACCAACCATTTTGCTGAAGCTTGAGCCCTTTTCCAAGGTATGTCTCTCCTATTTAGATTAAACTACCCTAACCTTATTGTTGAAGGTGACTCTATGAACATTATTAGAAGCATTATAGGCACCCAGTCATCTTCCTAGAATATCTCCAGTTTAATCTTCGAGGCAATTTTTTTTTGAGATTTTACCCTAATGTCACCGTCCAACATATCTTTAGGGAAGGAAACCAAGTCGCTAAATTTCTAGCTAACCTAGGGGTTTCTTTTCCTAACCTCACCATTTGGAATGAAAGTTCTCCTCCCCCCTGTTTGATGGCAATCCCACACCTGTATCTCTTTTGTGAGTTTTCTTAGGATTCGGGTTTCTTGGGTAGCCACATCTTCTCCATATTATGGGAATCCACCTCAAATTGGATAGCATTTTTAGGATACATCATTGGAGGTTTCATCAATCCATGAAATTTTTCTAAGTTCATAGGATATATTTTCAACATACACTCTCATGCGTGGCTTCAATATTCGAGGTACGTGGAGCTTGTGGTTCAACATGGATAATGTCTTTGTGAGCCATACGTGGAGATATTGTAACCACATCATATTTAATGAACACCTCTTGCAGGTTTTTTTGTTTCTTGACGAATGACAAAATGGAGCCTTTTATTGTCTTACCCAGACATGTGAATAGGATTTAATTCAGACCAAATTTGGAAATCATTATTACTGGTCTCTTTTGGTGGATAAGAGATGATTGTGAGTTCCTAGGGTAAATTTATGATTCAAATTTCTATTTGCACATGAGCTTGCAGGAATTTGATGGTGAAACAATTACTATCCATCATGAGAGGATTGGTCAATGGTTGGACTTACGATGTCTTGCATGGAACTTCTATTTTTCTCATGCCTCTCTTATTGCTCGTTGAGGCTTCCTCTTTTGCCCCTACGAGGGTTTCTTTGTTTTTTTTGTCTTTATTCTTGGTTGTTTTGGTGCTTCCTTTTTGTTTCAGATGGTTGGGAGCATTTTTCCTAACTAGAAGTTTTTTGTAAAAGGTTACGAGAACCTTTAAAAACCCTTCTTACCAATAAAAAAATATATTATTGAATAAAAGAATATTGAGTAATGAAAAGTAATGATCTAGAATTAAAATAATAATTAGATTTATGTAAAGATGAAAAACTTGGGCCTTCTTATTATATGTGGTTGCTTTTAGTTACTTTAAATTTATTTTTTTACATAATGTTTTTAACCAATGATAATATTCTTCTTATTATAGCTTTTGAAATCTTAATATTAATGTAAATCTCACAAGATAATTATCGTAGGATCAAATATATGATAGTTATAATATATTAAGATCAAAATAATAATATAAATAGGATAATATGAACCAACTAATATGTGAATCAAGGCTAATAATATATCAACTAACATTCATTAATAAACAACAATATGAATGTAAATAGCCTGAATCATACATGTACAAAGCATGTAGCACAACTTACAATATTAGTTGCTCAAATGTATGCAGTCTTTATTACTCCTCTTTCTCTTACAAATGTATCATAAAACTCTCATACAATGATAATGCTTTCTATACTCACTATGTAGACAATGTAGACTTTGTAGGCAATGTAGGTGATGTAGACTATGTAGACAATGTAGATGATGTCTACTATGGAGTAATATATAGTAATTGTAGGACGAATCTTTGGTTACTTGACTCTTCATTTTCCTTATGCCAAGTCTCATGTATCTTGACTTCTCTACTTGACAATTGCATACATGACTCTATCTTGTATGCACACTTGGACATGAATCTTCACATAACACATCCTAATCTAAGAACACACGTGCACACTTACATATAAGACACTTGTGCACATTTACACACATAACACTTGCACACTCATTTACATGACACTTGTGCATTTCTTGTTTTATTACATAGAATATTAACTCACACTCTAATCTAGGACACAACCCTAATATAATATTTACAAGGATGTACCAAGGAGGTATATTAGCATATACCTAATAATGCAATATACTCTAACACACATTGAGTGTTATTAGTTACATCAATCTATACAACCCTTTTGGTGTTGCTAAAATTTGAACCTTGGTGTAGGTTGCATCATTTATATATCTCAACCATTGAACCAAGACCTTATTAAATAGTTTGTTAAAATGCTTCTTAATGTAATATGGGTAAGGTCTATTTTAATCTTATATAATCAATTTAAAATATTATGTTTTCATTTTCCTTGATTCATTGAGGTTCTAACCATCAAAAAAGAATATCTCAAAAATTGGGTTGAAGATTTCTAAGGATTTAAATGGAAATCTATATGCAATACTAATAATTAACATGAGAGACCAATGATGTCTTGGTTCACTGGTTGAGACATATAGGTTATGCAGTCAACACCAAGGTTCAAATCCCATCAACACAAAAAGGGCTATTTAGCTCGATGTAACTGGTTGATGTGATATATTTTACTAAGGGAAAGGGAAACCCTTTCAAAAACCCTACTTAAAAAAAAAATATTGTGTATCCAAAATGATGGTTTATTTAATTAATAGTGAAATTTATAGAAAGCTCATGGAGAATCCTATTATTAAAGTTATAAGCAAGGTCTCTAAGGTTATCAAGGACTCAAATCTATACAAATAGATGATGATTATATTAGAGATAAAATATGGGACTCCAAATATTTATAACCTTATAAAAGTACACAAGGAGAGTCTACCAATAAGGCCTAGAGTTAATACAAAGGACTCGTCAACTTATAATCTTGTTTTTTTTCTTATAAAAACTTAAATAACCAATAGGTGGTTCCACCTCCATCAAAGATTTATATCTTTTATTAATTTTATAAACAAATAGATAGCTTAATCAAAGAGATATGTTACTAAGTTTTAATGAAAACTCTTTATTTTATAAAGATACAAGGATCGGATGTGATGTAAGTGGTGAGGAGAAAGATAAATAGGCAAATGGTAGATTTAGTGGATCTATACAAAAGATCCACCTTATTTCTTTTTGAAGGTGTATTCTATGAGTTGAGTAACGGTATGGCAATAAGTCACCATTCTATCCATTATAATACATATTTATTGGAGAAATTTGAATTGCGAGTGTTGGATTCCTACAATTTGGTTCTAAAATTATGGAAACAACACAACATCTGGATGTCATTAACATGTGTTAGCAACATGAAGCAAAAACAATCTAAGATATTTAATCTTACCTCCATTTTAGATGTGATAGCATTTTCACTATTGAGTTATACTAGAAGGGTTACATTTTGTTCTATAATATGATAGAATAAAAGGCTTCTAATGTTTGTAAGAACAAACAACTTATGAAACAAAAAAGTCTTATTAACAAACACATATGCTATCATGGGTGGAACATCATTCTTTATTTCTCAAGTGTTGATATTTTCTTATTAATCCTATATTAAGAAGTGCTTATGTATTATTTATTCTTAGCTCAGCATTCGATACAAACATAAAGTCCATTGTTAGTGTATCAACATATCATTGTATACTTGCATTCCAAGATAAAGTATTTTCTAGTTTCAACTGCTCCTAAAGTATAAAAGATACATATCCTCTATTCTAATTTCCCATTAGGTCTTTTCCATTTGATTGTCTTATATTTGAGTTGATGTGAGATGGTCCTTAATTGACCTATACTTATTTTTTCTATCCATTTGGTGTTAGCAAATATATATATATATATATATATATATATATATAATTTTTTGATGTACTTTTGATGAATAAGATAGATGGATATGTTGATAGGAGAGTTTATGAGAAAGACACACACATAAAGATATATACATACAAGCTTGAATCTCTATTTATCACCAAGCAAGGGGTCATGGTCACTTTGGCTACTAGGACTATGTTGATTACTAATTATGAGCTAAAATATTTTAGGAAGGATTTCAAACTTAATGGTTGTAAAGATAGACAAATTTCTAAGGCCTTTACCAAGTCAAGATATAACCTTCTTAGATGAAGGATTGAAAGAAATGAGAGGATTGTCTCCCTCATACCTACATCCCATGCTTGGGAAGATGTTTCTAACAAGATAATTAGGATTTTGAGGAGACATAATGGTAACATGATGTTCTTACCTTATAAAAAGTTTAAGAAGCATCTAAAAACAATAAAGATAGGGTAGACCCCAAGGATAAGAGTGGAGTTTATCAAATATCATGTGAAGTGTTTGATAAAGCATACTTTTTGAAAGTGAAAGGTCAATCAAGATAAATTTTAAGGACCGTTACAATATTTAAGGCTCAATAAAACCACCAAATAGACCTTAGTAGAGCACCAATGCACAAGGCATCGTGTTACAAAGGAGGATATTAAAGTATTAACCAATGAAGATCACCTCATAAATACAAGTTAGGGAAGATTTAAAATTTTGAAAGACCCTTACAATTTTAACAGGTATGGTAGACTTGACAATAATTATAATTAAAGATCATTGATCCTCTATAGGAAATGAATCAATAGTAATTTATTTTATGTTTTATTGTATTAAAAAGTGAACAAGTATTAAATTCTTATAATTTTAAAGTATTAACTAAGGTGCCTTACATGGATTGTTAATATTTTTGTGTAGATCTAAAAATTTTTAGTTTATATCTATAAAAAATCATTTTTTTTAACTTTACAAATAATAATTGTGATGAAAAATTAAATAGAAGTTTTCAAATTTTAATTTTAGTTTAAACAATATAAACACTATTTTAAAGTAAATACTTTAATTTTAATAAAAATATTTATAATTTAATTAAATTTTGATAATTATTTATATATTAAAATTATATTATATATAATGTAATAGCACTCATATCAAGCTTTAAGTACTTTTTTGTTTATAATGGTAAAAAGGAAGTTTTTTATACAGAGTCCCAAAACCTGTTTACATAGAGTGAGATATTATAATGTCAATTTACAAAATATGACCAAAGAACAATAAAATTGTAGTGTTCTTGTTCCAACTCTCAATGACCAGTGATCAAACACAATATGTGACCTGGATAGTCTAACCATTTTCCTTTCCAACTTCATTTCCTTAGCTACCCTTTCCACTTTCACCTTTTGAAACTTGTGCAACTTTTAATAAAAATTGTTTCAATTGACACCTCTGAATTTTTGGATAATTTTTTTCCGTGCTAGTTGTACTCCACACATTATGACTCCAAGTTTTTCCTTTTGGATCTGGTGATTGGATCGAAAACGGGGCTCTATCACCTTTTCTATCATTATTGTTGTGATTCATTTTTATTATAAGTCTTCCTCCTCCTCCACTTCATTCTTATCCTCCTCCTTTTGCAGTTTAAGGCTTACATTTTCATCAATCATGATTTTAATCCTCTTGGCCAACACATTCTCATCAAGCCTTTCTTCCCTAAAAATCCTTCTATTATGTTCCTTCCATATGGCCCAAGCATAGTGCAATAAGACCATATCCCACCGGGAGTATTATTTTTTAGGCTTTTTGGAATATTTTATTGGTATACCAAACATTTGAGGTATGATCCACACCCTCCTAGAGTAGTTGCAATGTAGTAGCAAGTAATCCACATATTCAACTCCTTTTAAACACAAAATGCAACAACTAGGCAGTGGCATACCTCTTTTTCTCAAATTATCAGTGATTAGAAACTTATCCAGGAAGGTTAGCCAAAAGAAGAAGGTAATTTTTTGTGCTAAGACTTTTATCCAAACTTTCTTGTCGGGAGACTCTAGGTCATGATTTTTCCTTATCAAGACTTTATATCCTTCTTTTACTGAATAGGAGCCATATTTATGTCCCCACCAATGTGGATCATCCTTTCCACTCAACTCACTTATGAAAGTCCTTTGTAATCTTCCATTATTTCTTACCATCCCTTATGTAGCTATAGGAGTTCGTCATAGCCCCTATGCCCAAATTGCCAACTCCTTGAAGATTTTTATTTGATCCAGTAGAACTTGCTCCAACCAAATATCATCCCAAAATAAAACTTGAGAGCCTCCCTTAGCATTCCATTTTATCTGATCTTGAAACATTTTCTTGCATTCTTTGACTTTATTCCAAAATGCTGAGCCCCTTGGGAGAAATTTCAACCTCAAGAAATTATGTTTCCCCTCTAGGTGTTTGGCATTACACATTTGAACCCAAGTTGATTTTTATCAATATTGAGTCTCTAGGCCAGTTTTCCAAGCAAAGCTGAATTGAAATGTTTTATTTTATTAAGGCTTAACCCTCCAAATTTCTTAGGCTAACATACCTTCTTCCAAGCCACTAGCGTCAATCATTTCTTTTCTTCCATTCCAATCCACAAGAATTTGATGTCTATTTGATAAATATTTTTAGTCACTACACTTAGTATTCGAAAGACAAAAAGCAGTAAATCGAGATGCTTTGAAGAGTTTTTAATGAGTTGGTACTTGCCTGCTTGGTTGAGTGTAGCACCTTTCCAACTTGCTAGTCTCATTTTAAATTTTTCCATGAGGGTTTTCCAAAGATCCTCATTAATTCTTCCTTTGAAGAGTGGAATACTTAGATAAGTGCAAGGGAAGGAGCTTATCTAAAACCCAAATAAATCAAAAATCCTCCTTTATCTAAGTGGGGGTGTTTAGAAATAATAGCTTATTCTTATTGAAATTTATCTTCTATTGGAATGAATGTTCATAATCTTTCAAGACCTCAAAAATTTGCTTTTCTTCCATCAATGAAGCTTACCCCAAAATCATCGTGTCATCCAAAAACTAATGGTGTGTGGTGGATGGAAAACTTGTTATCAGATGCAAGCCTTTGATCTTGCTACTATATTTCCTTACTCCAATAGCCCTACCCAAAACCATTGCCATAATGATGAAGATATATGTAGAAATTAGGTCACCCTATCGGAGTCCCCATTGAGATTGGAAAAAACCTGCAGGTTCCCCATTTATGAGTACAAATAATGAAGCAGAGGAGAAACATGTGCTAATCCATTTTATCCATTTATAACTAAATCTAAACTTTCTTAGGACCTTGCCAAACTTGCTTAGGACCTTGTCCAGGAAATGCTAATTTACCCTATCATATACCTTCTACATATCCAATTTTACAAACATCCCTTCCCTCTTTCTCCTATCCATAGAATGTAACACTTCATGTATCTCTATAATACCATCCATTATCTATTTTTTGATCACAAATCCATCTTGTTCCTTCAAAATTACCTTGGGTATTTGACACTTTAATCGGTTAGCTAGCAGCTTTATCAATAGCTTGTAAATGGACATAGACTAATTGGGAAAAATTCTTGAACTCATTAGCCCCCTAGAATTTAGGGATTAATATCAGGATTGTGGCATTCCATGACTTTAGTAGGCACTAGAGATCTAAAATTCACATATTACCTTCCAAACATCTTCTCCCATTATGTATTAGAAGTGTTGGAAGAATTCTATCGAAAACCTGTCAGGGCTAGGCATTTTATTCTTTGAGAAGAACATGATTGTATTCTTGACCTCTTTCTTGGTGAAGGGCTTCAATAAACTATTGTTTATATCCTCATCTATCGGGCATGAACATTAAGTATACTATTCGAAATTAAATAACTCATTTTCTCATCTAGATATTCCTTCTTTAAAACTACAGAATAAAGCTCATCAAACATCTTTAAAAAGGGTCTTTTCCTTTCTAAATAACAAAGTTAGATTTTATATTTATATATGCAAGCTTAAAACCTTGTCCTATATGGTGACCCTTTGAGATATGATTAAAAAATAGGAGATAAGACCAATTTCACCTATATTACATCATTATTATATAGTGATATTATAATAAAGCATGGATATTATCAATGATATAATAACAAAGTTTGGATATTATCTATGTATTGCTTGGCCAGATTCAAACCTTGGTCTCCTCCTTTAAATGTTGAGGAATTTAACCAGTTGAGATAATACCACTTGATTGAAAAAAAAAAAAATTAGGAAAAAGTTATATAAAGAACCACATAAGACATTTTTTAAAAATGACCTTCAATTAAATAAAAGACGATATCTTTGGCTTTTTAAAACTTTAGTTGTTTTCAATTGAAAAAGTTGTGTGCTTGCTAGTAGGCTGTCCTAATTTGATTTATTCTATGATCGAGAATTCTATTAAATTCATATTTACCCAATAAACTAAAATTTATAAATATTTTCAAAAAAAAAAATAGTTGTTCTCCAAGTTGCCTAAACAATCGCCAAATATCAAGGACTATAATATAACAATCCTTCTATACAAATTGTTTAGTATACTATTTCCCTCTTTGTGTAAATGTGTCAATGCTAATGTGTGATATTTCTCGCATTTAATAAATATAAATATGGTAGTAGTATTGTTAGACATCTTTATCTTTATTGTTATATTTTAAAATTATATTTTTTAATTATAATTGAAATGATTAAGTAATAAAATAATTTTTTTATAAAAGGTGGCATTTAAAAGTAATAAACATAAATCACCCTTGTGTATTAAGGTTTACTTGTTTTTCTTGGTCAAATCTTTGTAAGTATATATGGCTCTAAACCTTGGCGAGCCAGGCATTAGTTTTGGTGTTGTAGGAGATGACAAGTTTCATGAAATTTATCCTAAAGGTGGTCTATGAGGTAAGGTCTCATCCTCTAATGTAGATTTTTCTTTGTTAGAATTTAATAATGCATACAATTGGCTAGAATTATTTACCCTAGTTGGATATTTTATGGGTCATATTACCAACAAATCAATTTTGAGGGCTTGAGTCAACTTGGCTTGGGCCCCTCATGGCGTCAAGGTTGAGTTGATATGGAACCTTACTAAGGTTTTTTTCTTTTTTATTTTACTAATTCTACTCATGTGAAAGTTGTTTGTGAGCACACTCTATGGTCCATGCGTAGCTCTTTATTAGTTTTTTTCTCCTTGGACCCGTGATTTCACTGTGTGTCTGAGGAAAGAATGACTAAGATCTTAGTCTGGGTCAAGTTCCCTAGTCTTTCCTTTTTGTTTTGGCATTTCTTAGATTATATATTGATAATCCTAGAACATGTAATAATGGTTGGACCTGACAAGTTTTTAATGCTTGCCCAACGCAGGCCTGTGAAGAGGTTGATTTGTCTAGGGACCTCAAAGAGTCCATCATCATTCAAGTTGGGGAGGCCATCATTTCGCAGAGAGTGGTCTATATTCACTAGTCGAACACCTAATTTTGATGCCAAGAATCTAACCATAAGGTAAACGATTGTCCACTTATGTCACATAACAAGTCAAAACTAGCTTCCATGCAAACCATTGGGCCAACCCTTCAACCCAACGAGGAGGGTTTGACCATTGTGGGAGGTCACAAAAATATGTGTACTAACGTGGCTAAAGTTTCACACCTTAAATCATCTACGAAGATGGTTCTCACCGACTCACCTTAGGTTCACAACCATTAGAGAAGGTGAAAGAGAAATCAATTGGTGGCCCTTTAACAACAGAGGTGGTGGTCAAATAAGCCCCTTAGCCTCACTATAACTATACCTCAAATGTAGACAGTGTGGTCCCCAAAAATGCCACCAAGCCAAGCTCTCCACCCTAGTCTCCTCTGGTGAGCTCACGCTACTCTCGTAGTCCATGATGGGATATGGGGTGGGAGATTTTATTCTAGAGAAGAGGATTTATCTCTCCAATATTTAGTTGGGGAGTTACAGATCTGACTCTAAAGGTACCAATAGTTTCAAAGCATTAGAGTTCCTTTACAATGAGGTTATGCCATTAGACTCTCTACCTCAATGAATTTTCTCTTATGGAATGTGTGAGGCCTCACAGACCCCAACCGCAAATATGTGATGCATATAGTTCATCAATAGTTTGAAGACTTAAATTTCCTATGCTTGCAAGAGATCAATATTGTAATTTTTTATTGGCAATAGTTTATTGGGTTATTTGACCTGGAAACCATTTCCTTCACAATGAGCATGAGTAGGGCCGAGGTGGCATCACCACCTTCATTTCCCCCCATTGGTGGCCTCACTTAGTGGCATATGGTTGTAACCCCACTTGTCGTGTGCTATGGATGGTTTTTTATGTCAGTAATCATGTATTTGGCATAGTCAATGTTTATGCTTCCAATAATACTATGGAGCGTGCCCATTAATGGAGTTGGATTTGTTTGGTTTTTATGGTTTTCACTTTTGGTATCTGATACAACCAAGGACAAAGTCAAGATACAATGTTCAAGGGATAAAATGCGCATTTGGATAGTGAAAGATAACTTTCAGCTTGTAGAAGCCTAAAATATTTTAGCTTTAATTTAGGCTACTCGTGTTTTAAAGCTAATAATGGATGTGTACAATCTTTTTAGTTATTTTTTGTTTTGTACAAAGATTAATAAATTAAATTAGTTGAAAATCCAATTATATCTTTTGATTTTTTTATGATTGAAGATTTGTAAGCCAGATTTTAACAGAGAACAAAGGACATGAAACTTTTATTTCTTACATCTAATCTATATCAATCATCTATACAAAAAGAAAAAGAGTGACCATGTAAAGCAAATATATATAAATATAGATACAACAAGCAGTATAATCATCAACAATAAAAATGGAAAAAAGAGTTTGCAAGTATATATAAATCTAGATACAAGTAGTATAATCATCAACAATAAAAATGGAAAAAAGAGTTTCCTTGGTCTGGTGAGACCACCATTTGGGAGGATATTTATAGCAAATGAGATCTTCTCAATCAAAAGCCCAAGTAACAATCACAAAAAAGAAATAGAGTAAGCATGTAAAGCAAGTATATATAAATCTAGATACAACAAGCAATACTATCATCAACTGTAATAATGGAAAAAAGAGCTTCTATGATCTAGTGAGACTATCATCTCGAAGGATATCTATAACAAGTGAGGTCTCTTCGATCAAGAACCTGGTTAGCCATCGCATCCATCACCCTATTTTGATCTCTAAAATGTGTATAAACTCCACAGTTTCAAAATGTTATTAAATCATCTATATTTACTCACTTATTTTTTATATTTTTTAATTTGTATTCTTTTATTTGTTTAATCTTTTAAATGATTAATCATAATTTAAAAGATATATTATTTTTTTAAATATATTTTTATAATAAAATTATGTTTACATTAATACATGGATCTTCCACATATTCCTCCTTTCCCCTCATTCTCCAGAATGGATTTTAAGTTTTTCTCATTAAGGTAGATTGAAAGGAAACTGAGCATATTAGTTAAAAGAGGTTGACATTAATTATCAAAGTAAATTAATTGAAAGGAACCTACTTATTAATTAGCTTTTAGCTACGTCGCAACAGTTTAAAGGTCGGTGGGCTACCCCAGGGAAATTTAACTGATTAAAAGGAACTTAAGTATTAACCAGCATCAAATTTTAAGTTTAAGTGATCGATGGTTCATCAAATGTCCATATACATCTTATATTAAGAAAGAAATTAAAAATTAATTTAATAGATGAGATGATTAAAAAATATGTTTTTTTTTTTTAAATCTAGATGGTAATTTCGTTTATATAGTAGAGTTGGAGAGCAAATAAGTAATTAAAACTCTTCAATTAAAATAAAAAGTCTCAAATTTAAATCTCACTCTATATATTATAGATATGCTATATATAAAAGTTGAAAAAAAAACTCTTAAATTGTAAGATGGTTACAAAATTAATAGCATTTCTAGCTAAGAGACAAACATGTATATGGTTTTAATTATAAATCATTCAATGGTTGGGGTAAGCTCCCAAATCACTTTCAAGTAGATGGAGTATAAGACAATTGAGATCGCATAACACGAAACCCACCCTGTTCCAAGGAAGAACTCCTGAAATTTTGGCTTCTTATCAAAAGACTAACTACTTGATGCAGGAGCATCCGGTGATAGTGTGGGCAATCTCGCATCCTTCAAAATTTTCTTCAAGTACTTGTATTTTGAATTACATTAATTCATTCCCGGGAGGGGAAGTTGTGCGAAGCAGAAGGGGGAAGTTTGTAAAGTTTGTGCGTAAATTGAGTTGGGGTCGCGAAATCGCGACCTCAAAAGGCTTGGCGGGGCTTGAGCCAGTTTTGTCATGATATCGCGACGTCGCGATATCGCGACCGTAGTCCAAAGCAGAGGGAGAGAGCGTAAGTCATCGCGATATCGCGATGTCACGATATCGCGACCGGTTTTAAGACGCAGAGGAGAGGGTCTTCAAACGTCGCGATATCGTGACGGTATTACAAAGAAGGGGAGGAGGAGCTCTAGACGTCGCGATATCGCGACGTCGCGTTATCACGACGGTCTTTGAAGGCAAAGCGGAGGAAGGAGTCCTGTCGCGATATCACGACCAATGTGAAGCCGCCACATGGCAGAGTCTTAAGGTGGCCCAAAAGCAAACACAAAACAGAAGGCATAGCGAAGACTTCGATAAGAGGAGACGCAGTATCGCGGCCAGTAAAGGGGCGACACGTGGTGGTCGTGAAGGGGACATGTGGCGGTCGTGAAGGGCACGTGGGTCAAATTTATGGCAACAGGGGGAGAGGCTTGGGGAGATGTGCACGCGAACGGTTACGCGTATGCAAATCAAGAAGAAGGCATGGTCAGAATTACGAGTGGTCGGCCACGTTTAAGAAAACAAAAAATAAGGAACGCGAAGGTTGGTAAGGGAGGTGACGGCCACGCATATGTTTTATTGCATCTGGAAACACAGCAGTGCAGAGTACGATCTGAGCAAGGCGGCGTCGGCAGGTCAGAGAAGATCATTAATGGGGGTTCCTCATGGTGGATCGGGCAGATGGCCCATTTATGACCAAAAATTTGAAAACCCAGGAAGAGGGGGAAAATCCGAATGGGAAACTTTTGTTAGGCGGGCATTGAAGGCTATGAGGATCGGGGCCTCGATAAAAACCCGAAAATCTGTAATAGGAGGACGACGGACCAGAGAAAGGAGAGGGGAGAAAGAAAAATACCAGAGCATCTCTGGTCTTGTAAGCCTGCGGGCATTTTGCTTTTGGTGAAATGTAATTATTTTCCCGAAGCTTAGGAGTGAAGAAGCGGAGAACCGAGCCGAGGGCCGGTGATTGTAAGCCTGCGGGCTGTAATTTTTTTTTTGCATGTATATTTTTAACTGTTTTTAATGAAAAGGCAGGGTTTGTGCAGAAGGGTGTTTTTCGTGCCCCGTCAGTGGTATCAGAGCGGGAGTTCCTGAGTGCGTAAACAGACCGCCGGTCGTGAGGCAGTTTGCGCCAGGACCTACGGGAGGGTTTTGAGAAGGAGAGAAAGAGAGAGTTGAGGATTCCCGAGCGTGTTAGCAGACCGTCGGATGTGAGGCAGCTACACCGGGATCAGTTAAGTTTGTGAGAAAAGCAAGCAAAAAAAAAAAAAAAAGAATGCATTCCCGAAGAAGACGGGATAACCAGGAGGATGTGGTTTCAGAAGAAGAGTATTTAGCCTTGAAGCGGCAATTAAAATCATTGCAAAAGGAGTGGCTTGCAATGAAGTTACGGGAGAAAGAAGAACGGCAGAAAATGCGAGAAGAGAGACAGAGAAAAAAAGAAGAAAAGATGAAGGAGGCTGTAGAGGAAGAGAGCAGCAGTACCGGGACCTGCCCGAAAGAAAGCATAGATTTTTCTATGCAAGAAGAGGAAATACCGCAGGCTGTAGCAGAAGTTTGCGGCAATGAGAAAATTAGTCGAGAAGAAGACAAAGGCTGTATGGACCAGGAGCCGGGGTTAGAACAGTCTGCAGAGAATGAGAAGGTGTGTAGCAATGCCAGAATTTGTCTGGTAGAGGGCAGAAAATCTTGCCCAGAAGCGGGATTTGAGCGAATTGTAAAGGTTGTTGAGTGTTCGGAGATATTACAAGGGATGCGGACCGAACGGCTTAGAAGTGAAGGTCACTTCTCTTGTTACCCCGGGAATCTGATGCAGGAGCATCCGGTGACAGTGTGGGCAATCTTGCATCCTTCAAAATTTTCTTCAAGTACTTGTATTTTGAATTACATTAATTCATTCCCGGGAGGGGAAGTTGTGCGAAGCAGAAGGGGGAAGTTTGTAAAGTTTGTGCGTAAATTGAGTTGGGGTAGCGAAATCGTGACCTCAAAAGGCTTGGCAGGGCTTGAGCCAGTTTTGTCGCGATATCGTGACGTCGCGATATCGCGACGTCACGATATCACAACCGTAGTCCAAAGCAGAGGGAGAGAGCGTAAGTCATCGCGATATCGCGACGTCGCGATATCGCGACCGATTTTAAGACGCAGTGGAGAGGGTCTTCAAACGTCGCGATATCGCGACGTCGCGATATCATGACGGTATTACAAAGAAGGGGAGGAGGAGCTCTAGACGTCGCGATATCGCGACGTCGCGTTATCGCGACGGTCTTCGAAGGCAAAGCGGAGGAAGGAGTCCTGTCGCGATATCACGGCCAGTGTGAAGCCGCCACGTGGCAGAGTCTTAAGGTGGCCCAAAAGCAAACACAAAACAGAAGGCGTAGCGAAGACTTCGATAAGAGGAGACGTAGTATCGCGACCAGTAAAGGGGCGACACGTGGTGGTCGTGAAGGGGACACGTGGCGGTCGTGAAGGGGACACGTGGCGGTCGTGATTTATGGCAACAGGGGGAGAGGCTTGGGGAGATGTGCATGCGGACGGTTACGCGTATGCAAATCAAGAAGAAGGCATGGTCAGAATTACGAGTGGTCGACCACGTTTAAGAAAACAAAAAATAAGGAATGTGGAGGTTGGTAAGGGAGGTGACGGCCACGCATATGTTTTATTGCATCTGGCAACACAGCAGTGCAGAGTACGATCTGAGCAAGGCGGCGTCGGCAGGTCAAAGAAGATCATTAATGGGGGTTCCTCATGGTGGATCGGGCAGATGGCCCATTTATGACCAAAAATTTGAAAACCCAGGAAGAGGGGGAAAATCCGAATTTGAAACTTTTGTTAGGCGGGCATTGAAGGCTGTGAGGATCGGGGCCTCGATAAAAACCCGAAAATCTGTAATAGGAGGACGACGGACCGGAGAAAGGAGAGGGGAGAAAGAAAAATACCAGAGCAGCTCTGGTCTTGTAAGCCTGCGGGCATTTTGCTTTTGGTGAAATGTAATTATTTTCCCGAAGCTTAGGAGTGAAGAAGCGGAGAACCGAGCCGAGGGCCGGTGATTGTAAGCCTGCAGGCTGTAATTTTTTTCTGCATGTATATTTTTAACTGTTTTTAATGAAAATGCAGGGTTTGTGCTGAAGGGTGTTTTTCGTGCCCCGTCACTACTGCTAGTCCCATGATATTATTTTTTCTTTCAGGCATTTGAATTTTTATTTTTTAATAAAAATTTAAAAACATATTATTAAAAGACTCACATGATATTATTAAATGAAAAGATAGTTAATAATGAAAAACAATGATGCAACATGATATCGCGACACTTTTTCTCCTTTGGCCGCGATGATGCAACATGTCGCGATATCTTGACACTTTTTCTCCTTTGGCCGCGACGATGCAACATGTCGCGGTATCGCGACACTTTCTCTTTCTTCTCCTCTTGCCGCGAAAATGCAACATGTCGCGATATCGCGACACTTTCCTCTTTTGGCCGCAAAAATGCAACATGTCGCAATATCGCGACACTTTTTCCTCCTTTGGCCGCACTGATGCAACTTGTCGTGATATCGTGCCATTTTTTCTCCTTTGGCCGCAACAATGCAACATGTCGCGATATCGCGACGCTTTTTCTCTTTTGGTCGTGAATTTGCAACATGTCGCGATATCGCGACACTTTTTCTCCTTTGGTCGCGACGATGTAACATGTCGCGATATCACGACACTTTTTCTCCTGTGGCCTCGACAATGCAACATGTCGCGATATCGCACCACTTTTTCTCTTTGGCCTCGACGATGCAACATGTCGCGATATCACGACACTTTTTCTCTTTTGGCCACGACGATGCAACATGTCGCGATATCGCGACACTTTTTCTCTTTTGGCCACGACGATGCAACATGTCGCGATATCACGACACTTTTTCTCTTTTGGCCACGACGATGCAACATGTCGCGATATCGCGACACTTTTTCTCTTTTGGCCATGACGATGCAACATGTCGCGATATCGCGACACTTTTTCCTCCTTTGGCCACGACGATGCAACATGTCGCGATATCGCGACACTTTTTCCTTCTTGCTTTCTCCCTTTGCTTTGGACCGCGAAAATGCAACATGTCGCGATATCGCGACACTTGTGGTGTTTTGCTTTTTCTTTGATCTTTAGCATTTGGGCCACTTCGGTCTTCTTGGAAAACATGCAAAAAAGTTCTTCTAGTTGGTTCCTCTGGGCGCCTCTACCTTAGGTAGCCCCTGCTATTTTCAGGCTTTCTCGTTCTGTTGCCACCATTCTTCCCCTTTGCCTCCCTCTTCGGAGGCCCACGGCTGGTTTGTACAAGGTTCAGGGACCTTTCAACACCCTTTCAACCAATAAAAAAAAACAATGATTTAAAATTAAAATAATAATTAGATTTATGTGAGAGGAAAAAACTTAAGCCTTTGATAAAGGAAAAAAAATAGAGTTTGAAAAAAACCTAGAGACTGTCTTTGGGGTATGTATGCCTAGACAAATATGAACTAGCGATCCAAAAGGGAATGAAAGGATGTATAGGGATATGTAATAACATGTTAAGAACATAAAATACGGGTGACATGTGTTGTCATTTCAAATTAGTTCTCAGCTTTAGAGTTTAGGTTGGGTTTATTGCATGTTATTCGGTCTCGAAGTCACCTACAAGCCTCAAGAGGAGGCCAAGAAGATCCCCATGCACATGAAAATTACCTTTGTATCATGGAAACTATCTCTAAAATATGTGATAGGATGGAAGGGCATGTGAGATTGGATGTTAGTGTGGGAAAATCTCAGCTGGAATATCATTATATTATATAGGACACCACCATCTAGTTTATTCATTCTTGTGCATGGAGTGTTAAGTACAACGAAAATAACATTATGGGTAGACTCCCACAAATAAGAGTGGAGTTTATTAAATATAATGTGAAGTATTTCATAAAGTATACCTTATCTCCACTCTTATCAAAAACTAAACCACTTTGAATTTAGAGGAAGAAAACAATAATCGTAAATCTATTTCTCACTTTTATCTACCTTATTTTGTTTTTAGTTAATATATTTAGGGTTGGGTGGATTTGTAAGTGTTAGTGTGACTGAGTACTTACCAAGAAGAAACCAAGGTTCAAACCTTGGAGGTGCTATTTAGCAAAGTAAGTAGTTTGATCTAAATTTTATGAGTGCGTGCCATACCAACAACGGCGGTACGAAACTTGAGCAATCAATGGTTTTCATCTCACGCGAGGTCAACAACAATGAGATGACTAAACTTGTTGAAAGCAGTCCTTGTAGTTTGAACCTTGTACTTACCAATTACTAAAAATAGTGACTATAACTAATTCCCTACATAACTCAAAAAATAAATAAACAATAATATTAATATTATAAAATTCTGAATAATAAATTAATATAATCTAAGTTTAGAAGAAATATTTTTCAATCCAACTAAATCATTTGGAGAGTTGCATATCTTTTATGAGAAAATATATTTTGAAAGAGAAGAAAGTTATAATAAAGAACCAAATAAGCCATTCTTTAAAAATGACCTTCAAAGGGCGATACTTTTGGTTTTTTCAAATTTTAGTTGTTTGTTATTGATAATAATTAAATATGTGTAAGTGAATTGTTTTAGATTTGATTTTTCCAATATTTGAAAGTCAAGTTTTGCTAATAGCTCTTCTTCAAGTTGCCCAATCGATCACCAAAAAATGAGGGACTATAATATAACAATCTGTTAGACAAATTGTTTAGTATACTATTTCCCTCTTCGTGTGATTGTGTTAATGCTAATGTGTGACATTTCTTCGCGTTGAATAAATATAAGTATGGTAGTAGCATAGTTATAATTTAAATGATTAAATAATAAAATAATTTTTTATAAAAAGGTTGTATTAAAAGTATTGGACAGGAGACTACTTTTATCGTGTATTAAGGTTTACTTGTTCCGTCTTGGTCAAGTTTCCATAGGTATATATGGCTCTCAACCTTAGCGGGTTAAGCATTAGTTATGACGTTGTAAAGATAATGCTATCTATCAAGTGTCCTCGAAAATTTATCGTGAGGTAAGATTTAATTTTTTAATGTAGATTTTTTTTTATTGGAATTTAAAAATGTATAGAATTGGTTAGAATTGTTTACCTTGGTTGGATATTTTGTGGGTCGTATTTTTAACAAGTCAATTTTGAGGGCTTGGGTCAACTTGACTTGGGCCTCTCATGGGTCAAGGTTAAGTTGATACAAAACCTTACTAAGGGTGTTTTTTTTTTTTTTTTTTCGTTTTATTAATGCTACTCATGTGAAAATTGTTAATGAGCATAGTTTGTGGTCCATGCGTTAGCTCTTTATTAGTTTTTTCTCCATGGACCTGTGAAATCATTGTCTAAGGAAAGAATGACTAAGGTCTCGGTTTGGGTCAAGTTCCCTAGTCTTTCCCTTCGGTTTTTCCATTTCTTGGATCATATATTGATAGTCTCAGGATGTGTAATAATGGTCAAACCCAACAGGTTTTTTAATGTCCTCCCAACGAAGCGGATCTATGTAGAGGTTGATTTGTCTAGGGACATCAAAGAGTCCATCAACATTCAATTTAGGTAGACCATCATCTCATAAAGAGTAGTCTATATTAACTTGTCGAACATCTACTTTTGATGCCAAGCATCTGACCATAAGGTAAAAGATTGTCCACTTATGTCGTATAACAAGCCAAAACCAGCTCGCATGCAAACCACTAGGTCAACCCCTCAACCCAATGAGGAGGGTTTGACCATTGTGGGAGGTCACAAAAATATGTGTACTAGCTTCGTTAAAGTTTTGCACCCTAAATCATCTACGAAGATGATGGTCACCTTAGGTTCATAGCCATCAAAGAAGGTGAAAGAGCAACCAATTGGTGGTCCTTCAACAATAAAGGTGGTGGTCAAATAAGCCTCATAGCCTCACTAGAACCATACCTCAAACGTAGATAGTGTGGTTCCCTAAAATTCCACCAAGTCAAGCTCTCTACCTTAGACTCCTCTTGTGAGCTTATGCAGCTTTTGTAGCCCACGACAAGATATGAAGGTAGGATATTTTGTTCCAAAGGAGGATTCACCTCTCCAATATTTAGTTGGGGAGTTATAGATCTGTCTCTAAAGGTACCAATAGTTCCAAAGCATTGGAGTTCCTTGACAATGAGGATATGCCATTAGACTCCCTATCTTAATGAATTTCCTCTCATGGAATGTGTGAGGCCTCACATATCCCAATTGCAAACATGTGATGCACATAGTTTGTCAATAGTTTAAAGATTTAGATTTATTGTGCCTGTAGAAGATCAAAATTATAGGTTTTTGTTGGCAATAGTTTATCTAGTTATTTGACCTAAAAGCCATTTCCTTAACAATAAGCATAAGCAGGGCCAAGGTGGCTACACCACCTTCATTTATCCCCATTGGTGGCCTCACTTGGTGGTATATGGTTGTAATCCCACCTGTTGTATGCTATGGATGGTTTTTTATGTTAGTAATCATGTGTTTGGCATAGTTAATGTTTACACTTCCAATGATACCATGGAGCATGCCCAATTATGGAGTAGGCTTGTTGAATTACTCCCTTTTGCTATGTGGCTTATGTGTGGTGATTTCAAACTTGATTGAGTTTACCACGAACAAGAGTGGCAGACACCCAATGCATTGGGTAGTGGGAAAATAGGTGACTTGGTTTCACATGCACAATAAATTGGGGTTTTATGATCCCAATGTGGTTCACTCTCATGTCAACAAATTTTGGTACACATGATCCAACTTGCATGTTAGCTCTAATAGAATTCTCAAAATCCTTGACAAGGTATTGTTATCTAGGCAACCAGTCTTTAACTTTACCAATAAAAATTTTACTCCTGGTTGAACCACTCCTCGAGGTTGTTCTCTCAGACCACTCACCTATACGCTTTTGCATTTAATGGGCAGGAGGGGAGTGGTCCACACAAAGCAATCAATTTTATTTCAAAATGTCTCTTCTTAGCCACAAATCTTTGATTGCTCACACCTAACATATTTAGACTTGGAGCCCCATCCAATCATATGCAATGGTTGGATAACCTAGTGGAATGAAGTGATGGAACACACTACTCACTTCCTTTGCATCTGTAGGTGCTAATTGACCTTTCATCGACATTCAAACAAGGCCATTTCCTTGGAGCTCCAACATGTCATGTTAGAGTTAGAAGCACAACCCTTCTCCATTACATTGCAACTTCAGGTGGCCAAATTATACCAACAACAACAAGTTACAAATGGTCATACCACTTGTGGTGCTCAACTCAAAGCTAAGCTTCACTAGATCAAGGTTGGGGATAAGGTCTACAAAGAAATTTTCTAGTCTCTTCGAGGCAGGAACCCAAGCTAAAAAACCAAGCACATCTATGAAGGACATAACACTTTTATGGATCTTACTGATATTCTACATACCTTTATTTACCATTTCTAAAAGGTGTTTCAAGCTCAAGAATCCATCTTGGCTCAATCCCAAGCCCTTCAACAATGTGTCAGAGTGGTTCCTTGTCATTTTAACAAGCCCTTTGCAAGATACCTCTTTCATAAGAAGAGCTTAAGGTTGTAACCTTTTCCATGGATAGTGATAAGGCCCTTGGCTATGATGGGTTCTATGAATTTTATAACCCTATGGGATATTGTAGGGTCAAATTTTCACCAAGTTTATATAGAGGCTCTAAGGATTAGTTCCCTTGGTTATTTGATAAATAAGGGTAATATTAAGCTTATTATTAAAATAGGGGATCCTAAGGATATTTGTAATTGGCGGTCCATTACCTTAGCTAATGTCTTGTACAAGATTATAGCCAAGGCCATGAAACTCAAGATCAAAATTTTACACCCGTTGATTATTCATCCTTAGTAGATTGGGTTTATTGAGAGCTGATACATTTTGGATAATATTATTGTTGTTTGGTAAGACATGGGATGGGCGATACAATCACATCAAAATGTCATCTTCCTTAAAATTAACTTTGTTTAGGCTTACAATATGATTGAATGGCCCTTCATCTTGACCATGCTAAAAGCCTTTGAATTTGGATCCACCTTTCTCTATTCCATTCAAATGCTCTTTGTAGATGCATCTACATTTTTGACTATCAATGGCCAATATTCCTCACCCTTTGGTCTCTACATATCCATCCATCAAGGCTTTCCTCTTGCTCCAACCGTTTATGTTCTGGTGGTGGAGGGCTTTCGATGCCTTCTTACTGATGTTGTTTCTCATGGGTGAGTAAAAGGTATTTTCCTTCCTAACTCTTATCAATAGTTGGTCATTGGAAATTTTGTAGATGACTCCTTCCTAAAACTCTTTGAAGAGTAAAGAAACATTGATAATGCATTGTAATATCTCAACACATTTTATGATGCCTCAGGGTCTAATATCCAATGATAGAAAACTAAATGCTATAGACAATTTTTTTTTCCCAAGCCTGCTTGGTTCAAACAATTTCATTAAAAATAGATTCAACATAGGGAAATATTCAAATTATTGGGCATTACCTTTGCCTTCTAGTCTTCTTCCTCTATTTTGTAACAATATGTATTAAATAGAGTGGAAAATAAGCTTCACAAGTGATTTTTAAAGCCTTTGTCACAAGCTGGTAAATTCAAGGTCTATTCCATAATTCTTATTGCCACTCATGTTTACTACTCGTCTTCCTGGGCCCTGTCCAACACCTCCTATTAGAATTTGGAGAAGCTCCTTTGTGATTAGCTATGAGCTTCAATAGACAAGAAAGGCTTCTACATAGTGGACTATGAATTATGTTGCCTTCTAAGGGATTTTGGAAGCTTGGACCTTCTTGATATCCAATGACAAGAATAGCCCTTTGTGCCAAATGGATCTTTAGAGTTTTGCAGGGTAATGAAGGCTAGAAAATTTTGCTCTAGAATTGTATTTCATCAAACATACCATTCAAAAGAAAAGTTTAGAAAGGGCTTGGTTTGCCTTCACCTCTGGTTATAAATTTTTTTGTTTAGATTTAGGGTATCTTTGTAGCCAAAAGCATTTGGAAGGCTTGGGATTCTATAAAACCTTGGCTCTAGTGGAGTGGCAACGAATTACATATTGGCATTCCTATGAATAGTCTCTCACTTTGGTGGTCCCTAGTCATCACACATCAAGACCAATATTTAGCCAAGCTTCTTTGGGTTAAGGTATTGCATTTCTTTCACAAAGGTGTAAAGGTCGTCTCTGACCTTTTTTCCCATTATACCAAAAATTGGCTTTCTTGGCCTGAAGCTAAATCCTAGTTCAAACTTAAGGAACAAGACAGGAAGATATTTTAGAAAATATAGGAAGTAGTCCCTTATGATATGTTGCACAAAATTGGGATCAAAAATACGTGCCCATGGTGGAAATATTGGAAGTGGTATCCAGATACCTCTTTCATAAATTACAAACATAGAAATGGGGCTTGGTCATTGGTACCTTTAGTCATCTAACAAGGACTGAAAATACAATGTTTTCTCTATTTGGGATCCAACTATAGAGCCAAAATTGGCTCACTTATCTTGGTGCTTGCTCTTCCAATGCTTGTTAGTTAGGGATTAATTGGTTCACTTGAGGGTAAGAAATCCAATATTCCCTTTTTGTCAACATAGAGAGACCATTAAGCATTTATTCTGGTTTTGTCCCAAATCCCAAGAAATTTGGGCATATATTCATGATATATTTCAACTATTTCTTCCCAAACATGTTTCTTGGCATGTGGTGCTTCTTAGGGATAGGATGGGTATGTCTATGAGCATTGACCAAATCTGGCACTTTTTTAGATCATAAATTTTATTTAGCATATGGAAGGACCGTAACAATGCTAGTTTTTCTAACCCACTTATTTCCATAGATTTTTTTCCTTATGCTAAATTCATGCTTTACTCTTATGTTATTAAATAGATTCAATGCCATTCCAATAATATGGCACTTGAAGTTGATCAGTTATAGAATTTTTTGGATCACTAGGTAAATACACCTTGTTTGGTGGTAAGGTTCTCGTCTTCTTTGACCAATCATCGAAGTCAACCTCCCTAGAGGAAGCATAGGTGAGGTCATAGTTTTTAGGCTCAAAAAACTCGTAGCCCTCGGCTCAATAGAAAACTAATCAACTTGTTGCAATAGTGCCACTCTCTTTGTCAACTCAAATGATGGACCTCCATATTGCCTCCTTCCCCTCAGGTTCTTGGATGGGATGGGACACTTTCACTCAGGACTTGGATTGGGGGACTTCTAGTTAGGAGTAGGGTTGGGACTCCAAGGACTATCCCTCTTCCACTAGTTGGGCATCAACGAATCCCACTAAAAAAACTTTGATGCAACAACCTTTTGATGTTATTTCTAGTTGGGAGCCTGCTCCAAAAGATCTGACCACTTAGCTTGGGTGGGGTAACACAGATGACAAGGACCCTCCCTCCTCTACTGGTGCTACCATTTTTTAGAGTTTATTTCCTTGGAGCAACTATTTTTTTATGTTTTTAGCTCTTGTATTACATTGTAAGCCCTAGAGGTTGCTTCCTTCTCCTCTAGGCAGACTCATAAGTATGAATTTTTGGGGTGTACCTTACTTGCCACCCACTTTTTGTGGTTGATGTATTTTTTATTCTTTCATAAATAAAAAATACTTTTCACCCAAAAAAAGCATTGGGTGAAAAATGGCTTTAGAAAACATAGAAGGTGGTGTTTGAAGACTCCTTGATTTATTACTTTAATGTAAATCAAGGATTGTTCGATCTCTGTTCTTTAAAGTTGCTCTTTGGTTTTCTTCCTAATTTTAACTCTTTATAGTTTTTTCCTTTCCACAATAATCATATGCAAAAGATGACTTTATTCTTAACCCATATAGGGACTTCACATGAAATATGGTTACAAAATTCATATCTTATCTTTTGTACATCCAATATTTATGGTTGCCTTATCAAGAGTTAATTCATTTTTTTTAGTCTTTAGGATACATTGCGGATAAAGAAGTTAATTTTGATACTTTAAGATAATAGAAGTGTCTCATTAGTAGGAATGAGAAAATCATATAATAGTTAATCCTTGTGACTTATGAATAGTTAGTTCAAATTCTAATCATGGAGGAATTTCCACGTTCTAAAGGGGTTATGAAATGGTCTTTGGAACTATCT
This sequence comes from Wollemia nobilis, assembly GCA_028583015.1. Lineage (NCBI taxonomy): Eukaryota > Viridiplantae > Streptophyta > Pinopsida > Araucariales > Araucariaceae > Wollemia > Wollemia nobilis. The sequence goes on from JAQPPZ010017016.1 coordinate 13,538,892, forward strand.
ATTCAAATGCTTCTCCACATAAGATATCAAATTCCAACTTAACATATGTAGGAGGCTAAGGAGGTGTTTTGTCATGCCTATAGATAATGCTTTGAACATATCTCATAATACCATTCACATGTCCTACCTATTACATAGATTATTTATAAGCATAACTCTTGGCCCCTTTAGAAAGTAATGCTTCTAGTTGTAATCGATCCTCATCAACCCCATTATGATTTCTACTTCCTACTACTATGGCCATGCTTCGTGTAATAAGATCTCTTAATCCAAATAATTTTCTTCTTTTATGTTCATTAATGTCCTCATTGGTAGCACAAAAATGCATATGGTCCTCAAAAATTCCCTTTAAAGAGTTATTTACCATTGCATCTATTCTAGTCTTCAATCATTTTTATTCATTAATGGTGGGATGAGCATCCCTACGATTTTCTAGAATATCTCTAAAAATCTATTATTCTTCAAATTGTTCTTCTTGTTTAAACAGTTTGTTCAAAGTAACAACAATTGTGAACTGTTTTTAAAGTAGTTATGATTTAGTTGTGGCAATATATATAAATTTATCCTTTATTTTAGGAAGTTTTCCATAATCACCAACTAATAAAGTGGACTTGAATCCAAATAATTAATGGATTTATGTGGAAGTGCTTCATGAATTTTTAAATATTTAAATATATTTGACATATGATATCTCTCCCTTAAAATGTGATACCCTTTATGCCCTCTATTTTTTCCAAATCTCCAATAGGAATTAGTAATTTTGAGTGTGCTCCAATATTGAAATTTACCACCTCAATTGGTGAAGTAGTATAAAGTAGCTATGAGTTTCCTATTTCAACATTTAAATATTTTATGCATAGCAATATAAGTTAGCATTTCCTCATCCACTATGAGATATTATTTTCTCATCCTTGTTGTCTCGTATATTATCATATGTAGTGTATTTGGTTCAATAGTTTGCTCTTTGTAATAATCCAAAATGGTTTTAAATGCCTATTTTTTCTTGACATTGAGATGATCAAATTGGATATTCATGGCTAGATATGTATTGTATAACACTCTGTGTATTCCTCTACTCAATAATTTGAACTCTAATTTGCTTCTCTGTCAATATCTCATTGTTATATCATTTGGATTTGCATTGCTTGTAGATGTTGATGATGAAGACTCATTAAAACTTCCTATTCATATTTTATAGCGTTTTGTTAAATTATTTGTTCATTTTCATCTTTAGATTCTAGTTGATCTCTATTATTCTCTTCAATTTGCTCTATCAAATACTAAACATGTGAAATATTATAATGGATTTTCTTCCATTTTATTTTGATAGATTTATCTTCAAGACTAATGCCTTTGTTTATGTCTTGGAATAACTTAAATGGTAAGATTTTCAACAAATAAAATTCCACGTATTTGTTAGGATCTTGTTGAGGATATTTGAAGAACCTTAGAGACACTTGGATGATAAGTGTTGTTTTTTTTAGTTTCCATTTATTATCTTCCTTACTCTTGGGTTATAAGAACATTGATCTCACTCCCTAAATTTGTGGGTGGTGTTCCATCATGTATGGCCTTTCCATGCATCCTTGGATTATTGATTTCCATGCTATAAAATATCATGTTCATTTTTAACTTTTAAGGTAGGTGTATAAACCTTTCTTCAAACATTTAATGGGATGAATATTTCTATTGCATTCAACCAATGAAAGTTTCAAAAATATGTGACATATTTCTTGTGACCCTGTATCTCTTTTTGCAATAGTTTCTATTAACAAGAATTTGTATGCCTATGGATCATATAAATTTGTAATATTTACAAGATGTATCAACTTTTGATAATTTTTTTTTTTTTTTTTATTTTGGTTGATATTTTGTGATGTAATTTTTTACATGTTGGTATAGCATTAATTATTAATTTACATTTGCTCTTCAAAAAATAATTATATTTGTTTATTTTATCATCATTCCTTTTTGGTTTGTATTATTTATGACCTGTTTCTCTATCTCTATAAAGTCATGAACCATTGTAGTGTACAAGCAAAGGTGCATTATACCTAAAAAACCAATAACATGTTTTTTTTGAAGGAATAAACTCAAACATAATTAATTCGTACATATCATATTAAACTTAATTGACATCTACACCATCTTCCCTCTCATTTTCATTAATCAAGCTCCATAAAATACAAATTAATAATACATCAGTTATAAAAGTTTTTGAAGATAGGTGATTATCTTGCAGTTTCTTCTATAGGAGCTTCAAGTCGTATCACAACAATATGGGACAAATGCAAATGGGATTTGCAATTAAAAAAGGTAAAAAGTAATTAGGTTGCTAGACTATTTTGCAGGAAAGAGGAAAACATAAAAATCATGGTTATAAGTGTATATGTTTCAACTATAGCTACTCCTAATGAAAGATGTTTTAAGGATATTTGCATATTTGTGTCAAATACAATGATGATTCATTGTGATTTATGGATTCTTGAGGGCGATTTCAATGCTATTATATATCCTTTAAAAAATAATGGTGGTATTTTAGAATGGTCTAAATCAATGCAAGATTTTGCTTCATTTGTCATTTCAAATGATCTTTGGGATGTTAGTCCTTCAAATTTAAAAAAAACATGGGATAATAGATGCTCAAGGTAAACTCATATAGTAAAAGGAATGGATAGATTCTTGTTATCCAATAAATTGTTGCAAATAGAGTATACAATCTCTTTAGATATTTATTGGGAGCAATATTAGATCACAAACCCATTTTTTTGACTTGTGATTTACCCAATAATGGTCATCCAAAGCCATTTCACTTCAAGTCTATGTGGCTCTAAGACCCTGATTTCTTCTACATGGTTATGTTATAGTGGGAAAAATCAAAATTTAAAGAATTGTATATGTATAGATTTGTTCAAAAGATGAAATGTTCAAAGAATAAAATGAATATTTAGAATGCTAAATATTTTGGTAATATTTTTAAGAAAAGAAAGAAATTGAATCCAAACTCAAAAATTTACAAGAGAGTAGAAACTAATGGAATGGATCGGAATTATTATGTGAAAGAAAAACAAAAACTTTCTAATTATCATAATTCATTGAAAGTGGAGGATTCATATTGGTTCCAAAAATTAAGGAAAAATGACTCAAGGAAGGAGATAAAAATACAAAAATTTCATGCTATAGCAAAAACGAGTTTTTCTTTTTGTCACATCAAAAATATTTTCAAGGAAGAAATATTGAGGATGAAGAAGATATAAGGAAGGAAGCAACTAATTATTTCAAAAATATTTTGTCAGATACCGGGTAATATAGGAGGCATAAGATAAACTTTTCTAAAATATTTCATCAATTATCACACGGGGAAAATAAAAGATTGATGAAATATATATCTATGAAGAAGCTACATGAAGCAAATTTTCTCTTTCCATCCTAACAAGGCACTGGCTCCAATGGGTTTCCTAAAATTTTCTTTCAAATATTTTTATTTTCATTGAAGAGTGATATGTTAGTTTTTGTTGAAGAGGCCCAAACAATGAAGGCTATAATAAGTGAGATAAATTCAAATATATTACGTTGGTTCCCAATAAATGCGAGATATATTTTTTTGATAATTTTCATCCAATAAGCCTTTTCTAATATGATTTAAAATATCATTTCAAAAATTATGGTAAACAAGTTGAAAAGCATTATAGATTGTGTTATCTCGGAGGAACAAGGTGGTTTTGTTCATGGTAAACAAATTCTTCATGGTATAATCATTGCATAAGAGGCTATACATTCTCTTCATTCCATGAAAAAACTAGGTATAATTATGAAATTACATATGAACAAAGCATATGATAGGGTTTCTTAGAATTTTCTATATGATATTCTCAAAAAGTTTAGTTCTGATTATATTTGGAGTAAATGGATTATATGTTATTTTTTTTTTGCTAGATAATAAGGGGTTGTACTCGAGGTCCCCTAGCCTTGACAAATTACAACTCTTTTCTTTAGAGCTTGAGATTTTACAAATAGATACACTTCTCATCTCAATTGAGATGTTATAGCTAGAAACCTACATTTTATTTAAATTGTCTGAATTCTTGATTTTCATTTTCTAGATCTTTTCAATTTTCTATATGATACAAATATTCTAGAATTCAACATCCTTCTTGAAATTTTCCTATAGCAACCTTCACAATACCAAAACTTCACCTCTACTATCTATGCATTGCATCTTAGTAGAGTAATATTTCCAAACATCACACTATCATAGTCCACTTTACCAACTATGGATTGCTAGTTTCCTTCCTGAAACAAAAGTGCAACCACAAAAATTATAATAAATAGTTTTTATGAAAACATATTATTGTTATAAAATATTTTTATAAAATAAAATTGCAAAGTGCGAAGGATTAGGGTTTTTTCCTGAAAAATATCTCATCTTTTAGGAGCCATATCTTCGCGAAGAGTTATCCGATTCAGCTGATTCTTGGACCAACTTGTGCAGAATTTGAATAGCTTTAAAATGAGTGGTCATATGCAAAAATCTGAGCAATATTGAGGGAGATACGACCCTGTGAAGTCAACCATTCGGAACAAGGGCAGTGACGATTTTTCAAATCGTGAAAAATAAAATTGCAAAGTGCGAAGGATTAGGGTTTTTTCCTGAAAAACATCTCATATTTTAGGAGCCATATCTTCACGAAGAGTTATCCGATTCAGTTGATTCTTGGACCAACTTGTGCAGAATTTGAATAGCTTTAAAATGAGTGGTCATATGCAAAAATCTAAGCAATATTGAGGGAGATACAACCCTATGAAGTCAACCATTCGAAACAAGGGCAGTGACGATTTTTCAAGTCATGAAAAACAAAATTGCAAATATTTTCCAACTAGGGTTCGAACGATGGGAAGAGCAATGAAGGGCTAGGACTTCAATGAGGCAAGACATTCTATCTGGACAAAGAATTTTTTAGCTAAGTTCTTTTTTCCCTTTCTTTATCTTAGAAATTGTGCATGAAAATTTTATAAAGTTTTTATCAAATATTATATTTGTTATAGAACTTTCAGATAAATTTCATTAGATTTTGAGTTTTAGTTTCCTTTCCATGGATCGATTTATAGTTAAATCCTTAGAATCATCCCTAGTGGTAGAGGTTAGTGAGCGCACCTCAGAGAGATCCTCATTACTCCAAGATAGGGTAGTTTTGGTAAATTTAATGGGTATTGGCAGGGGATTCAACCTTGAGAAAATGGATTGATAGGAGTTGGAAGTCTCTAGGAGTGATTCTATCATTTCTTCCCAAAGGTTTCTTCCTAGCCATTTTTTGTTCTAGGGAAGAAAGAGAAAGAATCCTAAAAGGGGGTCCTTGGTTTATGGGAAGAGCAGGGCTCTTCCTTACCCGTTGGTATGAAGGCTTTTCACCTAAAAATGTAAATCTATCCCTAGTACCAGTATGGGTTAGGATGTTTGGATTACCCATTGAATTTTAGGAAATAGATACCTTCAAGGCAATAGGCAACACTCTAGGAGAATTCCTTGAGATTTTAGATACAACAAAAGATGGATTTTTGGCTATTTATGCTCGAATATTGGTCATGATTGATATAAGTAAAGCTTTACCAGAATCAATCATTCTTAAGTATGGGGATAATATGTGGATCCAAACTATAGATTATGAAAACATATCTTTTAGATGTAGAATATGTCATGAGGTGGGGCATATTGAGAGATCATGCCCTAAGAAGAGCCCAACAGAATCATTTGTAGAAAATTATAAGAGAAATTTACAAATGGTTATGGATAAAGATGGTTTTCAACTTCCAAAAATAGATCTAGAAAAATAAAAGAAAATGAACAGTGGAGACCAATAAGAAAGGATACTGGAAGAAATTCCAATTCTTTTGAGGCTTTAGCCTATGAAGAAAAAGTAGATCAAAACTTAGAGGACACAGGACAACAATTTCAACATATTAGCAAGGAACCATCTATTCAATATGATCCTAATTTAAGGAAGAACATTCTCGATGAACCCAAGGAATGTGTTTCATCAGATTTTGAAGACTCTCTTGAAGTACCATGCACCATTCAGGAGAAAATAATTGGTAAATAAAATGTAGTTTTAGAAGGTAATACCTCTGCCATTAATAAGGAAATACCAAAAAATGAGCAGGATAAGTCAAAAGCTTCTATAATAGAGCCAGGAGAGGATAAATATATTGAAAAACAAAATGGTGAAAGAATATTGAGGAATAGAATAATAAGACCTACTCCTGATATAGGCAAGGCAAAAAGAGGAAAACCCTCAAATTATCAAGCAAGATCCAGGGAAGCAAGAGCTAACATAGAGAAAGGAACACAAACTAAGTTGGTTGAACTTCTCTTTACCAAACAACAAAATGATATTGGTAATACGCAAGAGGGGCCAAAAGCCCCTAATGAGACATGATTATCATCTCATGGAATATAAGGGGTGCTAATGCCCCCTCAAAGCATAGGTGTATTAGGGACCTATGTTTAAGTAATAAACCTGATATTCTCTATATCCAGGAAACTAAAATGACAAAAGAAGTTTCAAAAACTATGAAAGTAGTTTGGGCAAGATGTGAATGGGATGCTATGGATTCTGAAGGAGCAGAAGGGGGAATTCTAACTTGTTGGAATCCTTCTAGAACCTCTTGTGTAACCATTCATAAAACTAGGCATTGGATAGCCTCTTTAGTCACTTGCTACTTTGTTGATATTCACTTCATCCTTATCAATGTGTATGGTCCTACAACTCAGTCAGGTAGATTAGAAGTTTGGAGTGGGATTGAGGCCTTTATGAGAAGTAAAGACCAAGAAACCCATTTCATGATCATTGGAGATTTTAATGCCATTACCAAGTTGAATGAAAAATTTGGGGGAATTAGGAAATTGACCCAAAGTATGAAATATTTCTCAACTTTTATTCAAAACAACAATCTATGGGAAGTTGAGTTTGAAGAAGACAACTATACTTGGACCAACAACAGGAGAGGCCAGAACCTAATAGAAAAAAAATTAGATAGATGCATTCTCTCATATCATTGGCTAGATGAAGGAACTTGTGCTAAAATTAATACCTTAACAAGGATTGGTTCAGATCACTAGCCAATAAGAGTTAAAATGGTGGTTAGTGAATTCAAAAAATATCATATTTTAAATATGAGCAGATGTGGGAAGACCATCCTCAATTTGTTGATATGATAGCTCAAACATGGAATTATTTAGGTAATGGTGGGTTGTATGCTCTTCCAAACCAAATTAAAGCTATGACATCTAGATTAAAAGAATGGAACAAGAACACCTTTGGAAATATTTTTGAGAAGAAAGAAGAACTAAAAGATAAACTTTCAAAATTCCAAAAAGGTGATGAAAATAATACAAGCTCAGAGGAAAGGGAGTTGCTTAGTGAATATCATAATATTTTGAGTAAGGAAGAGAAATTCTGGAGATTAAAATCAAGACAGACTTGGTTAAAAGAAGGAGATAAAAATACAAAGTTTTTTCATAGGATGGCTATAGTACAGAGATCTTCTTCTAGAATTGGTAGAATTAAATCAATAGAAGGGGTTTGGATTGAAGATCAGAGTGAAATTAGAAAAGAGGCTAAGTCATTTTATCAAAATATTCTAGGTTCAGAGGAGACCAAAGTTCTTAATGATAAACTTCTTCAAGATGTTCCTTCAGTTATAACAAATGAAGACAATAGGAAACTGATGGAGCCTATTACTCTAGAAGAAGTTCATTTAGCTCTTTTCTCTTTTAATAAGGATAAATCCCCTAGTCCAGATGGGCTCTCTACAACTTTTTACCAACATAATTGGGATATAGTGAAGGATTATTTATTGGTGGTAGTGGAACAATCTAGGGTAAAACAATACATTCCTTATAAAATAAATGCAACTTATCTTACCCTAATTCCAAAAAGAAGGATGTTGAATTATTTGATTCTTTTAGACCCATAAGCCTATGTAATATGGCTTATAATATTATTTCCAAAGTGATGGCGAATAGATTAAGGCCATTGTTAGACAAAATCATTTCAGAAGAGCAAGGAGGTTTTGTGAAAGGGAGACAAATTTTGGATGGGATCATAGTAGCTCATGAAGTTATACATTCAACAACTTCAAGAAAAGAGAAAGCTATGATCTTAAAACTTGATATGAGTAAAGCCTATGATAGGGTTAAATGGAATTTTATTTTTGTAATTTTAGATAAGTTTAGTTTTGGGAAGAAATGGGTTAGATGGATTAAATCTTGTGTCTCTACAGTTTCTTATTCAATGTTGGTCAATGGGTTAGTGATAGAATATTTTAAAGCCAAGAGAGGCCTTAGACAAGGAGATCCTCTATCTCCTTATTTGTTCATTATTATGGCAGAAGTTTTGAGTAGGAACTTAAATAAGGCTTACAAATATGGGTTTATAAGTGGACTTAAGGTTAGTAATAACATCGATAACATCACCCATCAACAATTTGTAGATGATACAACCCTTTTTGGAAGGGCAAGGATAAATGAGGCCAGAGCTTTGAATAAATTTTTAAAAGAGTACGAAAGAGCTTCAGGGCAAAAAATTAATAGGACTAAATCCAAAATTTACTTTCTTAACACTCCTACTAATATCAAAGCAAGAATTTATAGGTTGCTTCAAATGGAGGAGGCAAATTTACCAACAACTTATCTAGGGATGCCTTTATTTGAGGGGAGAATGAGGATAGATTTATGGAATCCAGTTATTAGTAAAGTTCAAAATAAACTTCCAGCTTGGAAAGGTAGATGGTTATCATTAGCAGGAAGAGTGCAGTTAATTAAGTCAGTCTTACAAGCCATTCCAACATATTATATGTCTTTGTATTCTATGCCAAAATCAGTTGAAAAAGTTTAATCTTTATTATGCGATCCTTTTTATGGTCAGGTTTACATGATAAAAGGAAATTTTCTTTGGTGAAATGGAGCAAGTTGTGTGATGACAAAACTAGGGGAGGTCTTGGTTTAAGAGCTCTTACAGATGCAAACTTAGCTCTTAGGGGAAAATTTATCTAGAGATTGTACAAAGAGAGTCAAAGACAATGGGCAAGAATTCTTCTAAGTATGTTGATCCCAATGACCCAAGTTTAATATTTATTGCATTCTCTCTTCCAAATGGTTCTGCTCTTTGGAATGGTTTAAAAAAATCTATTGATCTTATGATTAAAGGTTTAATATGGGTGGTGGGAACTGGAGAAAAAATTCTATTTGGATGGATACTTGGTGTGATAAAAAACCACTCAATTTAGATCCAGTTTTGAAACCTTGGATGAGATTGCTTCAAGATAAATACGGTGATAGGGTTTCAAACATTTTGTACAAGGATCGAGAAGGAAGATACAAATGGAAAGAAGATTTTTTTACAAGTATACAAGACATTGATGCTAGGAGGCAATTGAGTAGAAAGATAACAACTGTAATTATTTTGAGGGGTGCCAAGGATAAATTGATTTGGGAGTTGAATAGCTCAGGAGAATACACAACAAGAAGTGGATATAATGTTCAACACCAACATAATAATAATATCACTAGAATTTGGAGAGATATTTGGGATAGCCCAAGCATTCCTAAAGTCAAAATGTTTGTTTGGCTAGTAGGTCATAGAAGAATTTTATCCTGGGATAACCTTATGAAAAGGGGTTTTCATGGCCCCTCTAAATGTGTTTTCTATAATAAGGAGGAGAGTATTGACCATCTCTTGGGACATTGCTCAATAGTCTGGAATCTATGGCAATGGATTCTTAATATGTTTGGTAAATGCATGGTGATGAATAGCAGAATTGAAGATTGGTTAAAGCAATGGTAGAGCACTTATAAAAGTGAGGCTTTACAGACAATATGGGATATATCAAAAGATACAATACTTTGGACTATATGGCTAGAAAGGAATAGAAGAATATTTAAAGGAAAGGAAAGCAGTTTAGAGGTAATGAAAAAGAAGATATGTTTAGCCATAGAGGAGTCTAAACCAACCCTATCAACTCACCCAATCCCTAATTTGGAAGCAGAGAGTCTTGATAGATGGAGTCAAGTCATTAAATGGAATTATGATATTGGGTACAAGAGAAGCAAAAATAAGGTAAAGAATATAAAGTGGAAACCACCAGATGTGGAGTGGGTTAAGTTGAATTTTGATGGAGCATCTAAAGGAAACCCAGGACCAGTAGGAGGAGGAGGAATAATTAGAAATAATAGAGGAGATATTTTATCTCATTATGCTTTCAATTGTGGATTTAAGACAAATAATGAAGTTGAAGCTTGGGCAGCTTTAGAAGGGTTAAAAATATGTAAACAAATGAAATGGAATAGAGTTTGGATGGAAGGTGATTCTCTCATAGTAATAAATGCAATTTTGAGGAAAGCAAAGGCTCCATGGAACATACAAGAGATAATTGTGGAAATTCAAGATCTTGCTAAAGAGTTTGAAGAAATCAGGTTTACACATATATTAAGGGAAGGAAACAAATGTGCAGATAAGCTAGCCAATAGAGGGGTTTTGGTTGAGGATCGTGAAGTTAACATCTCCTTTCCATGGTTAGAGGAAGTAGAAAGTTTAGTTGAAGCTGACAAAAATTGTTGATTGCCTAAATCAATTAATGATTAAGATTTACTTTAATGTTTTCCATTGGTAATATCTATTTTATTTTGTAACAATAATGTGTGTTCATTTAGACTATTTATTATAATTTTTGTGGTTGCACTTGTGTTTCAGGAAGGAAACTAGCAATCCAGATTTGGTAAAGCGGACTATGTTAGTGCGATGTTTTGGAAATATTACTCTACTAAGATGCAAGGCATAGATAGTAGAGGTGAAGTTTTGGCATTGTGAAGGTTGCTATAGGAAAATGTCAAGAAAGATGCTAAATTTTGGAGTAATTGTATTCATACAGAGATTTGAAAAGATCCAAAAAATGAAAATCAAGAATTCAGACATTTTATGTAAAATGATGTAGGTTTCTAACTATAGCATCTCAATTGAGATGAGAAGTGTATCTATTTGTAAACTCTCAAGCTCTAAAGAAGAGAGATGTAATTTGTTAAGGGTGGGGGACCCGAGTACAACCCCTTTTTATCAAGCAAAAAAAAATATTATCGTTATAAAATAAAGCAGATATTACCAATGGAAAATATTAATGGATTAAATGTTGTTATAGCACCTCAGTGGTTCTCCTACTGGTTACTTCAAGTTATCTTGTGGAATATATCAAGGTAATCCAATGTCTCCTTATTTTTTCATTATTCTTGCAGAGGCATTAAGAAGAGCTTTCTCAAAGGTAAAAATAGAAAGAAAAATAAAAGTTATTCAACTTGCAAATAATGGTCTATCATATCTCATCTCTAATTTGTTGCTAATACTTTTCTTTTGGACCATCCCTCAATTAGTTAAGCCATGGATTTTAAATAAATATTATCATGCTATAAGAAGGTTACTAGATAGTTGGTTAATAGTAAAAAATCTAGGATTTTTTTACTAATACTACCCTAGATTTACAATAAATTATTGTGAATATTTTAGGGTTTAAAATTGAAATTTTTCCATCAACCTACTTGGGTATTCCTTTGTATTATAAAGAAAATAAAAAATAACTTTGGGTCTCTTGTTTGGATAGAATGAAAACTTGTTTGAGAGGCTAGAAAGGTAAGTTCTTAACCATGGTAGGAAGGCTACAACTCATAAAGACTACATTGTAATCCATCCCTATTTATATGATATCACTTTCAAGATTGCCAATAGGTATAGCATTAGAAAATGATAAAATTCAAAGAGACTTTGTTTGGAAATATTGTAAGGAAAAAATTAGGTTTTGTCTTTGTAAGTGGGATAAGCTTTGTAAAGGAAAGAATATTGAAGGCATAGACTTGAGTAATTACAGACTTATGAGTTTGGAATTAGGGGTAAAGCTTGGGTGAAGATTATTCAAATATCAAGGAAAGAATTGGGAAAAATTACTATTTTAAATATATATAGTTTCTCTTGTTGCAATGAAATTATTTAAGAAATAAACCCTACCCAAATGATTGTCAACATGGAAATTCATATTAGATAGTCTGTAGTTAATAAATAAACATATCAGATGGTTATACAATGAGAGAAATTGTACACATTTTTGGTCTGATACTTGGCTAAAGCTTTATCCTCTTATCTCTAACTCAAAATGGAAACGATTAGGTCAAGCATGCGTAGATTATAAAAGTGCAAAGGTTAATGACTACATTAATATGAACAACAAATCTAGATCATAAATTTTTATTAGTAATTTGGTTGAAGGAGACAAACTCAAACAAATTATAGATGAACTTCAAAAGATACTTCAAGAGTTTTATACCAATTTTTACATGAAAGGAAGAGTTGGTTTGAAATATATCAAAGGATGGAGGATACTCGATCAAGATGTAATATGAGGATTTAGAGAAATAAAAATATTCCACTCTTAAATATTTTCCTTGGAAGAATATTTGGTCACTAGAATCTCTCCCTAAGGCCTCAACATTCCTTTGGTTAGTTGTTCAAGGTAAGGTTCTTATAGAAGAGAGTCCACAAAGAAGAGGATATCGTGGACATTTCAATTGTACCTTGTGTGAGAAGTATTTAGATACATTTACTTCTTCATTGTCCCTTTTATTAAACCATTTAGGGTTACTTTTTTTAAATATAAAAATATATTGGGTAATCCATCAACATTAAATGAATTGATGGAATATTGGATTAATTACTTCAAAGCTAAAGCATTATGTATTATGTGGAGGAATGACCCTACCATTATTTGTTGGAATTTATAGCTTGAAAGAAATAATAGAATTTTTAAAAATAAAACTCAAAATTATGTCTAAATTTGAAACCATATTATTGCCTCTCTTGAAGAATGTCTACAAATATGGTGCTCACCATGGGATGTATAAGGTGCAAAAAAAGAGGTGGTAACAACTTGGTTATAGGATTTGAACATATATGGAAGAGTCATATATGATAATGGAATTAAAACAAAGGATCTATTTCTATCTATGGTAAAATGGAAATATTCACTCTTCAAGGAAATCTACGAAAAACTAGTGGAGGTGGTGTTTTTAGAAATAATGAAGGTAAAATTCTTTCCAATTACTCAAAATATTATGAAACTTCAACTAAAAACTATGTAAAATATAGGGCACTTCTTATAGGGATTAAAAATGCAATAGAAAAAGGATGGAAATATAAACCAATTAAGGGGGATTCACAAATTATTATTAATGCCATCGACAAAAATGAATGTGGGGGTTAGATAAAAAATTAATATTATTGTTGAAGTTCATCACTTGTTATTGGAGACAATCTCTTGGAAATGAGAGCATATTTATAGAAAAGAAAATTGAGTAGCAAGTAATTTAGCCAATTGTAGTGTTGATCCACCCACGTGTTGTAGGTGAGTTGGAGAGGAGAGGGCAATCCTCCAAGGGAGGTCCCAGGTTCAAATCTCCACCCTACCAAAAAGCTAAATTGGGTATCCAAAATCCAATTGATAATGTTGGTGCGGGCAGGGTCGGGTGCGACTCCCGAGTGACTTTGACAGTGTAGAACCCCCTGTTCGTGGTCTCTTAGACCAAGGCGGCCCCGTAAGGGGTTTTTCACTTAAAAAAAAATTTGTGTTGATCTTCAATTTGATTAAATTCAAATTTTAGAAGGCAACTAGCCAAGTGAGATTTTATCTCAATCAAAATGATGTCAAGGAACTAATTGTGAAAACATAGCACTTTGAGGAAGTTGATGAATATCTTTAATAGAAAAAGAATTGAAAAATATTTGCAATAAAAAAGCATATTGGATATAGTTTAATTGACCTAATAGCAATGTAATATTTATTATTTCATCAAACAACACTAGCTCAATTGAATAGATTCCTAAATATTCAAGGAGGAGACCCATGTTCAAATATTGTCAAGCAATACATGGATAATATCCAAGCTATTGTAATACCACTATGTGGTGATGATGTAATATGGGTGGGCCTCGTTTTAATCCCATATAACTAATTGAAAAAATATATTGGTATTTTGATGGAAGTGGCCCCACTAGAAGTCACATATAAGTTTTAAAATATATATTAAAGTAGTGGTTTAAAATCCACAAGGCCATTAGCCATAAAGGATGATCCTAATAGAGGATCTTGTTTACTTCATATGTGTTTATTCAACTAAAGTCTGGTTAGTTGGGTGTGGTGTACAATGTTCAATAGTAAAAATGTAATACATGTAAAATTATTTAATTTTTCTATAATAATTGAGGGATGAATTATTGATAAATTTTCAAATTTTGAAAAATTCATATTAATTTTTTTTTTTATTTGTGGAAAACATCCCAAAAGGGATGCCACTTTCGGGTAAGACCCAAGGAGGCGGGGGTATCCATTCCGCCAAAAACGCCCAGGACTCGGACCTGGCCTACCACCTTTGACATACTCAAGGAGCAAACAAACACACAAAACCAATTTAAAAATAAGTAAATAACAACAAAAATAATAAAATAAAATAAAAAACATGCTCCTTGAGTGTGTCAAAAACAAAAGCACAACCAAACACGCACAATAAGATAAAAGAAACCACAACACAAACCACATAGAAAAACACAAGAACCACATAACAAAACACAAACAAGACAAAAACAACAGAACACTACAAAGACATAACCCAAAAAAAACATGAAAAATAAACACAACCAAAACCTAAAAAATTAAAAAAATAAAATAAAAATAAAAATAAAAAACAACCAACAATAGACAATAAACAAAAACAAAATACATAGAAAACACTCACACATAAAAACACGAAATAACACAAACAAAGAGAAACCCAAGAACAAGAACGAAAAAAACACAAGAACAATAACAAAAAACATTAAAAAAAAAAAAACAACAAAAACACAAGAACAACAAAAAACAACACAAAGAACACAAAAACAAAACAAAACAAAAGAACCCACCCACCTTAAAAAACTAAACAAAAAAAAAAAAAAAAAAATGAACAAAACAATGACCTATCTAGACCAGAAGACTATTAAGGCAAGAATCAATAGAGGAAACAAAATAAAGAATAGAATGAGCTAGGGAACTAAAAAAAAACTGAATGAACCAAAGAGAAGCAAAAAAAAAAAAACAAGAAGAAACTAGGTACCTTCAAAACTGGAGCCATCCAAAGAAATGATAGAAAGAAGAGCTTCCCTAATTTGAGAAGCCCACCATATAGGAGGGTGGCCATAACAAGTAAGATCACCTTTGTCCAAAGCCCAATTAGCTAAAGCATCAACACTCTTGTTTTGATCTCTAACCACATGATTGTAATCAACTTTCAAAAATCCCATCTGGATTAACTGAATCTTCTCAATAATTCTTTTTATTCTCCAATCCACCTTATGATTCTTAGAAGGAGTCTTCAAGAGATTAATCATAAGTTGAGAGTCGAGACTCAACTAACACCTTTTCCCATCCAACCTTAGTAGCCTCCTGAAGACCTCTGAGGATACCATACCCCTCAACAAGGTTATTGGAAAGAATACCCAAATTCTCAGCAAAAGTAAAAACCAGGGAGCCATCCGAAAGTCTACCAATTCCTCCCACACTGGCTTTTCCAGGGTTCCCTCTAGAGGCTCCATCAGTATTGACTTTTCCAAAATCCTTAGGAGGAGGTTGCCAATTTCTAGTCCTATCCATCTTACTAATACTCACATTCCCTTTAAGTTGGTTGCCCTTAGAAGGTTTAATCTTCAATATTTGCATCACTTGATCCCATCTTTGGTGGGAGTTTTGGGGGTGATTAAGGAGTTGATGGACTGATTCAACTAAGTTGGCTATGGTCTTTTGCCAAATATAGTGAATATCCTTCCTATCTTGATTAAAAATTTGGTTGTTCCTTTCATTCCAAATATTCCAAAGAAGAATGGTAGAACCCATCCAAACTAAGCGCCTAATAAAATGATCAACACCCTCTTGATTAGGCCAATCCCTCCAAAGTTGTTCAAAAGTAAAAAAATTGGACCACTTGTAAGCCAAGTAAAGTGGCCATTCTCCTCCATAGCTCAGAGGCTAAAGTACACTCAATAAAAATATGGTTGATATTTTCTACATTCTCTTCACACATTTCACATCTAAAAGGGCCATGAAAACCACGCTTCATAAGTTGCTCACCGGTAAGCACCCTACGATGCAATAAAAGCCAATTAAAGAACCTCACCTTAGGCCGGAGCTTTTGAGCCCACAATCGAGAAAATATGTCAGAAGAATGGTTGGGATTATTATGGCATAAGGTCAAATAACCTTGAGCAACTGAATACTCACCCTTAGTAGTGTTGTTCCATCCAAAACAATATTTTTCATGGGACCAAGAGAGGGATCTCATATGAAGGATGCCTTGGATATCTTGTCTTTGCCTTTCTGGGATTTGAATAGGCCGAGTCCTCAATAGGGATCCAATATCTACCAACCTTTGAATTACCGAGTATGGTATCAGACAGTAATTAGCCACCTTTATCCAATTAGCTCGGTGAAGCTCCTCCATCCAAGGCCTCCAATCGGGAAACCGAGTTATCAAAGGCTTGTGACCATCCCAAGAATCTATCCAAAAATTTGCATGTTGACCATTATGAATGATCCAAAATAATTTTTTCTTTATCAAATCCTCACCGAGTCTTAAGAACTGCTAAAATGGGAGAACCTTTGGTAGGAAGTTGATAGCGAACAAGGTCTTCGGGACTTTTGTTCTTGGCATATTTAGCACGGAGATTATTGGCCCAAAGAGCATTGGGGTTATGCAACATCCTCCAATATAATTTAGCAGCTAAAGCTTTGTTGTTATTAATTGAAGACCGGAATCCTAACCCCCCTTCACTCTTAGGAAGACATAAAGTATCCCATTTCACCAAGGCCCATTTTCTTTTCTCCTTAGTACCACTCCAAAGGAAACGATGACTGATTTGATCCAATTCTCGAAGAACAGACTTTGGGATATTCAAAATGGAAGAAACATAAATAGGAATAGCTTGAAGGACTGATTTTACCAAGGTGATTCTACCCCCAGAAGAAAGCCACTTGTTGGTCCACTTTCCAATTTTCTTCTTGACTTTGTCCAACAACCAATTCCAATATTTATTTTTCTGCCTTTGAATATTTATGGGAATACCTAAATAAGTGATTGGAAGAGAGGTCTTCTTATATCTTAATTTATCCAAGACCATGGATTCTTGTCTAGCAGAGCAGTGAAAGAAAATAACTTTAGATTTGTCTTCATTGATCAAGCGCCCGATAGCCTTAGAAAAATAGCTAATGATTTGCTTAATATTAGAAGCTTCCTTAACTGTAGCTTTACCTAAAAGAGTAGAGTCATCCACAAATTGAAGATGAGAGATAGGTCTAGCTCCATGAGCAATGGTAACTCCCTCAAGGGTTTTGTTTTCCCTCTTTTTGGTTATAGTCCTACCCAAGCATTCAACAAGAATGATGAATAAATAAGGGGATAGCGGGTCACCTTGCCTAATACCTCTGGAAGGTGGGAAAGACTGAGAAGGCCTGCCATTGATAAGAACTAAGTAGGAAACTGAAGAGATACATCCCATAATCCAATCCATCCAATCCTTAGAGAAACCAAATTGCCTCAAAACTTTGATAAGGAAGTGCCAATCCACTCTGTCATAAGCTTTGGATAAGTCTAACCGAATGAACATGGAAGGAGAATTTTGCATATCCATGGAATGGATGGCTTCCGAGCAAGAACTATCTCATCTACTATTTGACGTCCTTCCACATAACCCCCTTGCTCGGGGGAAATAATCTTATGCAAAAGAGGCTTCAACCTTTCTGCCATGATTTTAGTAATGATTTTGAGAAGAACATTACATAAAGCAATAGGTCTAAAAGCTGAGATATGATCAACCTCTTGAGCTTTTGGAACAAGAGTAATATAAGTTTTATTGATAACCTTCAAAATTTCTTTGGCTTTCCTGGCTTCTTCCACCACCTCTAATAAATCAACATGAAGGATATCCCAGAACTCTTGGTAGAACTCAATAGGAAAACCATCGGGACCTGGGGTTTTCCCTTTTTGCATTTTAAAAACTACTTGTTGAAGCTCATTGATAGTAACAGGAGCGAGTCAAAATAGATTTCTCCTCGGAAGTGATAAGAGTAGGGATTGCTTGAAGAACATTATGTTGAGAAGCTGAGTCAAGAGGAGTAGCGAGCAAAAATATTGGAAAAGTAATCAACAACAATAGAGTTCATGCCATCCCAAGTATAAACAACATCTCCAGAATCTGATTTTAAGGAAGAAATAAAGTTGTGAGATCTTCGAGCTAGAAGAGATTTGTGGAAGAAATTTGTGTTTCGATCTCCTTCTTTGAGCCATTGAATTCTAGATTTTTGCTTCCATAAGATTTCTTCTCTTTTTTCCCATTCCTCTAAGCGAGTTGTGAGTTTAATTTCATCTGCACTTCTCTTCTCTGTGAGGCCATCTAAACGGATTTTCTTATTCAAATTTTCAAGATGAGCAATAACTTCATATTTTTTTTTATGAACATCCCCAAACTCTTTTCGATTCCAAGTCTTGATTTTGGATTTAATGTATTGCAGTCTTTTGGCAAAATAGAACATCTTAGTCCCATGCCTAGGTTTACCTTCCTTCCACCATTGTTGCACACGAGGTCCGAAGGAAATGTCTCTAAGCCACATTAATTGAAAACGAAAAGGAGAGAAACTCACATTGGTTTTCCACATTTCCACCATGACTGGCCAATGATCCGAACCAACATTATTAAGAGTCTTCACTTTAGGAATGTGACCATGGATTAAGAAATTTTCAGAGAGCAAAAACCTATCCAATCTCTCCATTATACAAGCTAAGCCTTGCCTTCTGTTAGACCAAGTCATAAGGCCATTATATGGTTGGATATCCACAAGATGGAGGTTTGCAATATATTCGCTCATGAGGTCAGTGCTTTTGTCCAAATTTCTATTTCCCCCCTTTTCTCATCCAGAGAGAGGATGGTATTGAAATCTCCTCCGATCAAGATCCAAGCTTTAGGAAAATGAGAGATAATATGAGTAATATCCTTCCACTTGTCTTCTTTTTTCCTCAAAAGAAGTCGGAGCATAAACGATAATGCAGAGCATAATCTGGTTGGAATGTCTACTTTGAATAGCTATAGCCAACAAACCCCAACTGCCAACCATATGGTGAATAACTACCTCTTTTGGGTCCCAAAGACAAGCAATGCCACCCGAAGTCCCTTGGGAACTGAGGGAAACCACTTTTCCAGTTGGCCAAATTTTACTGGCAATTAAGTCCATATCCTCCATTGACATCTTTGTTTCTTGAAGGAAAACAAGATGTGGATGATTTATCCGAATCATTCTTCTAATTTCATTTTGTTTTGAAAGACTCCCTTTGAGTCCTCTAATATTCCAAGTGATGATCTTCATTAATACCAGGGCTAAAAAATTTGGGAAGGGCATTAATCTTACCTTCCTCTACAAGCTTTTCACCTTCTTTTACCATATGATATTGATTGGTCTTGCGACCTACTTTTTGATTAGAATCCATCTTCAATTTTTTTTCCCTGTTTCTTGACTTATTCCAATTGAATCTGAGATGGCTTCTAACCTTGAAGAATGCTCGTACACGACCAAAATTTTACTAGATGGTTCAACGGAGTCTATATTGGGACCTGCATTATTTGAAGTTTTGACATTTGAAATATTGTTTTTCTTGTGTAAATTTTCTCCTTTTTTTCTGTTGAAAACCTTTGATTTGTTGGTTTGTCTCCGAGTTCTTCCCTTCATATTTAAATTGTGTTTCTAAGATTTCAGTTTCCATTATTTCCTCTTCCTCACTTGGGACATCATTTGTGGAAAGGATTTCAAACATATTAGCAGATGACTTTGATTGATCCTTCATAACTGGTTTTTTTTAGTGTTCTTCTTCTTAGGTATTTGGAAACCTGTTGAGTTTATATCTTCTTTCTTTTGATCGGGAATTTTATTTGGGCAAGCACTGGCCAAATGACCATATTCATGGCAAATTCTACAACGAAAAGGAATGTTCTCATAGTCCACTACTTGCTCCCAAGTGTCTTCCCCAAATTGTAATGTGATATTTTTAGGTAGGGGTTTGTCAAAATCCATTAAAACACAAATCCGAGCATAAATAATATGTTCAAAATTTTGAGTACAATCAGCGGTCATCATAAAAGTTCCTAAAGAGTTTCCAATTGAAGAAAAAATAGTAGGATTCCAAAATTCAATAGGGAGGCCAAAGAGTCTAACCCACACGGGAGCTATAGAAGGCATCTCTTCTTCGACTTTAAATTTAGTATGCCGGGGCTTCATGAAAAGCCCTGCCCTTCCAAAAAACCAAGGACCCCCTTGAAAATTTTTCTCTCTATCTTCATTATTAGCAAATAAAACAAGAAAATAACCATTTGGATAAATAGAGATTTGTAACTCACCTTTAGTTTTCCAGATTTTTGCAGCCCAGACTTTGAAAGCAGATAGACTCGGACGAAAACCCACGAACCGACAAATTAGTCCTCTTTTTTCCAAATCTTCAATGCCAGTCTGAATGTTACCCATATCAAGCTTAACAATAGGAGTTCCATCAACTGCTTTAAGACATCCTGACTCCGTTTTCCTGGGATCAATCTTAGGCATTCTTAGAGGTTTATGGGAAGCCCTAATATTGATATTAGCATTGGGCTGAGGCTGTCCACCACGAAGGGCATCCCTAAAATTCATTTTTGGGACTGAGTCTTCGAAATTCTTACCCTTGACAGGGGTTTTCATAGTAGAATTATTTTGTGGGTGCACCTTAGCACCAGATTCACTTGAGATATGAGCCATTTTTTGATCAACTAGCTTGAAACTTGTTTCGTGATCTCTTTAATACTTGCCCTAGACGTCGTGGAAAGGTATGGTTTTCACTTTTCTTTTGTGCAACAAATTGGAAGCTGTTGTTACTCAAGTTCACAGTATGATTAGTTGAAAGACAAATTTCTAACCCATATTGTATCCCCTGCAACATTTCCTGCTAAAATATTGAGCATAAACCACAAAAATATTGGCCGCTAGGGCCCGAAGGCCCTAAAAACCAACCTCTGGAGCTGCTTGCACTCAACCCGGATGAAACCCTCGCATAGCCGCTTGCCAAATATATCGTTCACACATAGGGATGCGCTAGGATCTGTGTTGCTCCAAATGATATGAAAATTGGTGGAGACGTTCTAGGGTTTTTCAGGCATCTACCCTCAAAATTTTAGCTCAATCCGAGTCCGGATGAGTGAGATATGGCCGAAACGAGTTCGGTAGTTTGGGCAGTCCTACGAAAAATGTCTAATCAATTTCACACTCCTTTGACATTCCAACTATATGCTCGAACCTTACGCTATCTCACCACAGATATTTTAGAGTTTTTAATTGAGCAACAACTTAAGGCCAAAATTTTAATTAAGTGAAACTTCATATGATTTTGAAACATTCTTCACAAACCAATTAAATTCTATTAATAGATTTGCCTTGGATTATTTTTGAAAATTTGAAAAGATTCAAGCTAAAGAAGAAAAATGTATTATGAAACGGTAAGTATCAATTTGTCTAGGAGTGATGTGTTAATAGAATGAAGCGATTGACTTGCAGAAGTGAAGAGTTAGGGAATGTTGGTGGATTGCTAGTAAAATAAAGCAATTCACTCACCTCCTAGAGCAAATTGCTCACAAACTAATAGAGTGGTAAAAAGACAATCATGAATCTTGAGGAAGATCTTTGGAAAGTGGTACCATAACTCATTTTAAAAGCATTTAATGTGGTATAATTAGAGACCTGTGATATTTGGAGGTGCAACATTTTGTTAGAGATGCCTCCAAATTTTTATGTCTACTAGAAGTAATAGTTTTTTACCCTAGGTAACTTGAAGATAATGTTTCCTATAAATAGGACCAGTTGGATCCATTGTAAATATTGCCTTGAGAATTCAGAGCTTCACATTGTGATATCCACATAATTATTTTGTCATTCATGAACTCAGTGGGAAATTGATGTCTTTTGCTCTTCATCAATGTCACTACCCTCCTAAATTGCAAAATACATGATAATTGAGGCATAGCCCTTTTGCCCACATTTTATTTTCTCTTATAATTGTATATTAATTAAATGGGAACATTGTTGTTATTCAAGTATCTCAATGTGTTAATTGATTGAACACTCTCCTTAAATTATCTTCTTAAACTTCTTGATCTTCCCCACACCCACTCATCAAAGTTGTCATCGATTAAAAAACAATTATTTCGATATTAACCAATCAAATTGAGTAATTGATAGGTAAAAAATGTTCATACAAAAATATGATCACCAATGAACTTTGAGGATGAAAGCAATGTCTAAAAAGACAAATAAGAAAATTAGCAAAGATTAAAAAATAATAAAATAGTTTTTAATATTTGTTAGTTTATAGTTTACATGAAACCATATTTATGGAGGAAATATATCCTTTTCCAATTCTAATTACAAAAACATGATGTACATTATTTAGAGAGGAAATATATCTTTATCCAATTACACTCTAATTATATATATATATATATATATATATATATACACCGAAGGGAGTTGGTTACATTCACACTATTTTTAGTAACTGATAAGTGCAATGTTCAAACCTACTCGTTATTGTTGATCCAATATGAAGAGGACCACCGTTGCTCGAGATTTGTACTGATATAGTTGGTTTGGCCCGCACTCAATATTCAGATCAACAAACCTATACCACCTCATTATTGTTGACCCGACCCGAGGGGATTATTGGTCGCTAGAAATTTGTATGGGCATGCACTAAAATTTAGATTAAACTACTACCTTTACAAACAAGCAAACATACTCCAATTTTAAATTTAAATCTCTTCTTAATAAATACCACATAAATAATAAATATTAAGAAAAGTACAACAAAAGCTATGCTATGGAGCCCGCCTCTACTTGGGTTTGTTTGGTTGTTAGGCTTTTCACTTTTGGTCTCTCATACAACGGTCAAAATACGATGTTCTCTGGACAAAATGTGCATTTGGGTAGCGAAAGATACTTTCATCTTAGCACTCGTGTTTTACAGTTAATAATGGATGAGTTAGTTGTTTTGTTTACAGTTAATAATGGATGAGTTGTTTTTTTATTTATGTTATGACTGTTATAATTATTTAAAAAAAAAATGATTATGTAAAATAAGTATATTTGCAAAATAGAAATAAGAGTTATTTTTGATTTGTTGAGGTCACTATGTAAAAGGATATTTTATAACAAGCAAGATATCCTCAATCACGAGTCTAATTAACCATATTATTTGCTATTGTGTTCTGATCGTGAACAACACTATAATTACTTAAATATTCTTTATTTTATATTTTTTTGTTGGTATGATCTTTTAAATACTTAATCATAATTTAAATTTTTTTTGAATAGTTATTTTTAATTGTAGTTGATGCTGTGGTTTCCATAGATATATTTTGATAATAAAATTATGTTGACATTAATGAATAGGTCTACCATGTATATTCTCCTTTCCCCTCTTTTAAGATTTTCTAAGGAAACTGAGCAGTCAGATTAGTTGAAAGAGGCTGACATTAATTTATAATGTAAATTAATTGAAAGGAACCAACTTATCAATCAGCTTTTAGCTACGTCACCACAGTTTAAAGGTCGGTGGTCTACCTCAGGGGAATTAACTGATTAGAAGGAACTTAAGTATTAACCGGCATCAAAGTTTAAGTTTAAGAGAGACCGATGGTTCATCAAATGTAAAAGCTAAATTGATAGAAGAGATGATTGAAAATTATGTTAAATTAAAAAGAAAAACATCTGAAATGGACATTACCATCTCCCTTATCAAATCAAAGTGATAGATATACTGTTTTCTATTTTAGATTATATAATAATTACAAAATTAATAGCATTTTTAGCTAAGAGACAAATATATATATATGGGTGGAAATATTTTTAGATTTTAATTATAACTCATTCAATGGTTGTGGTAAGCTCCCAAATCACCTTCGAGTATAATACGACACAATTGAGATCGCCACTCTCCATGTCGCATAATACGACATCCTGTCGCAAGGAAGATCTCCCGATTGGCCTCTTATCAAAAGACTAACTATTGCTAATCACATGATGTTATTAAATTTTTAATATACACTTTTATATATATATATATATATATATATATATATTTTGTTTGTTGGAGAATTTAAATTTTTTGGATGAAAATTTAAAATTATATTATTATAGTGTTACATAAAAACTCACACCATATTATTGAATAAAAAGATATCGAGTAATGAAAAGTAATGATCTAAAATTAAAATAATTAGATTTATGTAAAGATGAAAAACTTAGGCTTTTATATCATCTGTTTCTTTTAACCACTTTAAAATTATTATTTTTAAGTAAGATTTATTGACCCGTCAAAATATCCTTCGTATTGAGTGTTATTAGTTACATCAAGTTATACAACTTATTTGGTGTAGTTGAGATTTAAGTCTTGGTGTAGGTTGTATCATCTACATGTCTCATTGAACCAAGGTTTTATTATATTTTTGAAATGTTTCTTAATGTAATATGGGTGAGATCTATTTTAATCTTATATAATCAATTTAAAACATAATGTTTTCTTTTCTTTTGGTTCATTGAGGTTTTAACTTTGAAAAAAATATCTCAAAAAATGAGTTAAGGTGTATAGGAATTTAAATGCAAATCTACTTGTTGACAATAGACATGTAATATTAATAATTAACATGAGAGGCTAATGAGGTCTTGATTCAATGGTTGAGATATGTAGGTGTTGTAGCCAACCTCAAGGTTCAAATTCCAATGACACCAAAAGGGCTATGTAGCTTTGAAGTAACTAGTTCATGTGACCTATTGTACTAAGGGAAAGGACAATCCTTTCAAAAACCCTATGTAAAAAAAAACATGAAATATTATATATCCAAAACTATGGATCATGAATATTAGAAGTTATAGAAGGCTTCTAATATAGAAGGCTCGTCGAAAATCTTATTATTAAAGTTGTAAGCAAGGTCTCTAAGGTTATCAAGGATTCAAATCTATACAAAGAGATGAAGATTGTACTAGAGACAAACGATGGGTTTCCAAATATTTATGACCTTATAAAAATAACCAAGGAGAGTCTACCAATAAGGGCTATAAATAACTCAAGGAACTCATCAACTTATAATCTTGATTCTTTTCTTATAAAAAAATTAAGTAACCAATAGGTGGTTCTACCTCCTTCGTATAAGATTAGTCTCTTTTATTAATTTTATAAAAAATATATAGCTTAATAAAAAAGATATGTTACTAAGTTTTAATGAAAAATATTTATTTATAAAGATTCAAGTAATGGATGTTATGTAGGTGGTGAGGAGAATGACAAATAGGCAAATGACAGACTTAGTGGAACTATCAAAATATCCACCTTCTTTCTTTTTCAAGGTGTATTCTATGAGTTGACCAATGGTATGGCAATGGGCCAATGTTTCTATCCATTATAAAACATATTTATTGGAAGAATTTGAATTGAGAGTGTCGCATTCCTATAATTTGGTTCTAAAATGATGGACATAACACATGTGGATGATATTAATGTGTTAGAAACATGAAGCAAAAAAATCTAAGAGATTTAATCTTACCTCCATGCTAGATGTGATAGCATTAAGTTCACTATTGATGTGTAATGGAAGGATTAAATCTTATTTTATAATATGATAGAATAAAAGGATTCTCGTGTTTGTAAGGACAAAAAACTTATGGGACAACACAATTTTATTAACAAACACATATGTTATCTTATTTGCTTTTTTAAGAAAGAAACAAGATTACCTAAAAATATCAGGTATGGACCATCATTCTTTATTTCTTAAGCATTTATCTTTTCCTACTAATCCTAAATTAAGAAGTGCTTCTAGATATCCGCGTGAGTGTGGTCTATTAACAAGGACGCCACTTGCATTATCGGTGATGTGTCCCGGGTTCAATCCCCACGGCGGATGTGTATAAGAAGTATTACTCCAAATAAAAAAGAGAAGTGCTTCTAGATTCTTTATTCTTATTTCACCATTCAATACAAACATAAAGTCCATTGTTAGTGTATCAACATATCATTGTATACTTGCATTCCAAGATGAAGTATTTTCTAATTTCAACTACCCCTAAAGTATAAAAGATAAACATCCTCTATTCTAATTTCTCATTAGGTGTTTTATATTTGAGTTGATGTGAGATGGCCCTTAATTGATTTATACCTATTTTTCTATTCATTTGGTGTTAGCATCTATATATAATTTTTGGATGTATTTTTAATGAACAACCTAGATGGATCTGTTGGTAGGAGAGGTTATGGGAAAGGCATACACATAAAGATATATACATATAAGCTTGCATCTCCATTTGTCACCAAGCAAAGGGTCATGGTCACTTTGGTTGCTAGGACTATGTTGATTACTAATTTTGAGCTAAAACATTATAGGGAGGATTTCAAACTCCATGGTTGTAAAGATAAACATTTTATTTATGTTCTTTACCAAGTCAAGATATAGCCTTCTTAGACGAAGGATTGAGAGAAATGACAAGAGTATCTCCCTTGTACCTACATTCCATGTTTGGAAAGATATTTCTAACAAGATAATTTGGGTTTTAAGGATACATAATATTGGCATGATGTTCTTACCTTATAAACTTGTTAAGAAGCATCTAAAAATAATAAATATAAGGTAGACTCTAAGGATAAGAGTAGAGTTTATCAAATATCATGTGAAATATAATAAAGTATTTTTTTTAAGGGAAAGGTCAATCAAAACACATATTAAGGAGAGTTATGGAGATTTAAGGCTCAATAAAAACCACCAAAGTGCAAGGCATCATGTTATAAAAGAGGATATGAAGGCCTTAACCAATAAAGATAGCCTTATAAATAAAAGTTAGGGAAATTTTAGAAGTTTTGAAACTACTTAACAATTTTAACAAAGACGATAAACTTTTTTTTTTTTTATTGAGTAAAAAACGATAAACTTGATAATGATCATATTTAAATTTCATTGATTCTCAATAAGGAAGAAATCCATGGTAATATATTTTATGTTTTATTGTATGGAAAAATGAACACATACTAAATTCTTATAATTCCAAAGTATTAACTGACATTGTGGATCTAATAATTCTTAGTTTATCTGTATAAGAACCTATTTTTTTAATCTTTACACATAATAAAAAATTAGATAAAAATCTTTAAATTTTAATTTTATTTTAAACAATATAAATATTATTTTAAAATAAATATTTTATTTTTATTAAAAAATTTATAATTATAATTTATAATAATATTAAAATATATATTTATTGATTTAATAACACCCATACCTAACTTTAAATAAATTATTCAAAAAATAAATAACTCATTTTTTATATGAGAGATTCTTTCGTTTCAAAAATAACAGAATAAATCAAATAATGATGACGATACGAACCTCGAGCGACCAGTGGTCCCATTTCACGCATGCTAGGTCAACAATAACAAGAATGAGATGGATAGGTTTGTTAGGAGCAGTCCTTATGGTTTGAACCCTGTGCTGACCAATTATTAAAAATAATGACTATAAACAACTCTTTTATATAACAAAAAAAAAAAATTAATCAAACAACTTAAAAAAAAAGCCTTTTTAAAAAAGTTGATTTTTTTTTTATATATACAAGCAAAAAAAACCTTGTCATGGGTATGGTGACCCTTTCAGATATGATTAATCAAAATGGGAGATAAGGATGCAAAACGTTGGGAGAAGAAAGATGTTACCCTTTCCGTCTATATAAGATTTTTCAGCCTAGACTTTTAGAGAGTTGCATACATTTTATAAAAAAAGTTATTTTGAAATAGGAGAAGGTTATAATAAAGTACTAGTTAAGCCATTCTTTTAAAAATGCCTTTCAAAATATCTCTTAAATTTTTAAAAAATTTAACTGTTGTTTTTAATTAGTAGTATTTGAGTGTTTGTTGGTGGATTGTTTAACTCAATTTTTGAACGATCAATGATTTTGTTGCTTTTTTCTTTACTCATTGAATAAATACAAGTATAGTAGTAATATTGTCATTCATCTTTAAAATAGTATGGTTGTGAAAAACTCTCCTGTATAACCAAATAAATAATAAATAAATAAATAAATAAATAAATATATATATATATATATATATATATATATATATATATATTTATTGATAGTCATCTTTATTTTTATTATTATATTATAAAATTATATTTTTTAATTATAATTTTTTTTTTTTTTTTGATGAGGAACCTTTTATATACAAAATATCCACAACATGTGAGGGGAGAGATTTGAACCTGGGCCTCTCGATAACTTGGAGAGTTTTAAATGATTAAGTAACAAAAGGTGGCGTTTAAAAGTATTGGGTGAAAAATAATTTTAAAAAACATAGAAAGTGAAGTGGTGTCTAAAGATTCTTTGATTTATTGTTTTAATGTAAATCAAGGAGGATTGTTCAACCAAATAAATAATAAATAAATAAATAAATAAATAATATATATATATATATATATATATATATATATATATATATATATATATATATATATATATATATATATATTTATTGACAGTCATCTTTATTTTTATTATTATATTATAAAATTATATTTTTTAATTATAATTTTTTTTTTTTTGATGAGGAACCTTTTATATACAAAATATCCACAACATGTGAGGGGAGAGATTTGAACCTGGGCCTCTCGATAACTTGGAGAGTTTTAAATGATTAAGTAACAAAAGGTGGCGTTTAAAAGTATTGGGTGAAAAATAATTTTAAAAAACATAGAAAGTGAAGTGGTGTCTAAAGATTCTTTGATTTATTGTTTTAATGTAAATCAAGGAGGATTGTTCAACTTCAATTCTTTATTTATTTATTGGTAGTCATCTTTATTTTTATTATCATATTATAAAATTATATATTTTTAATTATAATTTAAATGATTAAGTAACAAAATGTAGCGTCTAAAAGTATTGGGTGAAAAATAATTTTAAAAAACATAGAAGGTGGTGTCTAAAGATTCTTTGATTTATTGTTTTAATGTAAAGCAAAGAGGATTGTTCAACTTCAATTCTTTAAAGTTGTTCTGTGGTTTCCTTCTTCATTTAAACTTATTGTTTAGTTTTTAACTTTTCATAATGATCAAATGTAAAAGGTGGTTTTATTCTTAATCTATATAGGGACTTCACATGAAATATGGTTACATAAGTTATTCCTTGTCTTCCATACATCAAATATTTATGGTTGCCTTATCAAGAGTTAATTTATTTTTTGATACATTGTGTATAAAGAAATTAAGTTTGATATTTCAAGACAACATAAGTGTCTCATCAATATAAATGAAAAAATCATGTAACTGTTAATCCTTGTGATTTACAAATAGTTGACTCAAATGCTAATCATAGAGGAATTGTCTCATTCTAAAGGGGTTATGGAATGGTCTTTGGAACTATATATTCAAATGCTTCTCTACATTAACTATCAAATTCTAGCATAACATATGTAGGAGGCTAAGGAGGTATTGTGTCAAGTCTATAGATAATGCTTTGACGTAGTATTCTAGAACACCATTCACATGTTCTACCTATGCACATAGATTATTTTTAAGCATAAATCTTGATCCCTTTAGTGAGGTAATGTTTCTGGTTGTAATTGATCCTCATCAACCCCATGATGATTTTCACTTCCTACCGTTGTGGTCATGCGTGTCCAAACAATTTTCTTTCTTTATGTTCTTTAACATCCTTGTTGGTGGTAAAAATATGCATATGGTCATCAAAAATTTCCTTTAAAGAGTCATTTAGATTTGCACATATTCTAGTCATCAATAGTTTTCAATCATTAATAGTGGAATAAGCATCCCTAAGAAATTTTAGAATATCTCAAAACCTCTATTATTCTTCACTTTATCCTTTTTGTCTAAATAGTTTATCCAAAGTAACAACAGTTGTGAATTGTTTTTAGAGAAGTCACGATTTAGTTGTGGCAATGTATATAGGTTTACCCTTTATTTGAGGAAGTTGTCCATAGTCACCAACTAATAAAGTGGACCTGAATTCAAATCATCGATGAATCTATGTGGAAATGCTTCATGAACTCGTATATCTATAAATATATTTGACACGTGTTATCTCTCCCTAAAATTATGATAGCTTTATGCCCTCTATTTTTTCCAAATCTCCAATAGGGATTAGTAATTTTGAGTGTGCTCCAATATTGAAATTTGCCTTCCCGATTGGTGAAGTAGTAGAAGGTTACTATGAGTTCCTCTTTCAACATTTAAATGCTTTATGCATAACAATATGAGATATGGTTTACCCATAAAATATGAGATATGATTTACCCATCCTTTTTGTCTCCTATATTATCATATGTAGTGTATTTGATTAAGTAGTTTATTTTTTGTAATGGTCTAAAATGATTTTAAAGGCATATTTTTGCTTGGCATTGAGATGATCAAGTTGGATATTCATGGCTCCTTCTTGAGTCATCTTTGAAGTATTTTGTTTAAGTTAGAGATGTATTGTATAACAATTTGTGTGTATTCCTCTTGATAATTTAAACTCCAATATGCTTCTCTGTCAAGTTCTTGTTGTCCTATTATTTGGAATTTAATTTCTTGTAAAATTTGATGACGATGAAGGATAAATAAAACTTCCTAATCATATTTTATAGTGTTTTGTTGAACTATTAGTTCATTTTCATCTTTAGATTCTAGTTGATCTCTATTATTTTCTTCAATTTGCTCTATCAAATACTAAATATACCAAGGATTATAATGGATTTTATTCCATTTGCTTTTGATAGATTTATATTCAAGACCAATATCTTCATTTATGTCTTGGAATAAATTGTATGGTAAGAGTTTCAACAAATAAAATTCCACATATTTGTTAGAATCTCATTGAGGAGATTTAGATAATCTTAGACACACTTGGATGATAGGTGCTACTTTTTGTAGTTTCCTGTAATGTCCCCTTTCTAGGCAGTCAACGAGTTTTTGTGGATTAGCCTACTACTGGGTTCCCGTAGGCTAGTGGATTTGATTGGGAACCCTAATGGGGTTCGGCTCCTTGAGTTCAGTGCTTCACCAACTTTCCTCTACCTTTTTTCGGATGTGTTTCAGAGTCTTTGGCCATCACTTTCTATTTTTAGTAAGTTATCATCGGATTAGTCAGAAGTGATGGTGTGTTGGGTTTCTTGCTCAGAGATATGGTCCTTACAATTTTTTCATAGGTTTGGGCTATTACCTGCTATCTTTGGATACTTACTATTTTTAGTAAGTAGGATTTTCAGGCAGGGTCCTAATCAGGGTTGGCAGTGGTGATGTTCAAGAAGTGGTTAGACCAAGTACTTCTCAGTTGGATCGATAATTGGGTCTAGAGGTTATTATTTAATATTAAAACGTTATATTGATGTTATATTAAATAATAATATTAAAGTGTTTTTTCCTAAGTCATATTAAGTGGCCCAATCTTAAGTAAAATGAAATATTTCTTATTTTAATATGACTTAGGAACGAAACAAAAATAGGTGAAATATTATTTCTCAAGGCCTTAGGCGTAATTCTATAAGGGGGGCGAACTTAAAAAGTAATATTACAATGTGTGTAATTCCATCCATCCCTAAAAAGGGTGTATCACTTCTAGGGGATAGAAGGAGACCTTGCAACTCATTTTGGGGATTCAGACATTTGAATTTACTAGGTACCACCCTCAGGGGAGAGACGCCCCGCCGGAGAACACAAACAACCCCCCCCCCCCCCACACACCCCGGCCAAAAAAAAAAAGGGAAAAACAACAAAAACAAGATAATTTCTCTCTAGTGAGACTTGTGGCTCTAGAAGTAGGGTTTCTTGGGCTTTGTGAGGATGAAAACCTTCACAGAGGACATTGCTTGTGGGCATGAAAGATCATTCCCTAAGCAATCATTAGCCAATTTCATTCAGAAGCTAGGATTTGTGCTTCAACAAGAGATTCATAGAGGTATTTCAGTTGGATCAGGGTATTGGTATTTTTGGTTTATTGACAGATTTATTTGCAAGAGTTTTTGAAGAGTTTTGGTTGTGTTGGAAGCTATTTCTGACCTGGACATACCATCCCTTCATTCTGGGTTGCACTCCTTGTCTTGAAGACATCTTGAAAAGGAAGGAAAATTTGAATATGGGTATTTTATCATTTTATTTCTAAATGTTGGACAATAATATTTGAGGTATTTTACAAGGTTTAAAGCTACTATTTGATTTTTATGAGAGGGTCGTACCATTCTACCCTATACCAAGTCGTACAACCGTTGTGGTCACAACTCTTAATGCTTTGCATATATGATTTTAGGCATTGGACCAATTGATTTCTCATAACTGGATGATGCTTTTCAATTTTCCTTGCAAGACTTTGGTTGGAGGGTTAATTTATGAAGTGAGTCGTACCATATGCATCTGATCGTATAAGTATTCCATGGTGGTCATACACCTTAAGGGAAAAACCAACTTGAATGGAGGTCTATACAACCTATGGAAGGTGTGGTTGTTTCAGAGTTGGGCACTTGGGGTTTATCTCGTAAACTCCTCATTTAGAGATGTCTAGGTGAGTTGAATGCTTGGGAAGATTTTTGGGATTGATAATAGTATTTTTATGAGTTGTGAAGTAATCTTCTTGGGGCCGTACACCTGCACTCAGCTAGTCCTACCGTTATGGCTTTGTTGTGTGAAGTGCAAGTTAGTTCCATCACAAATAGTAAGCTTGTAGGTGATTAATCAAAGCATTTCTATGTTTGTATGTTGCTATTTATCTTGGAAATATTCATATTTATTCTGGCATTGATATTATGTAAATGTAATGGGATTATGAATGAATGAAGATATCATTATATGTTGTAACAGTCGATGTATGTTAGCTGATTTAATTATCAGATTTCTTAACAATAGTTTATGTTCGTATTTGTATCATACGTGTTATCATTTTTATTTGCAAAAAAAATAAAAAAATTAGTGCCAAACTAGGGTGGGTCATTACAGTGGTATCAGAGCAGTTTTCCTGCCATCCTATGGAGTAAACTAGGTTTTGTTGCACATGAGTGAAAGAGAAAGGAGGTATTACGAAAGGGGACAGAGGAAACATTGGCAACCTCCAACAGCCCTAGAGGGCAAAATAGTTTCTAACATCCTTGGAATACATTTTGAGGGGTCCAGTGGTAGTGAAGAGTTATTTGGAGAAATGGTAGATAGGGATAAAGGGCGTGCTAATCCAAAATATCTCGGTGATGCCATTCAAAGGAATTTTGAAGGTATGTTTGAGATGATGTCACAAATGTTGGGGAAGATTAACCAGTTCACTCCCCCAGTCATTCCTGCACAAAATGGTGAGGCGAGTTCCTCCCATCACTAGAACAATAATAGACATAGTAACACAATAGCAGCAGGATCGGTCCTTAGACCCATGCAACCTACCTTTACACCCCGAGAGGAGGCAAGAACACAACAGGAAGAACATACCCCAGTAACTAACAATATGAATGAATTGTGGGCTGAGTATTCAACACTTCCTGTAGACCTACGTGCTAATTTATCCTTGAATGAATTTATGAACCAGAAGAGAGTTGATTACATGGGTGGTAGTGGTAGAGTTGAGTAGAGGAGACCTCCTGTACAGAGATATTTTTAGTAGGCCTTGGGTAAGGTTACCTTACCTCATTTTTATGGTAGTGACAAGAGCACAACTAGAGCTTGGGTGCAGAAGCTCGATAATTATTTGGCTCTTAGGCCAATGTTCGAGGATGAGGTGATCAAATTTGCTACTTTACATCTGGATGGAGTTGCTCACGAGTGGTGGTACCATGGTATTATTACCTTGGGACATGGGTTAATCACTACATATGATGAGTTTACCAACAAACTCATTGAGATATTTGACAAGAAGGATCTAGAGCTGCACTTTAGAGAGCTGGCCCAATTGAAGCAAATTGGATCTATGGAGTCATACATTGCAAAATTTTAGAGACTCTCAGTTATGGTTCCTAGCATCACTGATAGGAGACTTGTGGTCCTCTTTAATGAGGGACTGATGGAGCCACTTCGAGGTTGGGTCAAAGCATTTGATCCCCCTTCATTACAGGATGCTATGAAGAAGGCACGTAACATGGAGTTTGTTGTCCCAAAACATAAAACTCCATTCAAATCATTTTCGGACAGAAAATATAAGGATAAGAAACATTTTTAGGAGAGTCCTAGACCTCAGAAGAATTTGCCAAACAAGTTGGATAATGACCAACTTAATGAGCTTAGGAGGAAGAAGTTGTGTTTCCACTGCAGGGAACCATGGGACCTATCCCATAAGTGCTCAGTTAAGGCTCAAGAAAAGCAGATGGAGTACTTTATAGTTGATGAAACAGAATAAAAAAATTTAGATCAACAAGCTAACTCTGAGGGTAGTGATGAGGAAAGTTCAAAAGAGGAAGCAGAACAGGAGCCAAAGCTTGAAGGATCATTAGCCCAACTTTCTAGCTTTCAGAAGATTGGATCCTTCAAGGTTCGAGGAGTCATTAATGGGCAGTGAATCATTACTCTCATTGATACAGGTGCCACACACAATTTCATAGATGAGGGGTTGGTGGCAAAGAAGGGAATCATGATAGAAAAGTTTCAGGGGTTCAGAGTAATGGTTGCCAATGGATTTACCATCACATGCACATGGAAGATCCCTAACTTACACATTCAGCTTGGGGATTATGAGTTGAGAGATGATTTTTATGTGGTGAGTATTGGAGATATTGATGTAGTGCTTGGTATGCAGTGGATGCGTACCCTTGGAGAATTCTACATGAACCTACACACTATGGAGATGAGATTTGATTCAGCTGGGGAGCGGATAGTTCTGCGAGGTATGTCAGATGGAAAGGCAAGAGGTTTTTCTATCAAACTTATGGATCAACAGGATCTTCAAGTGAAGCATAAGGATTATGATAGTTTTCAGCTGATAGATAACCCATTGTTTGAGTTGGATGATGAGGCTCATTTGGATGACTCTAGCGAGATATTTGATCTAGAGGTGGATTTGATGATAGACCTTGTGTGTACACCACAAGGAGAGGAGAGTTTTTTTGATATTGATATGGGTAGGCCTCCATGTGTGGGAGCCACCCTTGAGATGAGTTACTTTACCCAGGATCATATACATTGGCTGCTTGATGATGGTAGAGGCATACCACATGAGATTCCAGTTGGGAGAGGTGATAATGGGGCTATTGTTATCTCTTTTTGTAGCCTTCTTACATATCCATTTGTACTCATACAAGTGGACTGGAGGGAGATTTTGAGTAAATTTTGGTGCATATCTGAGTTGGTGACTTTTGAGAGGTGCATTTTACCTGAGGATGTGATCAGAACACCCCTTTTGATCAGAGATATTGATTGTGGTAGCGATGGTTCTACTACTGGGATGACTGCTAGTCCTAGATTTGACTTGGATAGTTGCGCATCTTTATGTTTTTAGTCCATCCAACCTTTTTTCAAGATGGTTTTCGGACGTCAGATTGGGAGGCTGACTGGGTTAGCTTACCTATTTTAGATTTGGTTGGGTGTTCATGCACCAAATTATGATTATGCTTCTGACATGTATGATAGAGATAGCATATTAATTGGCAATAACAGTCTTGATGTCGATGTTTGGAGTTCAGTGAGTGATAGTGGTGGCCTGGACACTCTTGAGTTTCTTCTTGGGGTACCAGGGATTAGAGTCTTCAGTGAGCAGTTTCTTGATGAGATTCTTGAGCCTTTGTATATTTGGAGTACCCATATTATAGATTTTTTTAGGAGATTACCTTGATAGGTACTCAACAACATAGTACTTGGTCGTGGGAATTGGTTGGTAGAGGTAATCTGACTTTCGAAGAGAACTTTTTAGTTTTTTCCACACACACATCTCTAGTGCATACAAGAGTATTCCGAGATGTTAGTTGCTGCCCTTACATTCTGGTACTGAATATAGTGATGTCAGGCTATGAGCAGATAGATTTTGATCCCTTGTTGGCTTATGGGCAGCGGGTTGTGGGGAATCCATTAGGTGTTGTGCAGTTAATTCTATTTCCCACATGGTTGAGTGGTGATTACTGTAGTCGATTCGTGATGCTGGTATTTATTCTTTCAGAGGATGCTTTGTTGATTGTAGTTGATTGTTGTGCTTGGGGTCACCCAATTTTCACCAGGAGGTTGAGTGTTGATGGGTGGTTATTAGTTCTTGATTATGGAGGCATTTCTAGAGTTGATATGGCTGTTGTTTCTAATGACTACCTCTTGACAGAGTTTTTTCTATTTCAAATTGGGGACCTCACGATGAGTGAGGGAAACTACAATTTCCTGTTGAGCAGGTTGTCTTCCTTCTTACCCACGGTGGTGACAGACAGTGGGATTTATGATGATGATTTCTCTGAGATGACCTTGCTAGAGATACTTCATTTCAGCTTTGATAGGTACTTCAGTTCTAGACTTGAGAGAGATTTCATCATGGTTTTGTAGTTGAGACGTGTGCCATTTTGACATGTTGGTAGCTCTGTTGTAATCAGAGTAGTGCAGCGTTAGTATGGTGGGCCTTCATAGAGATTGATATGGGACCCTGGGATCACATGGGATTGCAACCAGGATCAGACAGATGGTTTGAGATTGACTGGGTATTGCTTGGGGATAAGCAATCTTTGGGGAGGGAGGATTGTAATGTCCCCTTTCTAGGCAGTCAGTGAGTTGTTGTGGATTAGCCTACTACTGGGTTCCCGTAGGCTAGTGGAGTTGATTGGGAACCCTAATGGGGTTGGGCTCCTTGAGTTCAGTGCTTCGCCAACTTTCCTCTGCGCTTTTCCGAAGGCGTTTCGGAGTCTTTGGCCATCACTTTCTATTTTTAGTAACTTACTATTTTTAGTAAGTTGGCATTGGATCAGTCAGAAGTGATGGTGCATTGGGGTTCTTGCTCAGAGAGATGGTCCTTGCAATTTTTTCAAAGGTTTGGGCTGTCACCTGCTACTTTTGGCTACTTACTATTTTTAGTAAGTAGGGTTTTGAGTAGGGTCCTGATCAAGGTTGGCAGTGGTGATGTTCAAGAAGTGGTTAGACCAAGTACTTCTCAGTTGGATCGATAATTGGGTCTGGAGGTTATTATTTAATATTAAAATGTTATATTGATGTTATATTAAATAATAATATTAAAGTGCTTTTTTCCTAAGTCAGATAAAGTGGCCCAGTCCTAAGTAAAATGAAATATTTCTTATTTTAAGATGACTTAGGAACGAAATGGAAAAAGGTGAAATATTATTTCTCAAGGCCTTGGGCGTAATTCTCTAAGGGGGTGAACTTAAAAAGTAATATTACAATGTGTGTAATTCCCTCCAGCCCTAAAAAGGGCGTAGCACTTCTGGGGGATATAAGGAGACCTTGCAACTCATTTTGGGGATTCAAACATTTGATAATTTCTCTCTGGTGAGACTTGTGGCTCTAGCAGTAGGGTTTCTTGGGCTTTATGAGGATGAAAACCTTCATAGAGGATATTTCTTACGGACGTGAAAGATCATTCCCTGAGCAATCATCAACCAGTTTCATTCAGAAGCTGGGATTTGTGCTTCAACAAGAGATTCATAGAGGTATTTCAGTTGGATCAGGGTATTGGTATTTTTGGTTTATTGATAGATTTATTTGTAGGAGTTTTTGAAGAGTTTTGGTTGTGTTGGAAGTTGTTTCTGACCTGGTCGTACCATCCCTTCATTCTGGGCCGCACTCCTTGTCTTGAAGACATCTTGAAAAGGAAGGTAATTTTGAATATGGGTATTTTATCATTTGATTTCTAAATGTTGGACAATAATATCTGAGGTATTTTGCAAGGTTTAAAGCTACTGTTTGATTTTTATGAGAGGGCCATACCATTCTACCCTATACTAGGTCGTACAACCTTTGTGGTCACAACTCTTAATGCTTTGCATATATGATTTTGGGCATTGGACCAATTGATTTCTCATAGCTGGGTGATGCTTTTCAATGTTCCTTGCAAGACTTTGGTTGGAGGGTTAATTTATGAAGTGAGTCGTACCATATGCAGCTGACCGTACAAGTATTCCATGGTGGTCGTACACCTTAAGGGGAAAAACCAGTTTGAATGGAGGTCCGTACAACCTATGGAAGGCGTGGCTATTTTAGAGCTGGGTGCTTGGGGTTTATCTGGTAAACTCCTTCATTCAGAGGTGTCTAGGTGAGTTGAAGGCTTGGGAAGATTGTTGGGATAGATATTGGTGTTTTTATGAGTTGTGAAGTAATCTTCTTGGGGCCGTACACCTGCACTCAGCTAGCCGTACCATTCTGGCTTTGTTGTGTGAAGTGCAGGTCAGTTCCATCACGACCAGCAGGCTTGTAGGTGATTAATCAAAGCATTTCTATGTTTGTATGTTGCTATTTATCTTGGAAACATTCATATTTGTTTTGGCATTGATATTATGCAAATGTAATGGGATTATGAATGAATGAAGATATCATTATATGTTGCAACAACCGATGTATGTTAGCTGATTTAATTATCAGAATTCTTAACAGTATTTTATGTTCGTATTTGCATCATACATGTTGTCATTTTTATTTGCAAAAAAAAAAAAAAAAATTAGTGCCAAACTGGGGTGGGTTAGTACATTTCCATTTATTATCATATTTACTCTTTGGTTATAAGAAAATTGATCTCACTCCCTCAATTACTAAATGTTGTTCCATCATGTATGGTCTTTCCATGCATCCTTGGATTATTGAATTTCCATGCTATATAATGGTATTTTCAATTTTACCTTTTAAAGCAAGTGTAGAAACCTTTCTCCCCACATTTCATGGGATGAATATTCTACGGTATTCAACCAATGAAAGTTTCAAAAATATGTGACATATTTCTTGTGCCCATATATCTATTTTTACAATTCTCTATTATCAAGAATTTGTATGCCTATGGATCATCTGAATTTTCAATATTTACAAGACGTATGAACTTTTCATAACTTTCTAATTTTTTTTCTACTTTGGTTGATATTTTTGATGTAATGTTTTACATGTTGGAATAGCATTAGTTGTCAATCTACATTTGCTCTTCAAAATAATAACTAGATGTGTTCACTTTATCAGCATTCCTCCTTTGTTCATATTTTTTACCACATGTTTCTCTATCTCAATAAAGTTTTGAACCATCCTAGTGTATGAGCAAAGGTCCATTACACCTACGAACCAATAACATGTTATGTTTAAAGGGAAAAAAATAATATATAATTAATTTATGCATATCATATTAAACTTAATTGGCATCCAAACCATCTCCCCTCTTATTTTCCTTAATCAAGTTCCTTTCCTTTAAAAATAAAAATCAATAATACCTTAGCTATAAATAACATAAGTTCATGTTTGTGACACATGAACATGACTATTACAATCCATCGAGCCCTTGTGGATCTCATTGTAGATACATCTTGACATAGTTATGATAGTGACAAATACATTTTTAGATTAAAATTTTCTTTATAAGACATTAGGTATGTCTATAATAATTTAGTTAAAAGAATATTTTTGTTAGAAAAAATTAGATATTACATTATGTGGAATTAGCCACCTACTTATTTGTATTAATTGCATTAAATGTTGTTCTTATCCAATTGCCTATCGCACATGGTTTTGGGCCTAGGGTATTAACCATCCATGGTTTGTAAAGAGGCATAAATATGCATTACTAATAAATAAAATATGATCTGAAATTTCCAACATTGGTATCCAAGTAACTTGATATTGCTTGTAAGGG
The DNA here is from genome assembly GCA_028583015.1 of Wollemia nobilis. NCBI lineage: Eukaryota > Viridiplantae > Streptophyta > Pinopsida > Araucariales > Araucariaceae > Wollemia > Wollemia nobilis. The sequence continues at coordinate 13,578,819 of JAQPPZ010017016.1, forward strand.
GGAATTTACCTTGTGGAAATTCCCTCCTTTTGTCTCCATAGCATAAATCTGAATATGCTCTAAAACTACAACATTATACCAATCTGGTTTATTAGAATGGATTCCTATTGATAGAGAATATTCATGAGATATTGATGGCAGTGTTGTTGTGGAAGTGGCTGAAGAGCTCATTTATAGATGGATAATACGCCTCTAAAAATTTATATCACTATTATTGTGGAATCTATTTCTAACATAGTGGAGATAACCCAAGTGTCAGCCTTAAACATGAAGTTATGGTTTGACTTCCTCCTAGTTGTTTGAATGAAGTTTAGTTTGGGTTTGAATTTATTTACAAGAGAAGACAAGATAGAGAAAACCATAGATCTGATCTTAGATCTATGATCCCCACTCTTAGCATACACTTTTATTGCCAAAAGAGGACAAGGCCATTCTAGAGATCCCTCAACTTGGTGATCCTTCTCGACAAATCATATGCTATTAGGCTTAGCCACACCTTTGTGCAAGCCCAAAAAATACCATAGGAGAATGTGTAATGCCCTGGGTGCTTTTACCCAAATGACCACTAAAATAATCCATGAGAGCATGGTGGTCATCAAATCCATTGGAAAACTCATCTCCTATGCATGATATCCTTGAATTGAGTGGATTGGTCTAGTCTTAGAATTAGATAATGTTGTAAATCATATTTGTAGGCTTGTGAATGAGAGGGATTGATTTGGAGCCTATGTTGGCATATTCAAGGAGGATATATAGAAGGTGATTCTAAAATATATATTAGAATCGTACAAGTGATAGCATCAAAGAATCCACTTGTGTACTTTCCAAGCACCCTTTTGAGGAAATTCAAGATAGTTTTGACTACCACATCTAGAAAAATTTAAATACATGGAACAATAGGTGTTTTTCACCTAGACCCATTGAACAAATTTGACATGGCATACTTATTTGATGTTGAGAACGTTATTCTCAGCCATCAAAAGGAGCAGATGTGTAGCAACATGAGTTGCTATGTCAACAAAAATATATACCTAAGAGGGGAAACTCACTTTACATATTTTTCATTCCCTTTCAAATCTCAAGGGAATGGAGTGCCATGATGGTTATTGCATGAACAAAGTGTGTTATCGATCGACTAGAACCAAGGTTCAAACCCTGCCAATGCTTTTATTTTTTACATGGACATATGGTGCCTCTCCACACAAAATGTGTTCCATCCTGGCACTTTGTTATGGTAAATTAAATTGACCCTCTTTTATCCCACATGCATTGTGGAAGGGAAAAATAATACCCTTGTATTGTACTTGACTTTTATTGAATGCATGTGAAAAAGAAAACAATCCCATATAATATTTTAAAACAATAATATATTCTTGTAGAATATACTCAAAAGATTATGCTTGGAGGAAAATTGCCTCCACCTATATTTTGACTGATGAGATTGCTTTCTCATAAATTGAGGCATTATATTGCTTCCCAGGTATAGGCATGTCTATACTCGATGGAAAGCATTTTTAAGCCCATAGTTGAAGAAAAAAATTCTAGTTTTGTGAATATTTCACATAGATAATGGTGCTTCAAAGTTTCAAACCAAATACTACAAAAAAATTAACACATGAAAAAATATTCTAGGGACTACAAAGAACTCAACACCCTAGCATCAAGAACAAAATTAATCTAAAGACTACAAAGATTTTGACACTTCAAAAATTAGCCACTCCTAAAGACTACAAAGATACAAATACTTCAGAAGATGAATCAAATATTTCTTTTTAATCCTTCAATTTGATTTTTTTAAGTCTCACATTTAAAAAAAATTATAATATAGAGTGCATTCTCGATCGTACCCGACACACAAAAAATCCAAGCAAACTTCATAAGGACACTTGTAGATGCTTTATAAAGGCTTTAAAAGTCTTGTACATATGTGTCTTTTTGGTAGAGACTGATACCTTTACAGTACAAAATATGAGTTCACTCTAAGGGGAGTATACTCATGAAACCAATAGAGTGAACCTTGTAAGTAGTGATCTACTTTATTACACATGGTAGTTGCAGTGACTGGTTATCCATGCAATTTGATAGGATGAGAAGATTACCATAAGGACACTCATAGTTGAAGAAGAAAAGTGAGGCCAAACCCACTTTTATTTAAATACACTATGTGTACTTAACATGCTTAGACCTATAGGTATTCACCTAAGCAAGATCCAGAGCCAAAGACAAGAGCCAAGAGCTAATGAGCAAGGGCCTACACTTATCTAGAATAATGTAATAAGGGGATGATTTTAGGAAAAATTAGATATTATATATTCTAGATAAAGTATATGTGGCATTAGCCACCTCCTTTTTTGTATTAATTGCATTAAATGTTCTTATCTAATTACTTGTCACACATGGTTTTGGGCCTATGCTATTGGCCATCCATGGTTTGTAAATAGGTATAAATATGCATTATGTAAATAAAATATGATCTATAATTTCCAACATTGGTATTAGAGCATCTTGATCCTACCTATGAGGGAGAATTTCCCTAGTGGAAATTCCCCTCTCCCTTCCTTATCCATAACTTGAATCCAAATATACTTTAAACTTGTTGTGTTAGGCCGATCTAGTTTAATGGAAAAGATTTCTGCTAATGGAGAAAATTCATGAGAAGGAGATATTGATGGCAATGGTGTTGGGAAAGTGGTTGAAGAACTCATTTATGGATGGATGAGATGCCTCCAAAAATTTGTGCCATAAATATTGTAGCAGCTATTTCAAACACAAAAGAGATAACCCAAGTGTTGGCCTTAAACATGAAGTTATGATTCAACTTCCTCCTAGTTGTTTGATAAATACATTATTGGATTTAAATATTCTTTATAAGACAATAGGTATGTCTATATTAATTTAGTTAAAAGAATATTTATGGTAATATATGAGCTTTATTTTCAAATCTAATTTGTTTAGTTAGACAAAGTTATAATTACAAATACGTACATAATTATAAATTATTATAATATGATTTCATCTTCTATTTCATTTGAATTATATGTTTTTTAGAAGTAATTATAAAAGTGTAATAATTATAAATTTAATATTATGATATGATTTAACTTCTAATTCATTTAAATTTTATATTTTTTAGAAGTATAAAAGTGCAATATGTTAAGCTAAGTTTGAGTTATTGAGACAAGTCATCTTGCACACACACTACTAAGGTTCAAGTGTTGGCAAGCATAAATGCTTTGTGTGTGAGAGGTATGTGTTTGACCCCAATTAAGTTGTCCTAGCCTCACTATATACTAGAATTTATGTTAGCATGTTTAAAATCACACATACATATATAAATAAAATGAGTTATATGTGTGTTCTATTGAGGGTCACCCCATCAAAATACCAAAATATTACATTTGTTGGCATGTCAACTAAACCATATCCAACATGCCTCTTTATCACATTTTTTCATTTATTTTCTATTAAATATATTCTTCAACTTCCTTGAAGTGCTATGTTTTCACAATTAGCTCCTTGACATCATTTTTATTAAGAGATAAAATCTCCCTTGACCCGTTGCCTTCTATAATTTGAATTTTACCAAGATGAAGATCAACACTCCAATTGTCTATATTATTTTCTACTTGATTTTCTTCTCTATAAATATACTCACACTTACAAGAGATTACCTCTAATAATAGGCAATGAATATAAAAAATAACATTATTTTTAATCCAATCTCCAAATCTATTTTTGTTAATAGCATTGATGATAATTTGTGAATCCCCCTCAATTGAAATATATTTCCATCATTTTTTTATTGCAATTTTAATCCCTATAAGAAGTGCCCTAGCCTATGCATAGTTGTTAGTTGAATTTCCATATGATTTTGAGTGAGAAGAATTTTTCCTTCACTATTTCTATAAACACCACCTCCAACAACTTTTATTGAATTTTCTTTAGAAGCACCATCAAAATTAATTTTGATAAACCTAATTTTTCGACATTTCAATTTTACCCTAGATCAAAGTAGATCCTTTGTTTTAATTCTATTATAATTGGTGACTCTTCCATGTATGTTTAAACCTCTATCCAAATTATTAGCACCTCTTTTTCTACACTTGAGACTTCCCATGATGAGCATCATATTTGTAGATATTCTACAAGAGAGGCAATAATACGGTTCCAAGATTGGGCATGATTTTGAGATTTATTTTTAAAAATTCTATTATTCATTTTAAGCCATAAATTCCAAAAAATAATGATAGGGCCAATCCTCCACATAATACATAATGCTTTAGCTTTGAAATAATTAATCCAACATTTCATCAACTCTTTCAATGTTGATGGGTCAATATAATTTCATATTAAAAAGTAACCCCAAATGGTGTGAGCAAAGGGAAAATTAAAAAGTAAATGGTTTGATGTTTCTAAATCCTCGTCACACAATGCACATCCAAAAGGGCCATAATATCCTCTTCTTTGAAGAATGTCTCTTGTAAGAATCTTACTATGAACTACTAACCAAAGGGATGTTGAGGCCTTAGGGAGAGCCCTTAACGACCAAATATTCTTCCAAGGAAAATCTTTGGAAGAAGGAAATTTTGATTGCTCTAAATCCTCATATCTCAACTTGACCGAGTATCCACCATAATTTGATAAATTCCAAACCAACTCATTCTTTTGTGTAAAAATTAGCCATGGTTATGAACTTACCTTTCCAACCTACCAAATAAGCTTTGATTCTATCCAAAAAAGATATCCAAAGTTCCTTTTTATTTCCTTTATGATACAAAGGAATACCCAAATAGATTGATGGAAAAAATAATAATTTTAAACTCTAAAATGTTCGCAATAATTATTGTAAATCTAGGGTAGTATTAATAAATAAATTCCTGGATTTTGTAGTATTAACCAACTATACAATAGAATTCTCATAGCATGATATTCACTAGCTAAGGGATGGCCCAAAAGAAAAGTATCATAAAAAAATTGGAGATGAGATTTAGAGGGACCATTTTTTCAACTTGAATACCTTTGGTTTCTCCTTGCAGAAATTGCCTTTGAGAAAGCTCTCCCTAATGCTTTTGCAAGAATAATGAATAGATAAGGAGCTAGTGGATCATCTTGATTAATTCCACAAGATAAGTTGAAGTAACCGATAGGAGAACCATTTATTAAAATATAAAATTTTGCAGTGCTATAATAATATATAATACATTCACGCCAATTATAATCAAAGCCAAATTTTTTCAGATTAACATGTAAAAAAATCTAGGAAACCCTATCGTATACTTTGTTCATATCTAATTTCATAAGCATTATCTAGTTTTTTCATGGAATGGAGAGAATGTATGGCCTCATGTGTAATAATTATACAATAAAGAATTTGTTTACCATGAACAAAACTACCTTTTTCCTCTGTGATAACACAACCTAGAATGCCCTTCAATATATTTGCCATAGTTTTTGAAATGTTCTTGTAAAGTGAAAAATCGACTAACACCAATAAAAGTAGTGTACCAAAAGCAATCAAACACAATGTGGAACAAAATAAAATATTTGATTAATATATGATTGGAGGATACTAGATATCCACAATGTACAATAAATATACCCCAAATATGGGGTTACAATGTGCTCTTTTTTCACTCTTGATATTGTATTACAAATGATAGGAATTTAAACCCTAGTTACAAAGTATAGTGGTGTGTCTTCATCGAATGTTGCTCCAAACAAGTGGGTGGGTGGTCTTGTGTATCCCTATGGGACCACCCTAGCTAAAAATACTTCCAAAAATGTAATTCCTGCACCTACGAACTAAAAAACAACACCAAGAGAGTTAATAGCACCTGTGAGGGCTCCACTGTGTGAGGCCCTTTGAATGATAAAAACCTACAAAAACCCTAAGTGCTACAATATTAAACTATAAATAAAATACAAAAATGTAAATATATGTAAATGAATATCTTACCTTGTCAATAAAATAGTTGTGATGCTAATCTATGCTCTTGTCTCTATGTTCTAAAGTCGCACGAATGCCCAAAATTATTTGGGGGTTTACGTACTGCAAATCGATTGCAAGAAATATCCTGAAGAATTCAGGGAGGATTGTGAATGCCTAGAAGCATTCCAGGAATGCTCAATAGTGTTCTTCAAACTCTAAGAGGTGTTTGGGAGTGGATGGGAGTGATGTAGAACCAGATCTGGTTCATGAGGGTTTTGTGATGAAAAAAATGGAATGTGTGATGGCGACAATGAGGAAGGAAGATGGTAGAATAATGGCTAGGATTTGGGAGTGGATCGAATGCTCAGATGCTCTAGAATGTTAAACTTCTAGACCTTGATTCATAAAAATAAATAATTTTTTATAATCTACCCTTGATCATGTTAGGGTTTCGATGACACCAATGGATGGTCGATATTAAAACATGAGGAAGGGTTGAGATTGAATTTGAGCATGTGACATGGATTAATATGGATGTGTGGCTAAGATTAAGTTGCAGTCGATGGCTAGGATTTATCCACATAAATACATATATATTTATTAAATATTAACATAAAATATATATATATATATATATATATATATATATATATATATATATATATATATATATATATATATATATATATATATATATATATATATATATGTGAATAATGAATGGCTATGATTTGAGGATATGAATGGATGATGAATGGCTATATTTTGGTATCTATAGATGCCCCTTTTTGTATCACGTTGCATGGAACAGAATGTGGTGAAAAAATACGAGACACCTGGCTTGGTGTGGTGAAGCAACTTTCTTTCCTTGGAGCGCAAAGAATACCTTGAAGACAAATAATTTGTTGGTGTAGCTTATCCCCTAAATTGGTGAATGAGTGAAAAATGAGTCTCATGAGCCAATTGACAAAATTATAGGTAATAATGTAGGTGAATGGTGTAAGTGGAAGTGTATGATGTAAATGTGGATGATATGAATGATGTAAATGCGTATGAATATGAATGATTTTTTTTTTGCCCCAAAAAAGAGAAGGATGTTTGTATAATGCAAGTGGTTTTATTTTTTCCCCAATAAATAAGGGGTTTTTTCTGAGTGTGGATGTAAATGAATTATGTTTTTGTCCCAACAGAAAAGGGATTTGTGCCAAACGCAGATGTATGATAAATGATGTAAATCAATTCTATTTTTACTCCAATAGAAAAAGGTTTTTTGTCAAATGTGGATGTATTATGTGAATGATGTATCCCAATGCGGTAACTTAAAATCAAATTTAGTTTCCCCAAATGTGGGGTGATTCCATGTTTTTAGAAAACATGCCAATTGCATTCATTGAAAAGCAAAGTGATGAGAATGCAAAAATTAAAAGAGTCAACCTTGGAGGGTCGGCTAGTGACTGTAGGATAATTTCCTCATTTGAAACCAATAAACCTAGGAAGGGCCTGTGTCCATGATGAATGTCAATGTAAAAGAAATATTGATATTTGATTTATTCGTGTTTCAAGTCCCACAAACAAAGCCATCAATGACAACTTTTTGAGCAAATTAACTTGGGCATAGTCTCACTTGAGAAATGAGTAACCCAAAATTATTTTGTATTCAAACAATGGGATGTTTAATGATGATGGATAAGTGTCATTATGATTATTTACTCATCTTACCAAATTGTATGGACAACCAATCATTGTAATCGCCAAAGGAAGTAGAGTAGACCACTAGATATTAGGTTGACTCAAAATTATAGGTGAAATTGGCAAATGTTTAATGCAAATGCAATGGTTGATGAATTTGAAATGAAAATATGCTGATGAATAATACCTTGGTGATTGGATTGCATGAATTTGTGAAGTTTTGCATTATTTTGGAGCATTTTTAAAAGCAAAATTTGGATAGTTTTGTGACTTATTGGTCGTAAGTAAAAGTTAACAGCCCAAATCAATCCATATTATCACAAAGAGTGGTGAAATTATGGTATGGATGATTAGAACGATGAATGTTGTCGTTTTATGAAAATTTGGACCATTTTGAGGTATTTTTAAGTTTTTAATACAATTTTGCAACTCTTGGTCGCAAGCAAAAATTAAGTGCCCAAATCAGTTTGGACTTTTACAAAACATGATATGATGATGAGATGAATGCATGGATGAAGTATGGAATTATTTTGTGGGGGTAAGCTACATTTTGAGGCCCTTTCGACATCTTTTGCAATATTTTAAGTTCAAACACCTGCCAACATTCATGTCTGGATAGATGCGGGAAACCGTCTACTATGCTGCAAATGTTGGTAAGCGTTTGAGTGCACCTAAGAAATGCCCAAGGACGTTTGAGTGCACTCAAAATAATTTATAAAAGAGTTGCAAGGGCCAAATTGATTTCATTCTTATGTTCACAAGTTTCAAAAACTACGTCTAAAGAAGAGTGAGTGAGTGAAGGAGTGTGGTGGAGTGAAGGCTATGGCAATTGAGGGAGTGGATGCAGTGATAGGAGCAGATATGCAGGTGGTTGAGGTAAGTGCCCTTGACACTCTTGTATGAACTTGTGTAATTTTTTTTCATGCAATGAATGTGACATTAATATGTTTGCATTGGTGTTTGTGTTGTGATGTAGTTGAGGATCTTGGAGGCTTGACATTGGTTCTCACCTATCATACCAAGGGTGAAAAAAGCACTATGGTCAGAGCATTGGGAGTGGTTTGAGATAGTGGGGCTAGCTAGAGCTACACGGATTGAGGTGGTGAGGGTTGATGAGGGGTATCTCTCTACCTTGGTAGAGATATGGTATCCAGATAAGGAGACCTTTCAAATCTTGATTGGTGAGGTGACAATGACACTCAAGGATGTATATTGTATTCTTTGAGTGCCAGTGGATGGGTTACATGTCAAGGTTGGACACGATAAGGGGTATGATATGAGTCGAATCTTTGAATATCGATGGAGAGGTGTGACTATGAAGGGTGGAGGGATCATGTACTTAGCCATGTATGCCAAGGAGTTGGAGGCATTACCCACTTTGATCATGTTCTTTTTGGCCAACATAGTGGTGCTTAATAGCACTGCTATCAGTTCCAATGGAGCATGATTTGGTTGGTGTATGATATGATCAATGAGCCTTGAGTGTATGCATGGGTGCCTACTCTACTATCTTAGATGTACTTGGAGATATACAAGGTGAGGATGAAAGGGTGAAAGGGGCTAGGTTGCAATGTATTATTGTAGTTTTGGGTCTCGAAGCACTTCATTGTGGCTCAACCTATGGGTCTACCTAGTGAGGCATGGTATGGGGAGTAGCCCTATGCTTTGATATGATTGATGTTTGATGAGGTTCAACCGAGTTGTCCTAGCTATAGTGGCTAGGAGTATAATTTTTTTTGGATAGAGCTGACACCTTATTAGGTGCATTGGAGACCATCATGAGGTGCCAGTTGAATTGGTGATAAGGAGTAGCTATGGATATTTTAGTAGGCTAGATGGACTTTTAGATGGCATGGGAGTGAGTTGGAGCTGATCCAATTCTCACAAGTGCTATAACAATTTAGGCTACAATAGGGAATACCTAAGGTACTAGTGTTATACAAGCATCATCATGATGAGATGAGTCTACCTTATGTGAAGGAGTAGTAGGTGACCTATGAGGATGACGAGGAGATAGATCTCCTAGATGTGGATGATGCAGGAACTACTACTAAGTATGATGCACAATTTATTCTACAACCACCATGGGTACCTAGTTAGGCGATGGATGAGGAGAACAAGGATGATGATGATATAGAGGCCGAGGTGGAGGACACTTCCCATTGTCAAAGATATCGTAGGTCTAGAAATGGCAAGAGGAAGGTGAGGGATGTAGCAGAGTAGCCTCCAAACATTGGAGGTGATAGTGATTGCATGGATGGTATGGAGGAGGTTCCAAAGATACCTCCAAGTCAGAGTGAGGAGGAGAGGGCTGAGCTCAATGCAGAGTAGGATCAACTATGGTAGATGGTGGCAGAGTGATATGTTGTGAGCAAAGGGACATTGAAAAATTAAATGGTTTGATGTTTCTAAATCCTTCTCACATGAGGCACCTCTAAAATGGCCATAATATCCTCTTCTTTATAGAATTTCTCTTGTAATAATATTACTTTGAACTACTAACCAAAGGGATGTTGAGGCCTTAGGGAGAGCCCTTAATGACCAAATATTCTTCCAAGGAAAATCTTTGGAAGAAGGAAATTTTGATTGCTCTAAATCCTCATATCTCAACTTGATCGAGTATCCACCATCCTTTGATAAATTCCAAACCAACTCATTCTTTTATGTAAAAATCAGCCATGGTTATGAACTTACCTTTCCAACCTGCCAAACAAGCTTTAATTATATCCAAAAAAGATATCCAAAGCTCCTTTTTATTTCCTTTATGAGACAAAGTAATACCCAAGTAGGTTGATGGAAAATTTTTAATTTAAACTCTAGGGTAGTATCAATAAAAAAAAAAGTCATGGATTTTGTAGTATTAACCAACTATACAATAGCCTTCTCATAGCATGATATTCACTGGCTAAGGGATGGCCCAAAAGAAAAGTATCATAAAAAATAGGAGATGATATTTAGAGGGACCATTTTTTCAACTTGAATACCTTTTATTTTTCCTTGCAGAAATTGCCTTTGAGAAAGCTCTCCCTAATGCTTCTACAAGAATAATGAATAGATAAGGAGATAGAGGATCATCTTGAGTAATTCTACAAGATAAGTTGAAGTAACCGATAGGAGAACCATTGATCAAAATAGAAAATTTTGCAGTGCTATAACAATATTTAATTCATTCACACCAACTATAATCAAAGCCAATTTTTTTGAGATTAGCATGTAAAAAAATCTAGGAAACCCTATCATATACTTTGTTCATATCTAATTTCATAAGCATTATCTAGTTTTTTCATGGAATGGAGAGAATGTATGGCCTCATGTGTAATAATTATACCATCAAGAATTTTTTTACCACAAAAAAAACTATCTTGTTCCTTTGTGATAACACAACCTAGAATTCCCTTCAATCTATTTGCCATAGTTTTTGAAACGTTCTTGTAAAGCGAAAATCGACTAACACCAATAAAAGCAGTGTACCAAAAGCAATCAAACACAATGTTGCACAAAATAAAATATTTTATTAATATATGACTGAGGGAGCCTAGATCTCCACAATGTACAAAAAATATGCCCCGAATATGGGGTTACAATGTGCTCTTATTTCACTCTTTATATTGTATTACAATGATAGGGTTTTAAATCCTAGTTACAAAGAATAGTGGTGTCTTCTTTGAATTTTGCTCCAAATAAGTGGGTGGGTGGTTTTGTGTATCCTTAGATGACCACCCTAGCTATAAAAACTTCCAAAAATGTAATTCCTACACCTACAAACAAAAAACAACACCAATAGGGTTAATAGCACCTATGAGGGCTCCACTGTGTGAGGCCCTTTGAATGATAAAAACCTTAAAAAAACCCTAAGTGCTACAATATTAAACTATAAAAAAAATATAAAAATGTAAATAGATGTAAATGAATAGCTTACCTTATCAAGAAAATAGTTGTGATGTTGATCTATGCTCCTATCTCTGTGTTGTAAAGTCGCACGAATGCCTAGAAGCATTCGAGAGTTTGTGGACTGCAAATTGGTTTTTGGAAACACTCAAAAGTGTTTGAGGAGGATTATGAATGTCCAGAAACATTCCAATAATGCTCAACAGTGTTCTACAAACTCTGGGAGGCATTCGATGGTGGATGGGAGTGATGTAGAACCAAATTTGGTTCATGAGGGTTTTGAGATGGCAAAATTAGAAGGTGTGATGGCAGCGGCGAGGAAGGAAGATGGTAGCAAAATGGATAGTGTTTGGGAGTGGATCGAATGCTCTTGAATATTAAATATCTAGACCTTGATTCATCAAAATGAATCTTTTTTTATAATCTTCCCTTGATCATGTTAGGGTTTTGAAGACACCAACGGATGGTCAAGAATAAAACATTAGGAAGGGTTGAGATTTAATTTAAGCATGTGGAATGGATTAAGATGGATGGGTGGCTAAGATTAAGTTGCGACGGATGGCTAGGATTTATCCACATAAATACATATAAATTTATTAAATATATATAAATATTAATATAAAATATTAATATATATATATATATATATATTAAATACATACATATATATATGTGAATAATGAATGGCTATGATTTGAGGATATGAATGGATGATGAATGGCTTGATTTTGGTGTCTATAGATGCCCCTTTTTGTATCATGTTGCATGGAACACAATACGGTGCACAAATATGAGAAACCTGGCTTGGTGTGGTGAAGCAACTTTCTTTCATTGGAGCACAAATAAGATCTTGAAGACAGAATTTTTTGGTTTAGCTTATTCCCTCAATTGGAAAATAAGTGAAAAAGGAGTCTCACGAGCCAATTGAAAAATTTTGGGTAATGATGGAGGAGAATGATGTAAGTGGAAGTGTATGATGTAAATGTAGATGATATGAATGATGTAAATAAGTATGAATATGAATGATGTCATTTTTGACCCAACGGAGAAAATGGTGTTTGTATAATGCAAGTTGTTGATTCTATTTTTGCCCCAATAGAGAAGGGGTTTTTTCCAAGTGTGGATATAAATGAATTCTATTTTTGTCCCAACATAAAAGGGATTTGTGCCAAATGAAGATGTATGATGAATGATGTAAATGAATTCTATTTTTACCCCAATAGAAAAGGGTTTTTGTCAAATGTAGATGTATGATGTTAATGATGTATCCTGATGTGGTGACTCAAAATTAAATTTAGTTTCTCCAAGTTTGGTGTGATACCATGCTGTTGGAAAACATGCCAATTGGTGTCAGTGAAATGCAAACTGATGAGACTGCAAAAATAATAAGAGTCAACCTTGGAGGTTTGGCTAGTGACTGTAGGATAATTCCCTCAATTGGAATCAATCAACCTAGGAAGGGCCTATTTTTGTGATGACTGTCAATGTAAAATAAATATTGATATGTGATTTGTCTGTGTTTCAATCCCCACAAACAAGGCCATCAATGACAACTTTTTGAGAAAATTAACTTGGGCATAGTCTCACTTGAGAAATTAGTAACCCAAAATAATTTTGTATTCAAACAAGGCAATGTTTAATGATGATGGATAAGTATCCTTATGGTGATTTACTCATATTACCAAATTTTATGGACAACCAATCTCCAGGGGAGTAGAGTAGACCACTAGATATGAGGTTCACTCAAAATTATAGGTGAATGTGACAAATGTTTAATGCAAATGCAATGGTTGATGAATTTGAGAAGAAAATGTGCTGATGAAGAATGCCTTGATGATTGGATTGCATGAATTTGTGAAATTTTCCATCGTTTTGAAGCATATTTAAAAGCAAACTTTGGATAATTTTGCAACTTGTTGGTCGCAAACAAAAGTTAACCACCCAAATCAATGCATGTTATCATAGAGTGGTGAAATGATGGGATGGATGCTTATAATGATGAATGTGATCATTTTGTGAAAATTCAGATCGTTTTGAGGTGTTTTGAATTTTATAATGCAATTTTGCAACTTTTGGTCACAAGCATAAATTAATTGCCCAAATCAATTTGGAATTTCACAAAACATGATATGATGATGAAATGAATGAATGGATAAATTATGGAATAATTTTATGGGGTAAGCTACATTTTGAGGCTCTTTCGACATCTTTTGCAATATTTTGAGGTCAAACACCTGCCAACCTTCATGTCTAGATAGATGTAGATAAGTGTCTACCATGATGCAAATGCTAGTAAGCATTCGGGTGCACCTAGGAAATGCCCAAGGGCATTTGAGTGCACTCCAAATATTTTATAAAAGGGTTGTAGGGGCCAAATTGATTTCATTCTTGCATTCACAAGTTTCAAAAACTATGTTTAAAGGAGAGTGAGTTAGTGAAGGAGTGTGGTGGAGTGAAGGCCATGGTGATGGAGGGAGCGGATGCAGTGATAGGAGCAGAGATGCAAGTGGCTGAGCTAAGTTCCCTTGGAACTGTTGTATGGACTTACACAATTTTTTTTATGCAATGAATGTGGCATTAGTGTGTTTTCATTAGTGTTTGTGTTGTGTTGTAGTTGAGGATCTTGGAGGGTTGATATTGGTTCTCACCTATCATACGAGGGGTGAAAAAGATATTATGATCAGAGCATTGGGAGTGGTTTGAGACCATGGGGCTAGCTAGAGTTGCATGAATTAAGGTGGTGAGGTCTAATGAGGGGTATCTATCTACCTTGGTAGAGAGATGGGATCCAGATAAGGAGACCTTTCAGCTCCCAACTAGTGAGGTGACAGTGACACTCAAGGATGTATACCACATTCTTTGAGTGCCAGTGGAGGGGTTATGTGTCAAGGTTGGACACGATAACGGGCATGATATGAGTTAAATATTTGAAGATCGATGGATGGGTGTGAGTGTGAAGGATGGAGGGATTATGTACTTGACTATGTATGCCAAGAAGGAGTTGGAGGCATTGCCCACCTTTCTTATGTTCCTATTGGCCAACATAGTTGCACCTAACAACACTCGCTATCGGTTCCTATAGAACATGATTAGGTTGGTGTACAATATGATTTATGAGCCTCAAGTGTATGCATGGGTTCTTGCTCTACTGGTTCATATGTACTTGGAGTTGTATAAGGTGAGGAGGCAAGGGTGAAATAGGTTAGGTTGTAGTGTATTGTTGTATTGTTGGGACTAGGAGCACTTCAGTGTGGCTCAGCCTGTGGCCCTACCTAGTGAGGCATGGGATGGGGAGAATCCCTATGCTTTTAGATGGTGGGTATTTGAGGAGGTTCAATCAAGTTGTCCTAGCTTTTATGGCTAGGAGTACAAAGATCTATGGGAAGGGCTGACACCTGATCAGGTGTATTGGATACCATGGTAAGGTGCTAGTTGGACTGGTGATAGGGATCATCTAAAAAGAGTTTAGCAGACCAGATGGGTTTTTGGATGGCATGTGAGTGAGGTGGAGCTGATCTAATTATCAAAGGTGCTATGATAGTTTAGGCTATGATAGGGAATACCAAAGGTACTAGTGTTATACAAGAATCATCATGATGAGATGAGCTTGCCTTATGTGACAAAGTAGTGGGTAACCTATGAGTATGATGAGGAGATAGATATCCCAGATGTGGATGATGCAGGAACTACTACTAAGTATGATGTTGTAGATACTAAAATCTGGTCAATCAGATTAGGCAATCAAAAGAACTGGTTAATTGACACCATATGGCCCCCTTGGGCAACCCTAAGACGTTTACTATTGGTCCCAACCACTCTTGAAATGTTCTACCCCACTTTTGGGAGATTTTGGGCCATATAGGCATGACTGTCCCACCCTTATGCAGTCATAGTTTGTGGTCGTCCCACCCTGGGACGGTGGCAAACTGGTCATCTTGGGGTGGGACGACCACAAGGTTTGACTCCCAAAAAGTTAAATTTGGACAAATGGCACCCAAAAATTGCCATTTACCCTACCTATTCAGGCATGCAAGTCATAGGACATAGCATCCTTATGACATATTACATGAGGGAGGCTAAATAGGGAGATTCTCTTCCCCCTCCAATGCATGCCACCTTGTTGGCCAAATGGCACCTCTTACCCTGCATTCCCTCGCATGCATTCTTGCCCAAAGGCCTTATTTGGCTATAAAGTGAATCCATTTTTCACACAAAACATAGAGAGGAGTTTTGAGACAGTAATAAAGTGCTTCCAAGATTTGCGAGTGATCTAGGAGGCATAATTTGTTTACAAAATCAGATCAATTGAGTGAATTTCACCAAAAAAATTGACAAAAATACTATTAGGATGGTTTTGGACCAATTCATAGAGGAATTGATGATAAAATAAGTGCAGAGTTGGTGGTCGTCCCACCCCAGGATAGTCCCCATTTTGTGACAGTCCCAACCATTCCACCCCTGTACAAGGACATATTTGTGCATGATTTCTTTACTATTTTTATTTATAAATATTATAGGATATAATATGATGCTACTATCCAAATTTCATGTATTTTGGAGCTATATTGAGCGATATATCATATTTTTAGTGTTTTACAGGGTCTTATGTAGGTCTATGAAGCTCATATGAAGATGCACATGAAACTATTTTTTATTTTTCAAATATGACCACATGATTTGTCTTTAAATGTCATTTTATGTATTTATTACAAGTTTCATGCATTTTTTATATGTTTAGGGGTAGAAATTGCTTACTTTGGGTTTTGTAGGTTGGAAAAGTGCACTACGATTACGCCATGCCATCGGATGCAATTTCGGTTCTATTTTCAGTTATATCTTCCCAAAACCATATATTTTACATACATATACAATTTCAAGTCATTTGGAATTTATTTGGATAGGCATATTTCATATTCATGCTTTCTAGCCTTTTAGTGCCTGTGGGGATTGCATGTTTTCACCATACACACTTGTTATTTAATGATTCTGATTTCCTTGTGTACAGGTGCAGGTTTTTACAGAATTCAAGGAAGTAGCACAATATCATATAACAAAGCAGCAGCATCATAGGTTTACCCACCTCAATTGTGGGTACGAGGAAAGACATTGGAAGTGCACGCGAGTTACTTTGAGGATTCGATCCTTGGGCACCATTTTGTAACAATTGTATCGATATTGAGCCCTAAATGGTAAATCTATGTAACCATGGTTTTGAACCATATAATTAATAGAAAGAAACTTCTTTTTATTCCATTTCTTGCAATTTGGTATCTTTCCACTGTTACTTGCATGCTTCCATTTTGATGCTCATAACACACTAGTGATAGATGCATATTTTTTAGTTGCATTAGGTGCATATTTTTCCCCTAATTTAGTGGTTATAACAGTTTTACCCTATCCCTATTGATTTTTTGAATGTTTAACCTCAGTTTTTTCTTGGTTTCTGTTGCAGGTGTCGGTCATCCTGGCCTGAAACAGCCTCTAGACTGCTCCTTGGCTCACCCTGGGACCGACACACAACCGTCCCAACCTAGGATGACCATCAAATTTGTAGCCATACCACCCTAGGATTGCTACAAAATAGAGCCTTTTATACTTAGATGCCATAAATAGCAGGTTCCCCAGGCGATAAGGGAGGTACCTAAACTTCTAGTTTTCTGTTACACAGTCAAAAATTGCTGAAGTTTGATTTTTCTTGCATGCTTTGTTTGATAGAAAGGTATAAAGATAGTTTCATTTTCTTATAAATGCAAAAATAACAAAAAAATAAGAAAAAATAAAAAATAAGTTAAGTTATGATGCCCTTGTATGGTTTGCTCGCATGTAGGCTACCTAATGGGTAGGCCATTATTTAGGGATTGCATCTTGTAAGTTTCTTTTTATCTAGCTTCTTCTAAAAGTAAAACACACCTTTTGCATGCATTTAGTGAATGATCATTGAATACTTTATTTTTTACTTTCTTTGGCTTAAAAATAACCACACACACCACGATTCACTTAAATTCTAGTGAGATGTATGTCATCACCATCCACTAGTAGATTTCAACGAGGTGGCTTTCATCTCCACCCATTGTCTCAAATCCCACAAACCTTGTTCTTTGCCAAGGCTGATTCCAAGATTAATCATAGCCTGTGGGTTATAGCACGTATCTCTCTTTGGAGAGGTATATCACAGACTACGGGTGAACTGGGTGAGGAACCGGTAGGACCTGTGCTCCCTGACTATGTGTGGACTTCATCAGCACACATTATAGGTTGGATTACATGACCATGAATTTCATTGTCAATTTTCGAGATGTGAGCATACAGGTGAAATCTAATTAAACACAATATTATCATCCAACAAGATTTCAAACACATGATACAAGGTCGTATTTTACAAACAACACATTTGAAACACATAAAATAGTTTAGGGATTCACATCTAAAACTTAAAATAGATAATCACTTGTTTTTATTGAATGTTTCCTGTATTATGTGTTGTTTCAATAAGAATTTGTGAAGGATATAATCATCTAGGGTTGGTAAAGAGTCACAATGGTTTACACGTGCAGCCAAGCCCAATCACGGGTGGAAGCTATGGAGAGTGGACTAGGAGACATGAGCTATCTCCGCTTTAGCTCCAGGGACTTGGTCATACCTCCCTGGTGAGCCTCTACTCACCCCAGTTCTAAAACAGTGAGGCATGAACCACACCTACAAGGGAGCCCTATGCGATACACCCCTATGGGTGATGGACCTTGCCTAGGAGAGTGTTCTTAGTATGTAGACACATCACATGCCTTCCTTGATGAAAGGCAATAGCATGCTAAGGTACAAGTAGATAGAGTGGTGCCACACATCCACGTACCTAAAAGGTCTGACATGCCTATTCATAGGCCAAAGCATGACTTCACACATTGGGCAAAGCAGGTTGACTATACCTTACCTCTACATCACCCTGATAGGTTCCAACAGCCTAGGCAATAGGATGAGTATGATACTTGTCACTCAGGGTGAGCGAACTCCACCCTTCCCTTCCTCATTCATGAAGAAAGGCATGAGGATATCGCTAATTATCCTCAAGAGAAGTATACCACACAAGCACAATCTACCTCTGCACCCACTGAGTACAATGAGCATATGCTCAGGCTCAAACCTCAAGTAAATGCGACTACGCTTGATCGAGGGAAGTGTGTGATAGATATCATAGATTATCTTGAACAAGGTTGGCCTTAGGACGAGACTCCTAGGCCTCCTAGGCCTTGTACAGTGGAACAAATAAATCAAGTAGTTGCAAGATATGAAAAATGCCAAGCACATTTCAAGCAGCTTCGATGGTACAAAGAGCAACTAGACCGCTTACATCAGCTTGAGAAAGAAAGAATTGAATGGCAAACCAATGAGATGTTCCAGAATACTTTATGTGAGTGGGTCCCTACCCCTAGAACACAAAGACATGAAGTCCACCTAAGGCAGCCCATGCTCATTCGAGATAGGTCTCCTACACCTTATCCAATGTTACCTCTATGACCTTTTAGGCTAGATCAGGACTTGCCTCCCAGACCAAACATAGGGCACCCACAATAGGCAGCTAACCCCCTTTATATACTGGCTCGAGAGATGCCCTATGGGCTTACACTGAGTATGAACTAGAAGTATAATATTTGTAAATGCCTTACCAAGGTAGGGTGGTGACATGCCACCACCTCGAAATAGGCCCGAGGATCCTCGATCTCCACCGCATGATAGAAGCAAGGATGAGGAGATTAAATCCTTAGACACATATCGGGCATTGCTAGAGCACCTAGATTTAGTAGAGAATAAGACCTTCGGGTCTGGATCTCAAAAGCCCACTTTGCACCAGTTATGTAGTCATCCCCTCCATCCTTTGGTACCTACCCCTTTCTATCTAAAACAATTTAAGATGCCTCAATTAGCTACCTTTAAGGGAGAATAAGATGCGTAGGAACATGTCACCAAATTCCTGAGTCAATGCTTTGGAATCTAGGATAATGATGCTTTGCTTTTGTAGTAATTCATGAATACCCTCTCTCACCCTACCACGAAGTGGTTTACCCAACTCCCAAATCATAGCATCCACAATTTGGATCAACTTGTAGATGCGTTCCTAGAATGCTTTACCTTCAATACCAAGAGGAAGGCATCACTGGCTGATCTCGCTAGGTTGAAACAATATGATGATGAGTCAATAGAAAATTATGGAAACAGGTGGTGAGCTTTTATTTCCAAGCTACCTTATTTACTCCCCATGTCGGAGTTGACTCAGATGTCTTCCAAGAGCTGCCTAAAGCCAATCTCCTTGTTGTTGTAGCTGCAACAATATCCGACTCTTGAAGATGCCCTAGCGCAAGCTAGGACCATTGAGGACATTAAAATTCAAGAGGAAGAGATTGCGAAGCCTCATAAGGAGTGGAACAAGAATGCTAAGAATAACCCAGTGTAGCCTAATCTAGTAGTAGTGAATCAGGTTGTCATTAGCGTCCTAGGGCTAGCACAAGCAGCGCCACCTCAAAAGCCTAATTATCAGGCTACATCTAGGAACTATGCCAAGGACAACTAGAATAGTCAAGGGAAAAATCAACAACGTCATCCCAAGTGATAGTTCATGACCATTACAAAGTTTATGGACTCGTTTGACTACCTCCTAGTAGCTAATTCAATCCATCTACCTGAGATTCGACCTATCAACCCAAATGCATCAAAGCCCAAAGGGTACCAAGAAGACCTATATTGCAAATTTCATAGGCAAAATAGGCATGATATGCAAATGTGCTATAAATTCAAGCATTTGGTGCAAGATATGATCGATAGAAACACACTTCAAGTAGACAACCCTATCACACCAAACAACCAACAGATGGAGGTGTTTAAATACCCCTTGCCTGCCCATATGGAGCAAGCCAAGCTAGTGCCCTAGGTAAATGAGGTTCATCATGCACCACCTCAACAAGGGTATTTCGACATGTTCAGCATTGTAATGAGGAATAAGCAGCATCCAAGTTCAGTTGCACCACCAGTGGATCAAAGCATTTTTCCTTAGATGTCGCAATCTTTACTGTCCCTTGTGTTGAACATCTCACCTAGCATTGTAGTCATGATTAAGAGCAAACTCATTTAGAGCTTGAGAACAACATCTGCCTGACTTTCCATCTATGATCTTATTTAGCAATCACTATCTCATAGAGAAGCTTTAATGGATATTCTTAAGGTGATAGAACTTCAACCCTAGGGATCTAACTCTTTCAAAAAAAATTTGGGCATGTGCATTAATGCACGAAACTAGTGATTACCTTTCGAGAAGATGAACTTAAAATGGTTCCAAATGATATGGTGGATCCCCCCTTGCACATCATCGTGTGTGTAAAGGGAACGCCTTACAAGAGAGTGTTGATAGACACTGGGTCTTCTAGAAACATCATCACTACAATAGCTCTCAAGCATCTAAAGCTCTCAACATCCCATATTGTTGCGTCTACCTACACCCTTCGAGCATTTAATTATGCCATATGCTCAACAGTCAGCACAATAGTCCTGCCCATTCAGGTGGGGCAAAATACCATAATGACACTGTGCCACATTTTGGAGGGTGAGATGGTGTACAAAATATTTTTGGGCAGACCTTGTATCAGGGACATGAAGTGTGTCTCTTCCATTGCTCACAAGTGCCTAAAATACATCTATGAATGGCAAGTTCATGTCATCCTCTCAAACCTAGAATCCTTCAAGTACTGCAACATGGTGCAACGGCTCCTTGAGTCTACCTTGCCATCCACCCATATGGATTTTCAACCAAATGAATCTATCCAAGGTATGATTCCTTTACCACCACCTTCATTCAATCCATCATCATCTCATGCCACACCATCCTCATCTTCAGCACCCCCAAATGTGCCTTCATCATTGGTGAATCCTCCACTGAGAGACATGGGAAAGAGGCCTATCGATGAGAGCCCTCCGACCATATCCACCATCTCCACCAGTGAGACTCCTAGCCCAATTGACAAGGAGCTACCTCATGAGGCAAATATTGAATCAATTCAAGCCTCACTCCTATCTCCTCCTTTGTAGCCATAGGTCATAATGAATCTAGCTTCTACTAGTTTATGAGAGTACATGGTTAGGAATGTCACAGCCACTCCTACCATCGAGTCAGTGCAATACATGGGTTGATATCGTCTTCCAATAGGCACTATTTTACCTCTTGGTCTTCCCCCCAATCAAATGAATTTCATTTATGGGGGTCTCGAATATGTCATTGAGCCTTACAAACAATAGTAGAAGGATGAAGAGCCCTTTTTTAAGGATATCAACTACATGTCCAACCCTGACTTTGCCATGAAGTATCTTCATCTCTGTAATTGGTATGGTTATGGGTTAGGTCTATATGAGCAAGGCACCTAAGTTCCTTATCAGTAATAGTACCAAATGCCTTATGACAAGTTTTATTTGGGACAAAACAAGCCTATGCCCCTTGACGTCCTAACAGATATCTTAGAGTGCATGACCCTAGACTTTCAGAATGAGCTCCCGTGTGACCCTTACACCAACCCCAATCGTGTCTACTCACTAGGGGACTACTTCCCTATGCCCTTTGAAGATGATGATTTACCTCACGATGTCATCCAATCTTATGAGAGAGGTTAAGGTTCACACACTCTTCCCCATGATAGTGAGAAAGAGGATCCAGGGTCCCTTTATGAGTGGACATTCGATGATCAGTCGGACTATAGAGTCATGTTGATTGACTTTGATAGCTCTGATGGATAATACATGCAGATCATCCCTCTGGACGATGATGATGAGTTCTATTTGTACATGTTTCCATTACACAATCCCATATAGTGAAAAATTCTACCTTTAGAGGAGCAAGATAACCCGTAGCCACACCGACCACCTCTGGTTATTCTACCTCTACCACCTTGGGGAAATCATCCATCCATAAACATGATTTCCATAGACCTTTTTGAGCCCCTGCAAGATTTGAATAACCCATTGAAGCCATTGCACCTCGACTTGGGGGCAATTGACTTCAATCAGGAAGATTCCTCACATCACCTTCTGAGTACTAGCCTTGTGATGAGATTTTGCAACCATTTCATTTCTTTCCAAGGCTCATGATGTATTCATGCTGAGGAGGAACCTGAGATTCCAATTGCTGATCTAAACCCAGCTGATGAAATTCACCTAATCCCTAATCCTCACCAGTTGGAGGAGGGGTCACATAGGTCATTCGATCAAATTATTGATGTAGATATCGGGTCAGATCCCGATAATCCTTAGTACATCAAGTTAGGGGAAATATTGTCCCCCGTTGAGTAGGCCAATTACATAACCCTTCTCACAAAGAAGAAGGAAGTTTTTGCATGGTCATACGAT
Organism: Wollemia nobilis; assembly: GCA_028583015.1. NCBI lineage: Eukaryota > Viridiplantae > Streptophyta > Pinopsida > Araucariales > Araucariaceae > Wollemia > Wollemia nobilis. The sequence goes on from JAQPPZ010017016.1 coordinate 13,601,704, forward strand.
GGCATGCTAGGCATAGATAAACCACCTATTAGTTGTAATCAAACTTCCTTGATAGCCATCCTATCATCACATACACCGCCCATACATTATATCTTGGATAAGCTAGACAATATGGAGTCACAAGTGAGTCAACAAAAAAATTCTTTACAACATATCTTGGATCAACTCACCAACATCGAGTTATAGTTGAGCTAGTCAAATCCTCAACCCCTCAATTGTCAGGACCAAACCCCTCCTTTATAGTCTATGGCTAACCCTCAACAAAGCCTGTGGGGGCAGTACCAAGGCCATCAACAGTGGTGACAGTATACCCATTTATTAGAGCCCTTAACATCGATCTTTAATCGACTATATGAGGCGCAAGCAATCATGCTTTCCCCAATCTATCCATTGAACCCTAATAAGTGTAGATCAAATCCGCACAGGAAAAACACATATTGTGTTTACCATCGATAAATAGGCCATGATATCCAAATATGCTACGTCTTTCAAGATTTAGTCCAGGATATGATCGATAGACAAGGACTTTAGATAGTAGTCTTCCAAGATTCCTTACCTTCGCACAAAGTAAATACAACACCTGGCTATCCAGTTGAACCTAATCAAGTGTACGTTACTCTACCTTCCCATGGGTTTGCTAATATGATCAATATTATAGCAGAGCGGCAGGAATACTACTGTTGATATACGCAACCCACGATATCCTCTAATGTTTCACCTTCGACCGAATCACCTTAGAGGGACACTAGCACCACACAAGATTATTCCTCACAGCAGGGAGGATTGATTTTCATTGTCCCATAGGTGATCTATGACCATATAGGTCACCCCAAAATTTTCTAAGGGTTTCTACAACCCGCTTGGTCAACCCAAAATGCTCCTAGGTGGTCTATGACCATCTATGTCACCCAAAATGCTCCAAGGGTGTCTACAACCCTCTTGGTCAACCCAAAATGCTCCTTAGACCACCGCTCACACCAAAATACTCCAAGGGTGTCTACAACCCACTTGGTCAACCAAAAATGCTCCTAGGCAGTCTATGACCATCTAGGTCAACCCAAAATACTCCAAGGGTGTTTAAACCCACTTGGTCAACCCAAAATGCTCCTAGGTGGTCTATGACCATCTAGGTCACCCCAAAAGGCTCCAATGCTTGGTCAACCCAAAATGCTCCTAGGTGGTCTATGACCATCTAGGTCACCCCAAAATGCTCCAAGGGTGTCTACAACTCACTTGGTCAGCCCAAAATGCTCCTAGGCAGTCTATGACCATCTAGGTCACTCCAAAATGCTCCAAGGGTGTCTACAACCCGCTTGTTCAACCCAAATTGCTCCTAGGCGGTCTATGACCATCTAGGTCACCCCAAAAGGCTCCAAGGGTGTCTACAACCCGCTTGGTCAACCCAAAATGCTCCTAGGCAGTCTATGACCATCTAGGTCACCCCTAAAGTCTCAAAGGGTGTGTACAACCCACTTGGTCAACCCAAAATGCTCCTAGATGGTCTATGACCATCTAGGTCACCCAAAATTCTCCAAGGGTGTCTACAACCCGCTTGCTCAACCCAAAATACTCCTAGGTGGTCTATGACCATCTAGGTCACCCCAAAGGCTCCAAGGGTGTCTACAACCCACTTGGTAAACCCAAAAATCCCCAAAGGTATCCATAAGCCCTTTGGTCATCCCAAATGCCCCAATGGCCCCCCATAAGCCTGTTGGTCACATGTACATACATATATATCAATCAAAAAATCAAAAACATCATCAAAATATAAAAAATACAAAAACATTGCATTTAATTACATTGCATACCATCACATTATATAATAAATTGCATTAGGCATACTCATCATTGCACTTCGCATTTTAGAGTTGCTCATACATGTCTAGCACTAAGATTGTACACTAGTCATCATTCAAAATCTATGTTCAAGAAATCATTCACACCATTTCATATTTCACTTATCATTTCCACCTACATTTTCCACATTTCATATTTGTGTCCATTCCCTTCACCTAGCCTTTTGTTCTAGAATATCATTAGGGTTTTTGATCACTCAACCATCTCTATTTTTCTTTTCATAATTTGTAGAAAGCTATCCTAATTTTTAGGAGGTAGAGTCTTTCTTAGATTGTACCTTGTATACATCAAAATTCCAACACATCTTTCACTAATAAATCCAAGTTTTGCACAAGGAAAGATGAAACCTACAAAGTGGTCTAGGTTACCTTAAGTGAAAAGTCTATCCTGCTCACCCCCCTATGCGGATGGTTTAAGAATGCTAAGAATTGGGCAAAAGACAAGTTCCTCCTTACCCAATTCCCCAAAATAAATAGTGGTTTTCACCACTATTAATGATCAAAATCCCAAAAATGCAAAAATCAAAAGCAAAATAAATAGTGGTTATCACCACTCCCCAAATCCCTTGCTCAAAAAAAAAATACAAAATAAAGAATGATTTTCATCACTACATAGGAGCAAATATCCCTGAATTCAAATAAAAGAAAAAAATGGAGTATTGAACATGAATTCCTAGAATTCTCAGCATTTGACAAACCATTAGATGATCCTCACTACAAGTTTGGTGGCATCAAGCCTTCCTGGCAATGGCGGTATCCTTACACATGATAATATGTCTATCACATTAGCTCTTTATGTGTGTGCAAACCAATGTTTGCATGTGGATGAGCTAGCTTTTGGTAGCCTATACTACCTAGTGGTCTAATCCAACTAAGTACAAAACCTAGGATCGTGTTACTCATAGGGTGATCTTTAGTACATATGGGCTACATTAATCCCATTTGGCACAAGGGTAATCTTATGCTTATCACAAAATGAACTCACTTGCACACACAGGGATATTGAGTATCTTGGTCATCCTAGCAGATTCATACCTCGTCAAAAATTCTTGCATGGTTAGTATATAATTTTTTACTAGTTGACTAGAGTAGTCTCATGAAAACCTCATAGACATCCTATAACATCCTATTATTCATTCCATTTTATCACATACATGTCAGTTTACATCATTCAAAAATCCATTACATAGTCTCATGACAACATTAACCATGAATTGATGAATTTTATATAGTCTATGGTGCTAACATGGTATGTCATGCAGTATATACATTTCATCATCTATATCAATACATCATCCATCTCAATATGCATCCACGCAAATACATATCATCAAATCAAATAAAATCACATTACCACATATGCATACATGATAGACATCCATCCTCCTATCATAAAACAAATAAACACATTGCATATATCTCATAAAGCAATAAACACATGATCATAAAATATAAAAAAGCTCATATATATGTGTGTGTGTGTGTATGGGGCAAAAAGATACATCATAGTTTACGAGTTGCTCGTAGGCTACAATAAAGTGAGTCCTCAAACTTCACACTGCTACACATCCAAAAAATCCAAAAATAGTCACAAGAGCCTCAATCACCCTGGTCGCATAGAACCGGTGCTACGGCTCACACTCCCACTAGAGTTAAAGTTTGATGTGAACTCCCATGACTGCTACCATCTACCCTATCAGCCTGTTATCCAGATCTAGGTACTTCCATCCTAGCTAAAGACTACCTTATCTTGCTCCACCAACTCTGGTGTGATCCACTGATAGTTGAATCATCTGGTAGGCACCCACCAAGGTGCACTACCTCATTCTCTAGCTCATCCGTGTAGGTCCACCCCCATCGGTATTGCACCTGGTAGGTATCTACTATGGAATGGAGTCGTGTCACCTCCGCCTATATCTTAGTCGCATCCTCACTTATGTATCCCTCCCGCCTAGGACTCCAAGATCACAACTATGCCTGTAGAGATACTATCTCTACCTTAGAATTATGTACCTATGCTCATTAAGCTACTATCTTTGCCTGAGCATCTTGTACATATTTCTAAAGGAGATCTCTCTCCTACCTAACCCTGAGCAGCTCATCCTACAACTCAGTCTCTATGTCACCCTATGCCACCTATTGTGCTTGCACCTCCTCATCCCAAAAATCACCCTGATCTCATAAGTTTGGGAGGTCTACCTGCTCATCTGCCATGTGCCCATTCCCATGCCACTCGTCTGCCTCAACCTAGTCCTCATCAGGAGCCTCTTGATGAGCCTCTCCTATCACCCCTACTACATCACCCCCCAATGGCCTCTTTCCTCGCCATTGGCACGTCATCCACCAGGAGTCATACTCCTTTGTAGTCTTGGCATCATCCAAATCTGGAATGTCTACTACAGGATCTACATCCCTCCCAACTGCCTCCACCATCGACCACCTAAGTGTCCTCTCATCCCCGCAGTGTTGATAAACTACTGGCTCACTAGGAAACCCTTATCGTAATTTGAACTTCCACGTAACCTGAGTATATGGAAAAAACTCCCACTTTATCCCGTGTTGACCAACCAGCCATCTCCCTCGCCTGTTAGAACATCGATGGCTAAATGTGAAATTTAAATAGAAAAAAATAAGACAAATCATTGTTTTAAAATTGTAAGGAATAACCAACAATATAATAAATTAAATGTTCTCTTATGCCTTTGAGACATCTCAAGCATTGCTTATTTATATTTATCTAAAGGTGTGAATATGAAGGGACATGTCCCTTAATATATAATATAATATAATTTATGTTAGGAGGGTCCTAACATGCCACCCTCCTTAAAAGGAGCTTTGTCCTCAAAGCTCAAAGTGAGAGGCTTCATCCTCTGTTTCGCTAATAGTATGCGCTCATGTTCTTGTACCATTTTAATATCAGTGTTCCTCAAGCAAGGATATTGGGAAGGTGGAAGTGTTGGTGGCTTTGTCATGGCTTGGAGAGAATTTAAATGGGCAACCCTTGCCTTTCCTCCTCTAGGAACAACTTTCTCCATGCGATGGGAGCTGGCTAGTAGAGAAGGGTTAGATTTTATCCCTTGAAGTGTATATGTGTGACCCTTTTGTGTGAACTTCATCCATAAGTTTTCAAGGTCCCATTGAATTATACCAAGCATTCATAGCCATTGCACACCTAAAACAATATCACAACCACCTAATGGAATTGCATACATGTCAAGTTTGACGGTGTAATTGCCCAAGGTGAGCTTAATATTACAACATTTCCCATTACAAGTGATTCTTTCCCCATTATCGATCATGATTTCAAAATTATTACAAGAATGGATAAAGCAGTCGGTTTGTGTTGCCATGCATGGATCGATGATATTATGTGTACTTCCAGAGTTAATAAGCACAATAAGATTTTGTTGTTTAAAGTAACTGAAAACTTTCATTGTTTGGGGGGATGAATTTTTGATGAGGGCATTGAAGAAAATTTCTAACGGACCTTGAGGGTTATCGTCAGGCATATCTTCCACTAGTTCAACCTCAATTTCCTCTTCCTTTGGTGTTGATTGACAAGGAATAGTTGTATCCATAATATAAAGTTGGGGTGTACTACATTTATGATTTAGGACAAATTTCTCATCACAATGAAAACAAAGGCCTTTTGCTCTTCTTTCCTTCATTTCTTCAGAGCTAATGCATTTAATTGGCATGTCTTTAGTTAGTTTTTTATTGGTGGAAGTATTTTGTGAATCTTTTGTAGATATGTTTTCGAGTCGACGTTGGTTGTTGAATTTATCTTCGGCTAATTTGGCCAATCCAATAGTCTGTATCATGGTCGTGGGGTTAAACATTTGTACCTCTAGCTAAATCTCTTCCTTTAATCCACTGATGAAACAATCCTAAAAAAATGAGGCATCTAGCCCTGTTGTGCGGTTTGCCAATCTCTCAAATTCTGCTTGATATTCACGTACCGACGTGGTTTGACACAGTTTGGTGAGGGCTCGGTGAAATTTTTGAGCTTGCTAGGGCCAAATCGTACTAATAGGTTTTGTGTAAAGTTTTGCAACGTAGGGGTGTCATTGGTTTTCTTGAACCACTGGTACCATTGGATAGCCTCATTTTCCAAGTGAAATGATGCAATATGCACTTTTTGCACTTTCAAAATTTGATTTAAGAAAAAATATTATTATTCTCGATAAATCCAGTTATTGGGGTCACCACCTTCGAATTTCAAAAAATCCAACTTAGTAGTCCTAGGAAGAATGGATGTGTGTGGTCCTCCTAATGGTGTTTAGTGCGTTGGTCCTCTTGTCATTTGGTTATATTGAACCAGCGCCATATTCTGATTGAAGATATCCATATTTAAATCAATTGTCGATATCCTTTGCTCCAATTATTGTCTAGAAGCTATGCTTTCTTCCTTGCATTTATGAATTTCCTGGTAAATTTTGTTGAGTGTGATATCCTGCGATCTTCTGCCTTCTACCATGGTTATATTTTTGCAAAAAAATTAATTCTAGTCAAAATTTATTGCAAGAATTTGCAAAAAAAAAATTATTTCACCAAAATTTTCCAAAATTTGTTGATTTCGCCAAAATTTTCAAAATTTGTTGAATTCACCAATTTTTTGTTAATATTGTTGTAAAATTTGTTTGTAAACTTAGAATTAGCGGCGCTCTGTGGTCAGGTCAGGTTGGTGTTGACTGAGGTGAGGCGGTACGAGGGATGTTGTCATGGTAGGACAACACAAGAAACGAGGAATGAAAGCAAGGCCAAGGCAGGCAACACGGAGGATGAGCTAAGGCAAGTAGCACATAGCACGAGATGGCATGAAAAGGGAGCCAAGGCAGTAGCAGATTTTTGGAATATTTTAAATATTGTCTCCTTAGTACTAAGTATTAAGTCCTAGTATTTAGTTTTAGTTTAATGTTTTGATTTACATATTTCTAGTTAATTTGATTAGCATACGTTGAGGTTTTGGCTTGGTTGGTCAATTTTTGACCATAGTCCAAGATTAGCATTTTGTTAGGATAAGAGCTATCTTTAAGTTAGTTTATTGTAATAAGTTTGAGAGGATTTCTCTCAACCACTGTGTCTATTTTTAGTTCTTTCAAGAACTATAAAACTATGTAATGCATTGTTGATCAATAGAACAATTTCACCATTGTTTCATATTTGGTATCAGAGTAGGTTTTCTCAGATGGATCAAAACCTGTGGATAGTGGCATGAAGAGATCTGAAACACGCACTTTGTCAAAGAAACTCAAGTGGCCAACACTCGATAAATTTGCAAGGAACAGCTCGAGTAAATCATTAATATCTCATGAATCCTGATGTATTTGCTTATGAAATTTTTAGGGTTGTTAGGTAATTGTATCAAGAGGATGCAAACAAAATTTTAGGTGATTTGGAGCTACTTTGCTGATTTTATTAGCATTTTTAGTTTTTAAATAAAATGGTTGTATAAGGTGGAATACAGGGTATTTTCTTCTCACATTTTTGGAGAAATATTATTTAGATAAAATCATAATTCAGACAAAATTTCAGGTCATTTGGATCTATATTGATTGATTTGTGTGAATATTTTTTTTTTCAAAAATCCTAGATTCGAAATTGTGATAAAAAGGAAAAAAGTAAATGATCATATATTTTTCACCTTTGTGAATTTTATTCTGAAATTTAGAGGGTTTTCAGATTATTATCTCAGGAATACCGATTTTAATTTTCAAAAATTTTGGAGTCGTATAGATTGATTTATGTGAAGAACATTAAGGTTGTCTCAAAAACACTCTAAGATCTAAAAAGGGCAAAAAGTAAATTGATCACATATTTCTCATTTGTGTGAATTTGCTTCTAAAATTTAGTGGATTTTTAGATAAGTATATCAGAAGTCTACAGGAAAGGATTGGCTAAGAGCTAGATGGAATATTGATGAATGGTGTATTGTAGAATGGCCACCATTTATAAAGAATTAGAAGTGCCCAAATTCACCCAGGTGTTGTAGGTGAGTTGGAGAGGAGAGGGCAATCCTCCAAGGGAGGTCCTAGGTTAAAATCTCCACCCTACCAAAAAGCTAAATTGGGTATCGAAAATCCAATTGATAATGTTGGTGCGGGCAGGGTCGGGTGCGACTCCTGGGTGACTTTGACGGTGTAGAACCCCCTGTTCATGGTCTCTCAGACCAAGGCGGCCTCGTAAGGGGTTTTTCGCTTAAAAAAAAAAAAAGTGCCCAAATTCAATGGAGATAATTATGCTATTTGGAGCATAATGATGAAGACCTTCTTGAAGGCTCAATACTTATGGGATATAGTTCAAGAAGGCTATGAGGAACCCTCTTGGAGCAAGCTACAAGGTGAGTAGAGAAAATAGAAGAAGGAGCAGCAATATGTAAATTACTTGGCTCTATGGATTTGAGGAGAGGAATGGAAAATAGTATTTTCCCTCTCATAGCCAATTGTATATCAGCTACAATGGCATGGCAAGTGTTGAAGGATGCTTATGGGTTTCATGAGGACACCCCTAAAGCCATGAGTGACAATCATGAATATTGTTTAAGCAAGGAGGAGCCTTAGATCCTTTTAAAGGAGTTTTTGAATTAGATCCTTTGGAAGGAGTTTTTGAAGAGTCTTGTAAAGACTCATATGAAGCCATGCTTTGTAATGGAGAATTTTTTGTAGAAAACCAACAAGATGAAGAATACTTCATGGAGGAAACATATGTTGCTGAATTTTGTGATGAAAAGATAAGAAGAGGTGTGTATTCCTCAAGAGGACGAGGAGGAAGAAGAGGATTTTTTGTTGATAGGAGGAAAAGTGATAAAAAATATCTCATGGAGGAGATAAATGAAGAGTGTATTATGGATAATGCACCTAAAATTCTCATGGGAGAGAATAAAGAAGAAAATATGATCAACCAAAATTGTTGGCATGTTTATGGAGAAGCAATGTTCATGGATGATCATTGGCTTGAAGACCATTTAATTGGAATGGATGTGTGCTCTCTTGAAAGAACAAATAAAGTAATGTGAGATGATGATCCACAAGAAAATTTTTATAAAGAGGATATGGAAGCGATAGGCTTCTTGTTTGAAGATCACTCGGGGTGAAGGATGTGTTGTGTGAAGAAAAGAACACACAAGACTCTCTCATTTGGTATATGGAAAGTGAGAGGGCAAATGGGATAGAAACAGAAAATGGAAATGAGATTGCTGATTTTCTTGTCATAATGGCAAAGGAAACATCACTCATGGATGAAGGTCACTCACTTGGAGTGACTACATTACAAAAAGAGAGTTGTCTTGAAAATGTAACTATGTATGATTGCTTGAATGAATGGTGTTTCAACACACCAATATGGATTGAACAAATGAGGAGAACTCTTAGTGAAGATTTGATGGTTGATCTCGAAGCAACATACCCTGAAGGAGAACTGCTACAAAATAGCTTTATGGGAAGCACCAAATATAATCATACTAAAGGTAATATTTTATGATTAATGATTTATTTTTTGTGAGCAAGAATGAAAAGAAAGGTGATTGTCTCATTAAGACAACTTTGATGAAGAGTCTTCTTGGAGAGAATACAGTGATGGAGAACTTGGGTCGCATGGATAAAAATGATTTGTTCAAAATTCCTTGGGAGAAGGATTCTTGTAAAGTCATTTTTTTGAGAGAATATTTGTGTGAGGAGCAACTTTATGTTGCATATGTAGTTGGTCATTATATGGCCATATTTGTTGTTATATTTTGTGTTGAAATATGTGAAAGAGTTGTATGGTATAATCATCTATGTGAGATGATTAATTGTAAATACTCATGTGGAGTATTGTTTAGTGTTGAAGATGTAAAAGAATATCAAAATGTGAGAGCATGGTTTAAAGACCATAATGATAAATATGTAAGAGAGTGGTTGCTGAAAACCACAAGAGGAGATACTTTTGTTGAAGGGGGAGCTAATCAACAAAAGAAGGCACTCAAGCATTTGCAGGAAATTCCACATGAAGAGTGGAAGGAGTGCCACCATAAGTATTTTGTAAATTCTGATTTCTTGATTCAAGATTGGAGGAAACATAAGAGAAATATTTTCTTCCAACTCTGTGATGCTTAAAGAACTCTTGGATCAGTGTCTTTAGCATCAAGGGGAGAATGTTGGAATATTTTAAACATTGCCTCCTTAGTACTAAGTATTAAGTCCTAGTATTTAGTTTTAGTTTAATGTTTTTATTTACATATTTCTAGTTATTTTGATTAGCATACGTTGAGGTTTTGGCTTGGTTGGTCAATGTTTGACCATAGGCCAAGATTAGCATGTTGTTAGGATAAGAGCTATCTTTAATTTAGTTTATTGTAATAAGTTTGAGAGGATTTCTCTCAACGACTGTGTCTATTTATAGTTCTTTCAAGAACTATAAAACTATGTAATGCATTGTTGATCAATAGAACAATTTCACCATTGTTTCACACAGATAGCCTAGGCGACACAGAAGGGAGGGTGCGAAGGCAACACGAGGCGACAGGGAGTAAGACAGGGGGTAGCACGACAAGAGAGCCGAGACATGACTGCATGCGGCATGAGGTAACGGTGAGCGAGGCTGATTATTAGGCGGCTAGGGTGGGGCGGGAAGGAAACCAAGCACAAGCATGTGACTACTGCAAGGTAGTCACAAATAACCCTTGCACCTTTTCTTTTTTTAAATTGTTAATTTCGCCCCTACATGGTCCATGTGGGATAATACGTCCCGCACTTTTACAATAAAAAGGTGACCGTGATTTTATATCATCGATGGCTGGAATATTTTAACCTTAGAAAACCTTAAAAAAAATTAATTTTTTGTTCATCGTAAAATTCGTCGTTCATCAAAAAAGTTCTGCAGCATCCTGAACCCAAGCTTCGTATCGATTTTTAGCTATTAACTTGGATTTTTGATCGGTAGAAGGTCTCTAATTTGCAGTTTTTGTAATTTTTATCGATTTCCAGGTATTTTTTATCATCAATTTGCAAGTGTTATCGTTGTTGAGCGTACATCAAACCTGGCATATGAAAGTCCTATTGCTTCCACTAGTGTTGTTGAAAGCAGAGTTAATCCATGCAGTAGGGAGATGAGGACAGCGGAGGGGTAGAAATTTTAGATTGATCATCCATACTGAGGTTTTCTGGATGGATATGGTGGTGACCAATGGCAGGTGGTGTATGGCAGCGGTGTTTATGCTAGCGGTGGAGAGATCTTGTAGTGGATGTCCCGGGAAAGAGGGAAAACAAAAAAAAAAATTCCTACATGTTAAATGGCTCTGATACTAGATGTTAAGATACCGATGGCTAAATGTGAAATTTAAATGGAAAAACAATAAGATAAATTGCTCTTTTAAGGAATCATTTTTTGAAAATTGTAAGGAATAACACACAATATAATAATTAAATGTTCTTTGATGCCTTTGATACATCTCAAGAATTGCTTATTTATATCTATCTAAAGGTGTGGATATGAAGGGACATGTCCCTTAATATATAATGTAATATAATTTATGTTAGGAGGGTCCTAACATCACCTCACCCGGTGAAGCTACGCCTCCACCTCAGCCTATGCTGGGCAATCCTTGTAGGGTCTCCAAAAAATATCCACTGCTCTAAGTCCTACAAAAGACTAGGAATAATGACCGACATAGTCCACCTAGTGTCAGCTCTATTCTACCTCCTGGTCCCCCTACCATAGGATCCCATAGCCAATCTCTTGATCCACCAGCTCTTCCCGTGTCGTTCATGGTAGTCCTTGTGACCTATCCATCGCTATATGCTGCAATCCCCAAACCTACAGTAGAAATTTGCACCCCAAACCCTTCCACCCTCGGGAGTGGATCTCATACAGCTCATCATACAGTTGTTCTAGTAGTTTCGTCCCCACGCCATCACTAGTGGTCACTCCACAATGCACCCTACCAAAGTAAACACTAACTCCATAAGTTTCTAGGGAAACCTGGCACCTGATGAGTATGGTAGAAGCATATTAGAGATCAATATCATCAGTAGAATGTGACTCACACCCAGTAACCTAGCCTCATACCAATACACCACCAGTATGCCTCCGCTAAAAGAGTCCCCTATCACCTCCTCTGTGGCCTTGCCAAAGAACCTCTCCATAACTGCCTCTCTCTGATCATGGGTGATTAGACTCAATCGGTCGTTCCTCTATCAAAATGTGCAATATTTGGTAGACGTCCTCCAACATCATCGCCATCTCCTCTATTATTAGGTGGAAGGTTTTGGTGCGTGGATCCCATAAATCAATAAGTGTCATCAAGTAAGCGTGGTCACCCAACATAGGCTCTAATCGCATCACCTGCTCGAGGGAAAGGGTATCAAGCCACACCCAGTTTGTGTCAGTAAATAATTATCTCATAGTATCAAAGAGTATCATAACTCGACACTGACTCTTCACCACCTGGAAAAGACAAGTCGGTCAATAACAGGTTCCAAATAGGCCTTAAAATGCCTCAAAAAACACCAAAAAGGGGCCCTTTTGCAGGCCATTTTTTGGTTGTCCCACCTTGGGATATCCCAAAAATCTATGACCATCCCACCTTAGGATGGCCCCTAAACAGCCCAGGCTGGTCATCCCACCCTAGGACGACCCCCAAATTAGACAAAATTGGGTCTTCTAGACCATCAAAAATAGGCAAATAATGGCAAAATAAAGCCCTAAAAAATAAGAAAATCACACAAAAACACAAAAACAAGCATAAAACACTACAGTGCATTCCTAATTAGGTTTAATTACTCATAATTTAGTGTGCTCTGTCAAAAATAAAAAATAAGCAATAATTCCACTTTTAAACTAGCATAGTGTAGCAAGAAATTCAATTCTTACCCGTCCTGCACCAGCTCTGCCGCTGGACGAGTCTGCACGCTAGCTCATGGTGACTGTAGGATGATTTTTTTAGCACTCCAATACTCATAATATTTCTTCTTCTCCTCACCTCTCAAGTTGCAAAGTTCCAAATGCACAAATGAGCCCAAATGACCTATTTTTGGCTTAAATAACCCTCCTAGGGCCCTGACCATCCTGGGGTGGTAGGAGTAGAAAATTAGCTGGTTTTCCCACCCTAGGATATTCATAAAGTGTACCAACATCCCACCCTAGCATAGCCACAAAAAAATTGCACAAAAACAGTTTAAAATGCACCAAAAATGGTCCAAAACCCACCAAAAACAGCTCAAATTTGGTCAAATTTCACATATTATCATAGGGAATCTAAATTGCTCATGGAAAAGTGGAAAATTCTTTACTTAACACCCTAATAAGGCCATTATTTCTAGACCACCCCACGGTAATGAAGTTTTCAGCTCTTTTCTTCCATATAGCATCAACAAAATCATCAAAATCCTCTAAAAATTCCTCCATTTTTCAATGAGTAAAACCAGAGGAAACCCTAAAAAAGTCATATGTGTCAATAAAATCATTGCTTTTATCACTGGTAATTCCCTCATTGACTCATCGCTTGATGGGGTAATCATACTTAATGATTTCATAATCACAATCAACATTCACACACTCAATCATGCAAATTGTGTTCGTTCAACGAATCTTTGACAAAGATAATCATGCCCCTGCTTGGGGCAGCAAACAAGCAAAAATTTAAAAAAAACAAATTTTTGGCATTATAGAATCATGAAAAACTAGGTCTCTTGCTTCATGAATAAAAAATATCTAATATCAAGTAAACCGACCATGAAAGGTTGTACTTGAAGCAAGTTCCTTAGCTCGTTAGAAGCAAGTACTCAAGAATGCATGCTCTTTCCATGATTGGGGCATCAAAATTTGGTTAGTTTATTGAATAACCCTTATAATTTAGCATTTTAGTCATATATTTTTTCTCAGTGCTATGCTACATACAACGCATCTTAAAAAGGGGTATCAGTAGACACTAAAATTTGGTCAATTCGATTAGGCAATCAAAGGCACTAGTTAATTAACACCATATGCCCCCCTTGGGCAACCCTAAGAGGTTTACTAGTTGTCCTAATAACTATTTTAAGGCTCTACCCCACTTTTGGGAGCTTTTAGTCCATATAGGCATGATCGTCCCACCCTAGGATGATCACAGTTTGTGGCTATCCCACCCTGGGACTGTGGCAAACTAGTCATCCTAGGGTGGGATGACCATAAGATTTGACTCCCAAAAAGTCAAATTTGGATAAATGGCACCCAAAAATTACCATTTGCCCTTCCTATTCAATCATGCAATTCATAGGATGAAGCATCCTTATGACATATTGCATGAGGGAGGCCAAATAGGGAGATTATCTTCCCCCTCCAATGCATGCCACCATGTTGGCCAAATGACGCCTCTTTCCCTACATGCCCTCACATGACTTCTTGTCCAAAGGCCTCCTTTGGCTATAAAGTGGATCCATTTTCCACATAAAACATAGAGAGAATTTTTGAGACATAGAAACGGAGTGCTACCAAGATTTCCCCTCACCTTTTTGTGTCCTTTTCTCTCAAAATCTCTACCTAGCGAAGGAGGTTTGTGAGTGATCTAGGAGGTACAATTTGTTTACAAAATCGGATCAATTGAGTTAATTTAACCACCAAATTAGATGAAAACACTAGTAGGATGGTTTTGGACCAATTCATAGAGGAATTGGTGATAAAATAAGTGCAGAGTTGGTGGTCGTCCCACCCTAGGACAGTCTCCATTTTGTGACAGTCCCAACCGACCCATCCCAGGATGATGATATATATGTGCATGATTTATTTACTTTTTTTAATTATAAATATTCTAGGATATCATATTATGCTACTATCCAAATTTCATGCATTTTGGAGCTATATTGAGGGAGACATCGCATTTTTAGTTTTTTACAAGGTCTTGTGGGTCTACGGAGCTCATCTAAAGATGCACATAAAACTATTATTTATTTTGCAAATATGACCACATTTTTTGTCTTGAAATGTCATTTTATGCATTCTACCCAAGTTTCATGTGATTTGGATATGTTTAGGGGCATAAATTGCTTGCTTTGGTTTTTGTAGGTTGGAAAAGCGCACTGCGATTATGCCATACCATCAGATGCAATTTCGGTTCTATTTTCAATTATATCTTCCCAAAACTATCTATTTTACATACCTCTGCAATTTCAAGTCATTTTTAGTTGATTTAGATATGCATCTTTTATATTCATTCTTTCTAGCCTTTTAGTGCTTGTGGGGATTGCATGTTTTCACCATACACACTTGCTATTTAATGATTCTGATTTCCTTGTGTGCAATTGCAGGTTTTTATAGTGTACAAGGAAGGAGCACAAGATCATAGAACAAAGTGGTAGCATCATAGGTTCATCCACCTCAATTGTGGGTACGAGGAAAGACATTGGAAGTGTACGTGAGTTACTTTGAGGATTTGATTCTTGGGCACCATTTTGTAACAATTATATCGATATTGAGACCTAAATGGGACATCTATGTAACCATGGATTTGAACCATCAAATTAATATAAATAAACTTCCTTTTATTTTATTTCTTGTAATTTGGTTTTTGTCCACTGTTACTTGCATGCTTTCGTTTTGATGCTCATAACATACTAGCGATAGATGCACATTGTTTAGATGCATTAGGTGCACCATTTTTCCCCTACTTTAGATGTATGGTTAATTTTAAAACCACCATGGGTACCTATTCATACATTGTATTAGGACAACGAGGATTATTATGAGGCAGAGGACAAGATGGAGCAGACTCCCCGTTGTTAGAGATATCGTAGGTTAGGAAATGATAAGAGGTAGGCAAGGGATGCAGTAGAGTAGCCTCCAAATATTGGAGTTGATGGTGATGGTGATGGCATGGATGGTATGGAGGAGGTTATAGAGATACCTCCATGTCATAGTGATGAGGAGATGGTTGAGCTCGATGCAGAGCGGGATCAGCTCCGGTAGATGGTGGTGGAACGAGATGCTATGAGCAAAGGGACAATGAAAAAGTAAATAGTTTGATGTTTCTAAATACTTCTCACACAAGGCACATCTAAAAGGGCCATAATATCATCTTCTTTATATAATACCTCTTGTAATAATATTACTTTGAATTACTAACCAAAGCGATGTTGAGGCCTTAGGGAGAGCCCTTAACGACCAAATATTCTTCCAAGGAAATTCTTTGGAAGAAGGAAATTTTTATTTCTCTAAATTCTCATATCTCAACTTGATCGAGTATCCACCATCCTTTGATAAATTCCAAACCAACTCATTATTTTGTGTAAAAATCGACCATGATTATGAACTTATCTTTCCAACCTGCCAAAAAAGCTTTGATTCTATCCAAAAAAGATATCCAAAGCTCCTTTTTATTTCCTTTATGATGCAAAGGAATACCCAAGTAGATTGATGGAAAATTTTTAATTTTAAACTCTAGGGTAGTATTAATAAAAAAAATCCTAGATTTTGTAGTATTAACCAACTATACAATAGCCTTCTCATAGCATGATATTCACTGGCTAAGGGATGGCCCAAAATAAAAGTATCATCAAAAAATTGGAGATGAGATTTAGAGGGACCATTTTTTCAACTTGAATACCTTTGATTTTTCCTTGCAGAAATTACCTTTGTGAAAGCTCTCCCTAATGCTTCTGCAAGAATAATGAATAGATAAAGAGATAGTGGATCATCTTGATTAATTCCACAAGATAAGTTGAAGTAACCGATAGGAGAACCATTGATCAAAATAGAAAATTTTGCAGTGCTATAACAATATTTAATCCATTCACACCAACTATAATCAAAGCTAATTTTTTTGAGATTAACATGTAAAAAAATCTAGGAAACCCTATCGTATACTTTGTTCATATCTAATTTCATAAGCATTATCTAGTTTTTTCATGGAATGGAGAGAATGTATGACCTCATGTGTAATAATTATACCATCAAGAATTTGTTTACCATGAACAAAACTACCTTTTTCCTCTGTGATAGCACAACCTAGAATTCCCTTCAATCTATTTGCCATAGTTTTTGAAACGTTCTTGTAAAGCAAAAAATTGAATAACACCAATACAAGCAGTGTACCAAAAGCAATCAAACACAATGTTGCACAAAATGAAATATTTGATTAATATATAACTGGGGAAGCCTGGATCTCCACAATGTACAACAAATATACCTCGAATATGGGGTTACAATGTGCTCTTATTTCACTCTTGATATTGTATTACAAATGATAGGGTTTTAAACCCTAGTTACAAAGAATAGTGGTGTGTCTTCATTGACTTTTCTCCAAACAAGTGAGTGGGTGGGCTTATGTATCCCTACAGGACCACCCTAGCTGTAATAACTTCCAAAAATGTAATTCCTACACCTACAAATAGAAAACAACACCAAGAGGGTTAATAGCACCTATGATGGCTCCACTATGTGAGGCCCTTTGAATGATAAAAACCTAAAAAAACCCTAAGTGCTACAATATTAAATTGTAAATAAAATTTAAAAATGTAAATATATGTAAATGAATATCTTACCTTGTTAAGAAAATAGCTATGATGTTGATCTACGCTCATATCTTTGTGTTTTGAAATCACACGAATGCTCGTAAGCATTCAAGGGTTTACAAACTGCAAATTGGCTAATAGAAATACCTAGAAGTATTCAAGAAGGATTGTGAACGTCCAGTAGTATTTTAGGAATACTCAGTAGTATTCTACGAACTCTGGGAGGCATTCACGGATGGATGGGAGTTATGTAGAACCAGATCTAGTTTGTGAGGGTTTTACGGTGGTAGAAATAGAAGGTGTGATGGTGGCGACAAGGAAGAAATATGGTAGCAAAATGGCTAGGGTTTGGGAGTGGATCGAATGCTCGAATTCTCTCGAATGTTAAACTTTTGGACCTTGATTCATCAAAATGAATCATTTTTTATAATCTACCCTTGATCATGTTAGGGTTTCAATTACACCAACGAATGGTTGAGATTGACAAATGAGGAAGGTTTGAGATTGAATTTGAGCATGTAACATGGATTAAGATGGATGGGTGGCTGAGATTAAGTTGCGGCGGATGGCTATGATTTATCCACATAAATATATATATATATATATATATATATAGATATATTTATTAACTATATATAAATATTTATATTTATATATATAATAAATATATATATATATGAATAATGAATGGCTATGATTTGAGGATACGAATGGATGATGAATGGCTAGATTTTGGTATCTACATATTCCCATTTTTGTATCATGTTGCGTGGAACACAATGCGATGCAAAAATATGAGACACCTATCTTGGTGTGGTGAAGCAGCTTTCTTTCCTTGTAGCATAAAGAATATATTGAAGACAAATAATTTGTTGGTGTAGCTTATCCCCTCAATTGACGAATGAGTTAAAAATGAGTCTCACAAGCCAATTGATAAAATTATGGGTAATGATGTAGGTGAATGGTGTAAGTGGAAGTGTATGATGTAAATGTAGATGATATGAATGATGTAAATATGTATGAATATGAATGATGCTATTTTTACCCCAACGAATAAATGGGTGTTTTTATAATGCAAGTGGTTGATTCTATTTTTGCCCCAATAGAGAAGGGATTTTTGCCGAGTGTGGATGTAAATGAATTTTATTTTTGTCCCAACAGAAAAGGGATTTGTACCAAATGCAGATATATGATAAATGATGCAAATAAATTCTATTTTACCCCAATATAAAAGGGCTTTTTTCCAAATGTATATGTATGATGTGAATGATTTATCCTGATGTGGGAACCCAAAATCAAATTTAGTTACACCAAGCTTGGGGTGATTCCATGCTATTGGAAAACATGTCAATTGATGTCATTGAAATACAAAGTGATGAGAATACAAAAATAAAAAGAGTCAACCTTGGAGGGTCAGCTAGTAACTATGGGATAATTCCCTTAATTGGAACTAATCAACCTAGGAAGGGCCTATGTCCATGATGATTTTCAATGTAAAAGAAATGTTGATATGTGATTTGTCCGTGTTTCAAGCCCCATGAACAAGGCCATCAATGATAGTGTTTTGAGCAAATTAAATTGGGCATAGTCTCACTTGAGAAATGAGTAACCCAAAATGATTTTATGTTCAAATGAGGGGATGTTGAATGATGATGGAAAAGTTTCCTTATGGTGATTTACTCATCTTACCAAATTGCATGGACAACCAATCGCTGCAATCACCAAGGGAGTAGAGTAGACCATGAGATACGAGGTTCACTCAAAATTGTAGATGAATTTGGAAAATATTCAATGCAAATGCAATGGTTTATGAATTTGAGATGAAAATGTGCTGATGAAGAATCCATTGATGATTGGATTGCATGAATTTGTGAAGTTTTGCATTGTTTGGGAGCATTTTTAAAAGCAAATTTGGACAATTTTATGACTTGTTGGTCGCAAACAAAATTCAACCACCCAAATAAATCCATGTTACTACAAAGAGTGGTGAAATTATGGGATGGATGATTAGAATGATGAATGTGGTCATTTTTTGAAAACTTGGACCATTTTGAGGAATTTTGAATTTTGTAATGTGATTTTTCAACTTTTGGTCGCAAGCAAAATTAAGTGCCCAAATAAGTTTGGACTTTCACAAAACATGATATTATGATAAAATGAATGCATGGATGAAGTATGGAATGATTTTTTATGGGTAAGATACATTTTGAGGCCCTTTTGACACCTTTTGCAATATTTTTAGGTCAAATGCCTCCCAAAGTTCATGTTTGGATAGATGCATGCAATCATCTACCATGCTGCAAATTCTAGTAAGTGTTTTGGTGCACCTGGAAAATACCCAAGGACATTTAAGTGCACTCCAAATATTTTATAAAAGGGCTGCAAGGGCTAATTTTATTTCATTCTTATATTCACAAGTTTCAAAAATTGCATCTGAAGGAGAGTGACTGAGTGAAGAAGTGTGGTGGATTGAAGGCCATGGTGATGGAGGGAGTGGATGCAGCAATAGGAGCAGAGATGTAGGTGGTTGAGGTAAGTGCCCTTGGCACTCTTGTTTGGACTTGTGTAATTTTTTTAAGTAATGAATATGGCATTACTGTGTTTGCATTGGTGTTTTATTTGTGCTACAGTTGAGGATCTTGGAGGCTTGACATAGGCTCTCACCTATCATACCAAGGGAGATAAAGGCACTACAGTTAGAGCATTGGGAGTGGTTGGAGACCGTGGGGCTGGCTGGAGCTGCACGGATTGAGGTGGTGAGGGCTAATGAGGGGTATCTCTTTGCCTTGGCAGAGATATGAGATCCAAATAAGGAGACTTTTTAGCTCCTGATTGGTGAGGTGATAGTTACACTCAAGGATGTATACTGTATTCTTCGAGTGCTAGTGGAGGGGTTATGTGTTGAGGTTAGACACAATAAGGGGCATGGGATGAGTTGGATATTTGGATATCTATGGATAGGTGTGAGTGTGAAGGATGGAGGGATCATGTAGTTGGTCATGAATGCCAAGAAGGAGTTAGAGGTATTGCCCACCTTGGTCATGTTTTTGTTGTCCAACATAGGGCACCTAATAGCACTCACTATCGATTCTCATGGAATATGATTAGGTTGGTGTATGATATGATTGATGAGCCTCATGTGTATGTATGGGTGTTTTTTTTGCTAGCTCAGATGTACTTGGATCTGTATAAGGTGAGGAGGCAAGGGTGAAAGGGGTTAGGTTGCAGTGTATTGTTGCAGTGTTGGGGGCAGGAGCACTTTAGTGTAGCTCAGCCTATGGGCCTACCTAGTGAGGCATGGGATGGGGAGAAACCCTATGCTTTGATATGGTGAGTATTTGAGGAGTTTCATTTGAGTTGTCCTAGCTGTTGTGGCTAGGAGTACAAAGATCTCTGGGTAAGTTTGACACCTGATCAGGTGCATTGGAGACCGTGGCAAGGTGCTAGTTGGACTAGTGATAGGGAGAAGCTATGAAGAATACTCTAGGCTAGCTAGGTTTTTGGATGGCATGGGAGTGAGGTGGAGCTTATCTAGTTCTTATGGGTGCTATGGTAGTATAGGCTATAATATGGGATTCTCGAGCTAACGGTGCTATACGAGCATCATCATGATGAGATGATCCTGCCTTATGTGACAGAGTGGTGGGTGACCTATGAGGATGACAAGAAGATAGATCTCCTAAATGTGGATGATACAGGGACTACTACTACGTATGATGTATGGTTAATTGTACAACCACCATGGGTACCTAGTTAAGCAGTGGATGATGACAATGGGGATGATGATGAGGCAGAGGCAAAGGTGGAGTAGACTCCCCATCATCAAATATATCATATATCTGACAATGGCAAGAGGTAGGCGATGGATGTAGCAGAGTAGCCTCTATACATTGGAGGTGATGGTGATGGAATGGATAGTATGGAGTAGGTTCTAGAGAGACCTCTAGGTTAGAGTGAGGAGGAGAGGGTTGAGCTCGATTCAGAGTGGGATTAGATCTAACAGATTGTGGTAGAGCGAGATGTAGAGATTTTAGCACAAGATGCAGAGATAGCTTGGCTATGGATGGAGCTAAAGGTATGGATGGCTACAGGTGGAGGTGAGGATAGGATTATGAGGCTCTAGGTAGAGCTAGCACATAGGGAACATTGTTAGAGGTATGATATACTATGCCTTCGATCCTAAGAGGGATACATCCAAGAGTTAGAGGATCTATTAATGCAGCACCACAATGGGCTATCAAATCAACCCTCTTCCTCTATAGTGGGTTATGTTAGGCATAGTGACTCTAGGTATAGTGACTCTAGGTCTAGGGCTCCTTAGGAGTCATAGGGGTCTACTTTTAGACATTAGCTAGTGCTTGGATACACTTTTGTGTATAAGCCTTGGTGCTCCATTATATATAGCCTTTGAGCATTCATTATAAAATGTGATTATATATATACATGGTTTTTTCTTTTTGTGTTATGTGTAAATGCATGTGTGAATGTATGTGTAAGTGTATGTGTAAATGCGTTGTATGGATGACAATGTAAATGCTTTATGTAGATGCAAGTGAACTAACACTCTAATGATCATTTGTAATTTAGATTTTTCTTGACCATTGTTGATCATTGTTGTTTAATCAAGGGCACCAAAATGGTGGTGTGTGAAATGGAAGACTCATGTAATGATATGGATGTTGATATGGATGTTGTTGGCTTATGAATAACTTATTTTTTTGCAGAGACTCATACATACTAGTGATTTCAACCAAACTCCCTAAGTTCTATCTAAATTCTCTAAGATCAAATGTGTGTGCATGTGAGATGTTCATTTACCAAATCATGAGCGTGGTAAGGACTCAAAGAAATTGAGAACCGATGTGTGTGTAAGTGTTATCATTAACCCATCTTGAGTAAATTGAGATTAAACCTGTCATGAAGGAGACCAAGAAGCTAGCTTGTCCTTATGTGCGGTCAGAGGTCTCTTCAAGAGAGACGTGTTGCCATGCATGAGCGTACTCCACTGTCAACCAAACATCTATAGCCCAGGTGGAGAATAGCTCCATAGTCCAATAATATGATCTCTAAGCTTTGGGGATTCATATTACCTAACCATTTGACTAGAAATTTAGTTCTATCCTTACAACTTGAGTATCTATGATGTGTGATGTGTAAAATATTTAGAGCTTTGGGGAATCAAATTCTCAACCGAAGTGTGATGATAATTTTACCCTATCCTTACTACTCATTATTTTGTTTGGAAATGATTGTGATAGTTGTGAAAACCACTATTTTTTATTTTTGGACTATGTGCATAATGGTACAGGTGGAGATAACTTTTTTGCTTCAAGGTTCAACCCAATCATGGTATTATGTCTCTTTGACACAAGATATTTTTAGTATTTGTAACATGTGGTTGGGTCAAGAGTGTTAGATTCAATACCAAAACTCAAGATTTTCTTAGTGAGAATGTGACTTGGTCCTAGAGAAATTTTGATGTGTATTGGAGGTTGCTTAAAATACTAGGAGTGGCAGAGTGATCAAAAACACCCAAGGGTAATGAAGTGATATTGCAAATGGTAAATTGACTTGTGAAGTGGTGTAATGAAATGGATGTAGACTTGGGGGTGCCCTTGATTAAGGCAACAAGATTTATTGGATAAATTATTATCTAAACTGAATAAATGACATCCTAATATGAAATGAAATGTGTGAAAATGTAAATGAATGTGAATGTCGAATGAATGTATGAGATGCAGTGGATTTGCATGTTGTTTTTGTGTTTGTTTTTTCTATCCATGTATATATACATATATAAATCATATTAAGCATAGAATGCTTTCAAGTGCATGATGTTAAGTGGTTTGAGCTTTTCAACTACCTCTAGATTGGCAAGCCTATAAGTTCCTTGACCCATTTTTTGAGTGACAATATATGGACCTAGCCAATTTTCCATGAGTTTATCACGAAGGTGCGATAATGCATTGATGTTTTGTTGATTATCCTTAAGAACAAGATCTCCTACTTGGAATTCACAAAGATGAACTTTGGCATTGTAATAATGCTTTAGGCGGTCCTGATAAACTCATAAATGCTCTAAAGCATTGAATCACCTTTCATAAAGAAGCGTGAGTTAGTCAAAATATGCTTGTCTAGCAGTATCATTATCTATGAATTCCTGTGATAAAATCCATAATGAGGGGATCTCAAGCTCAAGAGGCACAATTGCTTCGGCTCCATAGACCAATGGTGTTGCCCTAGTAGGAATGTGGATGCTTGTTTGATAAGCCCATAATACCAAGGGTATTTGAGTATGACAATCCCGATGATTTTCTTTGGCTAGTTTGTTGAGAATAGCAATTAAGGTTTTGTTGGTAGCCTCAGATTTTCCATTTGCCTGTGGGTAGTAAGGAGTCAAGAAACTATGTTGGATATTATATTTCTTGCAAAGTGCTTGAACGTACTTGTTTTTGAAAGACTTGTCATTATCAAATATGATTTTTGAGGGAATACTAAAACAATAAATGATATGATGAAGTATATTCTCCACAATTCGAGGTCATATTGTACTGGTTAGAGGAATTACCTCAACCCATTTTGTAAAGTATTTAGTGGTTGTGATGATGAATGTATATTATCCTGAGGAAGGTGAAATTTTTCCAATCAAATCAAGACCCCATTTTAAAAAGGGCCAAAGGCTTTGAATAGGTCGTAATGCTTGTGATGGCAGATGAGTTAAATTAGTATGTTGTTGAAATTTTTAACAATGCTTGATGTAAGTGCAACAGTTACGTTCCATGGTGGGTCAATAGTAACCCATGCATAGAATACACTTTACAATGGCCATTCCACTTAAATAACCACCATAAGTACCATCATGAGCTTCAGTTATGGCTCTTTATACCTCTATCAATTCGAGACAATGAATGAGAACTCCATCATAACCACATCGATACAACACGTCCCCCAAGAGAGTAAAACGAGTTACCTTTTTCTTGAAAGTGTGTTTAGCAGTATGTGACATATCTAATGGGAGTGTTCCAAACTTGATGAAGGCTACTATTTGGTTGGACCAAGGCTCATACAGCTCTGTATGGATAAAGCAAATGTCCTTCTCATCCTTAGATTCAGCATAGATAATTGTAGATTTAGAGATCATTGTGACAATGAGTGGTTGTAGCTCTCCTACAAAGTTCTTTGGAATCAATGATCCTAGAGAGGTCATCACATCTGCAAATCTATTAGTCAAACGTGGTAAACTATCAATTTCATACCAATAAAATTTAGTGAGCAATGACATTGCTACTTCATGGTAAAGCTTTATTACTGGTTCCTTGCATTGGTATTATTCGTTTATTTATTAAACAATAAGTTGGGAGTCATAAAATATCCCAATACGCTTTATGCCCATAGCTATGGCTACTTGAAGACCTAAGATTAAGGCTTCATACTCTGCATTGTTGTTTATGCATTGAAATTCAAATTTGAAAGATAGGGGAATAGGTACCTCCTGTGGTGTATGAAACACGACTTCAACACCTTGACCTTTTTTACACTTAAAACCATCAAAGAATAGTGTGATATCAACATCTTCCTTCGGAATGACATCTTATTCTTGTTCAGTGATAGTGAATACCAAATCATCTGGGAGATCAATAATCAAAGTTTGATCACTAGGAAGTGGAGCTTCTACAAGTTGATCGGCTATGACCTAACCTTTAATGGATTTTTGGTTGATGAACTCAAGATCAAATTCAGTGAGAAGCATTATCCATTTTGTGACGTGAGTGTTATTGTAAGTACAAGACATCATGTAATGCAGAGGATTTTTAAGAGCTATGACATATGTGGTGAGACTAAGCATATAATATCTGAGTTTCTTAGTGGTAAAAACCACTGCCAAGCATATTTTTTCCACGTAAGCATATCTGGTTTCATATCTTACTAATTTTTGACTAATGTAGTAGACAAATTGCTCTTGATTTTTTTATTCTTTTGTGCAAGAATTATCCCTAATGCAAAGTCCATTGTTGAAACATAAATATGGAAGGGGACCCCCATATGAGAAGGAGTTAAGACTAGTGGAGAAGCCAGGTATTGCTTGATGTCATCTAAAGCTTTCTAGCACTCATCTATCCATGAAAATATCACCCCCTTTTGTAGCAGGTGATTGAATGGGCTGCATTTTTTAGAAAGTTGTGTAGTGAAACGATGGATCAATTCGATTTTTCCTTGTAAACTACACAACTCCTTCAAGTTTTTTGGAGGAGGCATCTCCATGATGGCCTTGACTTTGTTTTGGTCCACCTCAATGTCTCTTTTGGAGATAATGAATCCTAGTAGTTTGCCTGAAGTGATACCAAAGACACACTTTTTGGGGTTCAACCTTACATTATGCTCTAGAAGTTGATAAAATACTTTTTCTAAGACACCAATGTGCTCTTGTCGGGTTTTGGATTTTTCCAAGAGATCATCCACATAATCTTTGATGATCTTGTGCATGTAATCGTGAAAGATGTATGTCATGGCACGTTGATAAGTGGTAGCTATTTTTTTGAGGCCAAAAAACATCACCTTGTAACAAAAATTTCCCCAAGGTTTAGTAAATGTTTTTGTGTATTGGTCATCAGGATTGATTCCTAAAAAATTATCCATTAGAGAAAGCATTTCATGGTCAAGGCAAGTGTTGACAAGAGTATCTATGTGTGTTAGAGGAAATTCATCCTTAGGACATGCTTTTTTAAGATCTCGAAAGTTAGTGCAAAAACATATCACCCCGTTAGGTTTGCGAATGGGTACCATGTTTGAAATCCACTCAGGATAATCAAGGGGTTGAATGAAACCCACATCTAAAAGCTTTTGAAGCTCTTATTTGACCATGATGGCAATGGTGGGATGCATCTTTCTTAATTTTTATTTGACTAGCTTAGCATCAATGTGCAAGGTGATATTATGGACAACCAAGTTAGGGTCAAGACCAAGCATGTCTTTGTAGGACCTTACAAAAATACCCTTCTTCTTGAGAAGGGCAATTAATTGGTCTTATTCATTGACGGATAAAAGTTTTCCAAGTTTGATGATTTGAGGATTGTCTATGTCTGAACTAAGGTTCACATCGATGGTATCTTCAATAGACATATGAGAACCTTCCTCAAGCTAATGGGGTGTTTGTCTCAGATGAATGCCATCTATGATGTTATCAAACTCTTCTGACATAGTATCTTCCATGTCTACCTGGAAAACCTCAGGATCTAAAGGCAAAGGTGAAAGCAAAGGGGTAGGCGATGGATGAATGTAGTTGGATGAAGCCCTTAACAATTCCTTAGAAAGGATGAATTTAGAAAAGGATGGAGGTAAGGAAATATGATCCATATCAATAAGGCTCATGTCAATTGGAATTGGCTTTGCCAAATCATATGGATTATGAATTAGGGTGAATAAGTCAATAGGATTCATGTTAACTTAAAGGGGAAACTGATGGTTGGCAATGTGAAGGATGGATAAATCCTAACTACTGGAACCGATGTAAGAACTCTAGGAACCTGAACAACATCAAGCAATACAAATAAATACAATAGGTAAAAAGCCATGCACATGCAATGTACTGATATTTTTTTTGAATTTTTGTGTGTGTATTTGTTTTTATTTGTTATGTACATTTATTACAAAATTGTTTGGTAAGGTGGATCAATAAAGTGGAGGTGGTTCATCGATTGGTTCAACTCACTTTTTGGGAAGGAACAAACAAAATATGGGCTGATGGATGGGGAACGTTATGAGGTAATACTTGTCATGTTCGGTGAGTGGAGTGATGGGTGTTGATTCCTCATCAGATTCATCAAAAACTATCGATATAACATCATATTCTTCATAGATTTCCTCCTCAAATTCATCGATGTGATGGGTTTCTTCTTCTGAATTCAAATGGAGATTTTGAAAAGATTGTTCAAAATAAGTGGAAGAATGAGAGTGATAGCATAAACCTAAATGATCATGCACTTCTCGATATAAATTATCTATGATCTTGTATGTTCCCTATTCATGTCATTCCAGGTCATATCCTTACCAGTTGACCCGATGGAAGTATCAGGATGGAAAACTTGACATGTGTTGTATATTTGCAAGGGTTGGTTGTTTGGGTTCATCTAGAGAAGATGGATTGGATGATGAATCAATCCCCCCATACATAAAATTGATGTTGTTAGGCATTGAACCCATGTTATACCCACTTATATAGATAAGGGTGGATCGCGTGGGTGATCATAATCCCTAGCGGTTTGGATTCTAAACGGTG
Organism: Wollemia nobilis; assembly: GCA_028583015.1. Taxonomy (NCBI): domain Eukaryota; kingdom Viridiplantae; phylum Streptophyta; class Pinopsida; order Araucariales; family Araucariaceae; genus Wollemia; species Wollemia nobilis. Next base: position 13,629,297 of record JAQPPZ010017016.1, read on the forward strand.
TAACAGTAATGTCTTAGACCATGTATTCACTAATACCAGGACTAGTGAGGTGGATTTCAACTTGGGATGATGTGGGGGTGGTTGTGGAAGGTTCATTATTGGCTTGTGGCTCTGATAATGGGAGAGGTGTGGGTTGGAAAGGTATTTCACTATTCGTTAATTCAAATTGTGCGACATCAAATAACATTGTGATCGCCATTTTGTAAATAAAAAAATCAACTAACACAAATAACAACAATGTATCAAAAGCAATCAAACACAATATTGCACAAAATGAAATATTGTATTGATATATGATTAGAGGAGCTTGGATCTCCATAATGTACAAAAAATATGCCTATAATATGGGGTTACAATGTGCTCTTATTTCGCTCTTGATATTGTATTACAAAGGATAGGGTTTTTAACCCTAGTTACAAAGAATAGTGGTGTATCTTCATCGACTTTTGCTCCAAATAAGTGTGTGTGTGGGCTTGTGTATCCCTACGAGACCACCCTTGTTGAAAGAGCTTACAAAAGTATAATTCTTGAACTTGCAAATAGAAAAAAAAAATACAAAAAGGGTAAATAGAACCTGTGAGGACTCCACTATGTGAGGCCCTGTGAATGATAAAAACCTACAATTCCTAAGTGCTGCAATATTAAACTGTAAAAAAAATATAAAAACGTAAATAGATGCAAATGAATATCTTACCTTGTCAAGAAAATTGTTGTGATGTTGATCTATGCTCATGTTTCTGTGTTTTGAAGTCGCACGAACGCCCAAAAGCACCCGAGGGCTTGTGAACTATAAAGCTACTATGAGAGATGCCTATAAGCATTTTGTGAGGACTGTGAATACCCATCAGCATTCCATGAATACTCAGTAGTGTTCTGCAAACTCTGGTAGGCTTCGAGGGTGGATGGGAGTGATGTAGAACCAGATATGGTTTGTGAGGGGTTTTCAATGGTAGAAACAAAAGGTGGGATGGCGACAACGAGGGAAGGAATATGGTAGCAAAATTGATAGAGTTTAGGAATAGATAGAATACTTGGATGCTCTCGAATGTTAAAATTATAGACCTTGATTCATAAAAATGAATCATCTTTTATAATATGCCCTTGATCATATTAGGGATTCGATGACACCAATGGATGGTCAAGATTACAACATGAGGAAGGGTTGAGATTGATCTTGAGGATGTGGCATGGATTAAGATGGATGGGTGGTTGATATTAAGTCGTGTTAGATGGCTAGGATTTATTCACATAAATAAATAAATATATAATATCTATATTTATATATATATATATATATATATTAAATAAATACATATATATATATATATAATGAATGGCTATAATTTGAGGATACGAATGGATGATGAATGGCTAGATTTTGGTGTCTATAGATGTCCTTTTTTGTACCACATTGCATGGAAGACAATGTAGTGCAAAAATACGAGACACCTGGTTTGGTGTGGTGAAGCAGCTTTCTTTCTTTGGAGCGCAAAGAAGATCTTGGAGTTAAATATTTTGTTGGTGTAGCTTACCCCATCAATTGGTGAATGAGTGAAAATGAGTCTCATGAGCCAATTGATAGAATTGTGGGTAATGATGCAAAGGAATGGTGTAAGTGCAAGTGTATGATGTAAATGTGGATGATATGAATGATGTAAATGTGTATGAATGATTGATGTCATTTTTTCCCCAAAAAATAAAATGGTGTTTGTATAATGCAAGTGGTTGATTCTATTTTTGCCCCAATAGATAAGGGGTTTTTGTCAAGTGTGGATGTAAATATTTTTTTTTGTCCCAACTAAAAAGGGATTTGTGCCAAATGCAGATGTATGATTAATGATGTAAATGAATTCCATTTTTCTCCCAACAGAAAAGGGATTTTTTACGAAATGTAGATGTATGATGTGAATGATGTATTCCAATGTAGAAAATCAAAATCAAATTTATCTACCCCAAGTTTGGGATGATTCCATGCTATTGGAAAACATGCCAATTGGCGTCATTGAAATGCAAAGTGTTGAAAATGCAAAAATAAAAAGAGTCAACCTTGGAGGGCTGACTAGTGACTGTAGGATAATTCCCTCAATTAAAAAAATAAAACTAGGAAGGTCTTGTGACTGTGATGACTGTCAATGTAAAATAAATTTTAAGATGTGATTTATCCGTGTTTTAAGCCCCACAAACAAGGCCATCAATGATAGCTTTTTGAGCAAGTTAACTTGGGTATAGTCTCACTTGAGAAATGAGTAACCCAAAGCGATTTTGTGTTTGAACAAGAGGATTTTGAATAATGATGGACAAGTTTCATTATGGTGATTTACTCATCTTACTAAATTGCATGGATAATCAATCGTTGCAATTGCCAAGGGAGTGGAGTAGACCACTAGATATGAGGTTCACTTGAAATTATAGGTAAATTTAGAAAATGCTCAATACAAATATAATGGTTGATGGATATGAAATGAGAATGTGTTGATGAAGAATGCTTTGATGATTTGATTGCATGAATTTGTAAAGTTTTGCATTATTTTGGAGCGTTTGTAAAAGCAATTTTGGACAATTTTATGAATTTTTGGTCGTAAACAAAAGTTAACTACCCAAATCAATCCATGTTATCACAAAGAGTGATGAAATAATGGGATGGATGATTAGAATGATGAATGTGGTCATTTTGTGAAAATTTAGACCGTTTTGAGGCATTTTGAAGTTTGTAATGCGATTTTGTGACTTTTGGTCGCAAGCAAAAATTAAGTACCCAAATCAGTGTGGACTTTCACAATACATGATATGATGATGAAATGAATGTATAGATTAAGTATGGAATGATTTTGTGTGGATAATATATATTTTGAGACCCTTTCAACAATTTTGTAATGTTTTGAGGTCAAACACCTACCAACGTTCATGTTTGGATAGACGCGGGTAAGCATCTACCATGTTTTAAATGATGGTGTGAATTTGAGTGCACTCCAAACTGTTATAAAAGGGCTGTAGGGGTCAAATTGATTTTATTTTTGTGTTCACAAGTTCTAAAAACTATGTCTAAAGGAGAGTGAGTGAGTGAAAGAGTGTGGTGGAGTGAAGGCCATGATGATGGAGGGAGCAGATGTGGCAATAGGAGAAGAGATGCAGGTGGCTGAGGTAAGTGCCCTTGGCACTCTTATTTGGACTTGTGTAATATTTTTTTATATAATAAATATGGCATTAATGTGTTTGCATTGGTTTTTTTTTGTGTTATAGTTGAGAATCTTATAAGCTCGACATCGGTTCTCACCTATCATACCAAGGGTGAGAAAGGCACTTGGATAGAGCATTGGGAGTGGTTGTAGGTCATGGGGCTAGTTGGAGCTGCACAGATTGAGGTGGTGAGGGCTGGCGAGAGGTATCTCTCTACCTTGGTGAAGGGATGGGATCCATATAGGGGACATTTTAGCTCCTAACTGGTGAGGTGACAGTGACACTTGAGGATGTATACTGCATTCTTCGAGTGCTAGTGGAGGGGTATGTGTTGAGGTTGGACATGATAAGGGGCATGATATGAGTTAGATATTTGGATATCAATGGAGAAGTGTGAGTGTGAAGGGTGGGGGGATCATGTACTTGGCCATGTATACCAAGAAATAGTTGTAGGGATTACCCACCTTGGTCATGTTCTTGTTAGCCAACATAGTAATATCTAACAACACTAGTTGTCGGTTCCCATAGAACATGATTAGGCTAGTGTATGATATGATCGATGAGCCTTGAGTGTATGCATGGGTGCTTGCTCTATTGGCTTGGATGTACCTAAATTTGTATGATATGAGGAGGAAATAGTGGAAGGGGTTGGGTTATAGTGTATTGTTGTAGTGTTGGGGCTGGGAGCACTTCAGTTTGGCTTGGCCTATGGGCCTGCCTAGTGAGGTATGGGATGGGGAGTAGCCCTATATTTTGATATAAATAATGAATGGCTATGATTTGAGGATATTATGGATGATGAATGGCTATATTTTTGTGTCTAAAAATACCCCTTTTTTTATCGCATTACATGGAGCACAATGTGGTGCAAAAATACGAGACACCTGGCTTGGTGTGGTGAAGCAACTTTCTTTTATTGGAGCACAAAGAAGATCTTGGAGATAAAGTTAAAGATTTGATTAATATATTACTGGGGATATTAGATCTCCATAATGTATAATAAATATACCCTAAATATGGGGTTACAATGTGCTCTTATTTCTCTCTTGATATTGTATTACAAATGATAGGGTTTAAAACCCTAATTACAAAGAATAGTGGTGTGTCTTCATCGAATTTTGCTCCAATCAAGTGGGTGGGTGGAATTTTGTATTTCTATGGGACCACCCTAGCTGTAACAGTTTCCAAAAAATTTAATTCCTACACCTACAAATAGAAAATAACACCAAGAGGGTTAATAACACCTGTGAGGGCTCCACTGTGTGAGGCCCTCTAAATGATAAAAACCTACAAAACCCTAAGTGCTACAATATTAAACTATAAACAAAATGAAAAAACATAAAAATATGTAAATGAATATCTTACCTTGTTAAGAATACAACTGTGATGTTGATCTATGCTCATGTCTCTATGTTTCGAAGTTGTGCGAATTTCCAAAAGCATTTGAGGGTTTACGAACTACAAATTGGTTGTGGAAAACACCCAAAAGAATTCTATGAGGACTGTGAATACCCAATAGTATTCTAGGAATGCTCAGTAGTGTTCTACGAGCTTTGGGAGGTGTTTCAGAATGGATGGGAGCGATGCAGAACCATATCTAGTTCATGAGGGTTTTATGGTGGCAAAAATGGAAGGTGTGATGGTGATAATGAGGGAAGGAAGATGGTAGCAAAGTGGATAGGGTTTGGAAATGGATAGAATGCTTGGATGCTCTCGATTGTTAAAATTTTGGATCTTGATTCATCAAAATGAATCATCTTTTATAATTTACCCTTGATCATGTTAGGGTTTTGACGTCACCAACGAATGGTCGAGATTAAAACATAAGGAAGGATTGAGATTGAATTTGAGCATGTGACATGGATTAATATGGATGGGTGGTTGAGATTAAGTTGTGGTGGATGGCTAGAATCTATCCACAAGAATACATAAATATTTATTAAATATCTATAAATATAAATATAAAATATTTATATTTATATATATGAATAATGAATGGCTATGAATTGAGGATACGAATGGATGATGAATGGCTAGATTTTGGTATCTACAGTTCTTATAAATCCCATTATAAAGGCTTATTATATGGAAATTATCAAAATATTTTCTCACCTTTCTTGGGAACCAACATAATAAAGTGTCATTGATCTCACTTATTAAAGCCTTCCTTCTCCAAACCTCTTCAACCACAACTAACATATTACTCTTTAACAAATCCTAAGTTTTTTTAAAAGAAAATTGTAGGAAATCCATCAAGGCCAAGATCCTTGTTAGGATGGAAAGAGAAAACTACTTCATGGAGCTCCTCCATAGATATCTTATTCATCAAGCTTTGATTTTGTCCCTATGTGATAATTGATGAAATATTTTGAAAAATATTTTCTTGCCTAGTAACTGACAAAATATTTTTTAAATAATCAATTGCTTCCTTCCTTATATCTTCTTTGTCCTTAATATTTCTTACATATAGAGTTATAATATTTTTGATGTGACAAATAGAAAAAAAATGTTTTTCATTGTAGCATAAAAAAATTATATTTCTATCTCCTTCCTTGAGCCATTTCTCTCTAGATTTTAAAACCAATATGACTCCTTTTTCAATTCATTATGATAATAAAAAAGTAATTATTTTTATTTCACATAAGAATCCTAATCCATTCCATTAATTTCAAATGTCTCTTGCAATTTTTTTCTTTGATTCAATTTTTTTCTTTTATTTAAAAAGGTTACCAAAATATTTGGCATTCCAAATATTCATTTGTTCCTTTAAATATTTCATATTTTGAACAAACCTATATATACATGATCCTTCAATTTTTGATTCATCCCACCATAACATAACCATATAGAAAAATAAGGGTCTTGAAGCCAAACAGATTGAAAATTAAATGGCTTGGGATGACCATTATTAGGTAAATCACAAGTTAAAAGACTAGGTTTATGATTTGATTTTTCTCATAATAAAATATTTGAAGAGATTGTATACTTTGTGTGTAACCATTTATTGGATAACAAGAATTTATCCAATATTTCTTCTATATGATTTTACCCATTGCATCTATTATCCCATGTATAATGAAAACTTGAAGGACTAACATCCCAAAGGTCATTTAAATTGATAAATAAAGCAAAATATTGCATTGATTTAGACCGTACTAGAATACCACCTTTCTTTTCCAAAGGATATAGGAAAATGTTAAAATCACCCCAAGAATCCATAGATCACAATGAATCATCATTGTATTTGATAAAAATATGATAAGGTCCTTCCAACATCTTTCACAAGGAGTAACTATAGTTGGAGCATATACATTTACAGCCCTGACTTTGATGTTTTCCTCTTTTTTGTAAAATAATCTAAAAACATAACAATCTATTAATTCCTTAATAACTCTTTTTTTAGGGGTCTTATTCATGCCCCTAATATTTTATAATATCATTTTCATAATCAACATTTTTTATTTTTATTAATGGGCTTGGCCTCACTTCTTGTTAAAACCTATGATATTTTTATTTGGCTTCCTATATCCTTTTGACTTTTTTTTCTCTTTGTTCCTAATTTTATGACCTTCCTCTCCTTTTTCCATTCTAATGTGGATCCAAATGAATCTGATAATTGCATTGAAATGTAGGGCTTAAATAGGCCCAAATTACAACCATATTTCCTTGAAACAAACAACCTTTTCCTTGGATTGAGTAGCCAATTCCTAAATTAGAAAGATAAGCTTTATCCACAATGCTCATTTGAGGGATAGCCCCTTATACTCCTAATTTCTAATATCCCTCTAGAAGATATTGGGATAACTATACCTAAAGACTAAATCCAACATGACCTCATAAATTCCATGCTTTATAATTTAAAACAAATTGCTTATTACCCAAAAAATACAATCCTAATTTCAATAGACTAAGCCTAACCTAAAGTAACTTATATTATTCCTCATCATGCCTTCCAACAATAGAAGAATTGGACTCCAATGCTTTTAACAAAGAAGGGAATTCATGAGACATATGATCATTAGAAATCCAATAAGCTTGATGTGGAAATTGGCCTCGATAGGCTACAAGTTATGAAGTAATAAAGCCCTATCAAGTCTTCATATCAAAAACTATGTTAGCATCAAGTGGAAGTTGAACATATGGTATCACATCAACAGGATGACTAATGGCAGGAGTTGATTCCAATCATGGTATGGCTTGAGGATATCCATATTGATGACATCATGAATGTTGAGATGTGCCAAAAGATCAAGGCAGAAGTTGTTCTCAAAAACCTCCTAGAGGATGGTAAAGGCCCATAGCGAAGTGGTTTGATTAATATGTGCCTATTCTAAAAAAACATAAATTATCCAAGTAAATCCAAAAAAAATCTCCAACTTAAAAATGATGACGGATACGATGCTTGTCCATTTCTTGCCTTTGTTGCTATTGAATCTTCTACAAAATTTAAACCATATTTGAATTAAGGCTCTACAAATGTTGAATGAACGAGTTAGCTTTATATTGTTCTTTCTGAATGTGCTTGGTAGCTAGAGAGAGCAAGGATAAATATAACTCATATGGAACCAAGGGCTATAATCCAAGATAAAATTCAAAAGGAACATGTCTGGTGGAGTTATGAACTGCTTTGTTGTATACATTCTCTATATGGGTAAGGCTCAAATCCCACTTAGTTGGACTAGAGTGGTTATAGATCCTAAAACTTTGTACAAGTGTGCGGTTAACTACTCTCATCTACCAATCTGACTAAGGATTATAGGCAATGGAGAAGTTAAGAGATACTCCCAAAATATTCCATAAATATTATCAAAAGTGCCCCACAAATTGTGAGTCTCGATTAGACACAATGCTACTAAAAATACCAAAAGAGTGTCATAATATGTCGAAGAAGAGTTGAGCTCAGTAAGGTGCAGAACTGGTCTTGTGATAAGGAATGAACTTAGCCATCTTGTTGAATTTATCCACAACTATAAAGACATAATCATGTTTTCTAACTTTAATAGGAAAACCACTCAACAATTCCATAGAAATGCTTTCCCAAGGACAAGAATGAATGGGTAATGGAATGTTGAGGCCCAATTTCTTGTTAGCTAATTTTGAATGGCTACAAAATACACATTACCTCAAAAATCAGATAACATCTCATGGCATATGAGGCCAATAGAAGAACCACTTTAGATGATGAAGAGTCTTTTGTTTCCTAAATTTTCCCCCATAGAGTGTGGAATGTGCCTCTTGTAGAAGAGACTATCAGTGCTCTTGAGGTACACAAAGTTTATCCAACTTGTAGAGTAATCCTTCCTTAATATAGAAATATTGAAGAGAACTTATATTTTATGAGGAAGGATGCAAGAGTTGTTGGTAACCCTTTTCAAAGTCTAGATCAAAAGGATACTGCATTGGCCATGTTTGGAAACCAATGTGGGAAGTGGTCATAACTATCAAGGCTTGAGCTGCTAAAGGGCAGCTCAAATAATCTACCACTATGTTACTTTACCCTTTTTTGTATTTGATCACCAAGTGAAACTATTGCAAGTAATATGACCACTTAATGTGATGAGCTTCCTCAATTTTGTTTTATGATTGAAGAAATTGAAGGGTTATGTGATCAACATGTACAATTGTTTTCTTTCCCAAAAGGTAATGCCTCCAATACTTGATAGCTTGCACCAAAGCATACAACTTTTTATCACAAGTGGAATAGTTCTTCTTGGCAGTTGAAAATGTCTCAGAATGATAGGCCACTAGATTACCACTATGCTTCAGTACGATTCCAAGGTAAATTGTGATGCATCTATCTCTATCTCAAAATATTGGACAAGATCTGTAAGGACTAGGATTGGTGTTGTAGATAATTTATGTTTCAATGTCTCAAAGATATTAGCTCATTCCTTTGTCTATTGAAACTCAACTTTAGCTTTGGTTAAGTGATGCAAGGGAGCAACAATAGAGAAATATATTTCAATGAAATTGTAGTATAAATTTACAAGTCTAAGAAATCTCATTAAATCAATGATGGAAGTAGGAGTAGACCTTTTGAGGATGACTTCAACTTTTATTGGGTCCACTCATATGCATTTTTCACTTATTACAAAGCCAAGGTAGGAGATGGAAGATTGGGCAAAAGAACACTTAGGGAAGTTGGCAAACAAATGGTTCTTTTGAAGGGTTTGGAGAACCTTTTCTAAGTGCTCTAAGTGACTCTTCCAAGTACGAGAATATAAAAGGATATCATCCAAGTAGATGATTACAAACCTATACAAAATTTCTTTGAACACTTCATTCATCAACCTCGTGAATTTTGTTGGAGCATTGGTAAGACCAAAAGGTATAACAAGCCACTCAAAGAGTCCCAACTTGGTCTTAAATGTTGTCTTACATGTGTCTTTAGATTGAATTATGACTTGATGGTATCCACTTTTAAGATCAATCTTGGAAAATAACTTAGCTCCTTAAAGCTGAGCCAAAAGAGCATCTATTCTTGGAAGTGGATATTTGTTCTTAATTGTGATCTTGTTTAGTGCCCTAAAATCAATACATAGCCTCCAAGTACCATCCTTCTTCAATACAAGCAAAATTGGAGATGCACAAGGAGAAGTACTTGGCTTAATAAATCCTTTAGAAAACAAGTCTTGGATTTTTCTTTTAATTTATTCCATTTGCACAATAGATTACCTATACATTGGAGCATTACGAAGGGGTGTTGCAAGCACAATTTCTATGTTATTTATATGGTGTTCAGGAGGAAGCCTTGTGGGTTATTTAAACACATTGGATTATGATTGTAATATTTTATCAATTGAAGCATTTCTTTTATGTGTGTGAATTGATGCTTGTGTCTTCTCATTCATTGGCCTTATGAAAATGAGTGTCAATTCCTTTGCTTGATTTACTGCTTTGCATGCTTATCTACAACTAAGTACCAAATTGGTGGTGCATTGCATACCTTTAATTATATATTCCTTGTTATCTAAGTGTAAAGTGTAAGTATTTTTTTAAATATCATGGATAGCCCTTCTATCATATTGATAGGGCCTCCCAAGCAACAATCCATAGGAGTAACATCACACACAACTTTTTCCATAAATTTTGGACCAAAAGCAAAGGAGATTGTGCAAGTGTGTGTGATTTTGGATGAGGTCCCATTTTCCTTCCATCCTAAATAATAAGGATGAGGATGAGGTTTCATTGGAAACTTCAATTTGTCAACAACAGACCTTGTAATTAACTTTTTTTGTGAACAATTGTCAATTTCATAATCAACAAAGTAATAATGAGTTAGGTGAGCCTGTGTGACAAATAAATTTTCACGGTCACGTTGAAAAGTTTTCATGAGGGTCAGATTGTTCAATTGACCCTTTAAATCCTTATATGATCTTCCTTCCTCCATAGTCTCAATGGGACCATATTTTGGATCCTCATTTAGAGGCTTTACAAGTAAGGATTTCTTCTTCAAATTTTGCAACTTATAACATTGATGCTTAAGATGACCTTTCTTCTTACAAAAAATACAAATCAGTGAGGATTTAGAAGAAGAAGGATTTTTGGATGATGAAGAAGAAGAGAAAGTATATTAAGAGAGAGAAGGAGAAGAATTATAAGGTTTTTCACCTTTGTTGTTGTTGATTTGTCGGCTTAGTATTTCCTCCAGACGATAAAGATCAAGATCCTCTTGATTGAAACTTCTCCTCCGCAAGTTGTGCTTGATTGTACACTACATTTAAAGTTGTTATGGGTGTATATTTTAACTCCCTAAAAAGTGGTTCTTACAATCCACTCTTGAGTTTTTTTATTAGTTTTACAATTAAGTCCTGGATACCATTTAAAATCCTCAATTTGTTAAATTGGAAGATGTACTCTTGGATACTCATGTTGTAACTTTGCTTTAAACAAATCCATTTGAATTCAAGTCTTTAGCATAATTTGAAGGATAGAAGATATCTTTCCATGCTTTCACTAAATCATCCCAAGTGTTGATGGGATCCTAATTTTGTTGGTAGTACGCTATCAAGACTTTGGAAATGCTAAAATGTTTTAACTTAGCAAAGGAAACTTGACCATCCTTTGAAATTTTGCTATAATCAAACCATGTGTCTATATTGATAATCCAACTATTTAGGACCTCGGGATCATGGGACCCATCATAAGTTTTGACATCGCATTTTGCTTTGACTTCACTATTAGTGACTTTATCGGCCAAGATGCTAACTATTGTTGTTATTGCAGCCATTTGCTCCACCAAATTGAAATCCAATTGTGACCTTGTGTAAACCACCAGTACTTTTACAAAAGGACTAATTAATGCCTAAAGCAATTACAAAAATTATGTGATTTTGGCCCAAATAATTGCAAAAACAAAATTGTTTAATGCAATTTTACAATGCTTTTGGAAGGGAAAATTTTTTAATAACACTAAAAATATTTAATTTAAGAAAAATTAAATATTTTAAAAATATTCCCTTTTTAATTAAAAATAATTAAACCCATTTTTTGCAAAAAATAAAATTAAGCCCCTTTAAAAAAATTGTTTGGTGCCTTAATTTGGGCATAGTCAACTGAAAAGAGCTCGGTCAACCCATGAAGTCAACTGCAAAGGGCATAATCAATCGGTCATGCAAGGGCAAATTCAACTAGTTGGAGAAGCATGGAGTGTCGCTTGGTGCATATCCAACACATGTTGTAGACAACATGCATTGGCTACCTCTATGGGGCGAGGTTGCCCTTCTTAAAACACAAACATACCTCCTGCATGAAGGATGTGGGATAAAGCTTTCCCACTATACCCTTATCTAAAACTAACACACTACGTCTACCAATCATCGCCACATATCATGTTCTAAATCATTAGATCTATACATATAACTCTACCATATGTCGCTTTGGTGTTATGGCCAATGAAAGCCTACAATTGGTCGAGATCTGCCAATGGGATTTTAAATTTGTATACCTTGAGATTCATGCAGCCAATAAAAATGAGCTAGAAGATTCTGAGCCAAAATATTCTCGACCAATAAGATCGGGTTATGGAATTCTGTGTTAGGGTCTCAAGATATGTTTTACCTTGTTCTTGTGCAAGTGCATATGATTCTTTGTACAGGTTCTATCCTTTGTACCCTCAAATGGCATGTTTGTAGGATGGCATATTGCAGGTAAACAAACTGACTACTTGTCAATATTCAATTTTGTGGCTCTTCCATAATATCTTGGGCCTCTATGGGCCTATTTCTACTAGAGGTTGAGCTGACAACCACTTGTCACCAGCTGCTTTTGTCCTGAATGGTGTTCACCACATCAAAAAGGTGTAGGCCTCCTCGCATTGGTGTCTTCAATGTTGGAAAAATACAGTTTAGAGCCTACATTGACATATATGATGTTGGGTTGATGTGGGCATCAAGAATGATGTTTCCCTTGGGCAATGTAGTGCATGTGGGCCTGTGGAACTTTGAGGCCCATGCTTGCCCCTTTTTTTAAAATAATTTTTAAAGCTTTTTTAAATATTAAAATAAAAGCTTTGAAAATCTTATAGAAAGCTTTTTTTTTTAGATAAATAACAACAATGAAACTAGATTAACAAAGTTTTTAATTAATCAAATTGATGGGCAAAAAACTTTCAAATAACAATAAATAAAATAGATTTCAAGAAGTAGCAAACTTGTCACCAGAGGGCAGGTAGGATCAGCCAGGGCAATTTTGTCAGCAAGGCAGCAAGACAACCAGCAGATAGATTTTGTAAGGGGCAGCAAGATGTCCACCAAAAATATTTGGTTCTAATATTCTAATTTCTCTATCTCCTCATAGAATTCATAGATGCAATATTTTACTAACTACAACTAGAGCTTCAAGGTAGGATCTTGTTGGTCAATATTTACCCAAAACCAAACAAGAAGCATGAGGTCTCCTATGCTCTAATACCACTAATGTGGATCCAAATGAAGCTAACAATTACATTGAAATGCAGTGCTTAAATAAGCCCAACTTACAACCATATTCCCTTGAAACGAGCAACCATTTCCTTGGATTAAGCAACCAATTCCCAAATTGGGAAGATAAGCTTTATCCACAATGCTCATTTGAGGGATAGCCTCTTATCCTTCTAACTTCCAATATCCCTCTAGAAGATATTAGGACAACTAGGCTTAAAGACTAAATCTAACATGAGCTCATAAAGCCCATGTTTTACAATTTTACACAAATTGCTTATTAGTGAAAATTAAGACTAAGTCCTAATTTCAATAGACTAAGCCTAATCAAAAGTTTCTTACATTATTCCTCATCACATTCTCACTAACACTTTTATCTTCATCAATCTCTTCTATTTTTTCATATTGTTCATAATGAGACTTATACTGTAAAGATTTATGTTACCCTAAAGAATCTAAAGTGTAAGGAATAGCCTCATTAGTATTTTCTTCTTTATGTTTCCCTATAAACCCTAAATTGCATAAATGGTCCTCCATAGTTATTACTTTCTTATGTTGGACTGGAAATCCTAAATTTCCTTAAATTTCCTCCATATGTTTTTCTTTATTGTACTACTCTTGGAACCCTGAAGTGTAACAAATACATTGTGTACTACTTTTATTTTTATTGTAAGGAGAATATTTTTTTCTACTTGAGGAAAATAAAGATGATTTACCTAGATTAGGCTTGACTTCCTTCACCTCATTTGCTTTAAAATTCACCCTCCATCTTCTTTACTTTAAAATGTGTCTTCCCTTATTCCTACACACCTTTAGATCCTTCTATATTTAAAATTACACATTGTGCTTCCTCATACCTCATATCATTTTTCTTCTAATGGTGGATTTGAGTGAATTGTAATGGCCTTTTCTATCTGATGATGTAGAGGTGTTTTTCTTGCCATTTTCTTAGGATTGTAAAATCCTTGACTTGACCTAACTTCTTGAATGATATGATCTCCTTATTTCAAATTGAATATACACTCATGCCTATAAATTTCCATCTCTTTCTCCATCATATTCACTTTATAGTTTCTTGCCATGTGTCTAGTTTTATGACATCGAAATGCAATATTTACATAATCCACACACTGAATTCATTCTCTTGATTCTAATTTAGTACTAATGGACTATGGTAAAGGTTTTGAAATATCCATGGCAACATATATTCAATTGTATACAACATATCTTCTCTCCTTAGTATTTGGTCCCTCCTAAATGAATTCACCTAGAGATTGTCAATATTCTTCAAAACCTCATTGATGAGTTGATAAGCAAGTCCAAAATGACTAATCCATACTAGATGTCTTTTAATAGTCTATGTCTCTATAAAATAATTCTCACTCCAAGGTCTTAAATATAATGCATCTTTACCCCTAAACCAAGGACCGTCATCCATTATTTTATCCATTATTTCTAAACTAGAGAAAACATTGAGGAAAAAACTTTTGGAAGAAAAGTCATGGAGTAATTTGAATTCAATCCCCACTTCTACTTAACCCAAGTTTGAAACTCAAAAAAACTTAGCTAGTATCCATGAAAATCATATATTAACCCTCTAGTTTAAGAACCATTATATCATGCTCAATCATCTCATTCTTGATAATCACTTTTGGTGTAGTATCTGCTACTTGGATAGGGTTTTCCATAGATTCACTCTTCCTCTTATCACTAACTAGGGCATCTATACTTCCAATTAATACATCTAATAAACCTTGGGTTATGTGTGGCCCATGCCCATCCTTATACAATATAATAATATATCCCCAAATATCTATTCCTAAGTACCCTAACAAACTAGGTCATCTTTATTTTAGTAAGGACTTTCAAAAATAACTTTCTTTCCATGTTACTTATATTTTCTTCATGTGAATCCTTAAATATTCCCCTAAGATCTAGAATGATAAGTGGCACTTTTTCTTTGATCACACTTTATTTAAGCTACTCTCTCTGCTCTCTCTACTCATCTCTTTCTCTCTCTCTCTCTCTCTCTCTCTCTCTCTCTCTCTCTCTCTCTCTCTCTCTCTCTCGCCTCATATATATATATATATATATATATACCTTAAAGTTTTCCACTTCATTGTGATGGGTAAAATATTTTAGTAGGGTTTGATAGTATATTTACACTTTATAGTAATATTTTCTTATTATGTCGAGACATCTACAGTGAAATCTAGGAAGGGGACATGGGTTGTAGGGTCATGTAAGGTCATATATGTTTGTTATTTATATATAATTATAACTAACATATTATTAATTTTTCTCTTTAAATAATTTATTTATCAAATATTTTCTTATTGATATATTTTTTTATCATTGACCTCAACATTAACATTAAAATTTTATATAATTAAAAAGTATATATTTTTAAGCATCAACATCTCACATCACTATCCCTAATATTCACATTAAATATAATTATATTAAAAAACTTACACCCAATTTTTCTTCTTCTTAATGTAACATTGGTGGAATTATTGGAGCCTTATTGCAGAGGAGAGGACAACATAAAGAATTAGCTAGAAACTTATACATTATTTCTAAATATATTAGATTTCGTCAATATATGCATTGAATAAAATTTAATTAAAATTCAAAAAGTTTTATAAGTTATCAAAAGTTCTGTAAAGATGTTTTAAATTTAAAATTCTATGAAAAATTTATTGCCTTTGCATAATTTTAAGAAAATAAAATCACTGAAAATTAGAATGTTTGAAGTAAATTGATAAAATACAACCATAGTTAAGAAGAGTAGAAAATTCCACAGATGCATGGAATACATCATGTAAAATTTTTGAAGGGAAAAATAAAACAACAATTCTGAATTTACAATCTCAATTCTATTCCTTAAAGATTAATAGTGGAGAATTTATAGAACTCTTTCTTTAAAAAGTAGCAAATATAAAGGCAAAACTATTAACTTTGGGAGAAAAAGTAGAAGATAAATTTATTGTTCAAGTTACACTAAGGGCACTTCCCGAAAGTTATAAGCATTTAGTTACTTCTTTACAAGTTCTAAGTAAGGAGACTACATTTGATGACTTAGTTAATATTCTTCAGGAATATGAAGTAGAAAAATTAGTCAAGGATGAAATGACTAGTAATGCCTTAGTATCTAAAGAAAATATACCAAGTAATATTGCTACAACATTTGAGTATAGATAAAAATGGAATTCAAGATTCTATCATATATGTAAAAGAAAGGGTCATAGTACAAATTTTTGTATATATAATCAAGAAAATCATATGATTCAGAATCAAGGAAATCAAAAAAGACAATATCAACCTCAGTATTGATATAATCAACAACAACATTAGTTTCAACCTCAATATCAATATGGTCATCCACAACAACGTTAGATACAATTTAGAGAAGAAAATCTAAAAGGAAACTTAGTTCAAGAAATTCAAGATTTAGAAGAAACATCAGAAGAAAATTAATTTAAAGTTCTTACAGTAAAACTCTTGGTCAATGAAGATATTCATTCTTCAAATAATTCTGAAGATACTAATGTTGCAAATGTTATTGAACATTAGGACATAGGAGAAAATACTTTAGAAAGATGACATGGAAAGATCAATTCTAGGACTAAAAAGAACATAATAAAGAAACAAAGAAGATCGAGAAAGTAAAGAGAAAGAAAGCTAAAAATCAAAAGCAAGTGTCAGAACAAGAACTTGATGGATCTCATGCAGGATCATATACTGAAGACTCAGGTAAAATATTGAAGAAATCAGATTGAAGATCAAATATGAAGATTAAAGAATAAAGTCTTCAATGACCAAATAATGTAATACAAGGGGGTGTTGGAGAATATTACATTATTTGGTACATGCAAATGTACCCCCATGGTACCTCTATGGTACAAATGTAAATTTGAAATAAATTAGGGTCTGTGTCTAAATTTTAGATGGGTGATTTATATTTCCTCTTTATGTAATTTTCCATGTGCAGGATATGCACAAGTATCATGTAAGAGTGTAATGTGCAGGATATGCACAAGTGTCATGTAAGAGTGCAATGTTCAAGAAATACACAAGTTTCATATAAGTAAGAGTGCAAGTGTGTATTGAGAGAATGTGCACAAGTGTCATGTACGTAAATGTGCAAATGTGTAATATGAGGATGTACACAAGTGTCTTATATTAGGAGTGCATGTAGGAAAGTAAGATATGTACAAGTGTAAAAGTGTCATAGAGTCAAGTATGCATGTAATAAGAGAGTGAAAATTCTAATATACAAGTGGCAAGAATATAAGCCACGGGTCATGGGAGCTTTCATATGGAGAGCAATAGTCAAGTACATGAAGAGTCACTTTCTATGTCTATATTATGGAGACAAAGCTCCATACAATGTAAGGAAAAATGGTCTGTAGTGATCACCACATAGCAAGCATTGATAATAAATCATGTATACATATTTTGAGCAAGTTAATATTGGAAGTGGGTGGCAAGTAAGGTGCACCTTGAAAATTCATACTTAGGAGTCCACCTAGAGGATAAGGAAACAACCTATAGGGCTTACAAAAAAATACAAGAGCTTAAAAATAACAAAAAAATAGTAGCAACAAGGCGAGAAAATCTAAATGGTGATAGCACCAATAGAGAGGAGAGGTCCTTGTCATCTATGTTACCCCACCCAAGTTGAGTGTCAGCTCTTCTATAATAGACCCCCAACTAGCAAAAATATTAGAAGGTTGTTGTGTTGAAGTTTATTTAGTGGGATTGGCTAATGCCCAACCAGTGGAAGAGAGACAATCCTTGGAGCCCCAACCCTACTCCTGACTAGAATTCCCCCAATCCAAGTACTAAGTGGAAGTGTCCCACACCCATATGAGCACCTAAGGGGAAGATAAAAGGGTAGAGGTCCATCCTCTAACTTGACCAGGAGAAGGCCCAAAACTAGTAATAACATCATAAGGTTGTTGCATCAAAGTTTCTTCAGAGGGATTTATTGATGCCCAACCAATGGAAGAGGGATAGTCCTTGGATCCCCAACTCTGCTCTTGACTAGAATTCCCCCAACCCAATACCTAAGTTGAAGTGTCTCAATCCCATCCAAGAACCTAAGAATAAGAGAGTAGGGCAGAGGTTCATCCTCTAACTTGATTAGGAGAGTGACATTATTATGACAAGTTATTTGGTCTTCTGTCGGATCGAGGACCACATGTTTGTTGAGCCTGAGAAATACGACCTCATCTATGCCCCCTCTAGGTAGGTTGACTCCAATGATTGGTCAAATAATATGATATCCTTACTACCAAATAGGGTGTGTTTGCCTAGTGATCCAGCAAATTCTACAAGTACTCAACTTTAAATGCCACCTTATTGGCTTGTGCTTGAATCTAAACCATTACATAAGAGTAAAAAAGTGGTTTAGCATAAGTAAAAATATCTGTGGAAATAAACAAGCTAGAAAAAATAGCATTGTTATGGTCCTTCCATATGCTAAACATAATTTATGATCTAAAAAAGTTACATATTTGGTCAATGCTTGCATACATGCCCATCCTATCCCTAAGAAGCACCATATGTCAAGAAAAACCTTTGGTACAAAATGGCTGAAAGAAATCATGAATCTCGGCCAAGAATGCTTGGGATTTGGGACAAAATAAAAATAAATGCTTAATGGTCTCTCTACATTGACAAAAAGGGAATTTGGGTTTCTCACCCCCAAGTGAACCAACAGGTCCCCAACAAGCAAGCATTGAAGAGCAGGCACCAAGAAAAGTGAGCCAATTTGGGTTATAGAGATACATTCCAAACAAAGAATATTTTGTATTTGTAATCCTTATTAGAGGACTAAAGGTGCCAATGAGCATTGAGTGTTGGAGTCATGGGCAAGTGGGGGGGAAGCCAATGATACCCATTTTTGGGTTTGTAATTTTTGAAAGGCATTTTTGGATACCACTTCCAATATTTCCACCATGGGCACATGTTTATGATCTCAATTTTGTGTAACATATCATAAGGGACCGCTTCTTGTATTGTCTAAAAGATATTCCTGTTATGTTCCTAAATTTTGAACTAATATTTAGCTTCAGGTCAAGAAAGCCAATTTTTGGTATGACTCGAAAAAAGTTTAGAGATTACCTTTACACATTTGTGAAAGAAATGCAATGCCTTAACCCAAGGAAGCTTGGCTAAAGGCTAGTCTTGATATGTTATGACCAAGGACCACCAAAGTGAGAGACTAATAATAGAAAGTTCATTCCATAGTTCATTGCCACTCTAGTGGAGCCAAGGTTTGATAGACTCCTAAGCCTTCCAAATGCTTTTGGCTGCAAAGTTACCCTAAATCCAAATAGGAACCTTCATAAGTAGAAGTGAAGGTAACCCAAGCCCTTTCTAGGATTTTCTTCTGAATGAAACATCTAAGGAAATATAATTCCAAAGGAATATTTTATAGGCTTCATTTCCTTGCATAGCTCTAATGATCCATTCAACATAAATGACTATTCCTTGTCATTGGATATCAAAAAGGTCTAAGCCTCTAGAATCCCTTAGAAGACAATAAACTTTGTAGGCCACTATATGAAAGTCTTTCTTGTTTATTGAAGCCCATAGAAAATCATGAAGGAGCTTCTCCAACTTTTGATAGGAGGTGTTGAATGGGACCTAACAAGATGAATAGTAAACATGAGTGGTAGAGAGAATTTTGGAACAAACATAGAAATTACTAGCTAGCGACAAAGATTTTAAAAGCCACTTGTGAAGCTTATGCTCTACTCTATTTAAAACATATTTCCACATAATAGAGGAAGAAGACTAGAAAGCAAAGGAAATGCTCAAAAAACTGATTATTTTCCCATGTTGAATTCATTTACAATAAAATTGGTTGAACCAAGCAAGCTTGGGCAAAAAATATTGTCTTTAGCACTGAGTTTTTTGTCACTGTATACTAGACATTGAGGCATCACAAAATGTGTCAAGACATTGCAACACATTATCAATGTTCCTTTTCTCTTCAAAGAGCATCAATAAGGAGTCATATACAAAATATCCATTAACCAACTATTGAGAAGATTCGAGAAGGAAAAACTCTCTTACTTGCCCATGAGAAACATCAGGAAGAAGGTATCCAAAGCCCTCAACTACCAAAACATAAAGGTTTAGAGAAAGAGGGCACACTTAACGGAAGGATTTGTAGAGATCAAGGGGTGAGTACTATTGGTGATTAATAGTAAAAAATGTATATGCATCTATGAAGTGCATTTGAATAGAATGGAGAAAAATGACACCAAATCCTAAGTCTTACAACATGTCCAAGATGAAGGGTCATTAAATTTTATCATAAGCCTTAAAAAAGTCAATTTTAAGGAATATGACCTTCTGTTGTGATTGTCTCGCCCATTCCATGCCTTCCTAGATAATAATAATGTTATCCAAGATGTATTGACTCTCAATAAACCTAGTCTACTTAGGATGAATAGTCAATGGGTATAAAATTTTGATCATGAGTGCCATGACCTTGGTTATAATATTGTATGAGACATTAAGCAAGGTAATGGACCACTAGTTACAAATATCCTCAAGATATCCTATTTTAGGAATAATATTAATATTGCCCTTATTGATCAAATGGACAAGGGAACCAATCCTTAGATCCTCTACATAAAATTGATGTAAATTTTACCCTACAATATCCTCGAGGGTTTTATAAAATTCATAGGGGAACCCATCACAACCAGGGGCCTTATCATTGGCCATAGAAAAAGCTACAACCTTAAGCTCTTGTTTTGAAAGGGAGTTGTCACAAAGGGCTTGTTGGAATGCAGAAAGATGACAAGAAACCACTCTAACACATTGTTGAAGGGCTTGGGCTTGAGCCAGGGTGGGTTCCTAAGCGTGACACACCTGGTAATGGTGAATAAAGACCTGTAGAATATCAATAAGCTTCATAAAAGTGTTCTAATCTTTGTGGATATGATTTATTTTTTAAGCTAGGTTCTTACCTCAGAGAGACTAAAAATATATCTAAAGACCTTATCCCCAACCTTGAGCCATTGAAACCTAGCTTTGAGTTGAGCACCAAAAGCGACATGAGCATTTGTAATTTGCTATTGCTGGCATAACTTAGCCATCTAAGTTGCAATGTGGTGGAGAAGGGTTGCACTTCTAAATCTATAGTGGTATGTTAGAGCTCCAAGGTAGTGGCCTTTTTTGAACGTCGATGAAGGAAGGTCAGTTGGCACCCATGGATGCAAAGGAAGCAAGTAATGTGTTCCATTACTTCATTGCACTAGGTAATCCAACCATTGCACGTGATTGTATGGGGCTTCAAGTTCTAGATATGCTAGATGTGAGCAACCTAAGGTTTATGGCTAAGCAGAGATGTGTTGAAATAAAATTGACTGCTTTGCATGGACCACCCACCTCCTACCCATTTAATGCAAAAGCATATGGACGAGTGGTCCAAGAGAACAACCTTGAGGAGTGGTTCAACCAAGAGTGAAAAAAATTGGTAAACTTAAAAAAAGACTACTTAGATAATAATGCCTTGTTAAGACTTTTGATAATTTTTTTAGAGTCAAAATGTAAGTTGGACCACATGTGCCAAATTTTGTTGATACTAGAGAGCTCCACATTGGTATCATAAAACCTCAATTTATTGCACATGTGGAACTAAGTTACATGTTCACCCCCTACCCAATGCATCGGGTGTCCACCACTCTTGTATATGGTGAAATCAATCATGTTGAAGTCATCACACAGAAGACACAGGGTAGAAGGGAGTAATTTAGCAAGTCAATTCTATAATAGGACACACTCCACAATATCATTGGAAGCATAAATATTAACTACCCCAAATGCATGATTACTAACATCAAAGACATCCACAATGCATGATAGGTGGGGTTACAACCATGCACCACTAAGTGAGGTCATCAATAGGGAGAAGTGAAGGTGGCAATGCCACCTTAGTCCTACTCATGATCACTATGAAGTAAATGGTTTTCAGGCCAAATAACTCGATAAACTATTGCCAATAAAAAAACTTGCAATTATTATCTCCTATAGACACAAGAAATCTAAGTCATAGAACTACTGATGAACTGTGTGCACCACATATTTGTAGTTGAGACCTGTGAGGGCTCACACATTCCATGAGAGAAAATTCATTGAGGTAAGGAGTCTAATGGTATATCCTCATTGTCAAGAAACTTCAATGCTTTGAAACTATTGGTACCTTTAGAGTCGAATTTGTAACTCCCCAACTAAATATTGGAGAGGTGAATTTGTTTCTCCAGAACAAATCTCCCACCTCCATATCCCATTATGGGTTGCAAGAGCAACATGAGATCATAGAATACTAGGGTGGAGAGCTTGGCTCAATGGCATTTTTGGGGACCACACTATCTACATTTGAGGTACAATCTTGGTGAATTCGAGGGGCTTCTTTGGCCACTACCTCCATTGTTGAAGGGCCACCAGTTGGCTGCTCTTTCACCTTCTCCGATGGCTGTGAACCTAAGCTCACCACCATATTTGTATATGGTTTAGGGTGTGAAATTTTAGTGAATCTAGTACGTATATTTTTCCAACCTCCCACAGTGGTCCAACCCTCCTCGTTGGATTGAGAGGTTGACCTAGTGGTTTGCATGGGAGCTAGTTTTGGCTTGTTATGCAACATAAGTGGATAAATGTTTACCTTAATATCATATGCTTGGCATCAAAATCAGGTGTTTGGAAAGTTAATATAGACCACTCTTTGAGATATGATGGTCCCTTCAACCTAAATTTTAATGGCCTCTTTGAGGTCCCTAGACAAATCAACCTCTACATAAACTCGCTTTGTTAAACAAGCATTAAAAAACTTGTCGGGTTTGACCATTATTACATGTCTTAGGATTGTTGATATATAATCCAAGAAATGCCCAAATGGAAGATAAAGACCCAAGAAATCGACCCAAACTAGGATCTTACTCATTCTTTCCTTAGACACAATGAAATCACAGTTCCATGGAGAAAAAACTAATAAATAGCTATGCATAGACCATGGACCGTGCTCATAAACAACTTTTGCATGAGTAGCATCAGTAAAACAAAAAATAAAAAAAACCCTTATTAGGTTTCGTATCAACTCAACCTTGACGTCATGAGGGGCCCAAACCGAGTTGACCTAAGCCTTCAAAATTGACTCGTTAGGAATAAGACCCACAAAATATCCAATTAGGGTAAATAATTCTAGCCAATTGTATGCATTATTAAGGGTAAATAATTTTAACCAATTTTATGCATTATTAAATTTTGACATAAGGAAATCTACATTAAAGAATAAGACCTTACCTCGTGGACAACTTTTGAGATGAATTTTCTAAGACACTTGATGGATGACATTTTCACCAAACTTATCTCCCACAACGCTAGAGCTAATACCTCTTGCAATTCTAAAGCTAATACCGAACCCACCAAAATAGGATGGTATATATACTACAATGACTTTAACAAAACAAAATAAATAAATCCTAATACACAACAAGAGTGGTTTCCATTCAATATTTTTAACATCACTTTTATAAAAAAATATTTTATTACTCAATTATTTAAATTATAATTAAGAATTATAACTTTATGATATAACAATAAAAATAAAGATGTCTGACAATTCTACTACCATACTTATATTTATTCAACGTGAAGAAATATCACACATTAGCATTGACATATTCACACAAAGATTTTGTATAAAAGGATTGTTATATTAAAGTTTCTAATATTTGATGATTGTTTGGATAATATGGATAACAGTTAAAAAAATTTAATTTTAAAAAAATTATAAACATAATTTGTAGGTAAAAAGAGAACCTCTTATCAATCGAGAAGAGTTGTACTTTTAAAAAGTCGAAGGTATCGATGGTGGTAGCAGTAGGAGGTGAAGGCGACAATGGGATCCATCCTGGTGGATCAACGGATGGTAGAGCAGGCCCAAGTAAGACTAGTGTAGGTGATGGGGATTCAGGGCCCCTCGAGATTCGTCTAAACGATCCTCAAGACAAAGTACCCCTTGACAAATACATAGTTGAGGGTCCCATACGGCTAGGTGCAACATCCTACGCTCAGGTTACCTCCAGCGGGGGGAGCGCACCAACTCTTTTAGGAGCCCACCTAACCTAGATCGGGGCAGACATCATGATACCATAAGAGGTTTTTTCCTCCTACATTTCCAAAGCATCCTTTTCTCTAATCAATAAATTTGTGGGAGGACGGCCAGACATGGAGACCATAAGGTCATGGGCCTTTTCCAAATGGAAAAACTCAAGGAATATGAAGATTGTAGCCCTTTCCCGGGGGTTATTTATCATTAAAATCTACAACCATGATGATGCAAGCCAAATTCTAACAGGAGGACCCTAGTTCCTGGGTAGAAGAAGACTATTCCTCAGGCGATGGGCATCATATTTCAACCCCAATACCTAAAATATCAACTATGCACCAGTTTGGATTCGCATCCCAGACTTACCCTTTCACCTATGGCAAGAGGACATCCTGAAAGCCATTGCTAGGGTAGTTGGAGAGTTGGTGGTTGTCGACTCAACAACCAAAGCAGGATCCAAAATGGTTCATACCTGTATCTATGTGAATACCAATCTAGAGAGGGAACTCCCTTCCTTTGTAAACCTAGTTTTGGGATCCTTCAGGTGGCACCAACCCCTTGAATACGAGAATAAACCAGCCTTTTATGCCTAATGCAACATGCAAGGCCACCTTAAAAACTAGTGCCCTCTTTCCAACCAACCTAAGGTGGGTGAAGATGACAACTCCTCTGATCCAAAGGTTTCACTCAAACGCCAAAACTGGTTCCCTCCTTGAAAAACCAATATCCACAAGAAATTTATTGTCCCCAGGAAGGATGGTCCCGCATTGCATGTAAACCAGGAGGTTGCCCAAGGAAGGACCGAATCATCGACAAAAAAAGGCAAAAGCATTGTCGAACCCCCTCCATCCATGGGTATGGATCAGGTATGTCATCCAGTTATTCCCACTATGTTTTCTTCTAAGGGTTTTATGGATCCCCCTGTGGCCAAAACTCCCTCCTCCCTTATTTCCTCCCAGGTTGATTTTGTCGAGTCAGATCCCCCAATATCCTTGTCCAAGTTTGGGTCTTCCATCCACCCATAGGACTCTGACCTAACATCCATTCATACCGATAGTGAGGATGAAGGCAACCCAATACCATCCCAGGCTCGCTCTAAAAGCTTCAGTCCAAAGAAAACCCAAAGCAGAACATCCCACATTGATTTTGGAAGTGAGAGAAAAATAGGAAGGCCATCCTTGGCAGAGCAGAGAAGAAAATAAGTAGTGGATGATATAGCCAATGGATCCCAATCCACCCTACTAGTCGTCCACATCAATTTGATAAGATAATAACCAAAGAATCGCAAACCTCCCCTACAGCAAGGAAAGGGAGGCAAAAAACCCCCTAAAAGTTTGAAATGAAGGTCCTAACTTGGAATGTGAGAGAGCTCAATGCTACCCCCAAGAGACAGATAGTTGCTGACCTCAAAAAATAACATTGCCCCACTATCTTCATCCTTCAAGAAACCAATATGGATGAAATTTCCTCTCCTATAGCTACCAAAGCTATATGGCACAAAAGTGAATTTGTGTTTGTTCCTGCCCAAGGAACATCTGAAGGACTGCTATGCATGTGGGATCCAACCAAAGTTGAAGGAAGGCTGATATTGTCCTCTAATAGGATCATCAATATGCTATTCCATTACAAAATCAGCAACAAGACGTGGATTTTGTCTAATATCTATGCCCCTAACAACCCCCTAGAGAGATACACTGTGGAATTTGATCAGCCGCATGAGGAGCTCTTTTGAAATAATCCCTTGGATCCTGGTAGGAGATTTCAACTATCCCTTGTTCTTGTCTGATAAGAGAGGGGGCAACATGGTGGACACTAGGAGCATGGAGGAATTTAGTGAATTCATAGATATGAATGAACTGATGGATGTTCAGCTAAAAGGAGCCAAGTACACATGGAGCAATAGAAGAACTGGCACCAATCTCATCCAAGTGAAGCTGGATAGAGTCCTCCTCTCTCACGAAGCCATCCCTATCTTTGGGGATGCCACCCTTCGTTCTCTTCCCAAAATTAGCTTGGATCATAGCCCCCTACTATTTGAAAATGCCAAAGCCCCATCCTTCAAGAACCCCTTCCACTTTGATTCAATGTGATTCCACCATCCAGATTTCAAAAAACTAGGTGTCCTAGTGGTGGCAATAGCCTTTCCAGGGATCCCCATCAAGACGACTATACCAAAAACTCATATTCGTCAAAGGTCATCTTAGAACTTGGAACAAAGAGATTTTTGGGAATATTTTTGAAAAAAATGGGTGATCAAAGAGAAGCTAGAAGCTGTAGAATAGCAAATCCAAGAAGCCAACCATGACAACAATACCAGTAGGAGGAGAGGCAACTCCTAGTTGAGTACCACAACATCCTGGTCAAAGAATAAACTTACTAGCGGTAAACATAACGAGCCCTATAGCTCAAGGATGGTGACTCGAATACCAAGTTCTTTCATGCATCCACACTGAGAAATATAAGCTCCAAAAAAATCATAGACCTCACTTGCTCCAATGGAAGGATCACCAATGATATTTTGGAGATTAGGGATAAAGCTATCAAATTTTTCTAGTCCCTCTTGGGAACCTCCACCCCAGAGTCCCCCCAAGCTATGGAGGCTCTCCTGGCCAACATCCCTCACTCTATTTTTTATTCCACCAATGAAATGCTCACCAACCCTCTCTCAATGGATGAAATCAAAGGGGCCCTCTTCTCTATGCAGCCAAACAAGGCCCTTGGCCCGGATGGGTTTCCCCCTATTTCTATCAAGCCTTTTGGGACCTGATCAAGACTGAGGTATGCACAATAGTCAGGGATCTCCAGTTGTCCAAATTCATTCCCTATGGGATCAATTCAACCATCATTGCTCTGGTCCTTAAAGTCTTGGCCTGCAAGTCTCTGTCTAACTTTCGACCCATTAGCCTCTGTAATGTCCTCTATAAGATCTTGACCAAAGCTCTAGCCAACAGGCTCAAATCAATCCTCCCCCTCATCATTGACCCATTCCAAGGAATTTTAGTTAAAGGAAGGATCATTACTGATGGAGTCATAACCATTCATGAGGCCCTCCACTCTGCCACCCTAGCCAAGAAACCAACTCTCCTTCGCAAGCTGGACATTAACAAGGCCTTTGATAGGGTCCGATGGGAGTTCCTGACCGACATCCTCCTCAAGTTTGGCTTCCACTCAAGCTGGGTTGGGCTCATCAATAAGTGTATATCCTCCCCCTGGTTCTCCGTCCTTGTCAATGGATCCCCTATTGGGTTCTTTCCCAGCTCGAGAGGCCTAAGGCAAGGAGACCCCCTATCCCCCATCTTGTTCATCATCCTAGCTGAAGCTTTGGGCAGGTCCATCAAAAGTGCAGCAAGGAGAGGTCTCATCTCGGGGATCAAAACTGCTACTAGGCTCCCTCCAGTCACTCACCAGTAGTTTGTAGATGATACCATCCTAGCCACCATCGCCTTAGTCCCCCAAGCCAAAACCATTAAGCACATCTTGCACCTCTACAAGGAAGTGGCAAGACAGAAGATCAATTTCCTCAAAAGCAAAATCTATTTCCTCTGCACTCCCCTCTCCCATCAGGTTAAAATCACCAGGATCCTGGGTTGTTCTTCTAAAAATCTACCCATGACCTACCTTGGGCTCCCTCTTTTCACTGGCAACCCCATCGCCCCCATGTGGAACATCATCATCGATAGAATCTAAAAAAAGTTAGCCTCCTAGAAAGGCCATCTCCTCTCCTAGGCAGTGAAAGCCACCCTCACGTCAACCTACCTCCAAAGTATCTCGATGTACTTTCTATCTATCTTCAGGATCCCAGCCTCGGTGAGCTCCAAGATCGAGCAAATCCAAAAGAGATTCCTATGGTCGGGGAGCGAAGACAAAAAGAGAATTCCCCTGGTGGCTTGGGATCGGGTATGCTAAAATAAGAATAATGGGGGCATTGGGCTTAGGAAAGTAGCTCACATGAATCTTGCTCTCCTGGCCAAACATGCTTGGAAGATCTACTCCAACAACAACTCAGAATGGATTGAGATTGTCAAGAAGAAATACTTGCAGAACCACATGTTCCTAGATGACCAAGGACCCCAGAATGGTTCGGCATTTTGGAAGTCCATTATTCAGACCAGAAACCTCATTCAGAAAGGTAGTGGATGGATCCTAGGCAATGGGAACATTATTGATTTTTGGCAAGACCGATGGCTTCAAGAGAATCCTTTAAGAAAAATTAGAGAGTTGATGGCCTTGAAACCCTTTACCGATGACACCCTAGGGAGCAAAGTGGCCAATTTCATAGCCTGCCTTACGAGAAGGCCAAGGTGGAAAACCATTGAGGTGGAAAGTCTACCTTATCAAGCTACTACGCTATCCAGCCTTCTCCAGGCGGTCACCATCCTGTTGAAAGAAGCTAAAGATAGACCTATCTGGAGAGGAACCGATAGTGGATCCTTCCTAATCAAATCAGCCTATTCTCTTCAAAATTTGACCTCGATGCCAAGCATCCCTTTCAACCTCATTTGGAAGGCAAAGCTCATCCCCAAGATCAGATTTTTTGTGTGGACGACTATCCAAAACAAGATCCTCACAATCGAGAACCTAACCAAAAGAGGATTCATGATCCCCAATCATTGCTATATATGCCTGTCTAGTTGGGAAAATACAAATCATATCTTATGCACTTATGGGTTTTCCTTTGAAGCCTTTGGGCACATCTTCAACAGTTTCCACATCCAGTGGTCAGCCCCAATCAATTGTCAACCTTTTCTCCCAGTGGCCAAATCCATTCTCCAATCCCAGGCTTAGATCCCTATGGTCCCTTTGCCTTCCCCACCTTATTTGGAAAATCTAGCTAGAGCAAAATAGCAGGGCCTTTTTAGGCCCGTCCAGGGATCCCCTATTAGTGGCTTCTAAGTCCATAGCCTATGCTATTGAAAACTCTTGGCTTATCCCCTATCCAGAATCTCCTCCATAAGCCTCTAAAAAAGCCATACTCAAATTCCTTGGGGTCACCATGGAGGATTCTGATGCTCAGCCAAGACCAAATCCTAGAACCAATGCCAAATGGAGTCTGCCTCTAGAAGGATGGATCAAGTTGAATTTTTATGGGGCTTCCAAAGGAAATCTAGGTAAGGTTGGGGTGGGAGGGGTCATCAGAGACCATCAAGGCAATTTAATCTTGGCCTATGCAGAGTTCCTAGGACACCAATCCAACAACTATGCAAAAGCTATGGCTCTAGAGAGGGGGTTGTTGCTACTTCGTGAGGACTCCAAGGAAGCGATTATTAAAGGTGACTCCTTGAATATCATAAACTATATGTCCAATGATAAGACTCCATCTTGGAAAGTCTACAACACTATCCTCAAATCTAGGAGGATCCTTCATAGTCATCTAAGGGAAACTATTCACCATATATATAGGAAGCCAATCATAGACTAGACCAACGGGCTCAGAATTTGGAGGGAGGACTTTCCTCAGGTCATTTCTAATGCGATATGACAAGAAAGGGATACAAGTCAACTCGACAAGTTCCAAGGTCCTAAGAATTTCTTAGCTTACTCCAGGGGCACCCATTATTGTTGCAGGCCCTCCTTTATTTCTCCATCGTAATCTGGATACTACTCACATGTGGATTATGTCAGTTTCAAAACTCAATAATATGAGAGAAAAAATGTGGGATTTAGCCCACTTTTTGTGTAAAGATAAGCCACGGTGGTTCTCAAAAACTAATGACTATGGCATGTGTACCAACCAGGCTCATAATTTATGGCTCATCCATTCCCAATCCCTCCCACGAGTTGAACCAGGTGGTTTCCCACTTGTTTAGCATCCACTCCCAGCCTGCCTCATCCGGCTTCCTTGTCATGCCATCTCCCTATTTTAATCAATAGGAGTCTCATTCCCATCACCCCGTTGTTTGGACTGTCCTCACCCTGTTTGTTGTGTTAGTTTCCAATATTGGCCCCTATATCTTCCCAATCAAGTTCCTTCACCTTATTCCCCCTACTCCGAGCATGGATTACATTGAACTAGCACTTTTGTAGCTTAGTCCCAATGCCAAAACCTTTATGGATTCCAAGGGCTTTACCTCATTTTTAGAAAAAATTGTCAGAGCTAAAGATCCCATCACTAATGATTTTATCCATTCCTAGAATAAGGGTGAAGTCACTATTCAAGGGCTCCACTTCATAGTTACTACCGACATGCTGGATGAAATATCTGGACTCCCTCTGACTGGTCGCCTCATTATACGTGACAAGCATAATTGGGAGGAAGAGACAGAGTAATTCCCTAATAAGGGGAAGAGCCTCGACTGGGATAAATCTACATTGCATGTGTCTTCCCTCCCAACCCCATGGAACCATGCCATCGTGCCCATAATGCAATACATTACCTGTGATGACCTAACCAAACCCCTCTACAGCTTTCATTTGGCCTTCATTAACCACCTTTGGGATGGGAAACCCATTTGCATCCCTAACTACCTCATGTATTCCCTCACCCTTACCTTGGAGAAATACCAAAATTTGAGCGGACGTCCCAGGCACCAAGGGCTCCTTGCAATCATTTACAAACATGCACTGGCCCATCGGCCTCCTATCCAGAATATCCAGCCCATGTCTACCCAACTCCCTGATGATAATCCCCCTTCCCCCTTTTAGGAGTCCCCTAAGGGCCCTAGTCATGTTGGCGGGAGTCCCATACCTACCCCTAACCAAAATTCCAGGCACAATGAGCAAAGGAAATGAGGGACTACGTCCCAAACTTCCTAGGTAGGCAAATCCTCTGCCAGACTCAATAAACCCAAGTTGGCGGTGTCTTCTTCCTCTTTCTAGGTCATCTCAAAGTCTAAGAGTGATAGGTAGGATCCACGGTCCCAGATGTTGCTTCAATTGGTGGCATCGACAATCAACACGTCTATCAAATAGCTGGAGGAAGCCTCCAAGATTTTAGTCCAATACGCTACCTCAAAGAAGAATGATGGTAAAAATTGACTGGGGTGGGACCCTGGCAGGATTTTTTTGCTGCATTTTCATTTGCATCCCTATTTTTGTGGGCAAGTCATATATTTGTAGGGTCTATAGATATTGGCCTAGATGGTTCAATTGGGTTCATGTCTGTTGGGGAGTGCGGTCCTTGTTGTCTGTCGGTTTGTATGGTTGAAAGTTGCTTTAGAGATTCCTCTTTCGTGGTTAGGAGGATTTTTGTAACTGTGGGTAGACCCACTGCTATAATGTTGTTCCACCGCATGGCTGCACAAGCCATTTTGTAAGAAGGTTTTGGGGCCCTTTCAAAACCCATTTTGTAAATACAATCAATTTAAAAAAAAAAAAGCCGAAGGTATCATCCATTATTTAATTGAAGGTCATTTTTAAAGAATGGCCTATCTGGTTCTTTATTATAACTCTCTCCTATTTCAAAATATCTTTTTAAGGTATGCAACTCTCCAAAAGAGTAAGTGAAAAAGGGCAGATCTTTCTTTTCCCAACTTTTTGCATCCTTATCTATCTATCTTATTTATCCTTATCTATATATCTTATCTCTTATTCTATTTACTCATATTTCAAAGGGTCCCATATGGCAAGGTTTTCTGCTTGTATATAAAAATACAAAATCCAACTTTGTTATTTAAAATTTAATTATAATTTTATAAAAATAAAAGCATTTATTTTAAAATAAGGTTTAATAAAATTAAAATTTGAAAACTTTTGTTTAATTTTTTTATGATAATTATTATATGTGTAAATATTAAAAATTTGATTTTTTATAGAGATAAATTAAGAATTTTAGATCCACAGAAATTATAACATTCAAATAATTTATGTAACATACCTTAGTTAATACTTTGGAAATATAATAATTTAAAACTTGTTCATTTCTTAATACAATTCAATATCAAATAAATTACTATTGATTTCTTTCTTATTGAGGATCAATGATCTTTAAATATGATTATTGTCAAGTCTATCATCCCTATTAAAATTGTTAGGATGTTTCAAAATTTCTAAATGTTCTCTAACTTC